>OV884056.1:54630976-55880976 GCA_930367215.1 Pollenia angustigena | reverse complement strand
TCATCTATTTAAACATAAAAAAATGAATGATCCAAATAAAGTTATAAAAGTTAACCTGTCCTCTTTACTAAGTTTAAAAGCAGAACTATTGCGAAAACAAACAGAGGTTAATAAAGCGAAATTAACACAAACATCATCAACTGCTAAGGACCAAGAGTATGTATGTGCTGACAAAAAGAATGAAGATTACGATGACAAAATCTCTTCCAAGAAAAAGGACAAAAAGAAACGTTTTAAGGAAATAGAAAAGATCAAAGAAGCCACCATTTATGAACATGAGGACTCAATAATGTTGGAAAAGTCGCAAAGAGTGTTGGAGGCAAAAGCAAAATTTTATGAGCGCATGCAAAAGTCAGGGGGGAAATTAAATTCTGATGACAATTGTTTAGTAATGTTTAATAAAAAGAAACAGGAAGATAAGGCGGAATTTAGAAAAAATTTGGAGAACACCTATAGATCAAGCGATGATAGTAGTGATGAGCCTGATGATGATGATCATCCAGATGATCCGGAAGATGTATGGGTAGAATATACAGATTGCTTGGGAAGGACTCGTACGTGCTTAAAGCGTGATTTAGCAGAAGCTAAAAGAAAAGATGAAAAATTGGCAGCCAGTATGCCTGAGCGCTTGGATCAAACCAAAGCGAATTGGATGATTGACACTGTGGGTTCATGCAATCAAACTATGCAGGATGAGGATAAAGATAATGAAGATATGATAGGTCCTATGCCTCCTGGATCTGTTTTTTGTGATGGTCTTTCCACAATGTCAAAACTTGAAGAACAAAAGGCCAACTGGGAGCTCAAAGAACAAGAAAATCTAGAGAAAACTGATGTTCACTACCAGGATATATTTTTCGATGAAGCTCGTCAACATGGTGTAGGCTACTATGCCTTTTCTACCGACGAGGAAGAGCGTAAGAAACAACAAAGAGAATTGGAAAAAGCCAGACAACAAACTATTGAGGAGCAAAAACGTCGTGAGTCCTTAAAAGAGCAAAGGGAGAAAATAATAGCTGAAAGAGTGATGGCTGCTAAGAACAGGCAAAGAGCTAGATTAGGTCTACCCCCTTTGGAAAAGGAGGATTTGAGTGAAAAGACGGAAGATCCTGAACAAAAGCCCCCAGAAACCAAAGAAGAGCGTAAAGCACGCAAAAAAGCAGAAAAATTGGAGAGGAAAAAACAGAAAGAGGATGATGAACGTGAAAAGGAGAGACTTAAACATATAAGGCCGTGGGATAAAGAAAAAGAAGGCTTGGCTTCAAAACAAAGCAACAATGAAGACGAAGAAGAATGGCAATATAAACCTGAACGTGAACCAATGTCACAAGAGCAATGGAATGAATATAAACGTAATGAACGTATCAATGAATTTGCACCACCAGCTACAGTACAGGAAGAACTTTTAAAACGCACTAATTTTAAAAGTACAGTTAACAAATGTCCATTTACTAACTATAATAATGTACCGGCTTCAGAAGTTGATACTGGATTCTCTAAATACCAAAGTAGCAAGAAAGCAAACACCTTCAAAAGACGAAATTGTTATGAAACACATTCGGCAGAAGATGATTCACCCAGCTCAACCAAAACATCAAAAACAGGCGTTTGTATACCACCGCCGTCCAACTTGGAGGATTTCCATCTTCCTTCACACAATAAAAAGCCGAAAACAACTAATGAACTAGAAAAATCTATAGAAGCTGGTTTAAGATTTTTACGTAATAACTGTGATAAGGAAATACTTGCCACAAAGTCCTCCTGGACCGCCAAGGCAGATTACTAAGAACGGTTTTGATAAAATAATATAAAGGTATTGTACATATTTTTTTTATTAATACAAATAATAATTTGTATATACTTATGTACTTTATTGTAGTTAAGTGTTATTCTTTAGTTTAGCTACATAAATAACTAATGTATTGCCCTTACTAAGAAATTTAAATTGTAATTAATATTTTCCATTTGAGTAACATGTATGTATAGCAGAACAAACGAACGAATCTTTTTTAAGAGAATTTAATTTTATCTTTTTACTAAGTTTGGTTCATCAGAAAATATTGTTAATAAAAAAAAACAAGCTGATTGTAAAGTGTTGCAAAACTTAAATGCCTATTATGAAGATTTTATTCTTCTGAAGTAAATACGCCAGAATTTTTGTAAAATCAATTTATAAATATTAAACAAATTGCCGATAAAATAAAATACAAAGAAAATAGACAGATAAAAAAAAACTTTAAAGTAACATTAAGATGTTTTTTTTTTACATTTAAGTTAGGAAGAGTTTGAGCGCGGTAAATAAAAAACAAATATTTTGTTACTGTAGGAAATATTTTCTTATTCGCTGTTTCGTTGGATACATTTAAATATTTAAAACCATCCCATTTAAAATGAAAGTTACAATCAAACAAATTTTTTATTTAAATAAATAATTTTTTCGCGAAAATTTAAATTGTTTTTTGTTCAAATATTCTATAAGAAAAACATAAGTTCTGCTTTTTGCTCAAGTTCATCTTGTATAATGGTAGTAATAGGAAAAATATCAACTAATTTATTTAAATCACTTGTTTCAGTTAATAAAACTTTGTAAATACATACTTATTTTTCAATATAAATACAAAAGTTTTTTGTTTTTATACTTTTACTAAATATCTATTTTTGTCTAAGGAATTATTAGTTAAAAGGAATCGCAAATATTTGTTGTTTTTGTCTCGTATCAAAACATTATTTCCAAATAAGTTTAGTAAAAGAGTCCCAGCAGCACAATTTATAATTTAGAGCATGCCATTATCAACCATATCTATAACTATTTCCGACATTTTTTGGCGACACAAATCGTTGGGCGGAAAATTTAATTCAGGTGCACCGTATTCAAAACTTTTGGAAGTTTCATCAAGATGATGATCGTACATATCTGGTGCGTCTTCTGATGCACAAGTGCTAATGGGTATAATGTCAAGAGAGAGGCCCAAAGCAAAACGTCCAAAGGTTTTAAGTTCTTGTCGAAAGCTGAAATAAGACAAATTCAAATTAAATAAATTAGTTTACAACTTAAAGGACGGATACTTTGAAATAAGCCTGTTAAGTATTTAGTTGAATCAATTTTTGAAAGTTCTAAAAGCAACTTACATTTGTTCCAACTTTTCGTTGGTATTGCAAAAATCAGGTAAACGATTACATAATGTTTTTAACCATCTAAAAAGTTCCATTGTATATATTTTTATAAAATTTCCAAGGTGCTCATCTCGCATCGATTTACTGGTGCAACAGAATAACAAATTGGCTACATCTAATGCTATGGAACTATAACGTATCAACTGGAAATCCACCAAACAGACCTAAGAAATCCAGAGTTATAATCATTTAAATAAATTTATATATCACACTTACCTCTAAAACTTTCTTTTCGCCATTGGGCATTAGCTCATAACGATACAAAAAGTTGTTAGCCCAACAATCACCATGACAAAATGCTGTCAAAGCCGATTCCTCGCTAACCAAATGTATCATGCGCGAGAAAAATGTTGAAGTTTCAGCAAATTCTTTAAACAGTTGTAGGTACATGGAATCGTCAGGCAAGACATCAGAAACCTTAAAAGTTTTGTAACACACAAAGAATTTGTTTCTATAATGGAAAAAGTTTTAAAAACTTACCATTCTAATGGCATTCTTTGTTAGGGTCTCATAATAATTCTTATACCAATTGGCATTATCATTACAAAACAAAGCTTCTTCAGTAGTTTTTCTTAAGTTCTCTATTTGTTTAGGATTTTCAAATTTGTACGCCAAACTTAAAGCATGAAATTGTGCTACTTGTTTCAACACCATGTGCGTTTCATCCAGAGTTAAACCCTGTTTTCGATCGGGCATTTCAAAGCCTCGTATTCGTAAGTCCTCTAAAAGATTATTGAAATAATTGAGAAAACATTTAATTTTGAAAGTTGACATTTATGTAATTTTCTTACCCATTATAAGTAAATCAGGTCGAGCATAAAAACAATTTGGCATTGCCTTAAATACTTCATTGGTTTTGGTGGCTTGAAATTTTAATAATTCTGGCATAATGACGGTATAAAATTCTACTTCATTTCTGAAAACAAAAATTTCGTTTTACAAAAGTTTCTTGATACGATACTTTTCCTTTCTTATTTTAGCAAATTTTTAGATAATTTCCAACTTTTTTGTAGAACTATGGCAATTTTTTTATTTCGTTTTATATGATTTTAAATAAGCGGTTCTATCGGATTTTAGCGAATAAATTGCAATTTTTGGCTTTAACGACTTTAAAGACCCTGTTTTACAACTAACCGATAGCTAAAAGTAGGATTTCATTGGTCGTATAAAACGAACTCCATTATTACAACTTTAATCTGAAGTGAGCGATAAGTTAAAGGAAGGTTTATCCTACCAAGTAGTTTTAGGTAAATTGTAATAATAGACACTTTTTATACGGCCGTTAAAATCCAACCTTTAGCCACAGTAAGTTGTGAAAAGGTTCCTTAATGTGAAAAAACTTTTATCGTCGCCAAAATTTACTTGAATCATGATCTTGAAATCTCTTATAGAGATCTTTGTTTCTGCGTTTTTAAAATTTCATATTATAAGATTATTATTGTTATAAACGAATAAATTGAACGATTTAGATTTTGGCAAAGTAATGAAATTGTGTTGGAAAAATTTTGACTTCAGAAAGTTAATTTTAATAATTATCTTCAAATCACCCTCAAAGGTCTCCCAGTACCAATTAGTCTCTGTCCACTTATTCCAATCCATTATTCTATAAAGAAAAATCTTCTGTAATATCAAACTTACCTAAAAAGCTTGTCACTTTTATAGGCCTCTCTTAATTGTAGATTTTCGGGCAGACGTTTGCAAATTAAGTTTTTTTCCCATTTTTGTTTTTTACCATCAACCAAACATTTTCTTTGCCCTGCCAAGCGTATACGATATAAAGTGGCTGTATAATTATCACCACGACCAGATCCTTGTTCTTCCTAAGTATATACAAATCATTTAAAAAAAATTGATTGACAATCAATGTACAAGCGCACTTACTTCAAATGAATCGATTTGTACTTCAGGTTCAATGCATTTAAAAATATCAGCAAATAAATCCAAAGTTATTTTGGAACTATCAATGCATACGGAAACTGCCATTTGGGGTGTTTCTGTAATGCCCATAGTACATTTAAAAAAAGATTTGTGTGAAAGAAATAAGTAACTTAAATTAAGATGAGAAAATTTAAACCTTTTAACATTAAACTATTTTTGTAAAGTTGGGCTTATAAGTTTTCCTTTTGGTAAAACTTTAAGGCAAAAATTCTCTTTCTTATATTTTTTGTTATTTAAAATATTTTTTAGTCCTTAAAAAATTCTAGATTTTAATGTACGCACACCCCTTGTTCGAAAGCCGTTCTTAGTTTTTTTTAATTGATTTTCTTTGAAGGTGGTTGTCAACTGTCAAATTTTATGTATCAGATGTTTGTATATTTTTAAGTTTGTGTCAAATTTGTATTCCTTTTTTCTTTTTGTACACTGTATTATATCCTGTAGCCGGCTTTTTCTTTTGTTTATTTTAAGAGAATTTTTAAATAATCCATCCCCTCTGTTGCAATCTCGCTCTCTTTGTTAGATAAAAGGGATTCTGTAAACGTTGCCAACTGTTGTTATTGAACTAAGGAAACACTATTGGCAACGATGGATTAAAGGTAGTTTTATCATTTTGTAACGGGTTTTAAACACTAACGGCTTTTTGACATAAAACTGTTGTTATTTTCTAAAATATTGTATGAAAATATTTAAGAGGTGGATGGTATACAATTTTATAGAAAAAGAGAAGAAAGAAGAAATATGTAGTTTGGCTTGTGGTATTTTCCTGATCCGATTTCAACAAATATATTTCTAAACTATTCTATTTACAAATAGAAACTGGGAATTATTTCCTTCCGAAGGTTACTTTTATATTATATTCAACATTTTTCATTTTTCGAATTTATTCTATGAGCTTAATTTCAGTTATGTATTTTATAAAGCTTTTTTGTAATAGTTCTATTCCTTCAATTTTTCAGAAATTACTTTATACACTACAAATACATAACTGAAATTTAGCTCATAGAATAAATTCTAAAAATGAAAAATGTTGACTATTCTATTTACTAAATTATAAAAGTGAAAGTTTGGAAGTTTAGATGTTTGTTAATTTGTTGCTCAATCTCGCGAAAAACGCTAAATGGATTTGTATGAAATTTGGTAGACGGATAACATATGGCCCAGATTCAAATATAAGGATCTTTATAAGAGGTAAAAACTGGTACACGGCAACTTTTTCTCTTTTTGAAGAATTTGGTATACAGATTGCGTATAGTCCGGACTAAAATATATGGGAGGTAAAAACGGGATGAATTTGGTACTTTTTCCTCTTTTCGGTTAATTTGATATATGTACATGGAGATTAAAGCCTTCATTAACATACAGTGTACTTTCTGAAGCCCTTAAATGAGGAAAAGCTGGTACTATTTTTGGTTGTTTATGTACGTGTTGTCGAAAAAATTAACTGCTATTATGTTGTATGGAAATATAGCACAGATCCAATTATGTATATAAAACGGGGGAAAAATTGGTACTTTGGAACTTTTTATCTTTTTGATAAATTTGGTATACAGATTGCATAGGGTCCAGATTAAAATATAGGGTACTTTTTATGATGTAAAAACGGAAAAAAAATTTCTCTGTTTGATAAATTTGGTATAACGCCGCTATAAATCCTTTGATCTAGAGACAAAACATAGTCAGTAGTTACGGGCGTTTTTCTCTCCATTTAGCCCGAATTTCATTCTCACAGATTTCACGGCAATTTTCAACACGTTTATTCAATGTCTGACAGAAATCTAAATATTTATTTCACACTAACACAATAGGTGCGTTCGAGTTCTTTTGCAGTAAAATGCAGTTAATTAGTTATTACAGAGTAAACTGAAAAACTATGCTTAAAAAAGCTGTACGCGAAACGGAAAATTTGTAAAAATTCTTAAAATTTAGGAAACAGCTGAGGTAAATATGTAAGTGTATTGTTGAAAAATGTTTACACTTTTGACTACTTAACTCGTTTTCTTATCGGTGCTCGATTAAATGCTTTTTATAACACGAACATCTAGAAAAATACAAACAATTTATTTTAGGTTATCTTTTATATATCGTCAGCGCATTATTGTTTTATGTGCCAAAAATTCGGAGTAGAGAAAAACGACAAAGAAGGTTTACAAGATTTCTCATTTATTCCATCTAATCTGATTAATTAGTTTTTGATCAACAAAAGTAATCCAAAAAGACTCATAAATCTGATTTTTGAAAAAACAATCTTGCAAATGCTAGCTGGGTTATATTTTTGACAACCGAGTTTCATATCCAGTTATTAATCTATGGCTGCTGCAGGCCTGCCAGGTACCTTTTTCCTTGTCCCCAAAAAATTAAAAAAATTCCCAAAAATCCCCAAATTAAAAAAACAAGACCTTAAAATGTTAATATTTTTTTTTGTTTTTTTTCTGACCAAATTTTAAATTTTTTTAAAAATAGTAAGAAAAATTTTAATAAGAAATCCCATAAAAAATAAAACAAAAGTAAGGAAGAACATGTAAATCAATTAAAATATATAATTATTCAAAGCAAATTTCTATCTACCAAGGCTTAAATACAATTTGGTTTAAATAAAGATATGCGTGTTAAACGGCAAAACCTTTTGAAGAGATTGAGTGGTTGCAATTGAAACATGTAAGGGTAACCTGTCCGCGAAAGCCTGAGTTCGATTCCCGCGACAGTCAAGAATGAAAAATTATCAATAAATTTCATGTTGTAAAATTCCTTTCTTCATAAAAATTAAATTTGATGAACTTTAGCCTAATTAAAACATAAACATTTATTTATTTATTTTATTTTGTTTGTAGCGACTGGTTTCTGCATGTTTTTAACTCGTTTTTATACGATTCCAGTAAGGAATCACAAGCAGAAAAATAATCAGGGGTGTCATAGAAACCAATCTTATCGGTATTGGATTTGAAACCGACAAAAAAATACGTTGGTGTCATGAAATCCAATGTTGTCGGTTTTTGTTCGAACTAAAATAAGTGTCGGTTTTAGGTGTCACAGACACCAATGTTATCGGTTTTTTATTGAAAATAAACCAAGCAGCTTACAGGTCTTGTTTTTTTATTAGAAATAAATAAAGTTGTTAAAAGAAAAATTTTTTATATTATTTTTTTCACAGATAGAAGCAAATAAAATTGATTAATTGGTAAAATAGTATTTTTTGCATATTTCCGGTAGTCTCCGGCAGCGGGCTGCTGCAAATTCGCAAGTCTTCTTCTCACTTTCTCTGCAAAAATCAAATATGCAACAACAGTAGTGGTCATTCTATTTATTTATAAAGTTAAACAACAAATTTGTTTAGATTTTTAATAAATTTAATTTAATTTTTACAAAACAATAAAATTACCCAATGCCAATGCAATGCAAGTTATAACACCCTGGCATTTATTTCATGTTTACTGATTACCACTTCTTATTTTCTTTTCTATAATTTTTCTTTAAGTACTTACCAATAGCCCACTATTCTTTTTCCCAAACTTTATTATATGTATTGTCCAGGGCTGTGGAGTCGGAGTCGGAGTTGAAGAGTCGGAGTTGAGGTTTTTGTACCGGAGTCGGAGTCGAAGTACCCACAAACACTAATGACTCCGACTTTTTGGCATTCAAATTTTTTCTAATATTTTTCAAAATAAAAAAATTTTAAGGACCAATTTCAGCAATTCTTTTAAAATATCAATTCATATTTAAATATAATTTTTTATATAATTTTATTTTTATTCCACATAAAAAAAAACGATTTTTAAACATAAATTGATATTTAAATAAATTGGTGGAATTGGCAATAAGAGGGTCTACTTTTTGAATTTGTGAAGTCAGAAGATAATGACCAGTATACTTTTCATATGAGTAGTGGAGTTGGAAAAATTGAGATAACATCTTATTTTGACAGTTCTTTTAGCAATTTTTGAGAAATATATAGATGGTATCGAAGCATGTCCTTTTCTATGTTTTTATGTGACCTAAAATTTCTGTAACAAAACTCGCTGGTTTACTGTTTGAATTTCGCCAAGATATCCCTAATGAAATAGAGCGGAATTAAGGAAGTTAATAATTTGTTGTTTTTTATTTATCGTATATTAACAAATATTTTTGTAGCCATGTTCCGATATATGACTTGAAATCTGCTGTAGCTCCTGTGGTGAAAGCATTAAGTAAACTAAATTTTAAGTTCTAACCTTCAAGGTGAATTATAATAGAAAAAAAGGAAAAGGAGCTCGGAAAAATACATGACATTGTTCTAAATATAATTCCCATCAATCTGGGGGTAAACCCGAAAAATGATTTGAGAATTCTTTTATCTACTCAATTTAGGAAAAATTGGAGAGATAATAAAGACTTGCAATTTCAAATTTCGGTCTTTGACAATATTCGGTCTTTGACAATAATAATATTGAACTTGGAACGGAAAAAAGCAATGGTGTACTGAAGAAAACAATTTCAAATTAGTTGTTTAAAAATTCATATTTTTTTAACTCTGCAAGCCACATTTTGAAACACGTTGAAAATCGCAAATGATGCTATTTCTGTATTAAAAATTTGCCTTTGTCCGAATATTTTAATGATCCTTACATTTTTTTTTATGTCAATGATAACCCTAAAAAATTATATCATAAAAGGTTCGTTACCTTGAGACAAACAGCACCAAGTCCAACAACAAAAGGTGTGCCATATCCCAGAAATAATAGAACTTTTTACGGTACGTTTCTCTTCAAAATGTGTTATAAAAATTGTAGAAGTAACAACTGAAGGCGCATCTGCATGTTTTAATAAAAATATATTTCATTTTCCTGAGAATGATTAAAAAAGTTGGTCTAAATATTTGACTTAATAAATAAAACAAGACCAAAACGGCAGTGTTTGAATTTATGTATATTAAAAACAAAAGACCTCACTTCACAATTTACAAAAAAGAACTTATGATGTTCTTTGTCTCTACAAATTCTGTGGTAAACAATACTTAGTAAACTTGGTGCCCTTAACGTCTTAGCAAATTGGACTTGGTATTGTTTTCAACTTTTCTATCTCGAAAGCTGCATTAGATAGAACTTATGGAAATTCACACATCTATAAATTCCAACGATGTAAATTGGTGTAGTTTATCTCTTCCCTACACAACTATTGTTACATTTTTTAGCACTGTTTGCATATATTTAATAAATAAATATAACTTTTAAAATATACTAAAGTTTAATGATCCCATACGGTTTGAATCAAAACTCATATCTTTCGAAAGTTCGTAACAAAACTCGGTGGTTCCAAAATTAAATCCATTATTTTTCTATATTACAGTTGGCTTAAAATGTTCAACTGTTGAGTTATTAGTCAAGAATGACATAACACTGTAGAATCAAAAAAGTAGAGCTCAGTTGGTCTATTTAATCGGGCGCTATATGTTTTTCGAGCTTTCCTCCTCATATGTTAAAGCTCAATGCGGCACGTTAGAATTAAAATATCGATTTGAAAGTTTTACAGAATAATTTTCTGGCTATATTTAACCATTTAAAAGGTACTGAATTAAAAAACAAATTAAAAGAGTTTAAAGTCAAATAAGAACTAGTCTCATAAATAATGATAGGTTAGAGTAGGAGTCGGAGTTGGAGTCGGAGTCGGAGTCGTACTTAAAAAATTACAGCAAAAGGAGTCGGAGTTATAACTATTTCTTGACGACTCCACAGCCCTGGTATTGTCTTTCATAGTTAGTTATTTTTGGGGAAGACATAATTGCTTGAAAATTTTCTTTAAAAAATCAAAAATTGTATGTGTTGTCAACGGTTTTTGATTCAGAAAAAGTAACACAAGTTTATTAAGTACCTTTTACATACTTAACAAAAACGGTAATCTTAATTAGGACCCTTTGATAAGAGTAAGATAAAAGTTTTGCTCCTTTTTTCATATTGTATTTAACAAGCGTAAATAATAAAAGAAGGGAAAATATTATAAAAATGTGCAAAATCCCTAAATAATCACCGAATTTTTTTTTAAAATCCCCAATCCCCTTTTTGCTCTCATGAAATCACCAACTTTAGGGATAAATCCCCAAGTCTGGCAGCCCTGGGCTGCTGGTTTTCTTTTTTAAATTTCTGGGAGCCTAGTATTTAAATTAATTTTTGAATTGCGAGTAAATTTGTTAAGGGTGTCCCTTGAAAAAAAAATTATTAATTTTAAAATCTTTTGGATGAAAATTATAAGGCGATTTTAAGATTTTCAAACTTGTACTAATAAAATCTTTTGTGTTTAAAAAATATATGAAAACTTTTTTTAGGAATTTTACGGTTTTTACACTTTTTTAAAAACAAAATAGAAAATTAGAAATCTCTAGTATTAAAAACCTAAATTAGACCAAACTTCAATAGAGTAATACAAGTTTTTTAGAATTTAATGCTTCTTAAATTGCTTTTCAGAACGCCACTTTATATGGGACATATGGTAAATTATGGGCCGATTATCACAAAATTACGTGAAGTCATTTCTAGCCATAAAAGGCTGAATTGCACCACAATATCTATTTTTGATAAGGTTGTATTTCATGGTAACTTAAGAGCCAATCTTCACGAAATTTTAAAATGTGTGATTTAGAGTCTTATGAAACTATGACAGACCAAATTTTACTACAATGACATTACTCGTTACGGTTTTAGGCGTACTAAAGTGTTTTACGAGAATAGGCTTTATATGGGGACTGTGGTAAATTTTTAACATATCTTCGCGAAATTCGGTAGTATGTTTTTTCAGTGCTAAGAAACTATGACAGAGAAATTTTTATTACCTTACAACGGTTTTCGTAAATGACTGTATAGTTTTTTGTAATAGATTAAAGTAGACAACGACAACCGTAATAAGACTGAATAGCATTATTCGTTACGGTTTTAGTGGTACTAAAGTCTTTTCCGACAGTGTGCTTTATGTGAGGCATATGGTTAATTATGGATCGATATTAAAAAAGTTTAACACGGCATGAAAAACTTTGTATACCCCCATTCAGCACTTGTAGTAATGGAGGTTATAAATATACTTACTTTGTTTATTTCTTAGAACAAAAAATAATTTAGTAATTCAATTTTTATTGTAATGATTTCTTTAAAACTTACAAACAGCCTTTAACGTTTCTCGACGTCGAAAACGACTCTGTAGTAGATTACAGTAACACACAACCTGTGTTCTTACTTACGTTGTTACCGGCAACGAGAACCGTAATAAGGCTGAGTATTTCAATTGAAACATAATTTAAAAATAATTTTTTCAAATAAAAATAATGGTAACTATTTGTTTTACTAAACTTTTAGTTATATTCCAAATAGAATGCACAAAATATCGAATTTTTATTATGATTTTAATAATAAAAGTACATATTTAACTACTTATATGCAACATTTTAAATGTTTATTTTTACCGGGGTTTTTTTTTCAACTATTTTATTAATTATTAACATTTTATGTATAGATATCCATTTGAGTTATTTTATTTATTAAAAAAATAAAGCTTTAAGCTTATGTTTTGAGTTTAGATTAATTTCTTTTCGTTTAAACAATTTAAATAAATTTAGTTGTATTGATTAAATGTCTGATAATAATGATTTCCATTAATGTTAACATTTTCGACTAAGTTTTTTTTTTATTTTTTATCAAAGATTATTATACGGCTGTTGAGTTTTTCTGCAGTTCTTGAAATTAAAGGAAGACATATGCATAATGGTAGATTTATGTGCTTTAATTAATGGCATGATGCTGATGAACCTGTTGTGAATGTTGTTGAAGCTCTTGCTGGTGATGCTGCTGTTGTTGTTGATTATTTGGTATTAAATTTAAATCGTGTAAAGCTTGAGCTATGGGCAAAGGACGTTGTGGCCATGTATTTGGTTGCAAAAGTAATTGAGCATTGGCCAAATGACGTTGTAATGAACCAATAGTGGGATAAATAAACTGTTCTATAAACTCGGCAATGGTAAACTGGATACGAAAAAAAGAGATGAACTATTAGTTTTTCTATTTTCTTTTTTATAGTTATTTTATTTATCGAACAGTTTTGTAACACTTAGCGCAACTATTACCACTTGGCGTTAGTTAAATGTAGGATTTAATGTAAAAAGTTTTTTCTTATTACAACTTTACTTTAACCACCTTGTAGTATGATATTTAACTTTCTGTTATTACATCAATGTGTGACTTTTCAACACTTGTGGAGAGTTCGGCCTGAGGGACGGAACACCGCTAGGTGCTTTTGCTACTCAACAGATGCTGCTAGAATATTTATAAAAGCAACAAAGGTAAGATAGCTCCTAAAAGGCAGGGGTAAGTGTATATATTGCGGGATAATGCGCTTAAATTGCTACCTTTGTGTGCTGCTTGCTTTTACACTGAGGGATGATTGGTAAACTCATTGTTTGTCACCCAGTAGTTAAGATCCACTATGAGATAATGACATTGCCTTTGACTTATCGCTCACTTTATGATCAAGTTAAGTTGTACTAATGAAAAAAATTTTTAAACGTTTCATAAAATTCTACCTTTACTAACGCCAAGTTGTAATAATTACCCTTAATAAGCTTCTATATACATGTATGTACATTAGGGTGAACGTTATTTTTTTTCGTATTTTCACTTGGCAAACCCCTTAGAATGATTCCAAATTAGAAAAAAATATATATTACAAATTTTAGATCGTTTACATAGTTATTAGCCGTGCCTTGAGCCCAAAAAGTTTGCTAAAATGCTATTTTTCTCACTATGGGTCGCTTCAATTGTTGATAACTTCCGTAATATTTATTTTAGAGAAAAACCTTATTTACAAATATTCTAGAGCTATATCTTATGAACAATGTTGCTCTGTATTTGTTTTTTTAACATGAATATTTTATCCAGAAAAAACCAAATTAAAAAATAACAACGACATTTCCACATATCTTCGCATTCTTTGCCTGGTGATGACACTACTTGACAAATTTTCAACAAAGTCGTGTCCAAATGATTCTGACAGCTAATCTTTATGTAAAATGAAGTCAGAATTGTCAAAAGTATAACAGTTTTTGAGATATTCCAAAATAACCGTTATTTGTGTTTTTAAAAAAGATGATGTGACTGAAATGCCAATATCTTCAACAATAGAGGCTAGCTTTCCCTCAACAATAAATTTCGGTGTATTTATCAAATATGGAAAATTGGGAATTTAGCACGTCATACAAAAATCTTAATTTTGAACGGACTACCAAGGAAATACCAAGAACGCCACATGCCTAGATAAGTTAATTGGGATCTCCTGAACACGAAAAACGCTGTAAATTATTTTTTCTAATTACCGTTTTTTAGATTGTCGTTCCACAAAATCCTTAATAAAAACTTTATTTTTCATTCGATTTTTTTCAAATTACGCTTAAAATGTTAATAATTAAATAAACTATAAAGAATAAAACATCCCAGATCTTCACTATAACGTAGAAAAAAAAACGAAATAAAAATTAGAAATTTTGAAAAAAACGTAAAAATTGGCAAATTTTGATATTGAGGTGCCATTACTCAGCCATTTCTTTGAGAAAGAAATTTTCAGCATATCGACGGAAAAGGCATTCAATTACCTTTTTAACGATATGCCATTTATTTCGATCGGACTTTTTGGTTGGGCTCCACAAGGGTTTGAGTGGGACCATACACCGAAAAACACAAAAGTACCGTTATCTAAAAAACGGTACTTAGAAAAAAAAATACAGCGTTTTCTGTGTTCAGGAGGTCCCAATTAACTTAACTAGGCATGTGGCGTTCTTGGTATTTTTCCAAATTAAAAATTTGTAAAGCAGTGTAATGAAGTTTGAAGTTTTGTCCACTATAACTCTGCCATTTAATGACTCATCTCTTCACACGACCCATGGTTATTTAATAAATTTTATAACCGCTCAATAAAAAGAAAGAAATACATAGTCCGTTCAAAATTGTTGAAGATATTTGCATTTCAGTCACATCATCTTTTTTAAAAACACAAATAACGGTTATTTTGGAATATCTCAAAAACTGTTATACTTTTGACAATTCTGACTTCATATTCGGATTCTGGGGAAAGTTTTACATAAAGATTAGCTGTCGGAATCATTTGGTCAAGACTTTGTTGAAAATTTGTCACGTAGTGTAATCACCAGGCAAAGAATGCGAAGATATGTGAAAATATCGGTGTTATTTTTTAATTTGGTTTTTTCTGGATAAAATATTCATGTTAAAGAAAACTAATACAGAGCAACATTGTTCATAAGATATAGCCCTAGAATATTTGTAAATAAGGGTTTTCTCTAAAATAAATATTACGGAAGTTATCAACAATTGAAGCACAGCCGCGAATAACGTTTTAAGTTACAAAATAATTTTTTTCAGGAGAGCAAAAAAACGTTTTTAACAGGCAAGATTATTAATTTTTGATTTTTTTTTTTAGATTATAAAAAATAATGATAACAAAAATTTTTATGCAAAATATCAACAAATTTAAAACTTAAATTACATGAAAATTTACAGTTTTTAACTTTTTTTTAGTGGAAAGACGTTTCATATCCACAATCACGATGTTATTTAAAACGCAAAGCATCATGACTGGTGGCTTTTAAAACGTTATTCCACGTTTAAAACCATTAAATTTGCATCATTTTTAAGTAACTTACAACGTTATTCCACTAGCTGACTCTTTGTATGTCCTTTTTAAAGGCTTTAAGGTGCATAATTTTGGGTGAACAGTGTACGAGAGTAATGTTAACGGTTATCTGCAAAAAAACAGTTTTTGTACAAAGTGACTTTTACAACGTTATTCGCGGCTGTGCTTCAATTAATGCGACCGATAGTGAGAAAAATAGCATTTTAGCAAACTTTGTGGGCTCAAGGCACGGCTAATAACTAAAATTTGTTATATATATTTTTTTCTAATTTGGAATCATTTTAAGGGGTTTGCCAAGTGAAAATACGAAAAAAAATTGCCCATATAACTTGCGGTCACACTAATGTACATACATATGTATAACTGTGAATAAAATAACTATGTATGTAAGTAAATAAATAAATCATCTACAATACCTGAAATATTTTTGCTTACCTCATCATAAATTTCGTATAACAATTCATTAGCCTGCCTTGCCATACCCTGCAACTCACTTATATAGATGGGAGTTTTATGAGTCAGTTCATGCACTCTTATGGTTGAACTAAAATTGTGTCGTACATTATAATCAGACATCCAGGCGCTCTTCTCTTGCACCTGTTGCAAATACACTTCGATTTCATTTAACATGTCAAACAATCTCAAAGAGAATTTATAAAATTGATGACCCAAATAAATGCACGTTGAAAATAATTGATTGTGATGTGAGTTGGGTTGCAATTCCAGCCAGGGATGGCCAGAACGTCTTTTATCCAATTGATAAACACACTGTAACACTTTTAGTAAATCATTTTCTTTAGGGTTGGTATTGAAATAGCCACGAGAAACGGTGGAAAGCGAAACCATTAGACTTGGTATACCGGTTGGCAGTAGCTCACATAAAGTAGCGAAATGATCATAACGTTGCCAGCCGGTTAAAGCTAAACCCTGGAAACCTTTAGAGAATCTAGCTCCTTCTTTAGCTATTACAGCCAGCCAGCGTATGTTATTTTCCAAATGCCTTTGTATGGGTGGTATCATTAGGCTTTCACCAAAAGCTCCTTTAAAAGCCGAAGCTGCCCAGGCTGTTGGGAAAACCCGGGTATATCTTTCCCATAACATGGGCGGTATAAATCTGTAAATATCATTAATATAAACCCAAATCATGGGCTCCACATAGTTGCCTATTTGGGAATGTTGCATTTCGGTGTAAGTCATGAATCTCAACATATCATCCCATATAATCACTTTCATTTGAGGCCATTTCATGCGTATGAAATGGGCGATGGTGGTAACATGATTGAGAAATAATTCTGTTTTGCTTTTCTGTCTACACTGGGTACATTCACTCATACGATAAACTTCATCACAACCAATATGAATGTGTGACATTTTTAAAGGAATCTTTTCCATGTCGGTCTGCTGCTGCAGTTGTAAATGAAAGTCAATGACTTGTGTTAGCATAGCGTCGATAAAATTCATCGATTGTTTTTTACTAGGACATATGGATTGTGGACTGTCGGGCAATTCGCGCATATGAGAAAACTCTTGAAGTTTTAAAGCGTATTCCATGTGCCCAAAAGTTTGTACTAAAGGTATTATATTAAAGCCCTGAACAGCGCAGGCTTCCAAAAAGTCCTGCAAAATTTAAATAATGAACGTTATAACAGTTTTAAGTTTTTTTTAGATAAATACTTGATACTTAGTTAAAAACAGCGAAAACGTTGAAAATCCTATGCTTACTTATACTATATATTTTTTTAACTCACCTTAAGTTCCTCCCGATTATAGGCATTTCTAGCCGATAGGGATGAAATATTGCCCTCAAAGGGAAACATATCCTCATACTCGATTAAAAGACCCGTTGCTCCCAAAGTTTTTAAAACTGGTAATAAAGTTTTTAAGAAAGTAAGCTGAAATCAAATCAAAACCATATTTTACTTTTCTTGACGCTCTTTACAAATAATTTATATCCTCCAACCTTTGGCGGAGCTCCCTTTAAATCCAAATGAACTATTCTCTCGTTTGGAGCTCGGGCCCCCTCAGGTCCAATACCAGCCAATATGGGTATACCCATGCGCTGCAATTCATGTTCATATTGGGTTTGCTTTTCAGCCGATGACAGCATTTGAGCATCATTTTCCATTTGACTTTGCAAATCATCCATGGCCGAGTTTCTAGACTTCTGCTGATTTTCCAAAATCCTTAGACGTTCCTCCTCAAAAAGATAACTTTCACCAACAATAGGCAATTTCTTGCGGCGTGCCACCAACGATAAAGTTTGAGCGGAGGCCTCTTCAATCACTATGGAAGGAGGATTTTTGGTAGGCTTAACAAAGCGTGTTAAACCCGAATTGGCCAAACTGTTTGGATGATGTTGTTTATTCGTTTCTTTTTTTGTTTTCGAATCTTGATTCTGTTGAAATCTTAAGATACGATTGGCTTGAGAAATAAGTTTTTGCAAGACATAGATATGTTTGTAAGACTCTCGGGGTGTAGTCTCTTCTGAAGTGAAGGGTGAATTCTTTTAAAAGAGAATGTTAAAGAATTTACTCTCTTTGTTGACATTAAATTACAAATTTATTATTATGTATTTCCAATGACTTACCAGGTAATTTTGTGAAAAAGTTTGTTTGGTATCTAAATAGGCCCAAGTCCAAAGGCTAAACAATATTAAAGAGGAAGCAAGTAGTATAAGCGATATTTTACGACGCCAGATTAGTATTAAAAGATTTGTGTGCATCTGGAAAAGAGAAAAAAAAATTTTAATTTTGGCAATAAAAAAAAATTAACCAAGTTTTCGCGAGTGCAATGGTAAATTAAATTAAAAATATTCAGAAAATTTAAAAGCGTATTACATATTCTTTGGTTAATTACCTTAAGGTAAATAAGAGTGAAAAGGCTTTTTAGCGTGGGGTAATAAAGAGGGTTATACTTTATAATTTAAATCAAGTGATTTATTTTCTGGTATATTTTTGTGATCTTACTATAATTTTTTGATCGTAAATAATCTTTTTATATTCAAAGTTTTTATATATTTCTTTAAGGCCCGTTTTCACAACTTTCCGATAGCTAAAGGTAGGATTTTATCGGGCGTATAAAAAGTGTTCCATTATTAAAACTTTACTTTAACCTACCAGGTAGGATGAAGCTTAATTTACTTTATCGTTTACTTTAGGTTAAAGTAAAGTTTTATAAGGCCGGTTAAAGTCTACTTTTAACTTTCGGTAAGTTGTGAAAACGGGCCTAAATGTTTTGGAAAATAAATTAAAAGTAAAAAACCTTTTAAAAAAACAAGCTTTTATTTGAATGCGCTAAATAGAAAAAAAAATTTTATTTGCTTTAAAACTTTTACTATCAACTTATAACGTCATTACACATTTTATATGATATAAAAACTTGTCGCGAGATTTAAGTACTTATATTTACTTAGTTTGAAAATTTTATTAGTTAAAATCAAGTTATTAATTTATGTACTTGGTTTTCTGCACAAGAAAATCTCACAACAAGCTTTTATATCATTTTAGAACTAAGTAAAGAATAATTACCGCAATACTTTACTTGTTATTATTTAACACATATTTGTCTAAATGACATTTGTTATAATGTTAACATTAGTAAACGTTAACATAACTAATAATGTGGAGATTAGTAAACGTTAACATTTCTTAAAATGTTACGTTACAGAGGGGTTAAACTGTAGTGAAAGAATAAAAGATTTCCTTAAGCTGACCACACACTAGTGATTTGTGCGAGTGGTATGTTAGCGTACCATTTCCCCACACACGACGAACAAATCGCAATAACCTCAAACGTCAATAAGACAACATGACTTATAAACACAACAAAAAAAGAAAAAAATCGAAGAGTGCAAAAAATTTTTTTATGCGAAACAACTCCGCAATAGAGACAATTTGACGTTTCGTTGCACACTAAAATGAAAAAAAAAAAAAATTAATTGTGCGCGCAAACACAAATCACAAGCCCAAATCACTAGTGTGTGGCCAGCTTTATTAAAGGGAATAAACGTTTTTAACGGAAAATAATTTAAAAATAATATCTTAATAAGCTTCCTTCCACTTTTAAGTTTTAAAGATTTATGTAACTTCCCCATAAACGATATTAACAATTTCTTTTAAATATTTTCAATTTTTTTTGTAATAAATTTTTATCGGAATATTAATATTCCGATAAAGTTTTTTGTTGCTGCTTAATTGTCAATTTATTTTAATTAATTATTTTGACAACATGACGCTTTTAGCAAATTGTCAATTTCTTTTCAATGTAAACATATAACACAGTGGGGTAAGAAATAAAAAAATTTCGTGTAATACTTATTTATATTACAAATTAATACAAACAACCGAGATAAATTAACAACAGCGTTAGCCATAACATTGAACATTGTATTTTTGGTATATTTTTTTCTTTTGCATTTTTGTTTCTTTTTTATTTTTCAGTATGAAAACCAACGTTTAGAAGATTCGGTAGCCATGTATAGGATTAAGGAATGAGCAAAAGTTTTTAGGTTTTATTTAATTCAATATCTCAATCCCAAAGAATATTTCGAAATTTTTTTTTACCACCAGAAATGCACCATCGCGAAGTCAAGTACGTAATCTAGTAGCTCCTTTTATCCGGATCTGTAAGTGACTTATTTCAAAATGAACCCCGCTTGAAGCACGAAGTCAAGATAATATCGAACGAGTTCCGAAGAGCGCAAATAGGAGCCCTGAAACATCAAATGTCCAGAATTTTATTGCAGAGAATAATTGAAAAAAATGTATTGCTGTTTCCGTACAAGATAGAAATAGTACATGAAATTTACCGAATTATGAATGGATGTTCAGTGACTTATGACCCACCCTGTAGTTTCTGCTACAAAATAAAAAATCGATTATACTGAACAAGGTATATTTACGCAAGGTACCCTCGTTAGCGGACAGACATAAACCCCAATTGTCAAATTCGTGTGTATGAGCTAAAATTTGTAGATGTGTGCATTAAATTGTTTTTGTTTTATATGAAGACACCCTGAAGGAAACCTGGGTGCAAGTGTCTCCAAGTCACCAGTTTTGTCGACTATATTGGTGACATTGTCAACGAAGTGTCTACACTACTTTACATTTGCCACTATATTTGGCTTTAATACGAAAAATTTGTTATCAATAACAACTGAGAAATACAACCCCTATAAAAGTTGCAGAAATAATAAAAAAAAGATTGTTATGATTTCGTTCGTATTCTTACAAAAATCGTACACTTCTTTTACTAAAATGTACTAGCGATTCTCTGGTTCCAATGTCGACATATGTTCCCAAAGGAACTACCTAGTCAGTAGTACCAACGTCAGATTTCCAATGACACGCACATGTTAAATGTCTACTGTAAATAACATTGCCTGGGGTATAATAAGTCACTAGTAATGGTGACTGTGTCAATAGTGAATCAGTACAGACTAGTGCTGGGATACTATCGATATTTTATACTATCGATATTTATCGATAGTTCAGATTTCACTATCGATATATCGATATTACCATCGACTGAATGTTTTTACTTGTGCAGGAAAACTTTAATTTTTTTTATAAGGCTACAGTCCGTTGTTTTCATCACTTTATTGAATGTATGAGACGTGTGTATATACGCACGTTATTTTAGATGGTAGTTTTTAAAAAATTGATAAGTACCTTTCAGAAGGAACCGAAGTAACAGGGACTATAAGATATTCCATTGCAACTTTAAAAAAATTTTCTAAATTCTTAACCCAAAAAGGTAAATAATCTAACGGACTTATCCTCTAATGGTCGTTCATTGTTTTGTCCTATGCTTGCAATTGCATTTGGATTTCTATTTTTTTTTTACAACATTACAAAAATATTTGACATTTCAGTCCCTATATAAACATGTAAAAATTTCGACTCAAATGCCTTAAATTAGCAGTAAAAAGCACTGCTAAGCAATCCATACCACTTGCCATTCTTGTTGTTTGTATTCATTGCTGTAATTCAGCGCGAATTAATAATATCAAGTAAAAATTTGCGGCAAAATACCGTGTGTGTATAGCTGCTGTTAGATGTCTTCATATCTGTATTTTAAATAATAAACATATCGATATTTATATTTTTCCTATCGATATTTTCGATATTTTAAGACTATCGATAATATCGATAGTCTATCGATAGTTTCCCAGCACTAGTACAGACAAGTCGGGTATTTTTATAGAGCAGCATGTCTACACTCCCAAATGAGTCTACCTTGTGTTAATGTACATTGATACTGCCTATAGACTAAACAGGCTACAGACTGAGCTCCACCATAGACTAGGCTCGTCTAAAGACTATGGTTAACTATATCCTAGACTCCACTTTAGACTATGGACTATAATCTGGACTTAATTTTGAAATAGCACTAGATTTGACTAAATGACTATAAACTTGAGTTTACCAAATTAGGGCCATTATTACAACTTGAAGCTAAAGTTAAGATTAAATTGACAGATAATAATGTGTTATCTGTCAAAAAGCGTCTGTTAACTGTCGGATAACAGCTAACGCCAAGTTATAATAATGGCTCCATATTTAAAAATAGTTGACATTTGCTTCTTTCCTTTTACATGGTAATTAAATAAGTTTATAGTGCCATGTTTAAAAAAATGATGCACTTTATGTTTCCAAGAAAACTTTGCAAACTGCCAGAGTGAAATGGTAAAATCAACAACGTTAAACATTTTTAATTGCATAATTATATCAAATGAATATGAAATTATGTATATTTAATTTGCAATTTTTTTTTTTAATTAAATTGATAGGAAATAGGAAGTGTATGAAGGAAAATATATTGACATATTTTATAGGAGACATTGAAAAATTAAATTGAGTTATAGTTTTCAGCAAAGTACATATAACATATGCAGTATATGCATTTGTATATGAAATTTAAAATTACATAATATGTTATAATATATTGTATTACGTATACCTAGAAAAGGAAAAGAAAGTTTTTAATAGTGTTTTGAGTTTAAGCGAAGTTTAGATAAGTGTATCGTGAACTCACTAAAAAAAGTGGATAAGTCATAATAATATGGTGAGCTCTAAAGTACTGAAGGAGAATTAAGTGCTTTTAGCAAAGAAAGGGGGGTTTATTTTTTCGGTAAAATCTTTTTTTCGATAGGTCCTATATTGAATCATAGCAAGTTATGAAATTTTATAAAGCCTGCTTTATTTATAAACTAGTTTAACCCAGTGTCCTTCGCTACGCCCGTTGAAATAAAATTAAAATTAGATAAAGAAGCAGTTTGGACTTGTTAAAATAAAATACTTTTATTGTAAACGTTCTCTAGATAAACAGAAATCTATACTGTATTTATCATGGCTGTGGAGTACGAGTTGAGATTTTTGTACCGGAGTCAGGGTCGAAGTTGGGTATAAAAAATTTCAGCCGGCGGAGTCGGAGTTAGAACTTTTTGTGACGACTCCACAGCCCTGGTCTTTATATTGAATTCTTCTCCAATCCAGTCCACTTTTTCACAGATTTTGTATAGACAACCAAACTATTTGTTCCAAATTTAAAAACTTTTACTGGAACCGTTCTCCAGACATAAAAAAATCCGTTTTGGGCCACGCCCACTTATCCAATCCCGCCCACTCTGACAGAATTCATGCATAAACATCGAAGCTATGTATATGTACCAAATCATAACCTCTTGCGTGCTCGTTGAATATGTACTAAATGTCGAAACTTTTATTGCTACAATCTCTAGATATACAGAAATTCTTCTTCTACAATCCCACCCACATTTTGTCGGATGTGTATTGAAAACCAAGATGCTTGTAGTCAGATATCTATAATGTCTTTGTATGGGTTGTGTAATGATGACCCATCTATGTATACCAAATTGGGCAATTTTTCTTCTACTGTATTCCAGATATAAAGAAATCTATTTGGTGCAACGTCCACTTTTCCAATCCCGCCCAGACTTTGTCAGATGTTGTATATTGATATTTGTAACAAATTAAAGCTCTTGCCGTTCTCCAGATATGAAGAAATATATACAGCTACTCATAAAATAAGTGGGAAACATAGAATAATCTTATGTTGCTAAGTTTTGAGCTCAAAATAAAGTCCTTAAGCTGTAAGTCCATACAACGCGTTTTCGACTCCACGCGTTGCAAGGTTTTTAAACCTTACTTGCGTTCTATGTTTCAATTTACATGCAATGCTTTTAATGCGGCAGTACCATAAGTAAAAATAAAATTTACAGCCAGGCCCACGATGTCACACGTTTACGTTCGCATAGAAAATTACATTTAAAACAAAAACCAATTTTAGAAACAAATTTTAGAAATTGTTTTTGTTTTAAATGTAATTTTCTATGCGAACGTTAACGTGTGACATCGTGGGTCTGGCTGTTAATTTGTCAAAATCAGCTGATTTGTTCGTATGCTGCTTGTGATGGTTACAAAAGTAGAAAATATTGATGAAACTTGGCATGCATATTGATGAAAACTTTAGGCCCAACTATAATATGCAAAAGCTTGCTTAAGCTTCTGTCAAAAGTTAACAAAAATTCTTTCAAATGCATTTAAAAACATAAAAACAAAACCCAAAATAATTTGATTCCGTACGGATAGTGCGATCTGTTTCGCACCTTGCTTAAGCAAGTAACAGATTCATAAAACTTAACAAAAATTTTCTTTAAGTTCAATATGGTTTGACACATATGATTTACATGTATTGGTCCATTTACTTAAGCCAAGCATAAGCATATTATAATTGCGCCTTTTTGCTGGACTAGTAAAAGTTTAATGCGAAAAAATTGATTTGGATTGTATGGGAGGTGGGTGGTGGGCGTGGCATGCATATTTTGTTAATTCTAAGAAGTGTATGTACAAACTTTGAAGACTTTTGCATGAATAGCAAAAGTTTTATTCGAAAAAATTAATTTGCATGTACGAAATATGAAGACTTTTGCTTGACTAGGAAAAGTTTTATGTAAAAAAAATTTATTTGGATTGTATCGGAATAGCTGATATAATTGAAAGTTGCCATGCATATTTTGTTAATGCATGGACAAAATGGATTTGGATGGTTTAGGAGGTGGGCTTGGCGTATTTTGATGAAATTTCAACATTGAATGATCTAGATAGGACCACACTTTACATTTTTTTCCCACAAAAATGTAGGAAGCCATCCCCTCTGTTCCTGTTTTCTAACGCCATATATTTCTCACAACATATTTTTTCATTATAAAATCAGCTTATGTTAGATGGTTTGTCAAAAGAAAATAGAGGACACTCTCATTACAGTTTTTGTCAGACGACTCTGATGATTAAAGAAATCAAAACGAATGAAATCCAAAATACTTACGGCCCTTTGTTCCAACTTTGTACCATAGGAATCAATATTTAAATTGGTCAAGTCAGATGTAAACAAGTTAGAGTGCTATATTCGGGTGTGCCGAATCTTTGATACCCTCCACCGACAGTTCGAATGTTTAAGGAGTCATATCTGAATGATGTTATTATTATCTTAAACTGTGACGATTTGTTATTAATTATGGTTTTAGGCGACTAAACTGTTTTCCGGTAGTAGGGTTTATATGGGGCCTAGGGTAAATTATGGACCGATCATCACGAAATTTCACAGCGTAATTTCTAGTCCTTTAAAACTGTGACGTACCAATTTCTGTTATGATAGCATTATACATTATGGTTTTAGGCGTACTAAACTGTTTTCCGGATGTAGGGTTTCTATGGGGCCTAGGGTAAATTATGTACCGATCTTCACGAAATTTCACAGTATCATTTATAGTCCTATAAAACTGTGACGACCCAAAATTTGTTATGATTGCATTATTTTTTACGGTTTTAGGCGTACTAAACTGTTTTGCGGTAGTAGGGTTTATATGGGGCCTAAGGTAAATTATGGACCGATCGTCATGTTATTTCTAATCCTAAAAAAATGTGACGTACCAAATTTTGTTACGCTAGCGTAATTTTTTACGGTTTTAGGCGTACTAAACTGTTTTCCGGGAGTAGTGTTTATATGGGGCTTAGGGTAAATTATGAACGGATCTTCACGAAATTTAGCAGCGTGATTTCCAGACAAATAAAACAAATTTTTGCAAAATATTATCTCATTCCGTGCCTCGTTCCAGCATTTATGTTATTTTTTGTAACAAAATTATCAATTTTTTTAGGTGGTGGTTCCACATTTTGATTCATAGCTCTGGTCCTACTGATCCGATTTTGCTGGATTTCAATCCCAAACTGCTTAGGATAACTACAAGCAATTTGGCACCAAGTTTGTTCATTTCTTTTGAGTTGTTCGAAAGTGAGCGTGTTTTCAACAGACGGACAGACGGACAGACAGACGGACATGGCTTAATCGACTTAGAATTACTCAAGGACCCAGAATATATATACTTTATGGGGTCTAAAATGAATAATAAAAAAGTTTCACACGGAATGACAAACTTAATATACCCTCTTCGGAACTAATTGTGGTGGAGGGTATAAAAACATGTCGTGAACGGGAGGCTTAAAAAAGAAAAAAAGTAGCTCAGCTGTGTTTTCAACGCAACTTGAAAACTGAATGCGTCTTGGTCATATTCTGGGAGATCATTTATATAAGATCAAGGTGAAATCACGGACCGGCTCTTGTCCCCATATGGGCAAATCCCAGAAACAGTGCACCAGCCAAACATTTTTCAAATTAATTTTTTTTAATGGTATATAAGACTAGATGTAAAATTTAATTTTTATATTAAAAAATATGTATTTCAATGATCATTAATGCAAACCTTTTTACCAAATCCTACCCCACTGCTGATATTTAATGTTATATGTGATAGCACTTACAGCAGACTTATCAAAATATAAATTTCGTTAAAAAAAAAGTTGGTTAAGAAATGCAATTCATAAAAATATAATTTGTTTTGTTCAAATAAATAAAATATAATAACAAAATACTACTGGAAGAACTGTAGCGTGCGTTATGTAGCGTGCTTCAAAAAGGGTTCACGGCTTTTGTCAAAAAATCACAATCATGCCAAATTCGCTAAAAATTAGGAAAACGCACTTCAACCTTTGAAGTTATTTCCACTTTTTGTAGCGTGCGTCACAAAACTTTGTGATCAATTATTTGATCAATACTTGCTAAGAAATTATGATATATGCCATTCGTAAGTACATATTAATTTCACTAAATACTCTATATAAGTTGAAGCTATCTCTTTTAAAAGACCAAAAAATTTTTATATTTCAATCAAGAAACGCGTGCGAATGTAGCGTTCGTCACGCAGGATTTGCCCATATGTGTCATATGATAAAATTACATTATTATTTAAATTTGTTCCACAGCTTCGAGATTAGGCTGAAAAAACAGTTAACGGATGGAAATTGCTAAGATGACTTAAAAGTCATTCTGATCCTCAATTTTGAATTTTTACCAATTTGTACATATGTATGTATTAGAGTTTCAAAATATGTCCCCATATTTTCATTTATTAGATTGTAGAAGGATGTTAATAGGTTTCATGCTGTGGGAATATTTCTAAAGCAAACTACAAAAAATTGTAATCTTCCGTTAATTTTTTTTAAATAATCCTTAATTTTAAAAGTTTAAATATTGCCTAGCGATTTATTTTGTTTAAGCTTATCTCTAATGCAATAAAATATTATGTAAAATTAAACAAGATGTTTGCATTACAAATAAACTAAAGAATTATCTTTATTGCAGATTTCTTTATTATATATAAAGATTTTCTTTTTTTTTAACAAAAAGAATTTATGGTATTTTTACAAAGTAAAAATTAACGATGATGATAAAGTTTGATAAAATTGTGTTTTCTATAGACATTGAAATAACAACCAACTTATTTGAAGTGCACCAACATTTTTATGTTTGGACTTTATCCAAAATATAATATATATAAAAAAAAATGTAAAAAAAAAATTTAAGAAAGGATATTCTTAGTAGATTGAAAAGGAAAATCCTATAGATTTTCATAGTTTACCGTACCAACTGAATACACCTAATAAAAAAAAAAAAAAATAAATAAACAACAAAGTATTCTCACGTACAAAACTATGAAGTAAATGAACCTTTATTTCCTTTTTTTGGTTTTTTTTTTTTGTTTAACTGAAGTAAAGTAAAGTGATGTTGTTCCTGTTACGGTTTCTGAATACATGAACATGTTGTGCATTCAGAAGTACGCGAGCGGAGTAACAACATCTCGCACAATCATTTTGAATGAATTTGCTGTTGTGCTTTCACATTATAAAGCTAAATAGTCTGACTACAGGATAATGGTATAGTTACCCAGCAAAAACTTGGTAATGACTTGCCATTACTGAACAACTTACTTTTCAATGACTACTTCATACCATCTGCATTACATAGAAGTAGTTTGGTAATGGCTGACATATAATCTGATACCTAAGTACTTGTGTATGAGTTGATTAACGAAATTTATAATTCATTCGTAATAAAATGGATCTACGGTTGAAGTTTTTTCAAATCTAATACATTTTGATTTAAAATATTTGTTCTTACAATTTGTTTTTTTTTATTATAAATAAAAAACAATTTGTAATAAATTTGAATATGAAAAATTATGCTGTACTGAAATTTTATAGTCATGATATGTTAGTTGTAATTTTGGTGACATCGGAGTAATAAGTTATTTAAGTCCCTATTTGTAAGCGAACGTGGTAATGACTTATTTAACTCCCTATTTGTAAGCGAAAGTGGTAATGACTTATTTAACTCCCTATTTGTAAGCGAGGGTGGTAAGTAGTTGCCTCCAATAACTTAATCTCATATTTACGCTCTTAATTGAGTAAAAAACATCGTTTTTTTATACAAAAACTACACTGCCCAGGTAGACTAGCTGGTAGTGAGCTAGTCTAATAACTTATTTAAGTCCCTATTTGTAAGCGAATGTGGTAATGACTTATTTAACTCCCTATTTGTAAGCGAGGGTGGTAAGTACTTGCCTCCAATGACATCACCGTGTTAAAATAATGAGTTGAAATGCCAATGTATAAGTAGTGAAGAGTCGTTATATTAGCTTTTTAACTCATTACTTTGCAATGTAAGTTTTTGCTGGGTAAGGTTAATTTTTTTATATGTATATACTTGGGTTGTTCACGGAAGGCGGATTTCAGGTTATATGGTTATGTATGTACATTAGGGTGGCAGTTATTTTGCAAAATGTCAAATTTCAAGAACTGCGCCCCTCTATTTTTTTACGCTTGGTTTAAATATTTAATGGTGAAAATTTGAGCCAAATCGGCCAATTCTAAACCTCGCCACACAGAGGTCAAAAGGTCAAATTCGTGATTTTTCTAATTTAACAATAAAAATTACTAAATATATTCTTTTTTATTCGGATGTTAAGCTCAGGTGGTTTTCTGTCTTAAATAATTAACTTAATAATTTATTGTGTTAGAAATGCCCCATTATTAAGAATTTTCATACATTTTCTAATTTAAATGCAGTTAAAGTAAATATTTTACACACGTCTTTTTAATGTTTTTATAAACAAATATTTATAATAAAAGATTTAAATTAGATAAACATAAATATTTATTTCTATGTAAATTCGCCATACACTCATTGTGTAAATACAACGCTGAATAAATACGCCATATATTCAATTATTTAAAAGGGGGACTCCCAAATACACATTAGTTAAACAATTACATACAATTTAAACTTCTATGTTTGTGTTTTAAAAACGTTTCCAAATTTCGTGTGTTTTGATTTTAAATTTATATCCTGTAAGAAATGTCGACCTCAAGAGAAGAAATTTATCTAGTTGGATTTCCAAATTTCCAGATAACAGGAGCAAAGCTTCCATCAAAGGGGCAATGCCTAAAAGTTTTATTTTTTAATACTAGAGTAACAAAGTTAAGTGTAGAAGAAAGTGCTCGAATAGTTGTAAAAGAATGCTCAATATTTTGGGAAAAAGCTAAAATTCCGGTGCAACAATTTCACAGAGCTGTTAAAAAGCTTCTGGACTTGCATGAGGATTGGAGAACCCTTGTGAAAACCAGAAAAAGAGATGGAGACACGTATATTATCAGAAGAGAAGAATGGAAAAGTGCTCTAAATGATTTATTTGATATTGCTCATAATGATGCATTAAGCCTAATTAACCTGGAGGAAGACAAAGTGTTCCTAAGAAATCAAAGATTAAGAGGTCGCCCTGGCAGCATGATTGGAATAGATTATAAATTATTAAAAAAGAACGAAAGAACTCAAAAAAGATTCGAGGCGGAGGAAGAGAGAAAGAGAAGAAATATGCAAAACCCATCGACTTCAGCAGGTAATTCTAATAGGTTGAATAATTTTACAGTGTCAGATTCTGAATTCGAATTCGAAGAAAGTGAAGAAGAAATGGAAACTATAACAGCACCTAAAGTCAAAAGAGCGCGAAAAGATATTTTAACGCCCAGACTTGCTGCTGTTTTTGACAAGATAAAAGTAAGCAACAGGGATGTCGTGCATATACTGGTTGCAGTTTTAGATGCGTTAGGATTAAACTTAAATGAATATGTGATAAATCGCACTTCTTTGCGCCATCAACGAGAGGTTTTAAGAGAAGAGCTCAGCAAGAATATTGTTCAAAAGTTTAGAGCAATAGATCAACCACTTACAATACATTGGGATACGAAGCTTCTAAATACTATAACCGGGAAGACGGAAGATCGTTTGTCAATTATAGCTACCGCACCTAACATCGAACAAATTTTAAATATGCCTGATATTCCCTCTGGAACAGGTCTTGAAATATCTTCCGCTGATTTTGACACTTTGGATGAACATAGTATTTTAGACAAAACTGAGGCATTTGTTTTCGATACAACGTCATCAAACACTGGAAGATTCAAAGGGGCATGCACTTTACTAGAAAGAAGAATTGGACGTGACATTTTGTATATGGGCTGCCGTCATCACATTTTCGAAATAGTATTGTCTGCTCTGTTTTTGGAAGCAAATATTGGAGTACATACCACAGGTCCTGATATAGTTGTGTTCAAAAAATTTAGAAAAGCTTGGCATCAAATTCAGCAAGACAAGTACGAGCCTGGAATACATGACTCAAGAATTAAGGAAATATTAAAAGATGAGTATGAAGTAATAATAGCTTTTTGTAACAAAAAGCTATTGGAGGCATTACCGAGAGATGATAACAAGGAATTTCTGGAGCTTATTGTAATTTTTTTGGGAGGCACTCCACCTAAAGGTATTTCGTTTTACAGGCCTGGGGCGTATCATTTAGCTAGGTGGATGTCTAAAGCTATTTACTGCCTCAAAATTTTGCTTTTTCGAAAACAGTTTTCTGAACTCAGCGATTGCGAAAGTAATGGTTTAATAGAACTCGCCGGATTCATAATAAAATGCTATTAAATTTTCTGGTTCGACTCTTCAAATGCTGTATTGGCCCCACTTAATGATATAAAATTTTTACGCAAATTGGAAGAGTATAAGGAAATTAACAAAAACATTGCAGAAAAAGCAATTACAAAAATAGTGAACCATTTATATTATTTAAGCGAAGAGTGTGTTGGATTTGTTTTATTTGATCCAAGGATTTGTGCAGAAACTAAGGCAAAGTTGGTAGAGAAAATGGGCATTGGAATATCGGAAGAATCTTTAGAAGAAAAAGAGTGCATTGCAAAAAAACTTTTACTAAAACCAGAAGATTTAAAACATTTTATTAATAGAGATGATTCAATAATTTTGGAAGCACTATTTTCTGCAAATACCAAAAACTTATTTAAGCGTTTCAACATTTCTGAGATATTTTTAAAAACAGATCCAAGAACTTGGAAGGACTCGGAAGAATATCTGAACGGGAAACACATCTTTGAAAACCTTAAGATCGTTAATGACTGTGCAGAAAGGGGTATAAAATTAATTCAGGAATACCATCAAAAATTAACAAAAGACGAAGAGCAGCGACAGTATCTTTTTAAGGTAAAATATATTGAATTAAATATCTAAAGTTAATATTCTTAAACTATCCTTGCATTTTAGGTTGTTCAACATTATAGGCACCAATATTCCAAAAACTCAAATTTAAAGGACTTATTTACTGAATTCGAAGTGTAGACGTTTATTCCATTTTTAAATACATATTTAGTTTCTTACTTAAGATAAGTTAACTTATTTTATTTTTACTTGGTTTTTCTATTGGTTTCTTATGGAATTGTTTATTAGTTTTTATTTTGTTTACTATCAATTTTGTTTGGTTATTTATTGTTTTTTATTTATTTGTTTGTTTATAAAATAAATAAGTACTTCTTTTAAAAAAAATTAAAAGTGCATTTAAAAACGAAAATTCTTAATAACGGGGCGTTTCTTACACAATAAATTATTAAGTTAATTATTTAATACAGAAAACCACCTGAGCTTTCATCCGAATAAAAAAGAATATATTTAGTAATTTTTATTGTTAAATTAGGAAAAATAATTATTTTATATGACTTTTTTGCGAAAAATCACGAATTTGACCTTTTGACCTCTGTGTGGCGAAGTTTAGAATTGGCCGATTTGGCTCAAATTTTCACCATTAAATATTTAAACCAAGCGTAAAAAAATAGAGGGGCGCAGTTCTTGAAATTTGACATTTTGCAAAATAACTGCCACCCTAATGTACATATATTAACAGCAACAAAATATATTTTTAGAAAAATGAAATAAATGCATGTTGTTGTTGTGTATATACCCAGCAAAAACTTACATTGCAAAGTAATGAGTTAAAAAGCTAATATAACGACTCTTCACTACTTATACATTGGCATTTTAACTCATTTTTTTAACACGGTGATGTCATTGGAGGCAAGTACTTACCACCCTCGCTTACAAATAGGGAGTTAAATAAGTCATTACCACATTCGCTTACAAATAGGGACTAAAATAAGTTATTAATTAGATTAATTAGATTAAATTATTAGAGGCAACTACTTACCACCCTCGCTTACAAATAGGGAGTTAAATAAGTCATTACCACATTCGCTTACAAATAGGGAGTTAAATAAGTAATTACCACGTTCGCTTACAAATAGGGACTTAAATAACTTATTACTCCGATGTCACCAAAATTACATCTAACATGTCATGACTATAAAATTTCAGTACAGCATAATTTTTCATATTCAAATTTATTATAAATTGTTTGTTATTTATAATAAAAAAAAAAAAACAAATTGTAAGAACAAATATTTTAAATCAAAATGTATTAAATTTGAAAAAACTTCAACCGTAGATGCATTTTATTACGAATGAATTATAAATTTCGTTAATCAACTCATACACAAGTACTTAGGTATCAGATTATATGTCAGCCATTACCAAACTACTTCTATGTAATGCAGATGGTATGAAGTAGTCATTGAAAAGTAAGTTGTTCAGTAATGGCAAGTCATTACCAAGTTTTTGCTGGGTATATAGTAAATAGCCATATAACCTGATAACCAGCCTTCCGTGAACAACCTTACTATTTTTAAGCCATAGTTTTTTGCTTTGATTTGGATGAATATCGGGTGATTTTTTAAGAGCTATAGAAAAGTTTAAAAAAACACATAAAATTCAGAAAAATGCATGAAATCTTTATTTGAATCGATAGTACGGTCCATATAATTTAATGTTTGAAGATTATTTCATGCAAATGTTGACCGTGACTGCGCCTCAAATGGTCCATCCGCTTAGTCCAATTTTGGCATACTCTTTCCAACATTTCGGCCGCTATCTCATGAATAAATGCTTCAATGTTGTCTTCCAATGCGTCAATTGAAGCGGGCATGTGTGCATACACATGAGCTTTAACATAGCCCCACAAAAAATAGTCTAAAGGCGTTTAGTCGCACGATCTAGGCGGCGAATTGACCGGTCCCGAACGTGAAATAAAATGTTCACTGAACTTTATTTAATTCATTAACACTGCGCGATACATCTGCGATATTTTCTTCACTTAGCACTCTACGTAAGCGTTTTAGTGGTTTAATGTCTAACAATGTAAACTTGGTGCGAAATTTAGTCACAATAGCCCGAATAGCCGCTTCAGTGAGTCGATTAAACTGACCATTAAATGGAAGAAGCGCGCGATGAACTTTCTTAACAGAGCACGCATTTTGATAATAAAATTCAATAATTTGCAAGCGTTGTTCGTTTGTAAGACGATTCATGGTTAAATAATAGACCAAACTGAAGATGATTGACAGTGAAACAAAACACGAAACGTGCGTCAGCTGTTTAAACCAGTGTTGCCAAAAAGATAAAAGCTAAAAAATCACCCGATATAACCGATACAATTTTTTTGATTTGAAGAAAATTGTAAATTTTTGTGAACGTTAATTAACGACTTTTGAAGTTAATAGTATTTTATTAAAAGTGAAAATGATTGTTTTTAAATAAATTTATTTCTAAAAAGTAGTTTTATTTGTGCTGCATACGTATAGTTACTGCTGTGTATTGAGTTGCTGACTTTTTATTTAGCTTTACTACTTTTTTTCTCATGGCAATGAAGCGAATCAAGAGACAAATTTATTTTCATGCTTTTATTTTATTTTGCTTTCGTTTTAACTACTTGTTTTTTTGCGGCAATGAAGCAAATCAAGAGTGAAATTTATTTTGTAGGTTATTGTATGAGGAATTTAAAGCATTCTCCGAACAATGGCGTGTAGAGCAAGCTGAAATAAAGTTGTTAAGAAGCAAAATTAATGCTTAATATCTCAGAAACGTGAAACAGGTTTTGGACTTAAAAAAAATGGTAGGTGGTCAATCCAATAATGAGCTGACGACTTAGCAAACGATTTCCGTTTTTTTTTTTTTTTTTCATTTTCCTAAACATAGAAAATGGTGTTTGCATTCCCGTGAATTTGTCGTTAAGAATAATATAAAAATTAGATTAGACCTCTACGGTAGTGTAAGGAATTAACTGCCGTTTAATCGTACGAATTCAAATGGTTTCTGTTATGTAAGGGCTAATTCTGCCAGTCGTGATTAAATACTTTTTCGATTCGAAAGCAATTTTATTTCTAATTTATTATTATTGTTTTTTCAGTTTTGTGAAAACTCAAATGAATGCTTTACAACACCGAAAAACTAATTACGTTCTTCAGTATCGACTGAAAGAACTTAACATAAAATTGCTTTCGAATCGAAAGAGTGTTCGATCACGACCGCCAGAATTAGCTCTCTGAACTGATCAACGTTCCTTTTTCCCTTATCTTCTACAAATCCAAGGCTTTGTAAAGCAAACTTTGCGTGTGTGCAATTGGTCTAACTTTCGTGGCAATAAAAATAACTTTAGATACGTTTATTAGAATAGGTCTATAATTGAGGCTATCAGCGCAGAAGTGGTGTAACCCCAGACTACTTATTATGAGATAATGAGGAGTTAACACTACTCTTGCACTATAGCACTTGGTTTTAAGCGGTCCGTGCAAAAAGTGTGTTTCTAGCGCCATCTGCTTTGGATACAAACAGTTGGCTTACTCGACTATTGCACTGTAAAGAACAGTGCAAAGAACATATCTAACATCAGGTCCGTAACCAAATTTAATTGTGGGTTACACTACTTCTGCGCTAATAGCCTCAATTGCCAATAGATCCCATAAAAGAACTTTTTCTGAAAATCGCTTGAATTGTTATTATCAACTTTCTTAGAACACTTTCTTGAGATAGTTACAAAACTGATAACATTTCTCATAGGAAAACCTTCGAGTATCCCTATAACTATAGGTAATAGGTTAAATGGGTAGCCGTCACGAAGACGACTCACTTGGGTCCTTATAGCGGTCCCTTTGTGATACCCCTAGCCAGTGACAAGGGTCAGCCAGTATCCACCAGACTATTCCCCAGAGGTCACCGCAGTCTCGAACCACCCCGATTCCCTGCAGAACAGGGAGATCGATTTCAGTCCCGCATTGAACAAATCGTCCAGACATGGCAATTCCGGTCTCCCAAAATGCCTCACCCTAACGCCCGCCAGACCGGGGCATTGGCAGAGGAAGTGAAACACCGTCTCCTCCTCCTCCTCATCGTGACAACTCCTGCAGTAGTCATTATACGCAAGACCCATCCTCCTAGCATGAGTCCCTATCACCCAGTGACCCGTGATAACTGATATCACTGTCGTACTCGGTCCCTGCCGAGACCGAGTAGTACGCGCGTTCTCGCCGCGTCATAGCCAGGCCATAGAGTCTTGGCCATCAAACAGGTATGCTCGCCCTGCCATCTCCCCTGAGCCCTTCTGTACGACTCCCGTCTGATGAGAGTCCTGCAGCGGGCCATTGAAGTGCCAATCAGGCCGTCGACGAACATGTCGTCCAACAGACAGCCTTGTTTGGCTAGACTGTCCGCAGTATGGTTGCCCAGGAGTCCACTGTGTCCTAGTACCCATGTCAGCGTTACACTGGAATGTTTCGCGATCTCATTTAGAGACATCCGGCATTCCACTGTTAACATAGATGTCGTAAAGACACCAGCCGGAGCTGCAATGGCAGCCTTGCTGTCCGTAAATATACATATATCCCTCGATATACGATAGTACTTCAGCCAGTTTGCCGCCCGCTTTATGGCAGAGATTTCCGCCTGCAGCACACTACTGCCATCTGGCAGCCTAAAAGAGACCCTGATGTCCAATTCCTCGATGAAGAAACCTCCACCCACTCTGTCGCCCATCCTGGAACCATCGGTGTAGACCCGCAGGGTCGGCTCCAGAGATCGCGTATTATCGAGCAGCTCATCATAGTTACCATGATGAACCGTGAACAAAGCACCGAAAAAGGGTTCCGGAGTGCAATAGTCCAGCCCCGCCAGGTCGTATGACGCGTGAAGCGTGACCCTGGCATGACCATAGTTCCGCGTAGACCATAGCCCCACCGCCCTCAGTCTCATAGCGGAAGTCAACGCCTGTTGACTATAACTATAAGTCTCTATAGTTATAAGTCTCTTAAAATTTTTAGTATTAAAGCAAAAACTAGTAAAAGAAAATTTTATCAATATATTTATAAAGTCTTCACTTAATTTTGTTGAAATAGCTTCAATATAGGATCCAGAACCGAAATCATGTTAATAATCTCCCCTTTAATTTATACCTCCCTCTTTAAAAATATTTACTTTATTTATTTGTTGAATTGTTCTTTGTAGAAGCAAAAATAAAAATAATTATTGAACTTTAAATGGAAATAAGTTTATTGTAAGATTGAAAATTAAGTAGTTCTCCACTTTGTTTTATTTTAGTTTAAAGCTAAAGTTACCTTAAACAAGACGACAAGAAGACGACTAGAATAGAAAGACAGAGAGAGAGAGAGAGAGAGAGAGAGAGAGAGAGAGAGAGAGAGAGAAACATCTTACAAAATTAAATACGTGAGCAGGGTTACCGTTTGAAATTTTCGAAAAGGGTCACAAAACGGGGATTTTCCAGAAAAAAGGGTTAAAAAAAAGGGTATTTCAATAAAAAAAGGGTCAAGTTTTTTATAAGCAGTATTTTCCATTTTAATGAACATAATAAGACCAAGTTTTTTTATAAGTGAACAAAAAAATAATATTTCAGGGAGAAAGAGCTCAAAAAACTTAATTTTTTTATGGAATGCTCTCTCCTGTTTTAAACACCCGACAAAAAGTTTATTCTTTATCATTATAGCTAATTTTTTCATACTTTTTATGAAATTTTCCGATTTAGCGATGTCAAATAAATTTTAGTGTTTGTTTTAAATTTTGTTATCGTTCGCGAATTGTAACCATTTTCTCGATTTAAGCGATTTTTTCCTGTAAGTGTCAGATTTTTTAAAGCTTTTACGATTTTTAATAAATATAAGACTTTGCTATCATACCGCTTTTACCAAATATTTGAGAATTTCCGCTAATTGAGCAATTTTTACCTTTTGTTTTCATTCCTATTAGGGCACTCTCAACACTGTCGATTCAAAAGGGGGCGATAAGTTCAATACCTTTTGCCATTATTAGGGCCGAATTTTTTGGAATAAAACATGCTACTGTTTAAGAGAGCAAAACACCAAATTGCATTTTTTTAATAAAATGTCAAATATTTGTTTTAAAAAGAAACCACCGTAAAAAATAACAAAAATTTATATGAGTTATGTTTGCTTTTAGGGAAATTGTACTTTACTATCAAAAATCAAGAAGAAGAAAGCATGGAATTGTAAGTTTATACTTTGAGTCTGTCCCATATCAAGCAATGCTTATTTCGAAAACATTTGTTTAGCACTTCTGTTCCGCAGTGTTGACAAAAAACAATATGTGGGAGCTATTTCCAAAAAAAGGGTCAAAAAGTGTCACAAAATAGGTGATAATGATACAAAAGTATAATTTAAAAAAAGGGTCATAAAAGGTATCAACACAGTCGAAAAAGGGTCAAATTGATACTTAAGTATCACAACGGTAACGCTGTACGTGAGAAATTATTACAAAAACAAAATAACGACTTTACTTTCTAACAAATTCATTAAGTTAGGATTTTTTATCTCTCTTTCTGTTCTAGTCGTCTTCTATGACCTTAAACAACTTGTTCGTTCAATAATATGAGTATGCAATTTAAATGAACTGAAATAAAGTTTCAAAATAAAAGGAGCATTGAAATTTCTTTGAATAGGATATGTAATAAAGAAAAATTAAGTTGTATCTCGAAATAAATACATATTAATATCCAGCCATGTTCTGGAAAACGAATTCAAGCGAAATTTAAATCGATTTAATTTTAAACCCAACCTTGCTTAGATATTTTATAAAAAGTATTCCTTTTTTTTATACCCTCGACCACAATTAGTTGTGAAGAGGGTATACTCAGTTTGTCATTCCGTTTGAAACTTTTTTATTATTCATCTCAGACTCCATAAAGTGTATATATTCTAGGTCCTTGAGTAATTCTAAGGCGATTAAACGATGCCCGTCTGTCCATCTTACTCCCGGAAAACAGTTTGGTACGCCTAAAGCCGTAATTAAAAATGCTATCATAATAGAGATTCGACTAGAAATGACAATGTGAAATTTTGTGAAGATCGGTCCATAACTTACCCTAGGCCCAATATATAGAACCCACTCTGGTAAAATAATTAAATACGCCTAAAACCGTAGCAGATATAGATATTGCGGTAAACTTTCTTCCAGCTTAGCTTCTTGTGGCCAGAAAAGATGTTATGCAATTTTGTGATATACGGTCCATAATAACCCTTAGATCCATTTAAAGCAGCCTTCTGAAATTCACTGCAAACGCTAAAACTAATTTCTCCGCTGTATTGAAATTTATGTTTTTAATACCAGAAATCACTGTGCAGAATTTTGGGATGATTGGTTCATAGCTTACCATGGCTTCAATATAAATTGCCATCCTGAAAATCACTTAAGTTCGGCTTAAACTGTTCCGAATCATGATATTTTACTCAAGTTATTTAAAATTGCTAAAAAAGCATTAAACTTTCTGATTGTCGGTCAATAATTTATTGTAGGTCTAAACCGCAACCAATTTTAATGCAGATGTCTGTTTTTATAAAGATAATAATAATAAATAGACAGCATACAGATGTTACTCATAAAACATTCGAACTGTCGGTGGAGGGTATCAAAGATTCGGCATTGCCGAATATAGCACTGTTACTTGTTTTAGCTGCATGAGAACTGCCGATATCGAAAACTGTTTTTTGACAGCTGAGAATGTCAAACTGTGTTGATATTTCTGTTCAGTAAAGTTTGGCAAGTCATCACGAATCGTTTAACGCTACAACAACGTTTATTAATTGTAGAAATTTACTTTAAAAAAAAAAAACATTAATCGCAAAGTTTATAAAGCATTTCGTTTATTTCTCGAAGCTGATTTCTGGTTAAATCGCTAAGTCTGAGTTCATACGGCTCATGTCTTATGACAAGATTCTTCATTGAACATGAATTAGCGTTCAAATGATTCACGTCATGTTGACGACATGTTTTTTATTTTGTATAGTCGTGCGTATGCATGTGTGTTTTTTGATATTAAAAACAAAAACAAAATTAAACAACGAATGAAATAGCAAAGCGTACTGACAGTATATGCATCTGTGTACTCGTTTATTTTCCCCTCGTCCCTCTCGCCTATAAAGTAGCAATCATGTCAATAAGACATGTGCCGTATGAACACAGACTAAGTCTAAATGCCCGTATTCGGAGTGAAGCCTTAAGCCGTTAAAAAATCACTAATACATCCATTAAAATTGACTGTTTAGTGCAGCTTTCAGGTTTTTTTTTATAATGAGCAAGGAGCACACTGTTACGAGCTAGGCGAAAATGGCTAAAGTGGATGTAAAAATTAACACTTTTTTGGTAATATTTTAAAAGAATACCCTTTAATTAGATTACATGTAAAATATGAATAAAAATCGTTAAACACTGCAACTCAAAGTTAGAGTTTGAATGCAACATAATAGATTCAAAGAATACATTTTGCGTGTCATTATGGCAGTCAAATTCATTTAAAAAAATTTAATAAAAATAAAACTCTGCTATCTGCCCAGAATTTTACTATTGTTATTGCTTACATTTGTTGATCATATTGCTCCTTTATTGCAAAATAGTCATATCTCGAAAAAGTCAAACATGGCAAAATGCGATTAAAGTGCACAGAAAAAGTTTTCACCAAAATTTTTTCAATTAATTCAATAATGCTGTTTCAAACAATTGTTTTAATTGTTCCAATTAATTTCCCTTAATTGAAAATAAAAATTATAATGTTTGTGTGTATATTTGCAAATATAAAAACATACACACAAACTTTAAAATATTTAAAATTTTCAAACAATTTTTTAATTGTTTCAATTAACTGTGTTGATTGAAAAAAATATTTTAATTTGTGTTTACGTTTTATTTAGCCTCTTTTGCTGTTGGTCACATTTCAATTAAATCTATTGATTGAAACTGAACAGCAAGAAAAGCTTAAACTTACAAACGTGTTAATTGATATGATTAATAGTACAAATTTCTAACAAATACGTTAATTGAAGTTGGTTTTTCATTTTTTCTGTGTGGTGGGCCATGTCACAGAGTACAATTCCGTTCGAAATTGAAGAAAATATATTTTTTTATTGATAGAAAGTGTATTTTGATAGTTTTTTGGCCTTTCAGATACAGACAACTCCCATTCCGTTTATGAAAACAAAAATGTTTTTATCAAAGTTTTTCTTGGGATTCAAAAATTAGGTTTAATAAATGTTTTTATTCCGCAAATTTTTTTGTCATTTTCTGAAGCACTAAAATACGGAATGAATTCCGTTTCCGAACGGCTTTGTACTCTGTGACATGGCTGATAACAATGATTTTTTTTTACATATAGAAAAAGTATTGAAGAGCAGTTTTTCTTAATTAACTTCAAATTTTTGATTTTTTGAGATATGACTATTAGGGTGTCCCAAAATTTTTTTTGTCAGAGGCTCAAGCATAATTTGAAAGCTCATAGGGTCCAGTATTTTTGAATTTTTTTTTAGATTTTTAGGAAGAGGGTTAGAGGTCGCGCAAATCAAGTCTTTGTTAAAAATCGGGGTTTTCGGCCTTTTTTCAAACTTGACTCATAATTTTGTCAATAACCACGTTCATTTAATTTTTTGACCGAATATTTCTAAAGAAAATTTCCCAAACTTTATTTCCATATGCAAAAACTTTAAGTTCCGGCAATATTTTTGTGCATTAAGATTCCACATATTTAGTATTTTTGTAATTTTTTAACAAATTCTGTAAAAAACGGTTTATTACTTTTCAAATTTATATGAACGGTATTAAAACTCGCGACGCGATTTTGAATACCGATAAGTTCTTAACAATTAAGAAAAACAAAAATGGAATTTATAGTTTGTACCTTGAAAATGGTGATACTTTTTTCGTTATAATTATTGTATATTTCCATCAATTTTTATAGTTAGGTTTTAACTGTCATTAACTTCTGACATTTATTAATCTAAATCGTTATACGCTGTCATTTTCACTTTCTATTTTATGTGTGCTCCAGGAGCTATCAATTGGGCTCGCTGGATGATGAAAATTATCCATTCTTTGAAAATATGCATTTTCCGAAACCAGTTGCAATCTTTTAAAGAAAAAACAACAGTTGATGCCTTGCTTGAATTTAGTTCATTTATTTCAAGAATATATATTAAATATTGGTACCTCTGCCAGTGCCCTCGATACGATCCTCTCAATGATCTGAGCCTATTAAAGGAATTGGATAGTTCTAAAATTATTAATAAAGCAGTTGCAAAAGCCTCGCTTAAAACTTTTCTAGGTCATCAGTGGTACTTAACTTCGTATTGATGAACGTATCGACACCAAAACTTTGCGCTTAATGACAAAAAAAAAAAAAACTTGCAGATACTCCATGCAGCGATTATGAAGTATCAAATGTAACTTTAACAGAAGAAAACTTTAGAAATAAAGAAATTCAACAATTCATTTCAAAAGCCAGTTTAACTTTTTTTTAAGCTTGCAATATTTCAATCGATTTTTTTAAAATAGATCCAGAGAATTGGAAAGCCAACAAGTCATTTCAAGAATAAAAAAAAAGTTCAACAATGACAAGTGGTAAATGATGTGGCAGAGCGAGGTGTGGCTTTGGGTAATACTTATATTAATGTCACAACTGATTACCAGAATTTATTGCAAGGTATAGAACTACATCGCAAGAACCTCAATAAATGATTTTTCACAGAGCAAAAGAAAAGTTTTTTTTTTGTTGATTGGGTAAGATTGGTGAACTGGCAAACAGCTTATAATAACATATACTGGGTATAAAGATAAAAACGGGTATAACTCAGAAACGGTAAGAATAAATTTAAAAATTGTTTATTCATATTAATTAGAATTAATTTGTCTTTCAAAATGCATCATTACTTTTTTTCGTTTCTATTCAAACTTAAAAAGTTGTAAAGCGTAATTACAAAATTTTTGAAAAAATTACGAAAAATTTTAATTAAGGGCATCTAAATGAGTAAACTCATCACCAAAACTTATAGTTTTTTCACACAGGAATAAAGTTTGGATACTTTTCTTTAAAACTGTTTCCTCAGGAGTGAAAAAACTCGTGGTATTAACCAAGTTATGAGTAAAGTTAAAAAAGGCCGAAAACTCCGTTTTTTTTATGAAAACTTCATTTGCGCGACCTCTAAACCTCTTCCGAAAATTCTTAAAAAAAATCAAAAATACTTTACACTATAAGCTTTTAAATTTTAATTGAGCACCTATGAAAATCAGAAAGAAAAAATTTTTTGGGACACCCTAATGACTATGTTGCAATAAAGGAGCGATATGTAAAGAACATCAAGAATACCTTTTCAATTTTTATTCCTGCAAGATAATATTATAACATGTACAAATTTCAGCTGCACCTACTTACACGAATTTCTTTGTTGAATGTTTTTTTTTTGTGTCAAACCCCTTCGGATTTGTGGTATTTTCAATCGGTGGCTTGAGTCGAAGCACCATGAAACAACTAGTGTGATACTTATGGTGTTTTCTTTTCTACAAAAAAATGTGACATTTTATTTAAAAAATGAAATTGGCTGTTCGTTTCTGAAAAATGATTTTCTCTCTAAAAGGGTGGCTTGTTTAATTTTAAACAATTAAACCTTACTTACTAATGGCATAAGGCACTGCACTATTCGCCCCGTATAAATCGACAGCGTTGAAAATGCCCTGTAAAACAGTTGACTTCTGTTTATATATAGGGTTACCACACGAAGTTGGGTAAAAAGCGCCTATAATCGGGACAATACAAATTTTAAGTTATTTTTTCTATTATTTTATAGTCAAAAACATAAGAAAGCATTACATTGTTGATGTAAGGTTGCCAGTGATATAAAATTTAAGTGGATTCGGTGTTCTAAAAAAAATCATCAAATCAAAAAATCTTAAAAACTTCATCAATCTGGCAAAGGTATTTTCTTGTTTACATATTTTATGAAAAACAAACTAAATGTCATTTTTACTACCGCAGCCATTTTTTTATTTTGAACAACCAACTTCTTGATTTACTATGCATTTGTTTAGATTTTGAAGAACTTTTTCTCAGCTATTAAAAACAGGGCGATCGAATTTTGTGTTTTGTTTTCTTCAAATAACCAATTGCATTATTACATGAACCTTTTAACAAGGTGGTATATTTTATAGAAAGTGCCGGTTCACACACGTCAAGTTTGACTCGTCAAGTCTTAAGTTTTTAGGAGAGAGAGGGGAAAATAAATGGCATTCTCTTTTCCCTTCTCTCCTAAAAGCTCAAGACTTGACGAGTCAAACTTGATGTGTGTGAGCCGGCACAAAAGAAAACTCCATTAAAATAACACATTTTGTGGAAAATCGTTTGCAAAGAGTAAAATTGAAAACTAAGTTGTAGAAATTTAATTTAACTTGCCCATATGCCCGAAATCATTTTTAAATGTGACAGCGCATAGAGAAAGGGACCAGTTAGGTAAAGGAAACAGTAAAAACCAACTACACAAAACAAGAGGTAGGGACGACCTACGCGCGTTTTCAAGGTTAACAAGGTTGAGATGTGTCGCTTTCAAATGATACGCTCAGTGATGGTACACCAAAGATACACGTATTTAAATCTTTAAAATGGCAAAACCCTTAGGTCCCTTTCTATTTTTCGCGTCACAAATGCTTAAGCTGGAGGTCTATGCCACGCGTTTTCGCCACCACGCAGCGCATGCTTTTCTAACCTAACTTGCGTTCGACGTTTCAAGTTACATGCAACGCTTTTTATGCAGCAGCAGCACAAGTAAAAATAAAATTTAATTTGTCAAAATTGGGGGTCTAATCACCGCATACGATATCGAGCAAAATTGATCGAAATTATTTATTTTGGTATCATGAAACTCGATATCGAATTAAAATTATGGAATTTGAAATAATAGCATTCGTTATCGAGTAACTCGACATTACATTTATCGAGTTTTCAATCGATACGTCAGTGTCTGTCGTATGCAAACACATTCTTAAAATGTGTTTGCTGATTTTTTCGAACTCTGGTTGTGACGCTTGCAAAAGTAGAAAGTAAACCTACTTTTCGCCTCAAGGCATCTACGCTTTTGTGCATGTAACTTACTACGTATAACTACACCGATTCTACTTTTTTGACAGCTGCGTAAAGCGAGTAACGCGTGGTGTGGACCTCCAGCTTTATGCCATGTATTTTTCTTGCGAAAAAAAATTTTTTTTTTTTTTGTTTCATTTTTTATAACTTCAAGTTCTATCGCGCTTTGCAAGTGATTTCAGATTAAGGATCTTTTCTAAATTTTAGCGTTATTTAAGTTTTTTTTTAGTTATGACTTAAAAAAAATTTTTTTTTAAACGATTACAAACTTTTACATACTGCTTATTAAGTTAACATACATTTCTATTACATTTTTTTGTAAAGTCTAAAATATTGTTTACTGGAAGAAAGAGCTTTAACACCAATAAAAAACCCCTTTAATTTTCTTTGTACAAACCACACATCAACCAGACAGACCAACCAACCAACACCTGTGTATTAGTTTAGTTTAGTAAACTAAACATGTCTAAGCATGCTTGTTATTTTGTTTTTTTTTTTTTTGTTAATGTAACGTTTTCTTATTTTTTCTTGGTCAGCATATATTTTTTTAAATTTTTCTGCTTATTTCCGTTTCCCTTATGGTGTAATCGTTATACTCAATTTGGCAAAATGTTTGTTAGGTAGTAAGTGTGTGTGTGTGTGTGTTTGTGGATTTGTTAGAGCTACAGTAACAATAATAAATAAAAACAAAAATATATAGTAAAAACACCAGCTCATGAAAAGAAAAAAATATAATTGGAATTTATAAAATTATAAATAAACCAGAAATAAAAATGTTGCATGTTCAAGTTGTGTGTAAAATCTATGACTACAAATCTTTAGGGGAAGATCTTAAATGTTTATATATTTATTTTTGTAATTTTTTATCTGCCAGTTTAACAGAACATGTGTTTTTTTTAAGAAATAAGATGGGGAGTTCCTTTTTTCAAAACGGTTTCGTAATTTATTTATTTTAAAGGGAGTTTTTGTTGAAAAAAATTTAAGCACTGGGCTTCAAAACAATAGTAAATTTATGATTTGGTATGAATAAAAAAAATTATTTGTACTGGGAAATATAAGTGAACACAAATTATATTTCTTTTCTTGATTTTGGGGTTTCTTAAATTTTTGGAAAAATATAGTATTTTTAATAGAAAAATATAAATAACTTATCACAGACTAACAGCCATACCTAAACAAGAGCGGAAAGCGTTTTGTAGCTGTCAAAAATTCTCATGCCCATCCAATTTGTATGAAGCATCCCTAAATAGCGCGGCGTCAACGCTCTACAATTGGAAAATCCGATTTTTACAGCGCGTTTAATGGTGAAGTTGGCCGCTATTGTTAATAAATAATGGCAATTTAGCTATTTTTGGTCAATCTAGCGGTGGCACAACGTTGACGCTCTTGTTTAGGTATGGCATATCAGCGTAAAAGCTAAGCGGAAGAAAACGTTCCGCCTTCCGCTCTTGTTTATGTACGCCTGTAACGTTCTTTTTTTTATTTTAGCATTATAAAAAAGAAAAATTTAAGTCATTTTTAGTTTTCTCACGTTTCTTTTTTTAGAGGGAAACACCACGATTTGTTCATTATAGGTAACGGCTTTGTTAATCAATGCAGATTTGCGTACTTTTCTGAGTGTAACACTTATTGACGAAATAAATATCTTATTTAAATATTTTATACTTATTCTAAGCTTAAGTCTAAATACTAGTCTAGTCAACTCTATAATCCCCGGGGGTGTAGAGATCAAGAGGTAATCCTAAGGATGCTTCACCTTCTGGTGTTACATACTACCGGGCAAATCAGGTGTATGCATGCCTGGGATCCGACAAAGATCCAAAATGACTGGACTTTTGAAGTCTTTTTGACTTCTTGAGTCCGAAGTTTCACTATGGTACATTCTCTTTCTGGAGCCACGGGAGTCAGTAGCCTGCGGTGAGTGCGAGGTACCGGTCTGACTTTTGGTTTAGACCCCTGTTAGTATGTTTCTTGCGGGAGATGCTTCCTGTTTTTCATGATGACCGTCTTTGTAGAAGCTTTTTATTACTGAAAGAAAGTTGATTTTCATCAAGCTGTTCGCTGTCCGATGGGGGAGTGCCTCTTTCAAGACATGAGCTTAGAGAAGCGTTCAACGAATGAGTCTTTTTTAAGATGAAAATATACTTTCAGGGATCACGTGGTGGCTGTGGTTTGTACCCAAAACCGCGGGCTGAGATGTCATGAATCGTTGGCAGAGCTATCCACTTGTGGAGGGCACTAGCTCCCAAGGTGCTTTCGCTATTCGACAGCAGCAGCTGGATAACTAATAGCAGTGGAGGTTAGATAGCTCCGGCTCCTAAACAAGGGGCAAGCGTCAAATTTTACACTCAAAACTGCGACCTATGTGTGAATTATCCGTGCACAATCGGGGGCGGTTGGCAAGCGCATTGTTTGTCAACTAGTGGTGAAGATCGATCCACCATGAGATTAGACCATATGGCTGCTGCTTATGTAAATCTTTTCCACATTGTCTAGTCTATTCTCGGGTATGTATTAAGTTTAGCCACTATTTTTAAGAACAGTCTTTTATATTATCTAGTCTTTGGACTAGTTTTGAGTTTAGTCTTGTCTTCGATCTAACTTTAAGTCCAGACTTTGGTCTAGTATAAAGTCTAGTATTTGTTCTAATCTATAGTTTAGATTTGCACTAGTCTATGGATTTGTCAAGACTATATAATTTCTAATCTAATCTATAACCTAGCTTATAGTCTAGTCTTTTTTCCTATCTTCAGTCTAGTTTTTGCTCTAATCTTTACCCTAGTCATTGTTCTTAGCAATAGTGTAGTCTATACAATAGTCTGTATTCAAGTCTTTGATCTAATCCAGTGATAACCAAGCCCCGAACTAAGAAAGCCCCGAACGCACGCACACAAAGATATTATGTGCTTGTGTGCGGTCGCAGAGACTGATGATAGTCTGATGTTTTGAAACGAACAAAGTTGTAATACACATGTGAATTGCCGACCGTGTCTATGTGAAAAATACGATTATTGACTGGTTCGCGAGTCCATGGAGTGGTTATCACTGATCTAATCTATTTATATTCGAGCCTTTGGTCTAGTTTAGTTTAGTGTTTGTTCTAACCAACAGTCTTGTTTTTCTCCAAGTCAAGACTTTAGTATAGTTTTTAGTCTAGTTCATAGTCTAGTCTTTGTTATAGTCTGAAATCAAAGCTTAATACAACGTAGTTTACAATCACCCTTATCGTGGTTAGCGAATTTAAAATACGCCTGCGACTGTTTGGTAATAGATTAAGGAGAACGTGAACTTATTTCCTTTAATCTATTACCCAACAGTTGTAGGCGGATTTTAAATGCGCCAACTACGATTAGGGTGATTGTAGTCTTTGGGCTGATTTAAAGTCTTATATATACATATGTAGAGAATAACTGCCCTGCGGGAAATTTGTGTCAATTGGTCCAACAGACTGGTCCTGGGATTTGTGAAAATAGCACAGGAACAAAAGGAAAGAACTCATGACCAGTGAAATTACAGTACAGTTTTCACCGGTGGTGTGACACATTTTTTGGGACTTTCTAAAATTTGGTTCTTGAATTTAATTCTAGAACTTGTTTTATTGAAATAATACTACATTGTATTAAAATAATACTATATTTTACTAGCTGACACTATCACGTTAATTGAGAATAGATCTCTGACTGGTCAAATGATGTCAATTGACCCCCTCCAATGACAACCCCATGTAAAAGTGATAGGTCTTATTCATAGAAAGTGTTAAAAGTAGAACCGTTCTCTATCACCAAAGACCTATCACGGGACTACTTTGGTGTCAGTTTGCTTCCCTCTGATTCCAGTAAATCTATACATCTCAATTTAATTTTTTTTCCTGTTTCAAAAAGATTTAATAAATAATTTAATATTTACTGTAAAGTTATTCCTACCGAATTTTGTTGGGATATTAACATTATAAATAATAATGCCGATAAAAGGTATTTCGGGAAATCAATTATGGACCCTCTCTCAAAAACTTGTTAATTTTTTTCATTACAATTGTTCCAAACTTTATCATTATTGAGATATTTACGTTTATAGGATATAAAACTTGACCCGGAATTGGGCTTATATGGTTTTATGATCAAATACTACTTCTATTTTATATTTAAGTTTAACAAGTAAGAGTAGGGATGAAACGATACGAGTAAATACAAGTACATATTCGATACTTTTATATAAGTACCAAGTATTTTTGTAATCGATACTTAGCAACCGAGTACCAAGTAGTATCGGTCAAAAAATACTCGGTATCGGTCAAAAGTAATCGTTTAACTTTGGTATTGAAATTAATCTTAATTTTTTTATTATTTTCCAAGGCTGGAGCAGCAGTAACGGTATCAAGAAATTGTTTGACCAGTTAACACTAGGGATGCCAATTTCGAATACCGAAAACCCGGGATTATTCTAAAAATTTAAGTCCCGAAACCCGGGGTTTGATATAAAAATCCCGTTATCATCCCGCGATAGCGAACACCATGCACGATAATTGCTTGGCCGACCTCGTTTTCGAAGACGCCGCCAGTCGCGGAACTAACTGGGGAGCATGCACATATATTTTCCCATTTCTTACAGACCCGGTTTGCTGAAATTTACGCGCAATTCTCCCGATTGTGGAAACATTTGATCGATTACACTGACCACAAAAATCACGATGTGCATTAAATGCATTTTGATTGAACGCCCATTTTCGTAAAAGGCTTTATTAATCTTAACGCGCTGCTCAATTGTGTATCTCTTAATAATCGAAGTTGTCAAATACTGAAACAAAGATAGGTCAATTTAAGTTGCGCAAAAAACTTGACGTTAAGGTGTGACTCACAATTAACATCATGGATTATGGTTTTACCACCCTTTATTATATATTTATCAATTTAAAAATAAAATACATAAATTATTTAGCTTAATTTCCTCGACCTTCTTAATATTATTTCCTTTTTTTAAAAAATTTGTTCGAAATATAAAAAAACCAAAAAAATTGCTGAATCCATTGAGAAAGCGAAATATTGGATAAATTTTAAATAAATATTCTTTATTAAAACGGAATTGAGCTTAAGAAATTATTGATAGGAAATAAAATACATATCTACATTTAAGATAAATTCATAGGGACATTGTTGATTTCTGGAATAAAAGGTGAATGAAGGTTGTTATTCTGAACGTTCTATAAAATTTTGTTTCCTAAGATAAAAAAGATTTTTCGAAAGGAAATTGGTACTAGGTGGTAACTAAAAGTGGTCTCAATCTTTACACTTATCGTTTTGCACAAAAATTCTAATAGGTCGAAGTTCTTATTTTATTGCGTAGTAATAAAACACTAATACGAACGTTTTTAAATGCTGCTCTCTATTCTTTTATCATACAAACCGATACAAGTACCCATACAAGTAACTAAGTATCGATACTTTTTTTTTCGATTCTAAGTAGGTATCGATACTTTACGAGCGATACCACATCGAGTAAAAGTATCGATACCTTAGAGGTATCGTTTCATCCCTAAGTAAGAGTGCTATATTCGGCTATGCCGAATCTTATATACCCTTCAACATGATGAGAAAAGAACAAAAAGTTATATACATAAATAACGTTCTTTAGATAGGTTTAAATAAATATTATATATCTTATATACCCTTCACCATGATGAGAAAATAACAAAAAGTTATATACATAAATAACGTTCTTTAGATAGGTTTAAATAAATATTAATTCAGCCACGCCAACTTTTCATATCGTCATGCCGAAGAAACAAAAAATTTATATATGTACCTAATCCCGTTTCCTCTTTTGCCAAAGTTGATGTTTGAAATTCCTTTTATAATCTTAAAATCGTTTTTTAGAACACTAAATAAATAAAAAAAAGAAATTAAATAAAAAAATTAAAAAAAAAATCTTTTTGGGATTCGAACTGGCAATATCATCAGTCTCAGGAGAGAACTTAACAACTCGGCTACGAATGCTTTTACTAAAGAAGCGTTAAATTAAAATATATTGAGTCTATGAGTTTGTTTCTTTATTTGAGCGGCATATCATATACGTGCATTAATGTGTATGTGTATGCGTAAAATTTAACACATTACAAATAAAATCCACCACTTGTAGTGAAGGGTATAAAAAAACAACAAAAAAACCACATTAACAACACTGTATTACCATAGCCACTGTATGACCGTAGAAACCAAAATTGAATTGGTTTGTATGGTATGTTTATGTCGTTTTGGTAATCCAGTGTTGGTATGGTAATGCCACATCTAATTGGACCTTTAAGGAAAACATTTGAGGCAGTCGTGGTTTTTTACTCATATCTCAGCCATTTGTGGACCGATCTTGCTGAATTTCAATAGCAAACAATTCCGGACCATATGTGACATAAATGTATAATAACCTGGCCCCCATCATATATGGGGTCTTCGGAAAACCTATTTCAACGGACAGACGGTCATACGGACATCGTTAAATCAACTTCCCTCCTCATAAGGACCCAGAATATATATATACTTTATAGGGTCTAACATCAATATTATAGAAGTAACAAACGGAATGACAAACTTATATATACCCTTTTCAACCTGTAGTGAAGGGTATAAATAGATATTTAAACTTTGTTTAAACTTTGATATTGTTACAAGTATAACTGTTGCTTATAATTTTTATACGTTTAACAGTTTTATTTGGTTTAATATCTTTAGTTTTTCTTAAATCTTTATGTATGAAGTTTCCTGACGATCTGGTCTAAGCAACCAGTGAAATGCGCATAGGAATAGCTTATCCCATCAACAATAAATTTCAGTGTTTTTTTTCAAGAATAAAAATTGGGAATTAAGCACAAATAACAAAACCTTTTAAATTGATATTTAAAATTCTTTTTTTCTTTCTAATACTTTTATTTTTGTTAAAACTAAAAATAAAAATAATTAGTATTGTGGTTATTTTGTTGAACTATTTATGGTTTTTAATCCAAATTTTTAATATTTTTTAATTAGGCTTAAGTTCATGAAATTTAACTTTCATCAAACTACCTTTGTGAAGAAAGGAATTTTACAACATGAAAATTAATTAAAATTGTTATTGATAATCTTTCATTCTTGACGTGGCTCGGGCTCGAACCCTGGCCGGCAGGTTACCATGACATGTTTCGATCGCAACCACTCGATCTCCTCAGATGGATTTGCCGTCTTACACTCGCAGCCATCGACGACTGCTGACGTCACTAGTCAAACATCAATCCTTAAACCAAATTGTATTTTAACATTTGGTAGATCGAAATTTACTTTCCTGAATGATTATCCATTTTAATTGATTTTACATGTTTTTTCCTTTACTTCTGTTTTTCGTACTTTCGTCAAGAATTTTTCTTGAAGTCCAAGTACATTTTTTGTTTTTTCACTTTGTTCACAAGGAAAGTAAATTTCGATCTACCAAATGTTAAAATACAATTTGGTTTAAGGATTGATGTTTGTCTAGTGACGTCAGCAGTCGTCGATGGCTGCGAGTGTAAGACGGCAAATCCATCTGAGGAGATCGAGTGGTTGCGATCGAAACATGTCATGGTAACCTGCCGGCCAGGGTTCGAGCCCGAGCCACGTCAAGAATGAAAGATTATCAATAACAATTTTAATTAATTTTCATGTTGTAAAATTCCTTTCTTCACAAAGGTAGTTTGATGAAAGTTAAATTTCATGAACTTAAGCCTAATTAAAAAATATTAAAAATTTGGATTAAAAATAAAAATAATAAAAAATTCCTAGCATAACCCGTTTTTTAAAAATTACATACAAACATTGTTAATTTCCTTTTCGGAACTCTGCTGATTTACAATTAAATACATATAAGCATATGAATGTACATATAAGTATATCACAAGTATGATTTAATATGTCCTCAAAAACATACATACTTTTTTATAGATTATACTACTTATTAGTGATGAAAGGAATAACAATTCTTAATATTCGCGAACACGAATATCTGCGCCAATTTTCACCGAATACGAACACGAATATATATACATAAATAATGTTTCTTAATAATCATAGATGGTAGAACGATTTCATAACTTTATTTTGCAAATTATTTTCGATACATTCGCTTGAATGTGGCAAATACGAATGTCATAAAATAGACGAAAATTCGGCGATACGAATATGAATATTCGTAACATCAATAGAACTTCTGTCTAAATATGTAGTAAATTCATGTTACCAGCTGTAACTGTAAAATTTTATTTAATCAGGACACATTGAATACATACACACACACACACACACACATCATTTTTTTCCCTTTCAGTATTTTGATACTTGTTTATCTTTTTTAAAGAAAATTGAAAGGAAAATGTTGATTTTTTTTTGTTAACTTAAGCTTGACATTTCTTATTAAAATGTCTTAGAAAAAGGGGAAAAAATTGATTTTCATAATTAAAAAGAAAAAAAAAATTACTTTCAAGTGTTTGCATTCATAAAAATTTTTATCTGTTCGTGTTTTTTTTTCTTTTGTTACAATTAATAAAAAATGAAAGGTAACATAATTGAAAAGAAAACTTGTATTAAGTAAATTAGATAAAATTATTATATGCAAAACATTTGAATTAAGGCCAATGAGGTTTTGAAGGATTTTTAATAAAATGTCTCCGGTCTATTAATTATTTTTAAGGCATATTTTAAATATTATTAAGCATGTTTTACGAGCATATTTTCTAATAATAAATGCATTTTATTCCTTGCCCTAGTTGTTAGAATAAAGATGATGAAAAGATATTTCATAAGTTTTTGTTTTTTGGTTTTTTTTTATTTTTGGAAATTTGTATGCCATTTTATTTCTCGAAACTTAACTTTTTTTGATCGCCAAGAGTAGGCCACACTACTTAAAACTAATATTAAAGTTTTTTCTTTGTTTTTGTGGTATTTTCTATTTAACCAAATTCAAAAGCTTACTTTATGTTTAAAGACTTATTAAACGTTTTATATCACAAAAAGTTTATCCCTTATTTGTTTTATGACCATAAAGAAAATCTGAAAAAAACCATTAAGCTAAACACATATAATTTCCGTTTGTCTTTTTCTATACGTCCGATTATGTTTATTTAAATACATACACACATCTACATATCCCAGCGGTAAATATTAAAAGGGCCGCAATTTGCAGGCCTTTCTGAAGGCGTATAAAAAATTCGCTTCGCAAGATATCCCCCTTCAGATATATGCCCTCTAGAAGGTATAAATTTCTTTTTGAATATTCAGCACGCATTCACTACCCCTTCTTCAAGAAGGGAGAAAGGAAGTTGTTCAGTTTTATTTACTTTTTGTTTTAAGTGACCTTCCTTACTCTTTTCTTTGGGAAGGAAGTTGATATTAAGGCAGAGTGGAAGGGCTTGCTCCCAATGACAACCTGTGTAAATTAAGCATGGAATGCGGCGAGAAGGGCTTGTGGCTGCTAAATAAGGATTTCTATTAGGCCTCTTTAATCATTTTAAGTATGGAATGCGGCGAGAAGGGCTTGTGACTTCTAAATAAGGCCTTCTATTAGGACTCTTTACTCATTCTAGTTACCGCTGGGATAGTACACACACGCACATACATATTTATGTTCATAAAATCTTAAGTATTTGTAAACGTATAAAAATGATTCTTTTTAAAAACCATTGAGGTCATTTTAAGTATACTTTTCTTTAACAAAAAAAAAAGGAGAACATTTTTGAGATAAAAAAAACAAACAAACATATAAAAATATTTCTAAAGGTACTTGTAGATATAACTTTTATAGTTTTTCTGCTCTTGTTTACTATAACAAACATTCATTGACATGTTTTCCTTAAGTAAACAAACACTTAAATAAATATGGCTTTTCTATATGAGTTTTTGTGAGTGAGGATGTGTGTTTTTTAATAAACAAACACACCCACACACATACTTTAATACCTGCCAGTATTGTATTGTTTTTCTAAGACTGAAGAGATGTCGTGTGTTTTTTTCAAATAAAAATCAACCTTAAGAGATAACAGCACACATAGGCACATGTGTGTTAACAATTGTAGTTATTGTGAATGGTTTTCTTGGAAAATGTAGACATTTTTAAAGGTAAAAGAAATATAATAATAATACTTATTAAGATCTTCCTTCCCGTGACTTTGGGTTCAATTACAAACACCACATGATCCCCGAAGGATCCTCTGCCAAAAGTTAGTCTGGTGCCGTGCCACCAGAGGCTTCTACTGGCTCCCTTGGAAACATATAGAATAGAATGGTCAGCTGAGTTTTTTCGGAGATCTGTCAATTTTTAATTCTGCTGAATTCCAGATATTCGCTGGAACTGATATGCGTTGCCATATAACAACGTAGCAACTGAAGTTCAGTTGTAACACACAATCGACACATTTTAACATTTTGGTGACTTTTGTGAATAAAAAAGGAGTTTGTTGCACTTTTATCTTTTTTTTTTATTGGTCAAATTTCTAGTCTTCCTTTTGGCGATGTTTTAATATTTTTCGTTTAAAATCTTGTTTTTACATCCATTTTGACGATTTTTTTATTTCAGTGATTTTTGCAACATATTAATGCTCTATTCAAGCAATTTTAAAATTTTTTTTTTCTTTTTTTATATTTTTTTTTTTTTTTAGCGATTTTTACAATTTTTTTTTGAGTATGCGAAATAATTCAAATTTTACTTAAAAAGGCATGTAAATTTTAATATTAATTCGAATGTGTATTGTAAGCCAAATTTTAATTTATAAATCGTTGTTTAAATAATTAAGTTAAATACATACGGGCATGTTCTGACAATCGCAAAACGCTAAACAATGGCGATTCTGACTTAAAATCGCAAATTAGGTGTCCTGTAAATCGCAATAGCAAGAAGTTTGGCGACTTGAATTTGCAAAAGAGAACTAAAATATTTGTAAAAAAAACCATGGCAGATCGCAAGCTTAACGCACGAGTTCAAGAACACCATAAAATAAATCTTACGCTTTGCGATTTCAAATCGTGCGATTGTCAGAACATTGCCGATAAAATTTACAATGATCACTATCCATTTATAAGATACAAAGAATGCTGACGAAGGCCGCAGCAGGTATCTAATAGTTGTATACATTTTCTGTACAATTTACTTCATTGCTAGCCAAAGGATAGCTAAAGTAAGCCTCGTAACAGAAATTCTGATAGTGCATAGAAAATAATCCTGAAAAATATTGAAGGAATTAGACTATTAAAGCATGCAAGCTTTATAAATTGTATTATCAAAGTTATTTTCGGGAATACAAGGTTTATTATTAATACGATTTCCGTATGGCGTGATAAATTCCCATTTTTACATATTTGATAAATACACTGAAATTTATTGTTGAGGGCAAGCTAGCTTCTATTCGCATTTCACTGGTTGCTTAGGCCAGCTCATCAGGAAACCTTTTCCAAACACTTAAGAAAAGCCAAAAATATAAAACAAATAAAACCCTAAAGCGAATAAGAATTATAAACACTCTAAGTCTTACTTGTAACAATATCAAAGCTTAAACAAAGCACCAACAATAAACAGTGAGCTTATCTTTTCTTACATTCCCCTACAATTTGTTGGGCTCTTTCCGACTCGAATCGTAGTTATAAGTGGGTTAAAAGAAAAAACAAAATTAAAAAACAAGTAAGAAAGTACACCACAGTATTTAAAAACACATCATGCTTATGTGTCCATATTAATATGGATTTATCTATGTTTATAAACTTCATTAAAATCGGTTTGAAAGTTTGTGAGAGGAAGAAATTGCCCTCTACCTCCCCTCGTAGTCCTACGATTCCGCCCATTTTCCATGGTCCTTGTGCCAATAAGAACCTTTGTCCCAAATTTTATCAAATTATCTCCAAAATTGCGACCTCTACTTTGCGCACAAGGTTACACGGACAGCCAGCCGGACGGACATCGTTAGTTCGACTCAGAAAGTGATTCTAAGTCGATCGGTATACTTTAAGGTGGGTCTAGGACCAATATTTTAAGGCGTTACACACATCAGCACAAATGCATAATACCCTCTTCACTGTTGTGGTGTGGGTATAAAAATTGTAATTTGACTTAGAATAAACATTCGAATTTATATGAAAATTAATATAATGAATGTCACTCACCATGAGAAATAAATTCCCAAATTCTATTTGTTTAAAAAGGCATGTTCAAAAAATGTTAAAAAAAAATTTACTTAATTTTAGTTCAATTAAAATGAGTTTTAATGTTTTAAGCAATGTTGTTTACGAAATCCAATGCAACGGAACAGACAACGAAAACTGCGAATTAATATACATAGGCACAACAAAAAGAACTCTTGAGACAAGGATGGGGGAACACCAAATGGACATATTGAAGGGGAGGGAAAGCACAGCACTTGCAAAACACATCATAGAAAGTAAGCATACCGCCAACATAGAAGGAATCAGAATATTAGACAGGGAAGGCGTTGAAAGAAAGAGATATACGATCGAAAGCTTACGAATTCAGCAAAATATACACAAAACTATGAACAAGAAGGAAGATACCGACAACATTAGTGCTAGCTATTTAACTGCTATTAATTAAACTGTGATACTAGAATAAGATGTGTTTAAATAATATGTTCGTGGATTTTAAATGGTTTTTGTTTGATGTTATATGTTTTGTTAACGTAAAATTATTTGTGATTTAATGATTTAATAACGTTTACAGTTGTAAGTTCAATTGGTTTTTAATATCATATTTTTTATAATTGTAATAATTTTATGTTTTTTATTAAATAAACTAGACAATCCCTTGAAAAAGTCGACAAAAAATCGACGAAACGTCGGGAAACCAGTAATAATAATGCGTTTTTATTAAAATTGGAAATAATATAGGCCTTATTAGCTCATGGTAACACACAAATAACTACTAAACAAACTGGCCAAATAAAAATAATAATGAGTTTTAATATTTTGCCTAATTTTGCGTTTTTGTACTTATTTTATCTTTTTTTTACCGTTTCTTAGAATTTTGGGACTAGAAGTTAATTTAAGGAAGACATTGGGAAGTCATGTTTTATTTACTGCAGGATTTTTCGATTTTGTCGATTAAGAAAAGTTTTTGCTTTGGCCTTTTTTACTTTTTGACTTTTTAAAGGTACACACCAGAGAAAGTCAATGGGTATAAAAAAATTAATGTACTCTAGCACATATCGACAATTTTCAATACGTGTGCGTACTCGTATCTGTTTATTCTCATACTTGTGTATATACATGCGCATTTGATTTCATTCATGTATGTTATCATACTTATTGTGTTTCATACTCGCACATATTCAGATACACCCATAGTTATAGCATTGACTTCAAACATTTTTTTTTTTGTTTAATTTTTTCATAAATGTTGCCAGAATTTTTTTTTACAAATTGCTGAATCACAAATAAAAACGTTTTCAAAATCGTTTGAGTACAATTCAACAAAATTTTATTGAAATTTTATTGAACGATTGTTGACTTTAAAAAAATTTCTGTAATATAAAGATTTACGTTCTTATTTAAGAAAATCTAAAAAAATGACTAAATGGATGCAAATTAAAATACGTCGTGTTATTTTAATCGTTCTTCATAAAAACAGAAAAAGTTACCGTAATAAAAAAAAAAAAAAAAAAAAAAATCGAATATTCATATTCGCAGTTAAGAAATGAGAAATGAGGTAAATACATTCATACATATTATGAGTTTGAGTAGTTTATCTGTTGCCAGTTGCATTTTTAAGACGTAAAAAAATGGTTTAAAAATTAATTGCTGAAGTCAATCAGTATGCCAACGAAAATTTTAGCCTTAAAGAAGACTTCGACATCATGCTATGGTGGAAAAACAATTCCACAAGGTATCCACGGTTGTCTTAGTAAGAATCAAGAATTTTATGAAATTTCCTGCCTGCAACGCAGCATGAGATTAAGATTTCTCTTTTGCTGGAAACATAAAAAAAAGAAACAGAAAAGACCCAAAAATAGTTGATAGCCTGCTTGTTTAATTATTTTTATAAAAAACCTCTTTCGTAAAATAGATTATAATTTATTATAGCTTTAGAAGCATTATTTTAATTTGATAGCAAATATTTATAATTTAATATAACTTTAACATCCATTTTTAGGTCGTGGCAACACTGCTTGCTTTAAAAAACCCATACAAAATGTTGAAGTTACTTGTCGATACTTACGATACATGCCTATACTCATACGCATTCAAAGGATTACCCATAAGCATGCGTGTTTGTTCATACTCATACCGGTCGATATACAAACTTATTCATGCTCATACTTATTGGTAGTCATACCTGCCTGTACTCGTGCACGGTGGCTATGAATAGGTTATAAGTATTAAAAATATAACTTTTTGGCTTTCTCTGGTACACACATATTTTTTAAATTAAATTTAGTGATTTTCCGATTTTTTTGATTTTGGCGATTTAGAATTTTTATTTAATCAATTTTAATTTTTGCATATGATTTTGGCAAATATTTATTTCTCTTTTTATTTTTTCATAAAATTACAGACAATTTTTTATTGCAGATATTTTTCTAATTTTGGCTTTTTCCAATTTTAGAGTTTTTATTATTTTATTGGCGTTTTTAAAATTCTAAAAGTTGTGTTTTGTATTATTTTTTTAATTTATTAATTAATTTAATTATAAATTGTTTTTACATTTTTTTCGGTTTAAATAGTGATGAATTCATATTCATATCGTTCGTTAATCATACGTATAAGTAGCTAATAATTATCATCCGTAAAATATGCAACAGATTTTAAATTATTGTATTGTCTATTTTAATAAGCATTTGACCGCTAGGCGTATACTTAGTTTTTAATTAATCATGTTAAATATTAATCACTCGCACTGTATTACTCATAGTTGGGGGTATTGCATTAACTTTTGATTTAAATAAGCTCAATTGCAAAAATATATCTCCTAAACTACTGTTCAGATTATAAAATGTATGAACGAGTCACAGAGGTGGATAAAGGCTACAAGAAAATGGTGTTTGTAACCACCCTATTAGTATCAACTTTGAGATACAGGGTGTCAAAGTTGACCACCTCGGGTCTTGTTAGCTTTTTAAAGTTTGTAACTTGTGCAAATATTGATAGATTTTAATGAATGAAACTTTGTAATTAGCTAGTAGGAATGTAAAGAAATTCCGGGTCATTCGATATTAAATGGAGATTAGTTTAATTGGAAAACAAACAAAAAGCGCTGTATTTTAGGACGTCGCAAATAAAAAATTTACAAAGTTCATCAAACTTAATAAATTTACCTTTTAGTCTAGGGCATGACTGATGAAAATTTTTGTGTTTTGTCTTTTGTCCTTGGTTTAATGTAATATGCATGTGAAAAAGTGGTTTAATTTTGGGGCGTGTCTTAAAAGTGAGTATATTAAAAGCAAAACATTCTAAGTTTGAGCAGCACTTTCTTGGCACTTGCAAAAAATTGGATATTTGGGGGAAGGATCGAAGATGACATAAGTGGCGCCCGGAATTTGATGTCAGATTAAAGTCACCAAGGGCAATAATAAAGTCAATGTCAAGCCATGAACAACGATATGGGTAAATCCAATATGTTGAACGTAGTGCTGGGAAACTATCGATAGTATTATCAATACTATCGATAGTCGTAAACTATCGAAAATATCGATAGGAAAAATATCAATATCGATATTATTATTACTTAACATGAAGACATGTTACAGTAGCTTATACACACACAGTTTTTTGCCGCAAGTTTTTACTTGCTATTATTAATTCGCGCAGAATAAAAGCAATGAATTCAAACAACAAGAATGGCAGGTGGTATGGATTACTTAGCTGTGCTTTTTATAACTACTTACTTAAGGCCTTTATGCCGAAATTTTTATAGGCTTACAAAGGGACTGAAATGTCAGATGATAGTTTTATGATGTTTGTAAAACAAAAATCAAATACAAATGCAATTGCAATTGCGAGCATAGGATAAAACAATGAGCGACCATTTGAGGAAAAGTCCACTAGATTGATTACCTTTTGGGTTGAGAAACAAATGCAATTTTGAACATTATCTTGAGATGCAATAAAATATCTTATAGTTCCTGTTACTTTGGTTTCTTCAGAAATCAGCATCACAATTTTTAAAAACTGTCATCTAAAATAACGTGCATACGTCTCTAACGTTCAACAAAGTGATAAAAACAACGAACTGTAGACTGATAAAAAACTAGTTAAAGTTTTCCTACTTAAGTACAAACATTCAGTCGATAGTAATATCGATATATCTATAGTAAAATCTGAACTATCGATAAATATCGATAGTAGAAAATATCGATAGTATCCCAGCACTAGTTGAACGTGACAGTCGTACGCATCAAAAATGCCATAACATTTTAAACAACAAATATTTTTACGTTCTCTTAACCCTTAAATTATAGCACTAAGCAAGCACTGTTATCTTTGCTAAAGTTTATGGAGGGCGCGATTCTAGGTCAAAGATAATGGCAAAAGAAGTAGCGGTTCGAACGTGAAAAAAATAGAAGAAGTTTTTGCGGCCATGTATAAAAAGGCGTAATTATACCTTAAAGTATACCGATCGACTCAGAATCACTTTCTGAGTCGAACTAACGTTGTCCGTCCGGCTGGCTGGCTGGCTGTCCATGTAACCTTGTGCGCAAAGTACAGGTCGCAGTTTTGGAGATAATTTGATAAAATTTGGGATATAGGTTCTTATTGGCACAAGGACCAAGCCTATTGAAAATGGGCGAAATCGTAGGACCACGAGCGAAGATAGGAGGAAATTTCTTCCTCTCAGAATCTATCAAACTGATTTTAATTAAATTTAAAACACAGATAGATCCATATCTATATGGACACATTAGCTATACAGTTTTTCAAAAATAGGACCACAAGGAGAGGTAGGGGGCGATTTCTGTCTCCCAAAAACTTTCAAACCCATTTTAATGAAGTTTATAAACATAGATAAATCCATATTTATATGGACACATAAGCGTTATGTGTTTTTAAATACTGTGGTGTAGGGTATCATATAGTCGGGCTTGACCGACTATACTTTCTTACTTGTTATTTAACTGAATAATGACTTAAACAAAATAAAAATTTACCGTTAATCCGAATAACATATTTCTATTTGAACTCTTCCATAGATTACAGAACATGGAAGAATTTGTTTATGGAATAATTTTTATGAAATATTTTCTCTTTCCAGGAAGATACTATTAAAGAAAACATACAATAAATAAAACATTCTCACAAATAAGAAATTTCGTTTGCACAACTTCGCAGTCTGATTGTTCATCTAAGTAAACAAAATTTATGAATAAATTTAAAAAATTAGCAAAACCTAAATATTGTTCTATAACAATATCGTAAAATAATCTGCTTTTGATAACTTTTAAGTTTTCGGTCACGGTGGACCTTTTGACGGATATGCCCATATGCGATATGATAAGATCGGACTTTATATAGCAGCGCTATATATAAAAATCAATAGGCGCTGTATTTGGGGGCATTGCAAAACAAAGATTATCCTGTTTTAGAAACTTCATTGACACATCTTTCCATAGCATACAACTAGCATTCCGACTCTTTGACAGGTACCTAACTCAAATGTCAATGTTTGTATTCGTTAGATTTTTTCAAATGTATTGGTGTTTAAAACAATTTTGACCACTTAACATAGTTGCATAAAGTCGTATAGAATGAACCAAAACATATTTTTCCTAAAATAAAATTTTCTTAATTCGAAAAATTTACAATTTACAATTAACAAGATTTTGTATTCTCAAAAACTACTTTGATAATAAATTTTCAATTTATTTAATGCTGTTTGCATTTATATACTCTTAAAAAAATTTTTGTTTAATTTTTATTATGCAATATCGGAAAATGTTTAATTATTTTAAGCTTTCAAATATTTTTTTCATACCACAAAATACTACTCTGCTGGTTTTAATAATTTATTTAAACATTTTTAGCAAGGCAAATTCATACAGGGTGGTCTAATTTTGAAAAAAGATACAACACTGTAAAATACTTTAACTTTGTTTCAAAATTCTTCAACACTGTAGTAAACAAAATAGCTGTGTGTTAAAAATATACTTTGCTGTCATTTTAAATTTTATTTATAATCAGAAATTCTTATTTTAAATCGTGTTTTGCGAAATGTAATAATTTAAAAATGTTTTGATTTTTTTAAATTTGAAAAAAGTGCAGATAAAGCAGACCGATTGCTTACACCCAGAGAAAAAACATGTTTAAATATGGTCACCTCCAACCAAACTATTTTCAAAGAAAATTTTAAACATATTATGTTTTATATAACCATATTATGGTCAGCGGTAACCACATTGTGTTTAAATTAGGACTCCATCAAGAAGCCCTAACCATATTATTGTTGCCTCCAAGCATGCTATGATAAATAATAACTAAAATTTGTTTAACACTTACAATAACATGGTTGGTTTTCAACCATAGCATGTTGCTCTTTATAAAGAGGAAAATACTATTGTAAATTTAAAAACAAATTATTATCATATTTAACCATAACATTTTTAGAGGCAACCATAATATGGTTGTGGGTTCCTGATGGAGGGTTAATTTAACCATAATATGGTTGTCGCTGACAAAAATATGGTTATTTTAACCATTATATGTTTAAAATGTTCTTTAAAAATAGTTTGGTTGGAGGTGACCATATTTAAACATGTTTTTTCTCTACGTGTATGGAAACTTTTTTTGATAAGGTTTCATTGTATTCAGGAGCAAAAATTTTAAACCTACATAGTTTTAAGAACTCAATAAAAAAAATAGTTTTGTTTATATCCACATCACAATAGTGGAAGAGGGTATTATCCCAGCCAGCTTTTTTAATTGTATTGGAGTCTTCTGGGAATCTCATGAAGAGCGTTTTTAATCGTCGACGAGCGCGGGAGAAACTGTTGCACAAGCTGATTCCTCTGTGAGATACTTATACACACAGCGAATTACGCTTATATTAGGCGTTTAAGATGTGTGTAAAGATTATCGCACGTGTCTTACAGAAAGCATGTCAATAATCGTATTAGACTCATGCAGGGACTATTTTACAACTAGTGGAATGCACAGCCGTACAACTGAACTACCTAAAGCGTCTTTTCATGTCAAAACTTTTCATGTTAATACAATTAGTAAGAAATAAACCTTTAGATCAGTAATTCAACACCACCCGGTTAGAAAATCTTAGTTGAAAGCTCCTAGAGCCGGATTGTTTAATTGAAATTGTTTTGACAATAGAATTTGCATTTAGAAAGCTCAGTTATTGTTATATGACTGATATATCAGTCATATAGGGAGTCGCAAATCATAAATTTAGGACTTGCATGGTTACCATTCCAAGATTACTCGTTAGATAATCATCTGAAGATTCTTTTAGGAGTTGTATATTAAATACAATCGCTTACCAAAAAGCCTATAAAAGCTGGTATTAGTTTGTGCTGATGTTTGTAGCACCTTCAAATGTTGTTCCTAGACAATCCTTAAGTATACTCTCAGAATCACTTTCTCAGTTGATGTAACGATATTCGTCAAGCTGGAAGTACTCCGCTTCCTTCTTTTTAGGTTTTTCGTGCATATGTGTGCTTCATTTTTAATTTAAAATTAATAAAAAAAAATATTGAAATTAAATTTTAATTTTAATTTAAATAAATATTTAACCCTAAAGGCCTTATTCATAAACAATATTCCATGCTTATAACAGGTTTATAAGACGAATTTTATATGAAAATTTGTTTAATTCCCCTTTAATAAAAGTGAAATATATTTTATGAATAAGGGGATAAGTCTATACAAACAATTTATATTTGTAAACAAAAGCAATAACGTCGGCAGAATGACGTCACAGAAATGTTCTATGTTTACCATTTTTTTCAGAGTGGAGTTAACGTATGTCTAAACACAAAACATGAATTTGTATGTTAATACATAAATACTTACATTTTCTTTGGAAACCAATTTATTTTTAATTATTTTTTTATTATTAATTTGTAAATTTTGTATTTAAATTTTATGTTTTAAGTTTAAAATTTTTCCTTTTTTGTAACTGAGAATTTATTTTGACAGCTTGTGTTAAAAGATAATTGCTCAGCAATATATTATAACATTTGTTGCTGAACATGTGTTCAAAAACATATTTATGCAGTCCACACGTTAATATCTAGTGTTGGCAATAGAATTTGATAATTGCTACGGCAATAATTACCAAACAAATTGCTCGTCTAGACTTAGGGTAAATAGAAATGTCAAAAAGTAACGTCATATCATTTTGACATATAGTTAGTTATCAGCTGTTGCTTACGTAGCAAGCCAAAGTCACCTTGTATGAATTCGCCTTGATTTTTAGTTTGTGAAAGATAAAAACATTTTGCAAAAGCAAAAAAGAAAAATGTGTTGGAAAAAATTATTAATTATGTATATCGTTACCTAAAACGCAAAAGGACCTAACTAACACAAAATTATAAATCGGTTTTTTCATTAAATCTGATGAACTGCATTAACACTAATGTCCACAATAAATTTTGGAATCTTTTAACCAAATTTAGCAATTTTATTAACAAAAAACAAACGGCCCTATCTACAAAATATTAAAAGATACGCGCTAAAAGGCCTTACTAAAAGTTTGCATAATATGCAACATTGTCAATTGTCAAAACAACTCATAGGTTTTACAAGAAAAATAGAAGAAAAATAAATTACACTGGTTTACAGCCAAAAAATACCAAGAACGCCACATGCCTAGATAAGTATGGTCCCACTCAAACCCTTGTGGAGCGCAAGCAAAAAGTCCGATATAAATGGCATATCGTTGGAAACGTAATTGAATTCCTTTTCCGTCGATATGCTGAAAATTTCTGTTTGATAAGAAATGGCTGAGTAATGGCACCTCAAAGTTCAAAAATTGCCTATTTTTTACGTTTTTTTTTCAAAATTTTTCATATTTAATTTCAAAAGATTTTGTTATTCGTGCTTAATTCCCAGTTTTTATTCTTGACAAAAACACTTGAAATTTATTGTTGATGGGATAAGCTATTCCTATGCATTTCACTGGTTGCTTAGGCCAGATCATCAGGAAACTTCATCCATAAAGATTTTAGAAAAACTAAAGATATTAAACCAAATAAAACTGTTAAACGTATAAGAATTATAGCAACAGTTCTACTTGTAATAATATCAAAGCTTAAAAAAACACATCAACAATAAACAACAGTGGGTTTATCTCATCTTACATTCCCCACTACAATTAGTTGAAATTCTCTCAACATTAATTGTAGTTGTAAGTAGGTTAAGAAAAACAAAATAAAAACAACACAACAACTTACAAAAGATGTTGTCAATTAAGTGTTTTTTAGGCCGTGCACTTGCCTGTTTATCAAAAAGTAATTTCAATTTTTGGGAAATTAACCTACTTACAACTACAATTAATGTTGAGAGAATTTCAACTAATTGTAGTGGGGAATGTTAGATGAGATAAACCCACTGTTGTTTATTGTTGATGTGTTTCGTTTAAGCTTTGATATTATTACAAGTAGAACTGTTGCTATAATTCTTATACGTTTAACAGTTTTATTTGGTTTAATATCTTTAGTTTTTCTAAAATCTTTATGGATGAAGTTTCCTGATGATCTGGCCTAAGCAACCAGTGAAATGCATAGGAATAGCTTATCCCATCAACAATAAATTTCAAGTGTTTTTGTCAAGAATAAAAACTGGGAATTAAGCACGAATAACAAAATCTTTTGAAATTAAAATTTTGTATTCCCAAAAATTGAAATTACTTTTTGATTTTTCATATTTATTTCGTTTTTTTTCTACGTTATATTAGATATCTGGAATGTTTTATTTTTTAATCAAAAAGTATATTTAATTACCAACATTTTAAGCGCAATTTGAAAAAAATCGGATGAAAAATAAAGTTTTTATTAAGAATTTTGTGGAACGACAATATTTTCATACTCAACAAATGCAAAAAATAAAAATCATGAATAAAATTGCTACGATAAAAAGCACATGAAAGATCTGGAATGTTTTATTTTTTAACCAAATAGTATATTTAATAACCAACATTTTAAGCTTGATTTAAAAAAAATCGGATGAAAAATAAAGTTTTTATTAAGGATTTTGTGGATTTTGCTTGCGCTCCACAAGGGTTTGAGTGGGACCATACACCGAAAAACACAAAAGTACCGTTATCTAAAAAACGGTACTTAGAAAAAAAAAATTACAGCGATTTTCGTGTTCAGGAGGTCCAAATTAACTTATCTAAGCATGTGGCGTTCTTGGTACTTTTCCAAACTTAAAATTTGTAAAGCAGTGTTATAAACAGTTTAAGATAATTTATCGATTAACATTTTTAATAGTAATTTGCTTCTCCTGTAAAATTTTCAAAATGTAAGATAGAGCGTTTTGCGTTTTAGGTAACGATATGTTTGTTTGTGTCATAAAAAGTGTTATATTGTGAAACATTTTAAATTGAAAAATGTTAAATTTTGTTTTGTTTTTGTTGTTTTTACGTGTGTTGAATTCACACAGAACCTTTATGTGTAATAGGTGAGAACGCTCTCTCGAGTCGGCATTCTAGTTGTATACAATGCATCTTTCATTCTAGGGGGTGACTGCTACAACTTTTTTTATGGAGGCCGATCCGTTGTCATGTTACATTTTTTTTTTAAATCAAACTATTTTTTTCGTGTGCAAAATTTTTTAACATCATTAGCACTAATGTTTAGTGAGGCTGCTAATTTTCAATTCATCACGCAACACCAACAACATGATTGCAATATTTTTGCACTATCACTAAGTTTGAGTTGAAACTGCAAAATTAGTGCACTACCTCCATCTATGGTATAACCAAATGGGTTATACACTATGAACAATTTACTTTTGAGATCCAGAAAACGAATTAAATCAAGTAAAAGAGTTATGTAGTTCCGAATCATATACAAACATATGAGGAGCCGCAGAACAAAACTTGTATTTTTGTATTTTTTTCGAAAGCGGGTTTTTGCTGTTTTTGCATTAATTTGGTAAAGTTCTGTTGAAAAAATCTTATTAGTACAATTTTTGTCGTCTTTTCATAGAAAAATTGTATCTTAAAAAAATTAAAAAGGTGCACCAGCACAAGCGCATTATACCCTCTCAACTATTGTGGGGTGGGAATAATGTAAACAGAACATTTTGGTATGCAAACTAAAACGTTCTATGCGCAACAAAACATTCTTTTTGACATTTTTTTTTTACAAAATGTACTTTTTTAATTTTATTTTAAAAAACATGTTTTTTCAGGACTTTTAGTTTTATACATCCTTAACATTTATTGTTGCGACTTTTTGTATTCTGATGCATTTTATGATCAGGAAGGAACTTGTTATATTTTCTGGGCTTATGCTATAAATCAATCGGGTGAAAAAAATAATTTTGGATTTCCCAAATTTTTTAAATAGTCAAAAAGGCAAGTTTTGTTCGGCGACTCCTCAAATGTATACCCTTTACCATAGTATTAAAACGACATCTGTCGCTAGCTCATATGGTGTGTATGCTATCGTGTTAAAATCCTTATTCCGGAAGCATATTTGTTTGCGCGCTAGATAAAATGATTTAGCTAATTTTTTAAACCAAACAAATCTTTCATATAGTGAATATTTCGGCTTGATTTTATCAATCTAGTTTGTTTTGTATGGACCCAATTGTTCAAAGCCCTAAATGCGGGAAGACACTTGTATGGGGTTCAGGTGCAATTATGAACCGACTCGGCTTATTCAAGACTCTTTATGTTTCAGAAACATTCGAGCCAAATTTGGTCCTTCAAGCTCATATGGCATGGATACTATTTTTACCAAACCATTATTTTGGGAAGAAAAAAAGAGTTATTTGTCTATAAATCGAGCATTAAAAACCTGTTTTGTTTTATTTACTACCATAAGTTTATTCCACCTTTTAGAGTTACATTCTTTGGAGGTACAGTCAATACCTGAAATTCGGCATGATTCTTAATTGACAGATCTCTTGAGATCACGGCTGACCAGATATCATATCTGGCCCCGGAGACACAGCGCCGGTCTGAATGGTTGTGACTCCCTAGGAGATCACGTGGTTGTGCTTTATTCTTAAAGTTACCGACCCTTTGGGTTTATAGCACAACTACAGGGAGATCTTCAAAAGTCAGCTTCAGGAGCTAATTTTTCACTACTTTTCACTAGATGCTAACATATTCTAAAGGCAGCGGAGGTTAGGTAGTTTTAGCTCATAAACAAGGGACGAGTTTATAATTCTGCCGAGTTGACCCAAATTTCTACGCTGGTCGCGCTCACACACAGGGGTGGTTGGTAAATGCATTGTTTGTCACCTAGTGGTTAAAACCATCTTGAGATTAGGCCAACACTGCAAGAGCTCATGTAACCACCTGTGACGAAGGGTTTAACTATAGATAAGGGAGCAAACATTTCTTCTATTTAACAAACTTTAAAAAATCTAGTAAATGACTGTTTTATGTTGTATAAAAGTTTATGTAAAACATCAGTTAAATTCTCTAAAGTAAATCCTTGTACTAAACTGACCAAAAAAAAAAATTAGCTCTCCTTTTTCGTAAATGAAATATCCAACGACATACAAACAACCAACCATTGTTTGCTTATTAACAGTTTTATTTCAGAAACGTTTATTAAAACATTGTTATGACAACATCCTTTCCCTTTTCAAGCCTTCCTTTCAAAGTTTCCATAGAAACGACAATATAAAATGTACATATTTTGTGCATTCGTTTAAATTTGTTTCCAACTTTTTTTTTTTCTCTGAAAAAGTATGTAGATTGAAAATGGAAATTTAAATGCAGTTTAAAATAAATAAACGAATGGATGAATGAATGAATGACAAAGTTAGTTGTAGTCATGGGCAACTTTCATTCAATTATGCTTTCAAATGTACTTTTTTCAATATTTTTTTTTTTTTTGGTTTTTTGAATAAATTTTTGTTGTTTAAATTGTTTTTGGGTGTGAAAAAGATGGATAGAGTGTGTATGTATGTTTGTATTAGATTTGAATTCAAAAATTATTTTAGCAAATACATGCAGATAAACACAATAACACATCATTTCATTTGCGGGTGAATGTGTTGACGACGAAAATAATGATGATGATGGGCGCTATATGACCAAAATAATTTAAAAATAAATAAACGGAAAGTATAAAAACAAGTTAGAGTGCTATATTCGGCTGTGCCGAATCTTTGATACCCTCCACCGACAGTTCGAATGTTTAAGGAGTATATCTGTATGATGTTATTATTATCTTAAACTGTGACGTTTGTTATTAAATATGCACTGAAAAAAATTTCTTCACAGATCCAATGAAATTTACATTAAAATTCAACCTATGTAACCTTTCATTGGATTAATGAAATGTTTCATAAAATCAGTGAAAATTTTGCATTAGTTTAATGACAAACGTTTATTTTATCCATTTTTTCAATGAGGATTCATAAAATCAATGAAAATTTTGTCATTGATTTTATTAATCCCTCATTAATCCAATGAAAGGTTACATAGGTTGAATTTTAATGTAAATTTCATTGGATCTGTGAAGAAAATTTTTCAGTGTGGTTTTAGGTGTACTAAACTGTTTTCCGGGAGTAGGGTTTCTATGGGGCCTAGGGTAAATTATGTTCCGATCTTCACGAAATTTCACAGTAACATTTATAGTCCTATAAAATTGTGACGAGCCAAAATTTGTTATGGTTGCATTATTTTTTACGGTTTTTGGCGTACTAAACTGTTTTCCGGTAGTAGGGTTTATATGGGGCCTAAGGTAAAATATGGAGCGATCGTCACGAAATTTCACAGTGTTATTTCTAGTCCTAAAAAACTGTGATGTACCAAATTTTGTTACGGTAGCGTTATTTTTACGGTTTTAGGCGTACTAAACTGTTTTCCGGGAGTACTGTTTATATGGGGCTTAGGGTAAATTATGGATGGATCTTCACGAAATTTAACAGCGTGATTTCCAGTCCAATAAAACAAATTTTTGCAAAATCTGATCTCATTCGGTGCCTTGTTCCAGCATTTATGTTACTTTTTGTAACAAAATTATCAAATTTTTTAGGTGGTGGTTCCATATTTTGATTCATAGCTCTGGTCCTACTGAACCGATTTTGCTGGATTTCAATCCCAAACTGCTTAGGATAACTACAAGCAATTTGGCACCAAGCTTGTTCATTTCTTTTGAGTTGTTCGAAAGTGAGCGTGTTTTCAACAGACGGATAGACGGACAGACATGGCTAAATCGACTTAGAATTACTCAAGGACCCAGAATATACATATATACTTTATGGGGTCTGAGATGAATTATAAAAAAGTTTCACACGGAATGACATACTTAATATACCCTCTTCACAACTAATTGTGGTGGAGGGTATAAAAAGGTTGGCAATGTACGATTGCCAAAGCAGAAGACTTCTGTTTTAAGAAAATGGTCTTTTTTTTGTAAATGAGACATATTTTGTCTATGAAAATGGACTTTTTATTAGAAAAAATATGTTTAAATAAGTGAATGAAAGCAAATGTTTACAAAATGTACAATGCTTTTTACATTTTTTTTAAATTGTGTTTTTAAGTGACAAATTGTGCAAACAAGACAATTGACTTTTCACAACTCTGCATGCTTAAATTTACCGTTACAAAAATATATTTTAGAACAAAACAAATAGCAAAAGGTATTTTGTCAATGATTTGCTTAGTTTTTTTACTAACATTTTTGAATTTTGCTTTTTACTTGTTTTTTATTTTGGTTTCTACTACTAAATAAGCAGGGAAAGTTAAAATATTCACAATAATGTCAAAAATGTGCTTGCAAATATACTCAAAAATTTAAAATATGCACACAAAAACACACAAACTAATAGTTTTTAATTTCTTTTTATTTCAACAAATCGTCAGCTCATTATTGATCTGGCGCATATGCCAAAAAGTCGTAATGCAGAAAAACGACAATAAATGTTAACATTAATGGCATTTTCGTCGATAGCGAATGAAGACTTCGTTCGCTTAACTTACATGTAAAACAAAAACAAAATTTTTTAATTTGTTTTTGTTTTAAATGTTATTGAAGCGAACGAAGTCTTCATTCGCTATCGACGAACAGGCCTTAAGTTTTCTGAAAATATAGCCGATAGAATTTTTTTATATTTTACGACTGCTTCTGGCATATGTTTTAAAGAAAAACGTAAATTTTTGTGAACGTTCATAAGCGACTTTAGAAGTAAATAGTATTTTAATTAAAGTTAAAATTATTGCTTCTGTTCTAAATTTGTGTCTAAAAAGTAGTTGTTAGTGCTGCATACGCATACTTTTGACTATGTGCTGGGTTATTGACATTTTATTGACATTTTATTTAGCTTTTACTTCTTTTTTTCTTACGACAATGAAGCGAAGCAAGAGTAAAATTTATTTCTTATTGTCATTTTATTTTGCTTTCGCTTTTACTACTTTTTTTTCTTACGGCAATGAAGCAATGCAAGAGTGAAAGTTATATTGTTCCTTTTGTGTATGAGGAATTTGCGGCATTCGCCAAACATTGGCGTGTAGAGCAAAATTAATGCATAATATCGCAAAAACCATATAAAATTTCGTGAAACAAGTTTGGGATTCAGAAAGTGGGTATTCAAAAAATATATCTAATAACTAGGGATGAGAATTGCATGCACTAAAAAATCGAAAATATGCTCTTAAAACATGTATTTCCTTAAAAAATCGTTTTTAAATTTACTAAAAAGAAAAATATAAAAAAATCAGTCTATTGTTATTCAAATATCTTTAAAAAACTTTAATAAATAATTGAACATTTTTGTTTGTCTTGTACTTAAAGAATGCCAATGAATTTTGAAAAATATAATCAAAAATATGAAATTTATTTTATTTTTTGAAATCCTTGTTTTTTCGCAAAAGTTTTTTATTTTTTTTTTTTATTTGTCGGGCTATTTTTCCTTCCACATTGTTAATTTTACTTTCTGCAACATCAAATAATTAGATTTGAGTTTTAAGTGAACTAAGTTCCATCTAATTAGTTATTGTTTCGCCAATATACATATTTGTAATTGGAAAATACAAATGCTAATTGACTTCTGATGTTATTTAAATTTAATATTTCTTTTACTTTTTTAATTGCACAATCATCGTTTCAACAAGCTCGTCTAACATTCTTTAAACGCTCGAAGTTTTTGAATAGAATTCTGAAGCACCTAGCCAGGCCCCCATTTTGCTACTACTGGCTGCAGTGAAGGGGAATCGAGGGATACTTTTCATTAAAAATTACAATATTATCGCATTGGCTTCTAAATTCTCTGCAACGCGGTATAACCCATGTGCCAAGCAAGTAACCTGTAACAGTTTTGGATAAAATATTTTAAACCCATTGAAAGCCTTAACAATGTAAGGTGCTGCATCGGTTTAAAAAAGAAGCATCTTTTGTCGTCAAATGTCAAAATATCCAAAAATATGCATTTAAAACCTAAATATGCAAAAATATGCGTTTTGATCAAAATATGCAACAAAATGGAAAATCAAATCGATGCCATTTTAAAGTAAATTTAATGATTCGGAAAGATTATTGATTGACATCGTTCTTAGACTACCGCCAAAAAACATGCATTTGCATGGAAATCGCATCCCTACTCATAACTAACTCCATTATTTTAAAATCGGTCGGTAGGTCAAACCAAAGATTAGTTCGCCAGCTCAGAATCGGTTTGGCGCATATGCCAAAAAGTCGGAGTGGAGAAAAACGACAAAGAAGATTTACATGAAGATTTCTCAAAACGTACCCAAAAGAATTTTTTTATATTTTTACCACTGCTTCCGGTACATGTTTTGAAGAAAAATGTAAATTTTTGCGCACTTTCATGAATAAAGTTAGAATTTAATAGTATTTTTGTTGAAAATGAAAAATATTGTTTTGTGCCGCATACGCCACTTTTCTAAAAAAACTTTAAAAAAGTGGCTTTTTGTGCTGCATACGTATACTTATTGCGTGAGTAACTGACTCATTCATCATCGTTCAGCTTAAACGCCTGAAGCTAAAAACTTGATATTTGGACCGGAGGTGGATCTCTCCCCAAATCGATCCACTAAGACGCAATTTTTAAAAATTTTAATGTTTAGGTGGTAAAAAAGGGTAAATTCGGAAACCTTTTATCCCCAAAACTAAAAGAGATACAAAAAAACTGTAACACATATCGTTGTTCTTTTGAAAAATAAGTGGACAGGTGTGTGGTACTTTTTTGAAATTCGGCTCTTTTAGGGTGAAAACGGGTAAAACCTGAATTTTGTTACGTTTTTGTCAGCCCATCTATCTTTTGATCAAAAAAAAAAAAAAAAAAAAAAATACGAATACAAGTTTGGTACTTTTTCGAAATTCGAACGTTTAAGGGGTGAAAATCGTAACTATTTTTGGTACTTTTTTACAAAACATTTTGCATTTTGCAATTTTTAATACTATAATGGGGGGAAAAATAGTAACAAAATGGGAAATACGGGAAATTTAATATCTTTCTTCAGCTTTTTGGTTCTACAACTGGGGGGTTACCGCGTATTTCGATTCGAAAGAAATCATTTACGGATTCGAACAATTTGTACTGTGTATTACGGTTTTCGTAATATTTGTTTCGAATAAACGGACGTTTTTCATACTTTATTGAAAACAAAAAATCACTCTCTATTACGGACAAAAATGGTTCATCAAATTTCCCATTTTTTAAAAAATACAACCTCTGTCATCGTTTCGAACGATTAAGAAAATCGTAATACACAGTATAAATTGTTCGAATCCGTAAATGATTTCCCCCCCCCCATACCTAACTAAATTTTTTTTTAAATGGTCGGTAGGTCAAACCAATTCTGAGCTGACGAGTTGACGAAATGTTTATTACAAAGTATAATCATATTTTTTCAAGTTTCAAATTGAAATGATCTTCGATTTTATTCTTCTTTAAATAAGGGCTTTTTTATCGTTCATGAAAAACCCGAAACGCCGCAAATATATGGTCAGCACAATACGTACATTAAAAGTTCACTACACATTCAATAAAAAATACAAAACGGGTATGGCAAAAACAGTAAACGTACGGTAGAACAAGATCTGTACGTTATCTTACTGCCTATTTGCCAGCTCACAATCGTTGTGTACTGTATTTTGGTTAGGTTAGGTTATATTGGCAGCCTCAATCGAGCACAGCTCACGTTGGTCCAGAATAAGTTCACCATCTGCAAAAGATCCTATGTTACTCGGCTGATGAAATTCTCACTCAGCCATCCAATTGATTCACTGAAGGAATGAATCTTATTCAAATCAATATCAGACATACAAGGTTTGTCCCTAAGTGTTCTTCGACCAAACAGTTTGAGACTTAAGACTCCGAATGCCGGGCAATGACAGAGAAGATGTTTCGTCAAATCTTCCTACTCATCCTACTTTCTGGTAGTTTTAAACTTGTGTGCAATAGCCTGCTTACCCTTAGGAAGTGAAAAACCTATATCCATGTGGAACTGTTCCAATAAAAGGTGGTGCCCGCATGCGCCAACGGGTCAGTCATACAGTTTTCATGTATGCTGCTGTGTCCATTTATGGGTAACCACTTCATTTTCGATGTGATAAGCCCATTCTCCAGGAATCTTATGGCCGCTTTACTATCGGTGATAATGTAAATATCCCTGGCAGATATTTAACCATATCGGATGAACCTCGCGGCTGCATATATGGCCATTATCTCGGCCTGAATGACATTGCAATGGTCTGGCAGCCTTAAAGGAATGCTTCAGTTCAACTGTTCCGAGTAAATGCCAGAACCGACACTATACAGTGCTTTAGAACCGTCAGTTATTATCTGTATCGTATTCGCGGGAATTTGTAGGTCATCGTATTGAACTCTGAAATCCAAATTGCTAACGGTGAAGCCAGGATCAACCATTGGCTTAGGTGTTATATAATCAACATCCAAGTAGCAATTTATCTCAAACAGGATTTTAGCATGTCCGATGTTGTTTGGTGGTCCTTAGTTTTACCGCTGTGTTTGCAACTAACTTTTTCGCCAAAATGGCCGTTGGTAACTAGTACAAGATAGTAAACAATGCCTTAGAAGGGTTGGTTCTAATGGAACATGTTATTGAAACCATTCTCACTATACGTTCAAACTTAGTTTGATGATTTTTCCTCCTGAGTGCCAACCACCAAACAACTGCACCGTAGAATATAATGGGTTTAATGACAGATTCGCACAATCAGTAAACCTTTTAAATGTTAGTTTTTTACAAAATAAGATAAGAATTCGTTCACCTTTCTGACTGCTTCTCTGTATATATTATTTCGCAAAATAAAAATAAAATTGTTCAATATTAATTGTTGACCTATCGGATGAAAAATAAAAAGCAAAATTAAAAATACAAAAATTTGTGGATTTTTTTATTTATAATTTTTATATGACCTTAAGCCAAACAAAAAAACAACAACATAAAAATAAAATTTTTTGGGATATTTTAAAAAATGCGATTAAATGGATATTTTTTTAATTAAAATATTTAAAATATTTAAAAAAAATATATAATTTTTATTATTTTAAACATCCTTTGGCACTATTTTCAAAAAATTTACATAAAACTACCAAAAAGTACCTTTTCTTTTTTCCCTATAATTCTTTTTCATATGTTTCAAAACTTATATTTTGTAACAAAAAAGCTATAATAATCTACACTTAAGCTAAAAAAAACTATTCCTTTTTCGAACTTACAAATTCCTAATCTAATGACAAAGAACTTTTACTTAATTGGCCCTTCTTTAGTGGAATGAAAAATATTCCTTAATAAATTTAAATTTTTTTTTTATTTTAGTACACAATTTGTTCTTTAAAAACACACACACACTTACACAATAATCTCATTTTCGGTGACGTTTTAAAGTTCGGGCACATGTTGCCAAAAAAACATTTTGGATGAAATGGAAATCCGCATACTGATGCACATCCTCAATATCCCCATTGAATACATTTTAGCTTTTTTCTTCTGTTTCTTTTTATACTTTTTTTTTTTTTGCTATACGTACAGACTGTACGTGTGTGCCATTGTAATCACACTTCATACAGTCACACACAAACATGTGCATACAAATATTTGTCCGTGTGCGTGAGAAAATTTGTATCAATGTAAATAGTTACAAAAAGTAGTTGAAGAAAGACATGTGTGTTTTTAAGTAGGGGAACTGTCTTTTTTTATTGGTGGGAAAATAAAAACGTTTAAATTTCTATTCACGGTTAAACGATAATAAAATTTTGGTGGAAAAAGGAAATTTAAGCCCGAAACGAATTTAACGGGCCGGAAAAGCAAAAAAGTACAATAAAGGATACTATTTAGCTCTTTTTTGTCGAACATTTGCAATTAAAAATGTACAAAAACTTTTTTTTAGCTAAGGTCTTTGTTTTATTAGTTTGTATTTAAAGTCAACTCAGATTAAAAAAAAGTGTTATTGAATTATAAAAAACTAGCATTTAATATGCTACTTCGCAAGCGTCTCTCTTTCTCTTATGGACATATTTATATGCCAAATTGTATGTTTCTAGGTTTCAACAAAAAAGTACCAAAATTCTTTTTCTTATAGGTTCTCATTCACTCTGGCCCATGTACCTATAATTTTATGCTTCTATATTCAATATTATAGAAAATTAAAAAAATATCACATGTAGAACGGGAAAGTGAAAGAAAGAAATTTATTTTCCCATATTTCCCCTTTTTGATACATTTTTTCTCCCCATTTGATACATGTTTTCTACCCATTTCAATTTCGAAGTGGGAGCCCATAATTTAATACGTATACGCCAATGAATGAAGAAAAATGTTTTTTGAAAAAAGTACCAAAAATTAGTACGATTCAAATGTTTAGAATTGTAAAAAAGTACCAAATTTGTATTTGTATTTTAAGACAAGTAACGAATGTGATATATTTTTTTTGGGTTTATTGATTAAAAGGATAGATGAGATGTCAAAAAAATCGAAAATAAATTTTTTACCAGTTTACTCTCTAAAAGGACCGATTTAAAAAAGTACCAGACACCTGTCCGCTTATTTTTTTTAATGAACAACGATAAGTATTAATTTTGCTATTGAATCTCATTTAGCTTAGGAGATATGAGATTAACGAATTTACATGTTTTTACCCTTTTTTACGCTCTAAACACATTAGAATTGCCAAAAAAAAGATCGATTTGGCGAGAGACCAACCTCCGGTCTAAATTTCTTTTAGCTTCGGGCTAAATTAGTCAGTCAGTCAGTAACGTTATAGTTTTATATATATTGTTATCCTCATTCTGAATATATCCCTATAATCAAAAAAGTACCACTTAGTTTTATTTTTACATTTAACCCCGTTAACACATGCAAGTAATTACTTGCAATTGGAGACTATTTAGCAAAGTTATGAACCAAAATTTCAATGGAATTTTTTTCCCTTTTCCCATTTTTGCAAATGAATTTAAATAGGAAAAAAACAAAAAGCGACAAAAATTCCCGCGTAATTTTTACTCATAATTGGGCTGATTATAGTATCAACAACAAATCGAAGAAATAGCCGATTGGCTATAAGTACCAAAAGTGTGTGTTATATTTACCTGTTTCACACTCTGCAACATGCCGCTCAGAAATATTTCATTAAACAAAAGATTGTGAATGAAGTGTAGAGACTTGCGTGGTAAACAATGACGCACGAAATAAAAAACTAAGCAACAATTTGATGTTCCCCTTTGATATGTTTCGTAAAATTTTTTTAAAATGAAAAGCTTATTTCAAATTTAATACAGTAGACGCTCACAAATTAGAGCTTTCATTAATTTGAACGTCCAGAAATTAGAGTGAGTGTTTGCAATACATTAAACGCTCTTCAATTCGAATTTAAAATTCTAATTTCAGAGCATTTTTTTTTTTTTGCTATTTGAACACAAGAAATCCGCAGTTTATTTTTATTCTGTTTGAACATAGTAAAACTAAATAGGGGAATTACCAAATCATATATGTTTTATCCTTATTGAGTTGTTATCTTTTGATGCCATTATTTTTTTTATATTCATATTTTTAATTTAAAAAAATACATTTAATGTATTGGACTGAATTGTTACGTTTTGTTTTCTTGTTTTTATCAAACAAAATTTAATTCAAAAAAATTTTAAAAGCCTTTTATTTAAGTTTTTGGAAGTAAATTTACTCAATTTTTTATTTTTTATTCGGAAAAAAAGTCCAGAAATTAGAATCGCCTCAAAAACAAAGCGGTTCTAATTTGCGAGCGTCTACTGTACATGTGTCAGGCAAGTTGCAGCTTATTGCTTGCAAAAAAAGGAACGTTTGAACATATACGAGTTTTTGAAGGGACACCAAAAGGAAATTGTAATATTGTTGCATGGTTATGTCTAAAATAGGTATTAGTGAAAAAGTCCAAGTGTAGGGAGTTTTTCAAAATTGCACTTGCATGTATAAACCCCAGGTTATTGAATGTAACTCTGCGACGTATACTTTTTTGCCTTTGTGTTAATTTTTACTCTTTTTCAAATGTTTATTTTTCATCATTTGCAAAAACGCAAAAACGAAGTTAAGATTACAAAAGAATTGCGATAATTGTTTTTTGAAAAATTCACAGTCACATACATAAAATTAGGAGTTGCTATTCTCGGAATATTATAATGCTGTATGTGTAATAAAGGCCTGCACAATTTCATTTGAACGCACATTCAAATCATTGAGAAATGTTCAAACTCTATACAGTAGAGTCGCTATCACAAATAAATATGGAAGAGAAGTATAGACGAAGAATTAACGTATAAAAACAAATACTTAACTAAAGGGAAATTGCGGATATAAAAAATATTCTCAAAAATTAACAAAGGAATGAAAAATACACGCAGCAATGAGAGTGGGAACAAAAAATACACACTTTTTGATTTTTTTTTTTTTGCTAAAGTAAAGGTAAAATATTTTAGCTGTATTAAAAGGTTTTGAAAAAAACAAGAACTGTCTAGAGTGTATTTCTTTGAATTCTTGGAGCCTTATAAAGTAAATTATTTGAATTGTGTGACGAACAGTACATAAAAGCATTTGTCATTGTGGTTGTACACCAGGGAAGGGCACATTTGCAAATCCTATGTACGCATGCTGCTTGTGTGACGTCGACACATGTACACTATAAACTTCTTTATGTGGTCTGTGACAATGCATGTTGGGCTGTTGTTTTGTTGTTATTTTGTCAACACAAGCATAAATGTGATAGTATGTGTGTGTGCCCTTCACTGTTGTACACAAACGTTTTGTACATGCATTTGATTTTTTGTTGTGAGTTTGATTTTCAAATACATGTTTGCTGGGGCCTAATTCTGGCAGTCGTTATCGAGTACTTTCTCGATTCGAAAGTAATTTTATTTCAGTTGATACCGAACGAATCGAAATTATTTTTTCAGTATTGCGAAACTCAAATTAATGCTTTACAACACCGAACGAATCATTCCGATTCGTTCAGTATTGACTGAAATAATTAGATATGAAATTGCTTTCGAATCGAGAAAGTACTCGATCAGGACTGCCAGAATCAGGCACCAGGCCTTTACGGTTTTATAAAATTTTTCTTATATAAAAATGCTTGTTGAAAAAATACGAACGACTTAAGGAATACTTTTTAGTGAAGAAATCCTGCATGTTAAGATTATTTTCTACTTCTGGCAACAGTGTTCCAGACAGAAAACGTAATACATTTAATGAATACGAGTAACTAAAAGTAGTTAAGTAACAATGTGTGCACTTTTGCAGAATAACTTTTTTTAATGAAAGAAAAAGAAGAAACAGAATATTTATTGTTTAAATTGTAAGCTGAAAATCAAAGATATTTCAATTTAAGTTTTTCATTTCAACAAAAGAAGCAGTTAAACTTACTGACTTTTTGAGAGAAACAGCATTAAAATAAATACATCAAAGGCATAGTTAAAAGAAGTTTTAAAAGTTGTAAAACCGGTTTTTTTTTGTCAAAAACTTTAAACATTGGAAAATGTAGAAAGTAAAAATATTTAAGTTAGTGAAAATAAAAGATGTTGGCGGTGTCAAAAACAATTTTTATGCAAAAATGCTGTTATTTGGCATCAGAAGCTATTTTCAATTAGAGTTCGAAAATAAAGTTTATATACTGTACTTTAGTGTTCTGTAGGGTAGAAATATGAAAAACACAAACGCTTATAGTCTTTGTGTAGTGAATACCTTAAAAAAAAAGTTTACCTGTTTGTGAACTTCGTACACAATAAAAATACTGTACTAATCTAACTCAACATGAAGATGAAAACATTTCATTGCGTTCTGTTCGATTGTTGGGTTCAGCCAATTAATGTTCTTTCGTTTCAGTTGTGTTTAGCGTCTTTTGGCTGGTAAAGACAACGACAATTTTTTTTTACAGAAACAAATAACATTTGTGTTTAAAAAAAAACACAATAAGTCAATAAAATTCTTACAAAAACAAAACATGTGAACAATACAGATACACACAGGCTGTTCGTGCTGTGGTCGTTGAAATTGACAACTAACAACAATACTAGTAAGAAGGTTTGCTAAAATTTTTCGTCTGCTCATTTCTTCTTCAATGTGAAAAAAAACACTACAGAGCATAACAGTAAAATGTACTAGCTGACCCCGCAAACGTTGTTTTGTCATATAACTTATTTCTTTCAGATGTTACCCCTCTTGCTCTATTTCAGTCCCTTAATAATAAAAAGATATACGAATATATAGGGAGTGGGAGCTTTTACCCCTCTTGCCCTATTTCACACCCTATTCCCTATTGCCTTTCACATGTCGCAGTTTCTGCATGCCAAATTTTAAGAAACCCCGATCATTGGTTTAGAAGATATAGGGAAGGGAAGCTTTTATCGCTACGGCCCTATCTCAGATGTAACAGTGCCTGCATGCCAAATTTTAAGAAAATTGGTTGATAAGTTAAGACGATTGGGGAGGAGGAGCTTTTACCCCTATGGCCCTATTTCAAGCGTTAAATAATAAAAAATTTAGGCTATAGTTCTTTTCAGATGTTACACTAGTTTCCTGCGAAATTTCATGGGACCTTTTACCCCTCTTGACCTATTTTATGCCCTATTTCGTATTTCCTTTCATATGTTACAGTGCCTGCATGCCAAATTTTAAGAAAACCGGTTGATTAGTTAAGATATTATAGAGGCAAAAGCTTGCCCCTCTTTCCCTATTTTGCGTCTTTGCGATATAAAATATACTTCACGACCTATTCTCATACCTAACAAATATACAAATAAAATTTCATACAAATCAGTCAAGCCGTTTCGGAGGAATTCAAAATGGAGGGCATTTGGTCATGTTTGTATGGGAATGTATAAAAAAATTGAAATGCCATATCTTCGGAAACCCAAAAATGAAATGAGAAAATCTAAGGGAAATGTGAACAAATTACGAGGGAAAAAATTTTTCACGATAAGGGGAATTTTTTCCCGTGAACATTTTTTCACGTCATTATTCTCCTTTGAATGATATTTTTTCATGGGAGTTGTTCATGATCGCAAATATGTGAAAAGGGGAAACATTACGAGGGAAAAATTTTTCACGATAGGGGTGATTGTTTGTATGAACGGTATTTAGGGTTATGAACTAATACACAACCACTAACAAAATATAGATATCGTTTCTGGATGTGTACCGTACGCTAAATAATGTTTGGTTTATTATTTGAATACAGTTTTCAATATAAGAAGTAGTGATCTACTTTTGTCGGTATAAAAAACTGTTTTAATACCAACTTAATTAATTTTTTTTTTTATCAATTATAGGTTTTTAAATCAGTGATCAAAAACTGTTGTCAGTGTAAAAACTGTTCCGTTACCCTTCACCGAAGGTAAAAGGGTATACATTAAGCAGTTAGTCTTTTTTTAATTTCGTTTTAAGCATTTAAAGCAAGTAGCAGTTTCAAAATTATGACTACTTTGAAAAGCTTGAAAAACTGTTCCGTTACCCTTCACCGAAGGTAAAGGGTATACATAGCAGTAAGTCTTTTTTTAATTTCGTTTTAAGCATTTAAAGCAAGTAGCAGTTTCAAAATTATGACTACTTTGAAAAGCTTGAAAAACTGTTCCGTTACCCTTCACCGAAGGTAAAAGGGTATACATTAAGCAGTTAGTCTTTTTTTAATTTCGTTTTAAGCATTTAAAGCAAGTAGCAGTTTCAAAATTATGACTACTTTGAAAAGCTTGAAAAACTGTTTCGTTACCCTTCACCGAAGGTAAAAGGGTATACATAGCAGTAAGTCTTTTTTTAATTTCGTTTTAAGCATTTAAAGCAAGTAGCAGTTTCAAAATTATGACTACTTTGAAAAGCTTGAAAAACTGTTCCGTTACCCTTCACCGAAGGTAAAGGGTATACATAGCAGTAAGTCTTTTTTTAATTTCGTTTTAAGCATTTAAAGCAAGTAGCAGTTTCAAAATTATGACTACTTTGAAAAGCTTTTAACAGTGTCAAACCATTTTTTTCAACCAGAATGGCAGTGTCCAAAACTTTAAACCAGCGTTTAAAAAACTGCAGTCAAAGTCGAAATACTGTAATTTCTTCCACTTCTTTATTTGTCATTGCTCAAAAAAAATAATTGTTGCTTTTACTTCTAATTCATTAAATGTGAACAGTCGTTGTCAAACCAACTCAAAAAGGTAAAAGTTGTACACAAATTTTTTGGTTTTTGTTCGACAGTTTTTGGTTTCGACCCTACTTTAAACAATTTTTTATACTAAATTGTAGGTCTTGCTTTAAATGGCAGGTTTCATCATTAAAAATAATTGCAATTGTCAGAAACTGTAATCAGTATTAAAAGCATTTTGACAGCATCAGAAGCAGGTATCAATATCAAAACCTAAATGCCAGTGTCAAAAACTTTTGCCATCGCGAAAGTTGTTAAGAGTGTGAAAAGGGAATTTTGGAATTCCAATATATAAAGATTTCAAAAGGAACGAGAGAAAAAACCCAATATCAAACAAGTAAGAAAGTATAGTCGGTCAAGCCCGACCATATGATACCCTACAACACAGTTTTTAAAAACATATCATGCTTATGTGTCCATATAAATATGGATTTATCTATGTTTATAAAATTCATTAAAATCGGTTTGAAAGTTTGTGAGAGGCAGAAATTGCCCCCTACCTCCCCTTGTGGTCCTATTTTTGAAAAACTGTATAGCTTATGTGTCTATATAGATATGGCTCTATCTTTGTTTTAAATTTCATTAAAATCGGTTTGAGAGGCAGAAATTGCCTCTTTCTCCCCTCGTGGTCCTATTTTTAAAAAATGCATATCTTTTGTGTTTATATAGATATGGTTCTATCTATTTTTTAAATTTTATTAAAATCGGTTTGATAGTTTCTGAGAGAAATCAATTTCCCCTATCTTCCCTACGATTCGGCCCATTTTCAATAGGCTAAGTCCTTGCGCCAATAAGAACCTATGTCCCATATTTTATCCAATTTTCTTCAAAATTGCGATCTGTACTTTGCGCACAAGGTTACATGGACAGCCAGCCGGACGGACATCGTTAGTTCGACTCAGAAAATGATTCTGAGTCGATCGCTATACTTTAAGGTGGGTCTAGGACCAATATTTTCGGGCGTTACACACATCAGCACAAATGCATAATACCCTCTCCACTGTTGTGGTGTGGGTATAATAACTTTTGGTCCTAAGGCAAGAGAAATAATACAGACCTATGATTGATTCGAAAATAAATAGCCCTATAGGAAATGTCAATAGTAAAACTGTATTGATTCATTATTGACTTTGTCACCAGTACTACTGATCCACTGTAGGCCAGACAATGCTTTATGCTATAGACATTAAGAATGTTCTTGTCATTAAAATTCAACTGCTCACCTTCGAACTATTGACAAGAAAGTTCTTGTGTAGCCAAATGAACTTATTGGAACCTGATATTCACTAAGGCCGCTAGAAGCTAAGGGAAGAAAGAAGCGATAAAAGCTAAGTAGTGTTTGATTGATTCGTGCTTTCATCAGAATGGCAGAACAAGGGCCAATAAAAGGACGACGAGCACCCCGTGCCCACATGGCCCTCGTGGCCGGGTACTCAACACCACTTCAAGTCGTTGGGGTTATAGCGATAATAGTTTGTTCTGTATCAAGGTTTTCTGCAATATCAAGGCTAGATTTCTTTTGTTTATATTAATTTTTTAGTGTTTTATAAGTGCTTTTGTTTGAAACATGAATTCTTACGCTGAGTTTTTCATGTCAATCAATACTTTAAAAAAATAAATTTTTTGTAAACAAAAGATATTCTGGTATCGATTTTCATTACTTCAAAACTTTCTTATTTAAAAAAAACCAGTTTCTTCTTTTTTGTTTAATTACTTTTTAAATTCAAAAATGTTTCCAAGTGAACACAAATTCTCAAAGAAAAGGAATGCTAAAAGCTATTTTTTAAATGCACAAAAAGAAAAAAATCCATGACAGAAAAACAAAAACAAAAAAGAAGAAACAACAGCGTGCTAAAAACCATTACACAATCTTCTTTGTATCACAAACTCGCCTTAGGTTTCGCTCTCACTCTGACATCTTTTGAGCAAATACATAAGAAAAACAAAAGCAGAAGTTTCAAGTGCCATGCAAGGCGAATTCAACTGCAGGTGGTGTCGGAACTACAATAATCCAAAAACAACAGAAACAAAACAGGGTTTTTCCATGGCATTGTTAGTACGTATAGCTAGAAATGTCAACCATTCTTAGCAAAACACTAACAAATAAAAACAAATAGGCTCGAACTGTCAAAATCAGATGCCGCTTTGACACCACCTGTAGTTAATTCACCTTGCTGCCATGCAAGTCTATCTTAGTAGCCTAACTAATACATTTTAATATTTCTAGTCTTTATTTTTTAATACTTTTAGGCTAAATTTTCCCACTAATAACCTTAATGGATAAAGCAGTTTAATAAATCAAAAAAAAATGTTATTTCATCAAAAAATTTGAACTTTCACTATAAACTGTTTGATTCCTTTTAATATTCTAGCCATAAAGCTGGCAACAAATTCACGATTGACTTACTTAACACGATTGACTTCAATCCACAGAAAAACCAAGCATTGATTTTCATATTGACCTTTAATTTATCCCAACAAAAAGCATTTTTTAATCCTTCTTAAGATCTACGGATGATTCAGAAAAGCCAGCGATTAATTTTCATATTGAGCTTCAGTTTATCCAAAAACAAACCATCTTTTGATCCTTCCAAATATCTACGGATTTTAATACAAACAATTTTTCTTAAGATCACTAAAAATGTGTTCCCATAGAAACCTACGATAGATTTTAACACAAGCCAATTGTAAAATCCTAAAAAAACCGAGCGATAGAACATCACATCCAACGAAATGCCCGGCCGAATCATAAGCTTGTTATGCATATAGTTTTAGCAGAAACCAGAGTAGTTCCTGGTTTCAAAATAGCGTGGTGCCTTCACTAAATGTTTTCTTGCGCCGTAAGAGTTCAGCCATCTTTAAACTTATTTCCATAAATTCAAAGATACCAATTAAGGATCATTAATATTGAAACGTTTTTTATATATGTTCGTTTGTTCATAATTTCTGTGGCATTTTGACAAAACATCGTAAGTGAAATTTAATTATAATCACACGAATTTTCGCTCAAAAAAAAATGTTCTTTACATTTTTAAAATTTTGTATTATAAACAAAATTTTTCTACAATTTTGGTTTATTTTATTATTTTATAAAAATAATTTTTTTATCAAGTTTTTTTTAAAACTGTTTTGCTATCTTATCTCGACTTAAGATGTTTTGTCAAAATATCGCAGATTTCCATTAAATGTTAAAATGAACATACATACATATATCGGTATTGTAAAATATTAACTTCAGCCGGCTTATGATTCCGTCAATAGTTGACCGCCGCTGAAGATTTCTTCTCGGCATAGATTTCTGATGTCAGGTGGTTTCTCAGAAGAAAATAGAGCACGCTTTAACTGAAATTTTGTCAGATGATTTTGCATCTGACTTTTATAGAAGCAATGTTATAAAGATAACACACGTCATGTATGTAATTTGCAGTGGGAAATTTGACAAGTCAGATGTAAAAAACGGCGGCATGAAATGGCCCCCCAAAATATAACCCCCCCCCCCAAAAATAATGAAATAACCCCCCAAATATTTGTACAGAGAACAACAAAATCGATTTTTGGGAGGTTATTTCATTTTGTTTGGGGTGTTATATCAGTTTTTTAATTGGGGGTTTATTTCATATGAAATTATCCCCCAAAAAATAATTATGAAATAAAGCCCCAATATATTTTTTGGAGAATTATTTCATTTTCAAATTTATAATGAAAACGTTTTTGGGCGCAAGGATTTTGTCCACTTTGGTATACAGAACACCGGCTTCGATTAATAAAGCTGCCCTGCATAGCCGGCCTTCGACTGGGCGCAAATGTTTTCTTCTCTATGGTATACCAAACACTGGCTTCGCTTTTTTTATACTATAGAGGAGAAAATCCTGGCGCTATGCAGAGAAGCTTTAGTAAGCGAAGCCGGTGTTTGTTATAACATAGAGGAAAAAGTCATTGCGCCCGGCCGAAGGCCGGCTATGCAGAAATGCCTAAGTTGGCGAAGCTTGTGTTTGGTATATCATACCATGATATCTATTGCGTGATTTTCTTTAAAGCAAAAGTGTATAATTAATTGTATAACACATACTGGGCTCTTATTCCATTTCAGAAATCGGGGTTTTATTTCATATGAAATAAGCCCCCAAAAATTAGGGAATTATTTCATTTATGTTTGGGGCGTTATTTAATTTCGTTGGGGGGCTAATTTCATTTTCAAAATTGGGGCTTTATTACATATGAAATAAGGGCCATACTTTGGGGAGTTATTTCATTATTTTTTTGAGGGTTTATATTTTGGGGGGTTATTTCATGCCGCCGTAAAAAACATGTCGTGTACATGCTGCTTTAGCGATCAATTTTGCACTTTGCTTAAGCAAATGAGAGTGTCATAGAACTTAACGAAGACTTTTCTTAAGATATGGTTTGAAACATATGATTAACACGTATTCGCACATTTGTTTAAGCCAGCCCATGCACTCCTGCACAAAGGTTAGATATACGGTTCAAGTCAATGAAAGAAATCGATTGATTTCTATTCCGATAGTCTAATAATTGTTTTAGTTACTAAAAAAAAGATCCCCTTTTAGGCATAAACTTTAATAGTTTAAAAACTTTAAATCCAAAAATGTGAATTTACTCTTTATTTTATCCACTTAATTTATTAACACACAGTGGCCTTAACACACATACATACATTTTATTCCAATCTATTTCTGTTTAATTGAACACACACACATAACAGTTCCTTGTTTTCCGCAGTTGTTGTTCTGTGTGCAGAAATATGAACTTCGCCTCATTCGCTCATTCACTCATACTTAATGCGCTCAGGGCTGGTAGTTTCTCGTGTTCATGATTTGTAGAGCAGAAAAAAACCAATTAAAATAAACTGTATTTATGTATTTTTTTTTTTTTCAAGAAATAATAAAATGAAATGTAAATATTAAAAATCAGAAATTACAAAATTGTGTTCATATTTAATACTGAAACGGATATTATGATTTAAGATAATTGTATAATTTAACTGTATTTAAAACAGTGGATTATAACTAAAATGGACTAAAAAGTATTTGTAATAAGAATTATGAGAATAATTGCTTTAGAATAATGAAGTAGTAAGAACTGGGCCCTGTTTCTCAAAACTACAAATCTACAATCTACACTTTTAAAAAAGCAACAAATTTATAATTTTTGTTATTCGTAACTTGTAGTTGTGCTTAGTTCGTGAATTTATACTTTATTCAGTAATTAAAATATTTGTCGCGATAAAAATATTACATTTTATTAAACAAACTTCGCTATTCTTTTAATGTATCCTTGAAAATAGTTTCTCTTTTATTAAAATTTAAATAACTTCTCCTTCATATTTTAATTTCAATTATGTAAATAACTAATTCAAAAAGAAAACTGAACAACAATAAAAGTTTTTGTTAAAATTATGCAAAAAAAACAACTGAAAATAATAATTGTAATGTTCTTTTCCAGTTTACAGGCATAAAGAAACTTTTTTAATTGTTCAAATTTAAGAAAACAAGAAATAAGAAGAAAACTTTTCTATGACAAAATACTTATATAAATTTAAAACAAAAATTAGAAACTTTAGGAACAACAGAATGAACAACGCAGCGCAAACAAGTTCTAATACTGCACAAATTTTATTAAAATACGAAAAGCAAGAATTTAAAAAAAAAATGTTATAAAAAAAGACTGATAGAAATTCAAAAAGACAGAAGGCTCGTTGGGTTTTAAGAGTTTTTTTTTTTAATTTTGATGCAAAACGGGTTTATTTAAAGGGTCTGATGAATTCACTGATTCATTATCCCACTTTTTTTGATATTCGGGCCTTTTCGAGAATTAACGGGTAAACCCTGTATTTTGTAACTTTTTTGTCATCCCATCTATATTTTAACCCAATAAACAGTGAAATAAAAATTATGTCACATTTGTTACTTATTAAAAAATAGCACACACACAAAGATACCTTTGGTACTTTTTCAATATTCTAACGTTGAGGGGGTGAAAATAGTAACTATTTTTTTTTGCATTTTTTTTACAAAACCTTTTTCTCCACTCGTTAACATGTACATGTTAAATTATGGGCTCCCACCACAATATTGAAATTTCTAAAACCTCAATGGGGAGAAATAAGATTGATATACTTACGATTGATCGCAATAAAAACGAATGACTGATCCTGAAATATGTATATCTTTAGTTTGTATCACCATTAACTAACGATGATTCATCATATGGACAAAGATTGATCCTTAAACAAGATAACGTTTAATCCTCATATTCCTATTACCATTATAATGCTTTTAAGGGCCGATATTGATTTTGAATAAAACACAAATTATTTAGGAAATTATTGTCATTTCTTTTTATAATGATAATATTGGTATGGTTCAATTATGTATGGAACAAAATATCGGCCAAATGGCCGCCGTGACCTCGGCGGCACACCTCCATCCGATGGTCCAAATTTTCGATGCCGCTGAGGCATAATTGAGGTTCTATGCCTTTAATGTGCCGAATTATCTCATCTTTTAGCTTTTGAAATGTTGCTTGGTTATCAATGTACACCTTTTCTTTCAAATAACCCCAAAGAAAGAAGTCCAAAGGTGTCAAATCACATGATATTGGCGGCCAATTGACATCTCCACCACGTGAGATTACACGGCCATTAAATTTGTAGCGCAAAAGAGCTATTGTTTCGTTAGTTGTGTGGCAAGTGGCACCGTCCTGTTGAAACCACATATCGTCCACATCCATATCTTCCAATTCGGGCCATAAAAAGTTCGTTATCATCTCACGATAGCGAACACCATTCACAGTTACTGCCTGACTGGCCTTTTTTAAAAAAAAGGATAATCACTCTTGGATTACCCTACCCCAAATGCGGCAATTTGGACGATTAAATTGGCCGAAAAAAACACGAAGTGCACGATATGCATTTTGATTTAAACGCCCATTTTCATAATAAGCCTGAATTACTTTGACGCGTTGCTCAATTGTGTGTATATTTCCATGGTTTAAATTGAGTTAGTCTGAAATTGAGAAATATCAAATGAAATGCAGAAAAAAACATGACGTTTAGGTGTGGTTCACATTCAACATCAGCCCTTTAAATTTAACCACCCTTTCCATTAGATTGGTTGCAGCAGTCGATCCTTTTAAGGTAGTTTTGAAACACTTTTTCGCACATTAAGGGCGGTATCTCTTCGATAACTTGACGAAAGTTGGTTTTCAAATGCCCCAACGTTAGGGGATTATCCTCGTAGACAAGGTTTTTGACATAGGCCCACAAAAAAGGCTAAAGGCGTCAAATCGATGATCTTAATGGCAAAATCGGTTGTATTTTGTGGCTCTTGGCACTGTTTTGTTGAAACTACATATCGTCCAGTTCATAATCTAAAATTGCAGGCCAAAAAGAAGTCTGTTATCATTAGGCCATAGGCGTCTGAATTGAATTCTGATTATCGGCAACACGTTCATTAACAGAAGCGATATTTTCAGCAGTGCGCACACTGTAAAGCTTCCAATCTCTTCAAAGTTCTTTATAATCTTGCCAATTCCTTGCGCAGTAGCTCGATTATGACGACCATAACCACCTCGTAATGCTCGAAAAATGAGCACGTTCGCACCACCTTTTTTGTAGTAATATTTAACTATTTTTATGCGTTCTTCGGCTGTTAAACGGTTTATATTCGTAAATACAAACCTTTTACTAAATAATTTACACTCCAGATGGAGGATATTTAACAACTTACAGCCTTGCCAGACCGGCAGACCACTAAAAAAATAAACTCAATACGAGCCAAAGATTGCTTGACTTTTCCTATAGCCACGAACAATTTATTTACTCATCGTCCAGACTTGAAATTTTTTTTAAATTCTGCTTTGAAATTGCAATAATGTCCAGATTATGAAATTAAAGGGTTGCAATTTTTGTATTTTTATCTTGTTCTTTTTATTATACCCACACCACAATAGTGAAGAGGGTATTATGCATTTGTGCTGATGTGTGTAACGCCTTAAAATATTGGTCCTAGACCTTAAAGTATACCGATCGAATCAGAATCACTTTCTGAGTCGAACTAACGATGTCCGTCCGTCCGTCCGGCAGGCAGGCTGGCTGTCCGGGAGAAAACCTGAATTTTGGTACTTTATTGACACCCCATCTATCTTTTGAATCAATAACATAGAAACAAAGTTTATATCACATTCGAAACTCATCAAAAAAATACGAATTTGGTACTTTTTCGAAATTCGAAGGGAGAAAACGGGTAAAACCTGAATTTTGGTACTTAATTGACACCCCATCTATATTTTGAACCAATAAACATAGAAACAAAGTTTATACCACATTCGAAACTAATCAAAAAAAATACGAATTCGGTACTTTTTCGAAATTCGAAGGGAGAAAACGCGTAAAACCTAAATTTAGGTACTTAATTGATACCCCATCTATCTTTGGTACCAAAATTCCGAAAATTTTAAATTTTTTCAACACGCCATCGCTACGAAAGCGATTATAATTGTTTAACTATTTAATTATCTTGGGAAAAAGTTCTGTGGTTACAGTTCCGCATGAAGTCAATTTTAGATGACGTAAATATCGGCACCTCTGCAATATTTCGATTATCTGATCGTTCGAAATTTTACATAAAAAAAACATGAAAAATATGTTATTTATTTTTTACTTTAAAAATTACAGGTAACGAAGTATCGCGCGGGTATGCTACTATTTTATATATAAATACAAATACACACCTTCACCCAACTTCAAGTTAAGAATTGTGAGATTTACAAAACAAAACAGAATTGCAGAGCACATAAAAACTGAGTTGAAGTCTTTCTTTCCAACAAAATCACAATCAGAAACAAATATATTTTATATATTCCAAGAAAAAAAAATAATCCTTCGTGATCAACAATTCATTATTTTTTTAAACCAAAAATCGATTTCATTAAAAGAGTTGTGTATTATGTTGATCTTTTGTTTTTTCATTTACTTATTTATTTATTTATTTATTTATTTATTTATTTGAAAAATAAAAACATAAACTTTAAAAATGTTTTTTCTATAGTAAAACCTTTTTTGTTCTCATTTTCGTACAAGATTTTTATCATTCAATAATAAATAATTTTTGTTTTACATGCTGTTGTTTTGTTACAGTTGTTTTTATACCTTCACTACAATCGTGGAGAAGGTGTTATACGTTTGTGGTGATATTTGCAGCACCTTTAAATATTGGCCCTAGACCCACCTTTAAGCATACCGATCGACTTAGAATCACTTTTTTGAACCGATCTAACAATGTCCGTCCATCCGGCTGGCAGGTTTAAATTCGCAAAATACAGGTCGCAGTTTTGGAAATAATTTGAAGAAATTTGTTACATCGGTTCTCATTGTCACAAGGACTAAGCTCATTGAAAATGGTGAGAATCGGCTCATAAGCCCACATATAAGCTTCTTTACAGAATAGAGTCTATGTTTATATTTAGATTAGATTAAATTTCGTCCGAACTTATTTTATGGCAATCTAATTCATCTTACCAAATTTTATTGAAATCGTTACATGTTTAAACCCATTCAAATAATACTTACGAATATAGCTTTTTATGCCATAACTTCCTTATAAAGGTTGGTTGGCATTGACATAAAAATGTTTAACAATAACTTTTATGTTAGCAAAATATCAAAGTTTTTGTTGGGAGTAGAGTTTCTACGCGGGAAAGAATTCCCGGGAATTCCGGGACATTTTTTTTAAATTAATCCCGGGAAATTTTTTCCGGGAATTATCGGGAATTTCAAATTAAATTTTTTTAAATTTTAATTTGTTAACGCCGTTAAAATCAAAAACGAGCAATAAAAATATATTCTTTACTAAACTTATTAAAAACTACCTACAAATCGAACTATTTTTCTTACGCCAATAAATCAACGGTCTTTTAATTGCTGATGAAATGTCTTAAAAGCTTCTTGAAGTAGAAAAGTACTAAAAAACCAACGTCTGTAGAAAGCGAGAGCACGTTTTCGGTAGCAGGCAATATACATAACAACAAGGATTAGAAATAGAATTGCTGATGATCTTTTAAATGCTTTAATACTAAAAATTTTTTGTTTGAAAGAAAATTAATTTGACCAAGTTGCTATTAATAATAACTACTAAATATTAATAAGTTAATAATTCGTAATCTCCCAAAAAAAAAAAAAAAAATAAATATATACATAGGTACATATATAATATGCATGTACATTAGACTGGTCGCAATTTTTTTTTTTAAATTTAATTGTTTGCGCTGCTTAAAATATGAGGTTTGGTGTAAGAAATCATGATCTAATTTTTCAGGTCAATCCGACGATGGCTAGCCGTGCCGGGTGGGGCCCAAAGTTCCCCATATTATAAAAAAAAACATCTTTTCTATCAGATCTTTATAGTTATACATGATTAAAATCTGTAAATAACTTTTGATTTTATGTATTTAGGATGTTTGCATGTATGTCCTATTCTTTCCGCAACTTTCTGAAGCCATCTGATGAAAAAGGAAGCTGAAATTTGGCACACATGAAGTACTTTCTCTGCGGAAGATCGTAACGAAACCATATTTTTGATTTTCGGCTTTTCAACTAGTATAACTATAAAGATCTGATAGAAAATATGTTTTTTATAATATGGGGAACTTTGGGCCCCACCCGGCACGGCTAGGCACCGTCGGATTGACCTGAAAAATTAGATCATGATTTCTTACACCAAACCTCATATTTTAAGCAGCGCAAACAATTAAATTAAAAAAAAAAATCCCATGCAAGATGCGACCAGTCTAATGTACATATGAATGTTGTATATGTGTATATTCTTTTAAAAAAAATTAAAACTTTTGTCTTGAGCTCATTCAATGAAATCATGGTTTTATTCAAAGAATCCCGGGATTCCCGCGGATATGATTTTTTATGTTTCGTTTCCCGGGAATAGAAAAAGTCCGGGAAATTAGAAACCCTAGTTGGGAGTCAAAAATTCATTATTAAGGTTTCGTTTAAAATTTCGTTTTTTAACTGTGATTAGTGCCGGTTCACACACGTCAAGTTTGACTCTTTAAGTCTTGATCTTTTAGGAGAGAAGGGAAAAGAGAATGCCCTTTATTTTCCCCTATATCCATAAAACTCAAGACTTGACGTGTGAAACTTGACGTGTGGGAGCCGCCACTTAAGTGTTACATATAGTCCGACTTGACCGACTATACTTTCTTACTTGTTATTGTTGGATTTGTTGTAAAATATCAACATTTTATACAACAGATTTGCATTAATTTGTAAATTTGCAAAATTGTCAATTTATAAATGTTTTACAATTTCTACGAGAAGTTGTTTTTGCCCAGTAGTTGTTTATAGTTTGTTTTTGTTGTATTTTTATAGAATTTAACAAATTTGTAAAAAGATTAGTTTGCAGTTTGTATACATAAGAGAGAAAAAAAAGTTTATAGCGATTTGCAAACATGTATGTATGTAAACGAGTTGTATAAAATACTGTGGAAGTTTGCAATATTTTTAGGCTGTTTGGAAAATATCATTTTATTATTTGCGGCATAATTTATTATGGTAATTGCGAATCATTGAGTTTACTAAATCTAAATTATTAACAAAAGAGTATAGTGATTATTGGTTTTTTTTTTTAAACTATAAAGCAATTTATTTGCTACCAGTATTTTGTCAGAATACTGCTGAAATAGATTTTGCTTTATTAATTAAAAACCAGAAGTTTAAATAAAATTTACTTTATTTGTAGCCAAACAAATACTGATAAGAATGAATTTATTCCAATAAACTCAATTAAGATTGATCAATAAACAAATATTGATAAAAATTTAATTTATGCCAATGAAAATTATTCAATTTATGCGAATACCAAAGAGTAACATTGATATTTGTTTAGATAATTTTATGTTTTCTATTAAATTTTAAATAAATATAAGATTAAATATAAACTATCATTTTCAAAAATTCCATGTTGATTTTATTTATTCTGTTCGTTTCTTTGTTTGTTGCTTTTGTATTTAAGCTCGAAATATTATAATCAGCAGGAGTGTCATGGAAACCGAAAACGAAAGAATTTTAAGAGTCGATTTTCAATAACATTTCAGTAATAAAAAAAATTTTATGACAATTATTATACAAATAATGCTCTATTAAACAGAATTTTTTTAACAAAAATTGTAAAAAGTTTGATAAAAAGAACTGTCAAATTCTATCGTTTTACGTTTTCGATTTCCATGACACCCCTGTATATTTGATTAAAGTGTTAAGGTAAGTTCAGACCAAACAAATATTTGTCGAGACAATCCAAAAAAAATTAAGCTTAATCTTTATTTTTAAAAATTTTTGTTAATTTAGTCTGTGTTCATACGGCTCATGTCTTATTGACAAGATTACTACTTTATAGGCGAGAGGGACGAGGGAAAAAGAATCGAGTACACAGATGCATGTACTGTCTTTACGTTTTGCTTTCTTATTCGTTATTTAATTTTGTTTTTGTTTTCAATATCAAATAAAACAAAATAAAAAAACATGCCGTCAACATGCCATGATTCATTTGAACGCCAATTCATGTTCAAAGAAGAAAAAGGAAGAATCTTGTCAATAAGACATGAGCTGTATGAAAATTCATTTCAAAAATGGATCATTTACATTTCGTTTATATTTAATGAATTTATTATTAATTTTTAATTTTTTTATTTATTAAACAGCATATTTCTTAAAATTTAATAGTTGTTAGTCTGTGTTCATACGGCTCATGTCTTATTGACAAGATTGCTACTTACAGGCGAGAGGGGCGTGGGGAAAAGAAACGAGTACACAGATGCATGTTCTGTCTTTACGTTTTGCTTTCTTATTCGTTGTTTAATTTTGGTTTTGTTTTCGATATCAAATAAAACAAAATAAAAAACATGTCGTCAACATGACATGAATTATTTGAACGCCAATTCATGTTCAAAGAAGAAAAAGCAAGAATCTTGGCAATAAGATATGAGCCGTATGAACTCAGACTTACAGCCTGTTCATAGATTTTGACGTTCGAAATCGTTAAACAGGCAGTTACTTAAAAAAAATATATTTTAACCGACAAAAAATCAAACTAAGCAATATTGGTACGGAATAAATTAAAAGTAAAAAATTTTTTTTAAAAACAAGCTTTTATTTGAATGCGCTAAAAAGAAAAAACATTATTTTTTGCTTAAAAACTTTTACTATCAAATTAAAGCGTCATTGCACAATTTATCTATATATATAACAAGTAAGAGTGCTATATTCAGCTGTGCCGAATCTTATATACCCTTCACCATTGTGGGAGCAGAATACAGAGTAACTAGACAAAAACTAAATAATTTTTACATATGTATACATACATATTTACAATACTTTAAACTTCATTATAAATTAAATTTAAAAAGCGAAAACTGGTTAATATTTTTTTTAAATCGTTTTTAGAACATAAAAAAAAATAAACATTTAAAAAAAAAATTTCTTTTTAAAAAAACAAGATTCGAACCAGAGAACTCACAGTTTCTAACTTAACACACCCCCTAGACAACTAAACCATGAAGGAACATTGTTTGAATATCATTTAAATGAAATATGGCCCGTTTAATGTTCACTGTGTTGAGTTGTAATTACTTTTGATGTTTTTGTTCACCACAATAGCAAAATTGTAAACCATAATACTTATTGGAGTTGTGAATTGAAATATGGAAATATATTCACCAAAATAGTTTGTGGCATGTAAGTATGTGTGTTTGTTTTCTTTTATCTTTTTGGGGAGTTTTTAAGTAGCAAAAAACACAAAAATTCCTAGTTTCGATTTGTGAAAATTGTTTCGTTAAATAGATGAAATAATAAAGAAGGATGATAACGAAAATCATATTGGGCATTATGCTAGTATATGTAAACAAATGTGAAGGGGGGAGAGACGGACAACCGGATTTGAACTTCGCTTTTCATAAGGACCCAGAATATATATACTTTATAGGGTGTAGGATCAATATTGTAGAAATTACAAACGGAATGACAAAGTTATATATACCCTCTTACCTTCGGTAAAGGGTATAAAAAGAGTAATTTTTGTGGATTAAGTATTTCGGTTATAACTCTGCCATTTTTTTTACCGATTTGGCAGATTTATATACCGATGTGTTGCAGAAGAAATTTGCCATTTACTTTAGTTATAAAGCTTGGACTCGGGGAGATCTATGGTTCCCGAAAGTTGGGTATTTAAAAAAAAAAAAATTTAATTTTGGTCATAACTTTTTTGTATCTGAACCGATTTTCCCGAGTTTTTTATAAAATATGTTCTACTTCCGATATTTTGATATATAAGTCATATCCATAGGACATATGGCAGCCCTTAAATTTAGGTTTTTATAAAATTTTTAATTTTTTTTGTACGGGAGGTACCACGCCCACTTCTCCAATCCCGCCCACATTTTGTAGGATGGTGTGTATTGGCAACCTAAATGTGTGTACCTTATTTGGAAACTTTGGCTCTTGCCGTTCTCAAGATATACAGAAATAAAAAAAATACAACAACAAGGGATTTTTGGAAAAATTTAGAGGTATTCGTGGTTTTTTGCTCATATCTCCGTCATTTTTGGACCGATCTGGCTGAATTTCAATAGCAAACTTAAACGGAGTATATGTGACATAAATAAACATCAACCTAGTCCACATCATTTCTGGGGTTTTCGGAAAACCCATTTCAACATACACACGGACAGACGGTCAGACGGACAACCGGATTTGAACTTCGCTTTTCATAAGGACCCAGAATATATATACTTTATAGGGTGAAGGATCAATATTGTGGAACATACAAACGGAATGACAAAGTTATATATACCCTCTTACCTTCGGTGAAGGGTATAAAAATGAAAAATGTTTGTATGTTTGTTTGTTTGTATGTTGGCTTATAGACTCCTAAACTACTGAACCGATTTTCCTGAAATTTTTACAGTAGCATCACATGAGCTCTAAAAATAAAACAGGCTACCTATTTTTTCGATAGGGGCAGGGGAATTGGTACCCCCCATTGGATGCCAATATAAAATATCGCATATCTTAAGAGCCGCTTCACGCATTTTGTTGAACTTTTGGTAGTAGGATCTTCTGAGCCCCAAAATTGAAATAAAGTAGCAGCGTGGGAAGTGGTTTAGGACGCCAATGTTTAATATCGCATATCTTAAGAACTGTTATAGTGAGAACGTTCAAACTTTGTAGAAGTCACTACACTATTGAAAATAAAAATAAAGCGGGAAGGCGAAGGGAGAGTCATCAAACGTGGTTAACGCTACTATTATGACAAACTTTAAATTTCAATATAGTAATGGGCGGGGTAGACAGAGGAGGAACAGTTCCCCTCATAGATAGAAATATTAAAAGGAGCCGCTGCACGTATTTTGTTGAACTTTTAGTAGCAGGATCCTCTGAGCCCAAAAATTGAAATAAAATAGCAGCGGGGGAAGTGTTACCGCTAATAGGACGCCAATGTTTAATATCGCATATCTTAAGAACTGTTATAGTGAGAATGTTCAAAATTTGCAAAAGTCACTCTTATGGTATACTACACTTTTGAAAATAGAAATAAAGCGGGTAGGCGTAGGAGCGGAAATACCTCCCATAGGATCCATATATTAAATATCGCTCAACCGATAAAGTGGTTAAAGCAGTGTAGCGAAGCGCACCGGGTTAAGCTAGTATAATATAAAAGCTTGTCGCGAGATTTAAGTACTTCTATTTACTTAGTTTGAAAATTTTAATAGTTAAAATCAATTTATTAAATAACTTGCTTTTCCGCATAAGTAAATCTCGCGACAGGCTTTTATATTATATAAATTGAAGCACAGCCGCGAATAACGTTTTAAGTTACAAAATAATAATTTTTCAGAGAGAGTTTTTTTACAGGCAGCATTATTTGTTTTAAATTTTATTTTCTATTATTAAAAATAATGATATTAAAAACTTTTATGCAAAATGCTTTTAAAACATTATCCCGCACTGCAAAACCATTTCGGTTTTTTCATTTTGTTAGTAACTTGCAATGTTCTTCCATTGGCTGACACTTTGTATGCCATTTTGAAGGCGTTAAGGTGCATAGTTTTGGTTGATTTTGAGTTTAAACACTGTGTTAGAGAGTAAGGCCAACGGTTATCTGAAAAAAACAGTTTTTGCAAAATGTTGCGTTTACAACGTTATTCGCGGCTGTGCTTCAATTGTGTAATGACGCTATTATTTGATTGTAAAAGTTTTTAAGCAAAAAATAATTTTTTTTCAAATAAAAGCTTGTTTTTTCAAAAGGTTTTTTATTTTTAATTTATTTTTTTTACTTTTTAGCGCTTTTAAATAATAGCTTCTTTTTAAAAAAGAATTTTTACTTTTTTAATTTTTTTTTAAATTGAATTCGCATTCTCAGCAAGTATTAAAAACTTAGTCAGCCTTATTGTATCTCGAGTGACCACTTTATTTTTCGAGTTGTTCTTAGCAAGCTCTTTCATTTAATACCCCCCATATTGTAGAAGTGCATTAAAAATAACTAGTCCGCCATGTTGTGTGTGCCCGCCAAATTGGATTTGAAATGTCTTCACACAGTTTATCATGCATTGTCATCCAAACTGAACGTGTATACAAAATTTCAGCTCAATCGGTAGAAGATAACTGCTTCAAAATTGAGTTGCTAGATTCCACCCGAACAAACATACATACATACATTGTAAGTTAAATAAAAGCTTTTTTAAAGCTTTTTGGTAGTTTGTTTTTTGAATAACAAACATAAATTTTTGTTAAAGTTATTCGTAAAATAAATATATTTTTAATTAATTTCAACAGTACGGAAAACGCATTTAATAGCCCACGATCAGTTACTGTAATAATTTTTTGAGTGTAGGACTTCAAATAATTTGATAGGTGTGTACAAAGCTTTAATATCACAGTTTTTAATTACTTCAACACTCTACATTAATTAACATTTAAACGAGTAGTACTCCTAAACAGACAAATTCACCCAGCAAACACAAAGTTTTGATTTCTAATTGAAAATGATTTGAAATCCTATGTGCATTACGCTGGTTGCTTAGGACAGATCATCTGGAAACCTTTTTCCAAAGACGTTGGAAAAACTAAAGATATTATACAAATAAAACTATAAAGCGAATGAGAATTACAAACACCCAAGTCTTACTTGCAACGATATTAAAGCTTTTAAAAAATGGGCAAGAGTTGCAAAAATTCTGTCTTTACTTTGATTCAAATATTTTTTTTATTGAATATGAAGACATGCATATTTAATTACTTCATTATTAAATACGTTTTATTGAGTGCTTTTTTGCAAAGCGCAATTTTGATTAAATAAAAAGTTTTTTGACCTAAAATTTTTTTTTAACAAACTGTGTTTTTAAAAATTTTCTTAAGATATTTTATTCTGTGAAATAGCTTGATCTTCTTACAGGGGTTAGTTATGAATAATTAAATAATAATTTTGAGTAAATACTTTATAATTTGACCCTCAATGCCTTGTTTAAAAGTATACTTTTCTTTTTCGCTTAAGTATTGTCAAGTTTATTTCTCATTTCAGAAAAACAATTTGTACAAAATTGATAAAACATTTTTTGTAAAATTTTTATATTCAAATGTTAAAATCAAACCATTGACAAAGGTTTGAGAATTGTGCTTAATATCAAATGATAGTCATTTTATATCAAAGGTTTGATTTTGTGTCTGTTGGGCTAACACATCGTGTATTTATTTAAATTGCATACTACCCTGCAAATAATAGGACCAGTCCAAACACGCGTGTAAAGAGTAGTCCACAAGGGACCAGGACTAGTCCACAAGTAACCCAAACGTATGGAAAAAACCTGGTCTATTTAACATTACGATGTCCTAGGAGAGGACCATATAACCCACCTTTGGACCACTAAGGAGTAGTTTTAAAACTACTCCATGGTATATAACCCACCTTTGGACCAGTAAGGAGTAGTTTTAAAACTACTCCATGGTATACTCAAGAGGATTAGTTTTGAAGTCGTTTAAACACGAAAGCATGTCGTTAAAAAACGAAGACATGTCGTCTCACTACAAACACTTTTTAACAATGGCATGGTCCATGCTTGCATTACATCGGACTAGTCCATGGAGTAGTCCATTTTATCAAAATGGGTCAGGTGGTCCAATTTTATTTGCAGGGTAATGAGTAGAATTTAAGCATGTAAACAAGTATTCGTGCACTAACATTCATATATACATACTATGTATAAGCAGGTGCATGCACATTCTTATTGCTCACCATTGTTATTGTTTACAATAACAGTAAAGCAATATTATGACTGACAAAATTTTTAGTTATTAATTGGCTCTTATATACTTTTGTACACAAACACACATATACATACATTCATAGCATTTATAAACGCTTAGTCCCGTTTTCACAACTTACCAATAGCTAAAGGTAGGATAGTATCGGCCGTATAAAAACTGTTCCACTATTGCAACTTTGCTTTAACCTACCAGGTAGGATGAACCTTAATTAACTTTATCGTTTACTTTAGGTTAACAATCACATAAATTTTAAAGTTATACAGGTATGTTCTAGGTTTCGACTCAAATTGAAAACAAGAAACTTTTTGAATCCGCATAATTTATAAATTGGTGTTCTCAAATCCACATCATTTTGTCTATTCGAAGTTTTTGTTCGCAAAACTCAAGTTGAACTAAATATCGCTAATTTGCTAACAGCAGCATGATAGCAAAGTCTAATATTTATAAAAAATCGTGAAAGCTTTAAAGAATCATAGGAAAAAATCGCTTCTACCGCAAACATGGCTAGAATGGCGAAAAATTGTAAACTTTTAAACAGAAACTAAAATTTATTTGAAATCGCTAAATCGGTAAAAAAAAACAAAATGTCGGAAAATAACAAAAAAAATTGCAAAAATAGCGAAAATTCGCGAAAAATTTTAATATTTCAAACAAGCCATAAAATTGATTAAAAGTTCCTAAGACTATAAGGAAAAGGCAAAAATTCATTAAAAATTGCTAAATTAGCGGAAATTCGCAAAAATTTGCTAACAGCGGCATAATAGCAACGTCTACTATTTACTATACGTCGTTTAAGCTGTAAAGAATCAAAAAACTTATAGGAACAAATCGCTTTTATCGCGAACAAGGCAAAAATTGCAAAATTTTAAACAAACCAAAAACCTAATTTGAGATCGCTGAATCGCTTAAAAAAAACAAATTGTCGTAAAATAACATAAAAAGCGTTAAAAAATGAGCTATTTTTAAATCAAAATCAATGAATAAGTCGATTTTAAATGTTGGGTTAGTTAGGGCCTTTCGCGTTTTAGGTAACGATATATTTTTGATTAGATTGGATAAAGAACATTTTAAACTGAAAACAAAATTTTTGTTGTTAAACATTTTATCCATATTAGAATAAAAGTCGATTCGTTATACTTTCACCAACCCCTTACTGCACTAATTGAAAACGAATAAAAACATGTGAATGTGAAATACAGAACACCAAAAATGCTAAAGTAATCCACTTTAGATTGGATTCGGATTCTAGAACACACCCGATAAATGTAGTACATATTTTAATTTATATTACAAATTGGTATTTTATGAGAATGGCTTTATTACTTTTTTTCTCTTGTTTATTTTTTTAACGTCCATTTTTTAATTTAAGATTATAATCATGGACCCGAAATAACTGTTATTATTTTTTAAATATCCAATAGGTTATGGAAAAAATAACTGAAAAAAATTGGTCCTGTAATAATTATTATGAAAGATTATTATTTTTTTGATCTTTGATAACCGTTATGAAAGATTATTAAATTTTTTGGTCTTTTGTAACCATTATGAAAGATTTTAAGTCTTATTGGTCTTCTATAACCATTATAAAAGATTTTTATTTTTGCTGTCTTCTATAAACACGCTACAGTTCGCAAATCTTAAGATATTTTTATAAAATTTCGCACACTGACTTATATTTGCACAAGGACGAACTTTTTTTTATTGATTTTGGTTAGGATCCGCAAATTTTTTGATATCTTTCTCATATTTGGTAAATAGAGACAAATTATGCCACACATTCATGGCGCTGATCGCTCCAGTTTTAGGCATATTTTCCCGTTTTTTTTTTAAATACACGAAATTTCGCAATAAAATTGTATTTATATACCTTTGGGTAGTGAGTGCTGATGGTGTAGTAGCTAAGATGTGGACTCTGAAACCGATAGGACCCGGATTCGATTCCTGGCTCGAGCGACCAAAAAAAAAAACATTTTTCAAAAATAAATAATTATTTCTTAACATCCTCAACTTTCGGCTGGCTTGAGCGAACCAATGAAAGTAATTTCTGTTCTAAAGCACTTCAAATCTTGCCGTTCGGATTCAGCATTGAATTCATCATGTCATGTATTCTTAGAACATGCAACACACCTAATTACGCATGAGTGGAAGCGCAGTGGTATTGCAACGGACATTCAGTTTCTACGTGAGCTGGCGAATAAAGTCGGCTGCCACCTCTACCTAACCGAAAATACCATTAAGTAGGATTGTTCGACTATTTTGAACCCGAATGAATATTAACAAAAGTGTGAATAGTAACAATACAGAAACAAAAAGGAACATAATTAAAAGCAAAACATAAAAATATACCGTTTTATATATACTTGAAAAAAAAGATAGTATAAAAGTCTGTAATAAGTGTTCTTATTAAATTGGACTAATTAAACTAACTATATTTCCAAAAATAAATTCGGGCCTGATTTGGAGGGTTCAAAAACCCAGAGTTTTTTTTGAAATTTTAGCAGAAAATAATCCTAATGGGCGATTCTTTTCTGACGGGTGCAACATTTAGACGCTTTAAACGTCTTTTACTAGTAGAAAGAAACACATTTGCAATTAAGTTATTTCTAGAAGGGGTTACATATTTTTATATACAATTGTTATCTATTTACAAGAATTTATATGAAACGATCAAATAGCCACGAGAGAGCTTTAAAGTGCATGACGGGTGCAACCAAATTGGCCCACTTTCATAAGATCATACCACAAAAACACAAAACTCTGTTAATTTTTAAACTTTTATTGTATTATTCTTTTTTATTGTGAAAGATGAGATATCAGACAATGATTATCAAATAAAACATCGGAGAGAAATATAATCCAATAATAAGAAATTTGCTCTTTAAGCCATGACGGGTGCAACATGCAATGAATTTTCTGTTCGCGCCAAATCTATGAATCTTAATGCTTCGAAGTGCGCAACAAATTTATATTCAAGCTTACGTCTAAAAAAATTATATTTTTGTAAAATATAGATATTTTACTTTAAATTGGCATCAAAAAAGTGTCAAATAGAGTGATTTGAAAATTGATGTTAAAAGTTGTCTAGAATAGAATCGCCTTAATATCATTGAACATTGTTTGTAAATTTTGCTACAAATTTAGCTAATTCAATTGAAATTTCAGCTAAAAGACCGGTTTTAGCTTAATTAATTTTGAATATTAACTAATTTTTTCTAAAATTCATTGATTTTTCTACAGCCAAAAATACTGGTGCTGTTATCAGTTATTTCTGCAGAGGTTTTCGCTATTTCTGCTGACATTTTTTTATGAGTGTAAAAAGCGCTTAAAATTTACGAAAATCTCATCGATTCTAAAGTGACGGTGAAGAAATCTTAAACAAAAACCGCAACAAATGCAAATATTGCTAGTAATACAAATGTTAATAAAATTGATAATTTAATGAAGCTCTTTTTAGGAATGACTTTTATGAAACTGTTTTATAGATTCTATAAAATGCTTCATTACCTGACGATTTATTGTTTCTGTAAAGAGTTTCATTAATTCTATAAAGCTTTTCATAAACATTGACTGTAACGAAACTTGTTTCATAGAGTTTATTAGGAGTGTCATTGGCTGAACTCCAACGAATATTTTCATAAAATTTGTGAAGAAATTCAGTAAAGAAATGAAGATAATTCCCTAATAACAGAAACGAAAAAAAGGAAAGAAAATTTTTTTGAATACAGGAAGACCGAAAAAAGAAAAATCTGTCATAATGGATATGGAAGACCGAAAAAAATAAAAATCTTTTGTAATGGTAACGGAAGACCAAAAAAACTTAAAATCTTTTATAATGGTTATAGAAGACCAAAAAAAAAATAAAAGTCTTTTGTAATGGCCATAAGATTCCTGGAGAATGTGTTAATCACATCGAGAATTGTCCGAGAATGCCGGATGTCTCTGGAGGAGATAGCGAGACATTCACTGGTCACCCTTAATTGGGTCCCCGGACACAGGGACATACCGGGGAACTGCATGGCGGATTCGTTGGCATATGCAGGCACCACCTTGAATCGAGACGGTTCGACATATAATGTAGGTGTTTCACTCCCAAGGAGTAAGCAACTCATTGCGCACAAGTTTCATATCATCGCCAGTCAGAGGTGGCTCGTTGGAACTACCTGTGGGGAAACCAGGTAAATCTGGCCCATCATAGATGAAAAAAGAACACGAAACCTGATTGCGGTTATAACCGGCCATTGACCCATTGGGAGGCACGCCCAGAGGCTGGGGCTCCCTTACAATGACTTATGTAGAAGTTGCGGCGAGGAGGAGGAGGAAGAGTCAACGGAACATCTTCTCTGTTATTGCCCGGCATTCGGAGATCTAAGACTCAAAATGTTTGGTCGAAGAGCCCTTGGGGACAAAACTTGTCTCTCTGATGTTGATGTAAACAGGATCCACTCCTTTACTGAATCGACCGGATGGCTGCGTGGGAACACTAGCAGCCAGACAACATAGGACCCATGGGAGACGGTGTGACATGGTAACACAACGGGAACTAATTAATGGACCCACGTGAGCTGTGCTTGATCACGGCTGCCAATGGAACCTAACCTAACCTAATGGTTATGGAAGCCTAAAAAAACAAAAACAAACTATAACGGTTATTAAAAACCAAAAAAATCTTGGTTATTTGTAACAATTATTCAGAGAGCAGGTTTTAAAAATTCGTGATAAATTATTATTTCAGGATTTTTTCAAATATTGATTATAACTGTTATGTCCCTGATTATAATTATTTAAAACCCCCTTTCAAAATTAACAATCAGAAGAGCGCTTAACCCCCAGCATACATACTTATGTAAGTATGTGAATGGGAATCGTGATCAGGAGAATTTTCGTAACATATTGGCAGGACGTTAACTTAGGAATTAGTAACTACATATAATATATTTATATGATAAATATAATTCATATACATATACTGAAGAAAAAGTCCCATAACTGCATTGAAGACGCCACTAGGGGAATAAAATGTATGACCGACCTCCTGTAGTTTTTTTTTCCTAACAGTTTCTCAAAACATACTTGCCCCTTATCACCATCCAATTGGGAGGCTTCCATACAAATATGCCATTTTATAAAATTCTTAAATATGATTAACATTTATCATCTCTTGTGAAAAGAATCATAAGTTTTAGAAAGATTTTAAGCATATATGTACATTAGTGTGACCGCAAGTTATATGGGCAATTTTTTTTCGTATTTTCACTTGGCAAACCCCTTAGAATGATTCCAAATTAGAAAAAATATATATATAAACAGTTTTAGATCGTTTGCATAGATATTAGCCGTGCCTTGAGCCCACAAAGTTTGCTAAAATGCTATTTTTCTCACTATGGGTCGCTTTAATTGTTGATAACTTCCGTAATATTTATTTTAGAGAAAAACATTATTTACAAATATTCTAGGGCTATATCTTATGAACAATGTTGCTCTGTATTAGTTTTCCTTAACATGAATATTTTATCCAGAAAAAACCAAAAAAAAACAATAACTTGAAAAGAGCAAAATTGAACAAAATCATAAAATTTATAATGAAGTTTGAAGTTTTGTCCACTATAACTCTGCCATTTAATGACTCATCTCTTCAAACGACACATGGTTATTTAATAAATTTTATAACCTCTTAATAAAACGAAAGAAATACATAGTCCGATCAAAAGTGTTGAAGATATTTGCATTTCAGTCACATCATCTTTTTTAAAAACACAAATAACGGTTATTTTGGAATATCTCAAAAACTGTTATACTTTTGACAATTCTTCATATTCGGATTCAGGGGAAAGTTTTACATAAAGATAAGCTGTCAGAATCATTTGGTCACGACTTTGTTGAACATTTGTCACGTAGTGTAATCACCAGGCAAAGAATGCGAAGATATGTGAAAATTTCGGTGTTATTTTTTAATTTGGTTTTTTCTGGATAAAATATTCATGTTAAAGAAAACTAATACAGAGCAACATTGTTCATAAGATATAGCCCTAGAATATATGTAAATAAGGTTTTTCTCTAAAATAAATATTACGGAAGTTATCAACAATTATAGCGACCCATAGTGATAAAAATAGCATTTTAGCAAGCTTTGTGGGCTCAAGGCACGGCTAATAACTATGCAAACGATCTAAAATTTTATATATATATTTTTTTCTAATTTAGAATCATTCTAAGGGGTTTGCCAAGTGAAAATACAAAAAAAAAAATAACGGTCACCCTAATATACATACATTAGAAACAAAACTTTTTACAATTTTTGAAAATATCAAAATGTCGCTATCCATACCATGTAGTGCATAAAAAAACAATAAGAACTGCATCTTTAGATTTTCGATATCGTTAAAAAAGGTTCCGCGTCAAATGCAATAAAGTTTGGGATCAGTAATAATGCATTTACACCTACACCATAAACAGTTTATATGTTGTTTATGGTAATAAACTTGTGAAACTTATTTATCCATAAAAACCATAAACAGGTTTGTAACTAGCTTTTGAGATAAACTAGTTACAAACAACCGATTTTTGCTAATGCAACTCTGTTTTTTCAAAATTTTATATGTGGGCCTTGGTACAACATTTGGTTTTCAGATCATTGCTACAATAAAAATGACTTCGAAGCCTGAAACAAATCATTATCGGGCTTTACTAATGCTCAGATATGCTTTCAAAGACATTGGGTGAAAGATGAATCAAGAATTCCAAAAACACAACGCAGTAACATTTGTGCGGAACGCGCCATCAAAGTCGTACAAGATATATTCCCCCAATGCAAATCAACACGAACTCTTAATCTGAAGTTAATTTCACTTAACAAAGATAGTTTTTAGATTGTAATTTTGATTATAATCATATTATTACATTAAGAAATGTAAATAGTTAAATAATTATAAAATAAAAAATTTTGAAAAAATAAAAAATTTTGAAAAATTAAAAAAAAATTTTAAAGGGCTTTCAGAAATCGGCATCGACGCGGAACGTTTTTGTTCCGAAAATACCTGAGGGAAAATTTTTCGATTTCAGCACAACATCGGCTACAGCGTGGTGATAGGGCCTTATTTTGGTTGTACCCCTAATATACATATCGCCGGTCTCATGTAGAAAGGCCCTAACTCGATTTTTTCGAAATTTAGTTTTTTAGTGATCCCAATACATTTTCCGTCGCAAAAATTTATTACAATAGAATCAAAAATATCAGTTTCACAAGCAATTGGAGAAGCCATTTTACATTATGATTTATACAGTTTCTATTATGGTTTTGCCTTCTCCTGTAAAGTTGCATTTATGTGAGTTAGGGCCTTTCTACATGAGACTAACGATATGTATAGCTTGTTTTGTTTAAAACTTTGTATTCTATTGTACATTTTTCAATTTTTTATATCGTTTTAAAAAACAAAATTTCGAAATTTTGCTAATAAATAATATTTTTATTGTTGCTTGACAGTTTTCTCAACTAGCACAGTGCTTTTGTTAGTTTATATGTGTGAAGATTCAATAAATAAATTATGAAAAAAATTAACAATATCGGATACATTTTTATAATAAAATTAATTTTTTTTTTTTAGTTGCCTATTTAAATAAATACAAATATTTGTTTATAATAAATACACAAATCTATAAAATAAACTCAAATACTTTTTTGCAATGTAAAACAAAAATGTTTTTTATTTACTTTTTTTATATAACTAATAAAACAATTTCTGAAACCCACAATGTCATAAATTATTCAGCTTATAATTGACAAAAAAGTAAATATAACCACTAAATTTTTTTTAAGTTTATAAACAAAAATTACATATGTACATTAGACTGGTCGCATCTTGTACGGGATTTTTTTTTTAATTTAATTGTTTGCGCTGCTTAAAATATGAGGTTTGGTGTAAGAAATCATGATCTAATTTTTCAGGTCAATCCGACGGTGCCTAGCCGTGCCGGTTGGGGCCCAAAGTTCCCCATATTATAAGTAGTTGAAAAGCCGAAAATCAAAAATATGGCTTCGTTACGATCTTCCGCAGAGAAAGTACTTCAAGTGTGCCAAATTTCAGCTTCCTATGTCATCAGATGGCTTCAGAAAGTTGCGGAAACATGCAAACATCCTGACATACTAAGTAATTATATATTGTATAGATAGATTAACATATGTTCGCGCAACTCAAAAACGCTTTAGCTTATTGAAAAACTAAAAAAAACCGAAATTACGCAATAAAATTTACTTTAAGAAAGGTAAAACGTTTTTCTTATATGCGCAGTCGTTTTAGAAACATAATTTTTTTTCTGGAAAAAAAAATAATTTTTTAATAAAATTTCAGAATTTTTGTTTTTAAAAATTCATAAAAAATTGAAAAATGCAGCTATGCTTCTAATTTTATGCAGACATATAAAAAATAACATTGCAAACAGAACAAGCTATAAATGATTAAAATCTGTAAACAACTTTTGATTTTATGTATTCACAAAAGATGTGGCGGTTTAATACAATTCTTAAATTAATTAAAATTTTTCGTCTTTTGTGAATACATAAAATCAAAAGTTTTTAACAGATTTTAATCATTTATAGCTTGTTTTGTTTGCAATGTTGTAAATTTTATTGCGGAATTTCGGTTTTTTTTTTAGTTTTTCAATAAACTAAAGCGTTTTTGAGTTACGCGAACATATGTTGTGCAACCTCCTTAATTTTCGAAATAACGGTATATCTCGAAAACCAAAGCCAACATAAAGAAAAAAGTTTTAACTTTCTTAAAGTAAATTTTATTGCGGAGTTTCAGTTTTTTTTAGTTTTTCAATAAACTAAAGCGTTTTTGAGTTACGCGAACATATGTTGTGCAACCTCCCTAATTTTCGAAATAACGGTATATCTCGAAAACCAAAGCCAACATAAAGAAAAAAGTTTTAACTTTCTTAAAGTAAATTTTATTGCGGAATTTCGGTTTTTTATAGTTTTTCAATAAGCTTAAGCGTTTTTGAGTTGCGCGAACATATCGAGCCTTTGGTGCAATACCGTAGTAATTCAAAAAATCGTGAACTGAGAAAAATGCATTTGAAGTTTTCAGCCATCTTTTTAATAGTAGTTCCGTTTACTTAAGTTATTTTTTTACAAGTTTTTTAATAAAGAGGAATGTTTTGTAATTAAAAAAAGGTGAAAAATTATTAATAATATTAAATATTTTTTTTAAAATTAATATAAATATGATTGAAAATAGCTAGAGGCAATAAAAACATTTTTAGCTGTAAAATCTGAACAGTTAGAGATAGAACCATAATCTTTTTTTCTTTAGATAGATATTTTCCCAAAGATCATTTCTCCATACCCAGCTCAAAAAAATTCAAATTTTGAGTTACTACGATCTTAATATATCTATACAATATATAATTTCTTAGTATGTCAGGATGTTTGCATGTATGTCCTATTCTTTCCGAAACTTTCTGAAGCCATCTGATGACATAGGAAGCTGAAATTTGGCACACTTGAATTACTTTCTCTGCGGAAGATCGTAACGAAACCATATTTTTGATTTTCGGCTTTTCAACTAGTATAACTATAAAGATCTGATAGAAAAGATGTTTTTTTTTTGTTATATGGGGAACTTTGGGCCCCACCCGGCACGGCTAGGCACCGTCGGATTGACCTGAAAAATTAGACCATGATTACTTACACCAAACCTCATATTTTAAGCAGCGCAAACAATTAAATTTAAAAAAAAAAAATTGCGACCAGTCTAATTAATGTACATACAATGTGTATGCATATGTTCATATATTTATATAAATGAAATCAATTAAATGCAGAAAAAAAATTAAAATAAATAAAATTATTTAAAAACTGTACTATTTAATTTTTAAATGATTAAGCCTTGCATTAATTAATAAGCTGATAGAACAATTTAATATTCAATGTATACAGGCGCGGATCCAGCTTGAGCTTTACGGGGGGTGGGTAATTTTGTATGATACAAAAAGTAAAAAATTTGTTTTTAAAAGTTTATAATGCTGGGTACACACTATGCAGTGAATTAAATTCATTTTCATTCATTCTAGATTGCATCAACATCAAAACGCTTTGATATTTTGAGGTTGCATTGAACCAGATTGCATGTAGGTTGCACTGTGTGTACCCACCATTAAAAACAATATGTGTATAATGTATTAAACAAAAACTCAACAAAAACGTTAAATAAAATATAAAATATAAGATCATTATTAGATACATTACTTTTTTTAAATAAGCAATTTATGATTTCCTTGTGAGGCAAATTTAGACAGTACAGTAAGTCTTCTGTCATTGTAGATCTGAGCCATGTTTCTATTCGACGAAGGGTAGGAAATGACCTCCCGCTCGTAGCATTACTGACGAGCATTGAAACGAAAATTTGAAATATTTTTCTTGAATTTGGGTAGATATCTTCATCACAGTTTATTAAAGCATCTAAAACGTTATCTGATAGATCAGGCTCAAGTTTAGATCTTAGTAGGTGTTTATCTCTTTTATCAAATATAATCAGCTTATCAGCTAATTGTGGTTTTAACAGTTTTGTATCTGTATATGACTTAATTACACTGGTAGAAGATTAGTTATGTTCAATACATCTAGGATATCTATTGGAAAAGGTGTTTTGAGATCTTCTAAAAAAAATTCAATAAGAGGAATGTAACTACAACTCGGCAGTTATCTTCAACATTTGGGATGTAATTATTTCGTTTATATCTTGTCTTTTCGATTGTAAGCTCGATTTGAAGCAAATAACTTTAACTTTTTCAAAAATTGCTTTAAATTGTTCTTCGGCTTTATTTCTTTTCTCTTCAAGGCACATGATTAAAGTTTTGATAAGGCTTGATCCTTTTTGAAGATCTATATCGTGCTTTCGTAAAATGATACTAAGCGGCTGTGTTACAATAAGTATCACACTTAATATGTTTATTCCGCAAATAAATTCAAAAGTTCTAAGTGAGTTCCTTAATGTTAAGGTAGAGATGCTACCTTTCCACTCAGATATTTGTTCCAAAGCTTCTACTTTATGATGTACACTTGTTGCAAAGTGTAAAATTGAGTCGTGACGGTCCACCCATCTTATCTCATAGAACAAGCTACATGCAAAATATTTTGACACGTTTGCGCCAGAAAGTTGGTTAACTTTGAACTTTTTAACGCGTTGTGTATTTTTGACAAGTAATCAGCTGACAATAAAACGAAATGAAATAAAAACTTATTGAAGAGATTAAAAAACATACAATATTTTTTTAAAAAGAATAAATTCAATAAAATAACAAAATCTTGAAATACTTTCGAACCCGTTTTTAATGCACAAATAAGTAAAGAAATAAAAAACAGCTGACAGGAATGGCTTTTGTAACTTGCAATTTTTTACGCACTAAAGTTTTTAAACGCACGATACTCGTCGACGAACTAACGCGTGTTATGTACTTCCACCTTTATACAGCAGTAAATGATAAAGAATAAAATATACAAAAAGCTGCAGTTTTAGTGCTGACAACGAAGAAGGTTTTAAAAAAATTTCAATATGCTCTTGGAGCAAATTTTTTACTGGGTAACAGTAATGTAAGCGTACAGTAAAAAAGTAAGAAAACTTTATTTTCTGCAGATTTAGAGGTAACGCCCAATAAAAAATTTTATCATTTTGCGAAGCACTAATGGTACATTTAAAAAATAAAGCGCACAATAATGCGCTACGCAATAAGACATACAGAAATGCAGTAAAGTATGTGAAATAACTCTCAATAGCTCACGCAAAGAAAAAACATGGTTGTGATAAACATATTCAAAGAGCAACATATTATGATAAGAATTATGATTGTAGTCACCATATTAAGATTATTATTGAATCATATTATGACTAAATATACTCGTAATATGTCATCATAATATTTTCCCTTAATCATATTATTATTCTGTTAATCATACTAAGTTAAGAAGTAATCAAATTATTGTCATGTTAATCATAATAAGCTAAGAAATTAATCATTTTATTGTCATGTTAATCATAATAAGCTAAGAAGTAATCATATTATCATCATGTTTATCATAATAAATTTAGAAGCAATCATATTATGATAAAGCACCTTTCATATCTGTCATAAAAATACAAAACAAATTAAAATATTTTTGCATCGATTTTTTATTTTGTGGCTTTTTACAATTTTTCTTAATGTTAATCAAATAGCGGAGTTGAATATAAGGCTTGCAAAAGAGCAAATGAAAAATCTGTGGTTTTCATGTGCAACCGCGTGTGTCCATTTTTTCGATTTTAAGATGTTGATGAAATATCGTAGCACGTACAAAATATAACGAAATCTCTGTGTGTTTTGTTGTTGGATTTAACAAAAAAAACTATGATATTTTGCATTTGCACTATTACATCACTAATACTTGAATGAACTCCGCTAATATTTTAATTTTTTAATTTCTTTAAACTTATTTTTTTATGGAATTTTATCTTAATTGTTTAACCGCTCACAAATAAAAAAAACGACACAATAACAATTATTTGTGTACGACAACAATATATTGTTACATTAAACATAGTGTTGTTGCCGTAACCATGACCAACCATATTTTTTCTCTGCGTGCTTTTACAAAAAAAATAACATTTCAAGTGCTACGGCATTCCCTTACTACGAAGCAGGTTTGTAAGGGAGAAAACTTAAAAATAACTGTATCAAAACATTCAGTGTGTAAGGCTGATCGTTACATATAACAATTTTTATATGCGCTGAATAATGCGCTTCATGTGTCAAAAATGTATTGCTTCAAAGTGGGAACTCGCCATATAAAATTCATGTCTTCCGTAAGCGCAATGGTAAGCGAAACGTTTTTGTTTCTCCCTTACAAACCTGCTTCGTTGGAAGCTCCATTTTCTATTGGGCGGTTACGTCTAAATCTTGACAAAAAGCAGCTGGTTTGCAACGTTACTGCCAGCTAACTGGGGCTTTACGCTACGTTTGATCTTCCTAATAACTACTTGTGAATACCATTAATTGATTATTTTTAAAATTAACTGCAAAAAGTCAACCTAGAGACCTACGATTATTTATTTATTTATTTATTATTCAACTGAACGTAATCAAAAAGCCTTTATAGGCCAAAAACAGATTACAAGATAGACTTAAATTCAAGCACATTTTTAAATTAATTAATTAATTTAATAAATAGAAACTGGAAATTATTTCCTTTCGTTATACAATTAATTTTTATAAAAATACATTCTATTAATATTTTCAAAGACCAACAATCGATCTTTCTAAAGACCTACCAATGATTTTCTCAACATCAAAATTATTTTACAAATGGCGCTAACATAATATGATTAGAGTAAAAACAGTTTGATTGCATCTTTAACATAATATGATAAATGTATAGAAAGTTATCATGTAATGGCTATTAAATATCATGATATGGTTTTGAGAAATATAATATGTTTAGAAAGTTATCATAATTTAGTTGTTAGAAAAATAATAATTTTTCGGTCAACAATACTCAAATTCATAATTGCGATAAACATTGATATGTTTACAGTAACTATAATATTGTTGATAATAAATAAAAATAATAATTATTTGTGTACGACAACAATATATTGTTACATTAAACATAGTGTTGTTGCCGTAACCATGCCCAACCATATTTTTTCTCTGCGTGCTTTTATAAAAAAAAATAACATTTCAAGTGCTACAGCATTCCCTTACTACGAAGCAGGTTTGTAAGGGAGAAAACTTAGAAATAACTGTATCAAAACATTCAGTGTGTAAGGCTGATCGTTACATATAACAATTTTTATATGCGCTGAACAATGCGCTTCATGTGTCAAAAATGTATTGCTTCAAAGTGGGAACTCGCCATATAAAATTCATGTCTTCCGTAAGCGCAATGGTAAGCGAAACGTTTTTGTTTCTCCCTTACAAACCTGCTTCGTTGGAAGCTCCATTTTCTATTGGGCGGTTACGTCTAAATATTGACAAAAAGCAGCTGGTTTGCAACGTTACTGCCAGCTAACTGGGGCTTTACGCTACGTTTGATCTTCCTAATACCTACTTGTGAATACCATTAATTGATTATTTTTAAAATTAACTCCAAAAAGTCAACCTAGAGACCTACGATTATTTATTTATTATTCAACTGAACGTAATCAAAAAGCCTTTATAGGCCAAAAACAGATTACAAGATAGACTTAAATGCAAGCACATTTTTTAATTAATTAATTAATTTAATAAATAGAAACTGGAAATTATTTCCTTTCGTTATACAATTAATTTTTATAAAAATACATTCTATTAATATTTTCAAAGACCAACAATCGATCTTTCTAAAGACCTACCAATGATTTTTTCAACACCAGCGTTTGGTTATTTTTAAGGGTTAGTATTGATGCTAAAAAAATTCTTTTGATATTATCAAAGACTAGCGATTGAAACATCTAAATATAAACTTTAGAGGTTGGCCCAAATCGATCCACTTAGAAGGGGGGAAAAAAACAAATGCTCGAAACATGTACATATATTCATATTTACTTACATACATGTTTGTTGTCTTCATATTTGCTTAAATAATTATGGTCGAATTTTGACCACTGGACAAACACTAGTGATTTAACAGATTTTGTAATACAATCTAAGTATTGTTTACAATATGATTAAGTTTAACACGAAAATTCGCTTAGAAAATAAATTCGCAAATAAAAAAAATCCATTGAAAATAATAATACAATAAATGTAGATATTAGGGTTTTCAATTTTTCGGGGAAAAAATCCCTCGAAATTTGTGCGGGAATTCTAAGGATTTTTTTATTTAATTATGGCAGCTGCATAAAATACTTTTTTGATTATATTCTGAAAATGTAGTAAACATTATTGTAAAAGATGTTGACAAAAGTGAAAAATTAACCTTTTAGGACGATCTGGCCTAAGCAACCAGTGAAATGCGCATACACACAGAAAAAAATCAATGTAAATTCGTTCAAAACAAGGTTGATTTACATTTTTCAGTAGTGATTTTGCTTCATTGTTGTTTCATGTTAATTTAAAATGATTTTACAATAACTTGCGAACAACATTTTTTTCTTTTAAAATAACTATAATTCATGTTAATTTAACATTGCAGTAAAGTTAGAGCAAAATGGAATTAATATTGAAATAACAATCCGAATCACGTTGAATGAAAGTTATTTAAAGTTGAAACAACGTGAATTTCATGTAGAATCAAATTGGTTGCAGTGTGATATAACAGTGTGAAGACAACATATGCATTTATTTAAGAATAATTTAAAACACTTACCCCTGTAACACATGTTTCACTTATTTTGTATCTCCTTTGTTAACAGAAGCATCAGCAGAATGGCCCGATATCGTTTTCGTCATCATTCTACTTTGAAAACTTGATGTACTATTTAACTAAATAATTTTAATTAAAAGAATACGGGAATTGTCTTCTTTTTATAACATATTTTAAACATGAAAATAAATAGATGTACATACTTAAGTGTGTATGCATGTTAATTTAACAAGATAAACTTTTGATTTGAATATAAAACAGGTTTTTATGGATTCAATATTGAACAATGTTATTTTAACAGTGAATAATATTAAATAAACGTGATATAAGATTATTTTAATATTTTTTATTTAAAAATAATATGAAATAATGATAAATTTAAATAAAGGGCATACTTTTGCAGAGTTACCGTGATTCTCAATCAACATTTCGCCATGTTATTTTAACATTGGTATTTTTTTCTGTGTGTAGGGATAGCTTATCCTATCAACAATTAATTTCAGTGTTTTTATCGAACAAAATCTTTTAAATTAAGAATTTTGTTTTCCCAAAAATTATTTTGATAATAAATTTATAATTTTTTCTTTTTTTGTTTTTCGCTTCACATATACAAATTTTAAATAGTTTTTAAAATTAAAATAAATTAAGTAAAATACAGTTAATTAAAAAAAAACAGTTATTTTAAAAAACCCAACTTTATTGTTTGACATTAAACGGCTGTTTTTCACAAGTTGGCAAACGTTTGGCAGCTCGTTAACAAAAGTTTAGTAAATCGTTAGCCAGAGTTTGGTTAGTGTATTATGAACAAACTTTTTGCTAACTTCATGCCAAATTTTCATTATGAATACGGCTGTAAGACTGCAAAGTTGGGCAAACGTCATTTCTTATTTGTGAGAATGTTTTATTGTATGTTTTCTCTTTAATATTATCTTCCTTAAAAGAGGTGATATTTGATAAAAAAAAATTATTCCAAAAAAATTTTCTTACATGGTCTGTAATCTAACTGTACAACCTAAACAAAAGCGGCAAGCGTTTTTTTAAACATGAAAATTTTATTTAAAAACAATTTCAATACAACAAACCGACATAGCGATCTGTCAAATAAGATTTATCAGCCGGGTGGTTTCTAATTCGCATTCTAATGGTTTGTTTCGTATAAATTGTATGCAAATGAGAAGTTTTGACATACAAAAAACGCTTCCGCTTATTTAGGTAGCTCAGTAAGGAAGAGTTCGAAGAGAAATATGTTATTCGGATTAACGGTAAATTTTTATTTTGTTTTAATCTTTATTAATTGTAAATTAATTATTATGAAAAAAATTTCAGAAGATTTTGGAATCAAACCAAAGACATTTTAATGCTACATTGCTACGTAAAATTGTGAAAGTAGTTTGACTAAGAAATTGTGACAGGTTTCGCTTAATAACGCCTTTTTATACATGGCCACAAAAACTAGTTCTATTTTTTTCACGTTCGACCCGCTAATTTTTTTCCATTATCTTTGACCTAAAATCGCGCACTCCATCAACTTAAACATAGTTAACAATGCTATAATTTAAGGGTTAAAAGAACGTAAAAATATTTGCTGTCTAAAATGTTATTGCCTTTTTGATGCGTACGACTGTCACGTTCAACACTTTGGAATTACCCATATGCGTAGAAAGTTAACGTGTTTCTCATTGACAGGAATCTTCTAAAATTAAATTAGAAATAAGTTTTAAAAACGATTTTGTGATTTTGTGTTCTAAAATCCTATTTTCAAAGAAACTTTGATAACAAATATGCATGTGGCAGTGTAAATAAAACTGAACTGGCAAAATAAAATAAGGTAATTTGTTTTAATTTTGGTTTTGGCTTTTGCTTTACCCACTTACAACAACATTTAAAGTTGACAACAAAATCAACCAATTGTAGTCGGGACTGTAAGAAGATAAACTCACTGTTTATGGTTGTTGGTTTTGTTTAAGCTTTGATATTGTTGCAAGTAAAACTGTTGCTTATAATTTTTATTCGCTTAACAGTTTTATTTGGTTTAATAGGTATCTTTAGTTTTTCTAAAATCTTTGGATAAAGTTTCCTGACGATCTGGCCTCAGCAACCAGTGAAATGCGCATAGGAATAGCTTATGCCATCAACAATAATTTTCAGTTTATCAATAGTATGAAATGGGAATTTAGCACATTAAAACGAAACCTTGTAAATTAATTGTTTGAATTCCCAGAAAAAATTTGAAAGATTTGGCAATCTTTTTTAAAAATTTAACTTTTTTGATTTTATATTAAAGCTGTTGGCTTTGCAATAAATATAAACATTTTAATAAGTCTCATTGTTTTTTTGTTCAAACAAATGAAATTAAATAATATTTTGCATCTTTTGGTATGGAGCGGAAATTTCCGGATATTCCGGGGAAATTGAAAAAATCACTTCCAATTTCCCGGGAATTGTAAAGTCCGGGAAAAGAAAAACTCTAGTATGTATATATGTACATATATATTTACGTTCTTCTATTGTGTCGCTGTCATTCCATTATCTTTGCAAGAGCAACACAAATCAAAAGAAAGAACAGTCTTTTTAATGATGTTCTATTCATAGTTTTTAGAAAACATAAAAATTAAAACCTAATAAAAAAAAGGAAGAACAGAAGTAAAACAACAAACTAAAGAAAAGTTCATTTAAAAGAAATGACACTTTATTAAAATGCCGTACATTTGAATTTTCCTTATTTTTTTGCGTACTATTGCGTTTGAGTACGTTCTTTTATAATTTTTTTTTTTACCTTAACAAAAAAGTTTACAAGAATTGCTGCTGTAAGTAAAAACAACTAACAAAAGATAATTAAGTTTATAGTTTGTGGAGTAAGTGGTGTGGAAAAGAGTGAATTCTTTCTCTCTCTATATTGCCATATATACATATTAGAGGCCAGTGAACTATTTCCTTTTTTAAATGTGGTTATAAATGGAATTCACAACTTTTATTCATTTTTTTCTCCATTACCTTGTTAATCTTTAGCAGCTACCTTTATTCCTAGGGGTGGCGGCTGCCTGATCTTTGCCATGATCTAATCCTCTTTTTCCAGGGGTTGGGAAGGTCAAGGGCTAATTGGATGGATTGTTTGGAGGGAAGTTAAGACAACTTAATTTTTAATTTCTTTAAGCTTGAAAACCATGGGGTGCTGCGTTTTGTAGGCACTACATACGATATTTTTGCTTTAGAACGAGTTCTTATTTCAAGTGACAAAGCATCTGATATCAACTGTTTTTTATTAATAAAATTGTTTGTGGCGACAAAAATTAATTGAAATTTTAATAAATATAAACTTTATGTAAAACCCAAATTGAATGAAATCACATGTGGGTAGAAAAGTGACATTCCACATGACAAATACACATAATGTGAAAATAGCTTTATTCTGTCTCCGAGCTAGAGTTTTTACGCGGGAAAGAATTCCCGGGAATTCCGGGACATTTTTTTTAATTTAATCCCGGGAAATTTTTTCCGGGAATTATCGGGAATTTAAAATTAAATTTTTTTAAATTTTAATTTGTTAGCGTCGTTTAAATCAAAAACCAACAATAAAAATATATTCTTTATTAAAAATACTAAAAACTACCTGCAAATCGAACTATTTTTCTTACGCCAATAAATCAACGGTCTTTTAATTGCTGATGAAATGTCTAAAAAGCTTCTTGAAGTAGAAAAGTACTAAAAAACCAACGTCGGTAGAAAGCGAGTGCACGTTTTCGGTAGCAGGCAATATACGTAACAACAAGGATTAGAAATAGAATCTCGGATGATCTTTTAAATGCTTTCAATACTAAAAATGTTTGCTTAAAAGAAAATTAATTTTAATAAGTTGCTATTGATAATAACTACTTATTATTAATAAGTTAAAATAATTCGTGATCCCGTGATAAATATATGCATACATATATACATCATATGCATATACATTAGGGTGGCCGTTATTTTTTTCGTATTTTCACTTGGCAAACCCTTCATTATACATTTTATGATTTTGTTCAATTTTGCTCTTTTGCTATTTTTTAATTTGGTTTTTTCTGGATTAAATATTCATGTTAAAGAAAACTAATACAGAGCAGTATTGTTAATAAGATATAGCCCTAGAATATTTGTAAATAAGGGTTTTCTCTAAAATAAATATTACGGAAGTTATCAACAATTAAAGCGACCCATAGTGAGAAAAATAGCATTTTAGCAAACTTTGTGGGCTCAAGGCACGGCTAATAACTATGCAAACGATCTAAAATTTTTAAATATATACTTTTTATTCTAATTTGGAATTATTCTAAGGGGTTTGCCAAGTAAAAATACGAAAAAAAAAAATTGCCCATATAACTTGAATGTTGTATGTGTATATTCTTTTTAAAAAGTTAAAACTTTTGTCTTGAGCTCATTTAATGAAATCATTGTTTTATTCAAAGAATCCCGGGATTCCCGGGAATAAGATTTTTCATGTTTCGTTTCCAGGGAATAGAAAAAGTCCGGTAAATTAGAAAGCCTACTCCGAACACTACATTGGAATCCAAATATCATCGGAGAACATCGTAGGAAATATATAAACCTCTCCCTCATAGTGAATTTTGTAAACAGTGAAACTGTTTCTGAATTCCTACTTCATAAAATTGAGTTTTCAGTTGCTATTCGCCCTTCCAGAAATTATATTCCCCTAAGACTTCAGTGCTTTCGGTCTTATTATGAAAATTTTTTTTCCTATCCACATATTGAGCTCTGAATTTAAAAATTTTAATATGTAAATTTCTTTTTTTTTATTATTGTAAAGGTCTTATGATACTTGCTGTTTTTTGTATTTTTTCTATATTGAAGAACAGTGCAAATACATTTGCATAGGAAAACTGACTAATGGCCAATTTGCAGGATTGAAATTAAAACACATTTATTTTTAAAATGGTTTTAAATACAAAATTCTCTTCTTCACTAAAAACTTAAGTGAAATTTAATTCACCGATGTGGTACATTTAATTTCAACTTAAGTTTCCATTGTAATATTTTAGCAAGGAGGCCTCAATATCACAACAATACAACAACAACAGGCAAAACATTAACAGTCAGCTGTTTTTTCAGACCACCTTGTAAATAAATACACTTTTTTATTATTTTTTTTTTGTATTTAGTAGTGCTAACATACTTTTATCTTAATTAAATAAGACTTTTCAAATAAAACTCAAAAAACCAATCTGTTTTAAATACGATTTAAGTTTGTTATGAAAATTAACTTAATATTGATTTAAATACTATCCTGAAAATTGGGCATAAGTGTAAATAGTGTGATTATATCATAAAAAATCTTGAAATGTCAAACAAATATACATGTGTTATCGAAAAATAATCTAAGACTGTCAAAAAAAATATAAAAATTTTTAACTTAAAATTGACATTTCCAGATTAAATGTTAGCACTGTTGCCAATTTTTTTAGTTTTTGATCGAAAGTAGCGGTCTTTAACTTTTGTTTTGCGATTTTTAGCTTTTTTTGGGAGGTTTTGTGGGAAAAAAAACGTGGGCAATATTGTTTGTTTTGTTTACATTTTATTTTGGAATCACAAACAATTTTTTTTTAAATACAATAAAATTTAATGCAAATAATGAAAAATATTACGAATTACATCGTTATATTCTTTAATTGAAAATTTATGATTTGAAATCCCATATGAAGGGCACCTGCTTCATTTCGTTTATCAAAAACAAAATAGTTTCATGTGTTTTAGTTTTAGTGTTTTAGTCAAAGAAAAAAATATACATGAGAAATGTTAATCAGAAAAAAGGGTTTGTTTACATATTGTATATCTTGTTCTTTCTCGCATTTGTTGTTTCATTCAGTCAATCCTAAAAAAATCCAATACCAAAAATAGCAAGTATCATAACACCTTAAGTAAGTAAGAACTATTTGTTTCATTGGTGAATTAAATAAATAAAATAAAAAATTCTACGAATAATCCTCTAAAAAGCCTATGAATTATAATTTACTTAAACATCCACGATTAATCCTACCAAAGGCCAACTTTATATCTTTCAAAAACCTGCCCTTTGATCCATAAATTTCGTTTCCTAAAATTAAAGCACTATTTCTAATATCTGCTCTATTCCACCATAAATACTCTTACCACAATCCTCCATTATTTAACAATTTCTCTGTCCAGACTTTCAATATTTGTTACAGCAATTGCACCAATTGCTACAGCAGCAACACAAATTTAAAATAAAACTTCAGCAACAAAAATTGCAATCTGGACTAGGACTATCATCTCATAGTAAAAAAAAACAAACCCACTAAGCCAGCGGTAAAACTCAGAAGACCTTCTTACTTCAGGCCTTTTAAAAGGCCTGATAAAAAAATTTGTTGATTTAATTACTATTCTTATGTAACTGCTAAGGAATGCCTCATAGAAGGCCTCGGCTCTTTGGTATAAAAGATAAGATACACCTTTCACACTCGCTTCTATGAGAAGCGATAAAAGAAGGAGTAACCTTTTTTGTTTTATTTTTTTGCACAAGCAAAAGCAAATGAAAACAATAATGTTAATCATTTTAGTTGAAGTTGAAAAGAGAAAGAGTAACATTTTGTGTTTTTCGCCCAAGCGAAAGAATTCAGATCCCTTTATTAACTGCCCGTCTACACCAGAGATAATTATTGCGACATATATTGCAGTAAATGTCAAAATTATGTTATCTTTAATGTAGACAGCAATTTTTTGTACATATTTATTGCCGACAATTTATGTTGCAATAATTGTTAGTCCATTATCGTTGACAATTATTGCTTACATAAAACGTCAAATTTGGTTATCAATTGAGAAAAAAAAGCAAAAAAAGAAAAATATAAAAGCAAATTGTGTAAGAAATAAATTAAATTTGTGAAATGGCAGCAAATTATAATTGTAGTAAAAGAATTAAGTTAATGAATTTAATAAACACTAAAATAATATTACAAAAATTATTTTTATTATTATAATTTTTTTCTTATTCGACTTTATTATTAAAATTTATATTAATTTGTTTAAGTTTGAGTTCTTTTTTATATAAAAATATTTATTTTATTAATTTTTTTTTTTTGTTAAAGTAAAATTAATATTTTTATATAAAAAAGACCTCAAGCTTAAACAAATTAATATACATTCTAATAATAAAGTCGAATAAAAAAGAATTTATATCAATAAAAATAATTGTTGCAATAAAGCGCCAGTTTTTACACTGCACCTTCTTCCTTGATGTTTTTCAAATTATGAGTTAACATAAATACGTTTTCCCATGCCTTTAACACAAGCTGAGCAATAAGCAATATTGCTTTGTTATTCTGCCTACGTTATTGGCAACTGGCTGAGCTATTTATCTTTAGTGTAGACCTAGGGTAAAACAAAGTAACATAGTAGGTACATGTTAAAATACAAAATAAAAACAATAAATGTAAATCGTTTTAGTTGAATTTTGTTCATTAAGGAAGAAGGTACTTGTGCTAAAAAGTAAAACAAAAAATAGTTAACAAATTAAATGAAAATAATGAAAATGATATCTATTATGTATGTATTAATTATGTATGTATTTAATAATGAATTGTTTTTGATAGCATATAAGCAGGGATTATACTACAGGCCTCCTTAAATGCCCGCAGCTAAAGGCTTTTTCATAAACCTTTATTAAAAACCCTTCAATATGACCTTTAATCAAAGGCATTTGTACAAGAATGGTCTGAAAGGCTTTTTAAGAGCCATTAACTGAAGGGCCTTTAAACATACCTTTCTTTAAAACCCTTCAAGATAACCTTTTTTTAAGGCCTTTAGACATTCATTCTCTGGAAAGCCTTCTAAGAGCCATTTATTTGAATACCTTTAAGAAGCTCTGTACCCATGTTCTGTAACTTTAGTGAGAACTTCTTGCATCGAAAAGATGTGAAACAAAATATTCCATCGTTTCTCGAAAAGTAAGAAAAATGTGTGTCTGTAACTCATGTCGAAAACTATCAAAAGAGATTACGTCGTTACGTTATAAATGTCATAATATTGCACTCGAAGCCGATGTGACATTGCAGACGTTCAGAACGCCAGTAACACATATCGTTGACGGCGACCAAAATTAACTTAAATTGAAAATTTTTCAACGACGGCGGCGAAAACACAACCGTCGGCTATGCCAAATTGTGTAAAGAGCGACTTTAATGTTTGTTGTTTGCAAACGAGCTTTGAAGACATTCGTATATTTTATAAAAATGTTAAAAGCAAAATAATAAAACAATGAAAAATGTGCCAAGAATAAAATATTATTATTATTATTCTTTGCATTTTGCATTTTTAATTGTTTGTTAGTGTTAAAATTTTTTCTCGCCCCATTTTTATTCGTGAGTTTATTTCACAGTTCAAAGCGGGAACTTTTCTCACCAAAATGTTACAGAAACACTTTTTCTGTAAATTGGCGAGTAATTTCCTTACGTGACAGCTTGTACTCGCCAAAAAAAGTTACAGACACAGTTAAGTGAGAAAAACAGCTGTTTGTTTCAATTTATGACATTTTTGTTTCATTTCACACATTTCAATCGAAAACTTTCTCGACGCGAGAGTTTCAGAACATGGGCACTGGTGAAAGAAAGGAAAGCGGAAGGCCTTCTCCGCAATGACAACGCGTGTAAAAAAAATATGAGTATGGAATGGAGCGAACAAGGATTCATCCAAAAGAAGGGGTACGAGGCCTTCTAGAAGGCGTCCTTACTCCTTCTTTTTTATAGCTGGGAAATCTCACACACACACATTCTCACAACCACTTTAAGTTCACAGCAGCAAATTCTATAAAGAAGAGACAACAAAAATAACAAAAGGTAAAAAAAGACTTCGTTTAAAACTTCGTTTTTTATGATGTGAACAATCGTAAGTGTGCGAACGTGTATACGAGTGATAACGAGTACGTTGTTAAATACGTGCACAACAATATTTATAATCAACAACTAAAAAAGAAAAACAAGTAGAAAAAACAAAAAAACGTTTGTTATGGTTAATGCTGCTACTGCAAGCAGCAGCTCTGCTGATTGCATGGATGCCTCTCTCGTTGGTTTGTATTGTTTATTAAACAACAATTGTTGCATTTCTTTTACTACACATAAAGGCCGTTCATACAGATTTAACCAGACTCAATGGAGAGGGGTAAGTAGTTCAAAACCCAAAAACAAAACAATTTATTTATAAGACATTCTTTTAATTTAATAGAAGCCCAGCGGTAAATATTGAAAGGACCGAAAGTGGCAGGCCTTTTTGAAGGCCTCTATACTCCTTTCTAAAAGATTCGCTTTGCATGATATCCTGCCTTCAGAAGTATGCCTTCTAGAAGGCATTAACTTCTTTTTAAAAGAACTTCTAAAATATTCAGTACACATTCGCTACTCCCTTCTTTGAGAAGGGAGAAAGGAAGGTGTTCAGTTTTATTTACTTTTTATTTTTAGTGACCTTCCTTACTCCCTTCTTTGGGAAGGGATCGAAGTTGTTTTGAAAGGAAGTGTGAAAGGTCTTGCGCCCAATGACAACCTGTGTAAAAAATAAATAAGTATAGAATGCGACGAGAAGGGCTTCTGACCGCTTGTGACTGCTAAGTAAGGCCTCTTTACTCATTCTAGTTACCGCTGGGAGCTTAAAGTTAAAGAAACAAAGTGAAAAAGAAATATTTATGTTAAAATCTTTAATTCGGATCTTAAAAAAATAGATATTTTGTAAATGAAGAATAATCTTCTTCTAATACATATGGGCATTTCCGTCAAAAGGTCCACCGTGACCGAAAATTTAAGTTATTAAAAGCTGATTATTTTACGATATTGTTATAGAGAAATATTTAGATTTTACTAATTTTATAATTTTACTAATAAATTTGTTCACTTAGATGAACAATCAGACTGCAAAGGGTGGTATGTCATAACGTCCAGTATCTGTGGACCAGAGAATAGCTTTTTGCAATTGAAAAAAAATCGCATTTAATTAACGACAACAAATACACACGCTTACGGTCATACAGTCAAACTCGCGCAACCGCAAATATTCGCTGCTGGTTTGCAGTCATTCAAATAACGCACATCGTGCTTTGTTATTTATACAATCGTTACCTTCGTTTTTTTTTTTTATAAAGATTCTAAGTGTTCTGAGCGCAAATGATTGTTTGGTAAAGAAACAAAAAATACAAACGAAAAAGCCAGAAATCAAACAATCATTACTCATGTATTTATTCAGCATTAACTATGTGGTACAAGAAAAAAAAAATTGAAATGAAACTAAACACACATACTTATGTAGGTACACACAATTTCCATAGAAACAAAAAGTACAGTAGTAGTAGTAGTAGGTACAATGTATTTTTGTTATTGTTGTTAATTTTGAAAAAGCGTCTCATCGTTGTTTATTGTTGTTGTTGTTAATGTAAACAAAAGTATAGAGAATGTGCTCTTTTGAATTTAATCAGTTGTGTTATATTGCGTGAGCAACAAAAATGCAAATAAAGTACTTTCAATAAAAAACGAATAAATGAAAATATCAAATGTGTACGAAAGGAAAAAAAATTACCAACGTTGAACTTTGTTTTGCAAGCTTAGAATAAATGTAAATTTTAGGGTATGAATAATCAACAGAAATTGTTGATTTTGCAATTCTCTGCTGTGGACACTATGACATGAGCTTTATGACACTTTACCATACAAATATGGCGGTTTAATAAAATTTTTTAATTTGGCCCCTGCAGCGCATAGGATGCTCCTAGATGGGTCAAATTTATGACCAACCCCACACTGTTATTTATTGCGGAATATCGGTTTTTTTTTTAGTAATTTCAATAAACTAAGCCGTTTTTGAGTTACGCGGCTATATGCTGTGCAACCTCTTACATTTTCGAAATAACGGTATATCTTGAAAACAAGCGCTAACCTAAAAAAAAGGTTAGCTGGATTCAGCGTGCCTCAATTAGGTAGTGTACTTATTGCTCAAAATAACAATATTAAAATTATATTTTAAGATTATTTTTTTAAAGGTTGCGAAAGAAAAAAAATCATATCTTAAAAAAGAAAAAAAAACACCTCCTTCAAAGTTTCAGAATTTTTAAAGAACAGTTTAAGGTATTATATAAAAAAAAATCAGCCAAATAAAAAAATAAGTTTTTGACTTTTTAAAATTTAATATTTTGCAGATATAACATTTTTATGGTTTGTAGCCCCAAGTATTCTCTTTAAAATGACATTAAAATCACCTTCGTATATCAAATAGTTTTCGAGATATTGAAGAAATAAGCTCAACACATTCGGCTAATTCGGCGAAATTATGAAATTTTGAATATGGGCACTTCCAAGATTGTAAACGGGACATTCGCACACGTTTATATTGACAAAACTGTAAAAAACAACCTGCTTTTCATTTTTTAAATTAATGATTCTTTTAACTCTCAATTAGCTCTTTAATTTCCGCAAATTAAATTTTTCGCTTACTGTCGTGGTTTCCGAGATAATTGCAAAAAACCAGTGATTGTAAACGGGACAAAAAACGGAAGTGGGTTTTAAGGGGTAACTGTTTAAACAGTGATTTCTGCGAAACCTGACACAATATTTTATTGGGATTAATTTTAAAATGTTGCGTACTAATGTGCCCTAAAAAAGGTTTCGATTTCAAAATAAAATATGAATTACATTTTTTTAAATAAATTGTTAAAGAAATTGTAAACGGGATATTGTAAACGGGACAATTTTTCCACAATGATTTAAAATTTTTTTATGTGGCTATTTATAATCCTTTATATAAGAAACTTAATAAAAAATGTTTTTCAGATCATAAATATGCCTTAGATTAGAGTATTGTTGTTCCAAATGCATATTTTTTAATATACACAAGTATGTGCTAAAAGTTGTAGTACTTCGTTTACCATTTATCTTTTTTTTCGAATCAATTAATTTATACGCATATATTAAAAAAATATAAGCAATTCTCTAAATAAATTTTTTTTTCGTTCATATCGTTCATAAAGGAACCTTCTTACCAAATTTCATTAAAATCGGAAGGGGTCGTGTCCCACTCTTGGTCGTTTTGACATGGAATTACCCATATGTATTACTGACAATCTGGAAGGGGCTTCATATATTTCTTAAAATTTGTAGTAGGTACGGCGCATCCACAACAAAGACTGTATATTTCTGTATATATGCAAATTTTTTAAATTAGGAAAAAAACATCTTGGTTATAAATACACAACATCCGAAAAAATGTGGGCATGGCAACTTCCATACAAATACAAAATAGACTTCTGTATATCTGTAGCGGAACAGTAGCTTGGTAATCAATGCACTGCATCTGCAGAGACGTCAGTTGGTTTGAAGAAGTGGGCGTGGCACCTCCGATACAAAGAAAAGATGTATATATTTCTGTATATCTGTAAAACGGTTACAATAAAAGTTTTTAAAATTTTGGTACGAATAGGTTGAATGTTAAAACGAAACATCTGTCAAAAAGTAGTCTCAATTCGAAAGGTGGGCGTGGCACCTCATTAATAAAGGAAATATAAATTTCTGCATATCTTGAAAATGGTAGTAGGAACATATACAATTGAATGAACATTTGGAATTTTGGTAGTGATTAGAGATTTTGATCCTCTTGGCTCTAGGACGTCTAGTTAACGAATAAAATGCAATTTTATGTTTTCATATAAAAAATCCATTTTTTAAGTAAAATTTGAAGTGATTACAGATTTTGGTCCTTTTGGCTCTAGGACGTCTAGCAAACGAATAAAATGCAATTTTTTGTTTTCATATAAAAAATCAATTTTTTAAGTAAAATATGGAATTTTGGTAGATAATCTATGCGCATTGCGGTGGTTGCTTAGGCCAGGGGTCTAATAACCGCATTCGATACAATAGACACTAACGTATCGAATGAAAACTCGATAAATGTAATGTCGAGTTATACGATATCGAATGCTATTATGTATTTCAAATTCAATACATTTCATTCGATATCGAGTTTCATGATACCAAAATAAATAATAAATGCGGTAATTAGACCCCAGATTATCAGGACCCCTTTTTCAAAGACTTTGGAAAAACTTAAGATATTATAAAAAGAAAACTGTAAAGCGAGTGAGAGTTACAAACACTCAAGTCAACACTCAATATCAAAAATTGGACAAGAGTTGTAAAAATACTGTCTTTACTTTGATTACTGAATATGAAGAAATATTTAATTATTAAATATGTTTTATTGAGTGCTATTTTGCAAAGTATAATTTTGATAAATTTTTTCGTTGAATCAAATAAAAAGTTTATTTATTACATTGATTAAGAAATGAGTCAACAAAAATTTTAGTAACGACCACAGCACGAATAGCTCGTGTGTATTCTGCACATGTTTTGTTTGCGTAAAATTTTTTCGCTGTTATTTTGTTTTTTTTTCTTATTTTGTGTCTGTTTTTTTTTTGTTTTTGCTCAACCGAACACAAACAAGTTAGTGGTTTAAAAAAAAATAGAACGCAATTAAATGTTCTATTATTTTTGTGTTCGAATTTAGCGTTTGTGTTTTCAACCAATCTACTGAGCCGAACACTAAGGAACGATATTTAAAGTTCATTTTCGAACACTGGTTTAAATTCTTTTTAGCTTAACAATTTTATTTTGTATTATTTTTATTAAAATAAAAAGCTAAAGTTAAATGTAGGTTAAGGACTCTTCGTGCCATTTACAATGTTGCAAGGCCGCTAATGTAGTGGAAATAAAAATACATATTTTTCTTTAATTTATGAATTAAGCGTGTAAAGTAATGAATGAAACATTTGTTGACTATTTGAATTAAAAAAAATGTGATGCATAATTAAAAAAATATTAATTAAGATGAAAACAATTTAAACTAGAGAAAATCTTGTTAGATTTGGAATGCTCAAAGATAAAATTTACTGAGTAAACAAGCCTGATAAATTTTTCTCCAATTTCTTTTATCCTCACTTCCTAAAAACGTTATTAATATTAATTTTAATTAATAAATCGTTAAGAAACATTTCAAATATAAAAAAAAATCCTAAATATCTATAAATTAATTAGCAAAAGGAAACAAATTGTAAACAAAAACGTTTGTTTTAGCATTTGTCACATATATTTCTTTTTAGTTTAATATAATTTATGCATAGAAATGTTTGAGTTAATGACTTTTATTTGAACGAGAGTAGCGCTCTACAAGTATGATGTTTTATTACACCACTAATGAAGTGATGAAATGTCACTCTTTTTTTCACACAAAAACACATTCACTCAAACACTCTCACACTTATATTTACACTACACAAATAAATTAACGTGATGCTGTCTGTGGGGAATGAATTATAGAATATGAGTAGCAAAAAAATGGTATTCAGGAGAAAAAATGATAAAGTGAAATAACGCTACGTGACACTTGTTTGTATTTGTGAACATACATAAATGCGTACGTATGTTTGTTAGTTTACCCAGCGGAAAAACTCAGAAGACCTTCTTACTTCAGGCCTTTTTAAGGGCCTGCTTAAAAATTGTTTTAATTCAATTACTATTCTTATATAACTGTCTTATCTAATACCTTATAGAAGGCCTCGGCTTTTTCGTATAAAAGATAAGATACACATTCCACATTCGGTTCTATGAGAAGGGAGAAGAGAAGGATTAAAATGCAAAAGCAAAATAGTTATTTTTTTTTATACCGTTACCATTCTTATGGACCTGCTAAAGAAGCAAGAGCGTGGCACAGAGGCCTTCTAGGTGGCCCCCATACTCCTTTTTCCTGCTGGGACGGCTCAAAAGAGTTTTTTGACGAATGATTCTTTGACGTCAGGCAAAAGGTTCCTTAGTCAAAAACATGCATTTTGAGTTTCTGTTATCGTTTAACTCAATTTGTTTCCCTCTTTCTTTTAGTATCAATCACTTAAGTCTGGTACAACTATTTCCGTTTGTAGTAATTTGCCTTTTAGATAATAAGACAATTAAAATATTTTCATTTAAGATTACGAAAAACAATAGTTTCTGACTTAAGACCTTTTGCGCAACTTTAAAGAATTAATTATTTAATTCTAATTGAGTTTACAGTTGAAAAAAATCAACCAATTGTAGTCGGGTAGGTAATCTCGGTACTACAACAAGTACAACTCATACAAAAACCACAAGCAATTTGTTTTTGTGAAATCATTGTACATTGTCAAAAACAGAAACAAAACAGAAACAAAGATAATAAACAAAATTTTGACATCCAACAATGATAAAGCTAAAAAAAAAAGTAATCAGCAGGGCTTTTAAGACCACCTGGAATGAATTCGTCTTGGTCTATACTTATTTATTTATTTTTATTTATTTTTTATTTATTTTATGTTAAAATATTTCTATAAACAAAAAGCAGTCTCTAAAGTACGAATTTTTACCCAGTTTTTGCCCTGAAATGTATTTTTTTTTTTGTTTGTTTGTTGCCTTACAAGTTTGCGCAAAATTATTTTCAAAAAATCTTGTTTACAAAAAGTACCAAAAGTACGAATTTTTGCCATCTTTTGTCCTAAAAAATTACTTTATTTTTTTGTTACCTTTATCGACAAAAACATAGGTTTCAATTTGAAGCTTAATTATTTTGAAAAAAAAAACGTTTTTACAAAAATTACCCAAAAGTACGAATTTGTGCCCTGTTTTTCAGAATTTTCTTTTTTCCTTAACCATCGCGTAGCAACTACGAACAAACCCGCAAAATGAAGTACTAAATTTAGTCTAGTCGTTTTCAAGTTTTCTTTGGTTACAGGATTATGAGAGAGTGATTCAAAAGTTTCCATTTAAAGCAAAATTATTTTGGAAAAAACGTGCTTTTTGTAAGAATTTTTACCCTGTTTTTGATTTTTCTTTTTGCCTTAATCTTCGCAATTACGAACAAACCCGCAAAATGAAGTATTCAATTTGGTCCAAGTTTTCTAAGTTAACTGGATTATGAGCGAGTGATTCTTAGAATCATGTAAAAAGTACAAAAAGTACTTATTTTTACCCAGTTTTTCCGTCAAATATACTTGAATTATTTGTTGCCTTTATGTTAAGAGACAAAGGTTTCAAGTTCGCGCAAAATTATTTTGAAAAAAAATCGAGTTTATAAAAAGTACCAAAAGTACGATTTTTACCCTGTTTTGCCCCTATATGTACTTTTTTTGTTTATTGCCTTTATCGTAAAGAACATAGATTTCAATTTCAAGCAAAATTATTTTGTAAAAAAAGTGTTTACAAAAAGTACCCAAAAGTACGTTTGTTCCTTAACCTTTGCTTAGCAATTACGAACAAATCCACAGAATGAAGTATTCAATTTGATCCATTCGTTTTATTATTTATTTATTTTTATAAACTTACTAGCTGTTTGCTCCCGGCGCTGCTCGCGATTTTCTAAATAAAAAATGAAATACTGGAGAATTTTGTTAATAACTTGACCCCAGCGCTAACTACCATCAATAAAAAAAATTTAAATATCAGGACAACAGCGTCGCCTATCGGGAGTTTTTTTTATAAACCATCAGTAGAAGTACCCCTTCCCAACGCATGTACTCGTTTGAAAATCGGTTGAGTGGTATCTTAGAACAGATGTAATGTCAACTCCTAGCTTAATACCAGTTCAAATTCTAGCTCAAATACAAGTTCAGTTTAAGTCTAGATTTGGCTACAATTTCAGGATTTATTAGATCCATCTATGATTTTTTAAACATGTGCAAATGTACAGAAGTTGTAAAAATTATGAATGAAGGAGTGTTTTGTATTCTGTCTGTTTTAGTTGTCATGACAGCTACTGTCGCATTGTTATGAAATGCTCGTATTTTTTTTTTTTTTTTGTCATTTTTAAAATTGTATCAGTTGTTGTTGGTTTTGAAAATAAATACACTTGAAGTTTATGATAAATGTAATTTTCATTTGTCTATGTTTTATTCAACAAAAAATCCTCGTCAAATAAATTTTAATTTAAAGTATTCAACCATTTTGTTAAAATTTAAGCCAATTTCAACTGTATTAAGTTTTATTTATGTCAAAGTTTTTAACGATTAATGTTTTAAATATTTAATTGGCAACAAAAATATACATGCTTTTAAAAAATACAACACAAATTGCTAATTGTAATTAATTTTTAAAGTTAATAATTTTCCAAGCTCAATCGTATTTAAATCACAACCAATAAGTTCAACAACATTTTAATGACTTTTTGCTCTGTAAGTAGCGCCAATAATGACAGCAAATAAACAGATGAATATTAACAGACGTGAATGCAGCCATCCATTTAATTTTATAAAGGATTTTGTTTGAAACTATGGGCTCGATTAATGAGAATTTTACAAATTTAAATGTTTTTCACTGACCGAGCACACACATACATTCGCGTTAAAAAACAAAATATTTTCCAATTTTATCGAGTTTAAAAATTTGAATTATTCGAAAAGATAAACAGGGTGGCGCACAAGTAGCGTTATGTTGTAATAAGTAAGTACATTTTTTATTTACTTTTGGCAAAACAAAGTTCCCAAAGCTGTTCAATGCTCCCGATTTTTTTTTTTTTTGTTTGGGGTTACCTAGAGGTTAAGGTTAAACAAACAAATTAACCAAGAATCATCCAAAAGTTAAGGCGAATATCCGAGAAGTGAGGGCGATGGCACCTGAAATTTTAAGAAAATATTATGGGAAAAGCTCTAATGGCTTAATGAGTTCGTTAACTAATGTGAACTTTAAATTTTTTTTCCGTAACAGTCATAACTAAACAAGAGCGGAAAGCGTGTTCTAGCTGTCAAAAATTCTCATGCCCATACAATTTATATGAAGCATTCCTAAATAGCGAGGCGTCGACGCATTACAATTGGAAAATCCGATTTTGACAGCGCGTTTAATAGTGAAGTTGGCCGCTAATAAATAATGGCAATTTAGCTATTTTTTGTCAATCTAGCGGTTTTTTCTCATCTTTTTATTTCTATTATGTGGGTTTTATTAAACAAGAAAGTTAACACTACTGTTTGTGGCACAACGTTTAAGCTCTTGATGGCATACCAGCGTAAAAACTAAGCGGAACAAAACGTTCCGCCTTCCGCTCTTGTTTAGGTACGGCTGTAAGAGGATTATCTTCAAAACATTATGTGCACATATTTCCAAACCGTTATCTAAATTTTAATAAATGCCAACTTTAAATATAAAATCGGAAAGAAAAAATCATAAATTATAGTATTATTTAACTCATAACGTTACTTATACGCCACCCTGTATGTATCTAATTTTCCTCCACACTAAATTAGAATTATATGTAGTTCCAATTGCATGTTGGTTACGATAAAACATGAAATATCCTCTAAATGAAACGAATTTAAGCAAATAAATTTTACAAACAATGGCGTTAAAAATGTGTTGCCAGTGATGGCAATAAATCTTAATACATCTTCACCAAAAACCCTTCAAACAATTATACACTGCAATACTACAAAAACAAACATATGCACTCACACTTGGAGCTTACAGAGCCACGTACATAAGTATTTGTATTGAAGAAAGGAAAAGGGAGTGGTTGAATGCAACATTTAATCTACCATATGGTTTAGAAAATAAAATAAAAAAAAGAATTTAACTTAAAATAAACATTATGCTTCGAGATCCAAAATAGAACATTTTTAAATATAACCGTTGCTTCTGGGATAGAACCTTCTGAACTAGATGGAAAGAAAACACTTTGCTTAAATATCTCTTGAATTACAACATTCTAAACTAAAATCTACAGAACTTCTGAATAAGAAACTCTCGAAATAGAAGCTCCCAAACAATCCTCTATAGAGAAACTCAAGAAAGTCTTTAACTAGAAACTTCCTGACCAGATCTTCTTAAATAAGGGAATCCTAACGATGTTATTCTACTTAAACCTTCTGAACTAGAACCTCCTGAACAAAAATCTTCTCGAACTAGAATTTTCTTAATTGGAAATAATAAAAACTTTAAGCTTTCAATCTAGAATCTGCCATCCTAAAACCAAAACCTTTTGAACTAAAACCTTTCAGAGAGACGCTTGATAAAGAATATTAGCCTCCAGAACTAAAATCTCAAGAACCGTTTGAACTCAAACTATAAATTAAACTTAAACCTCTGAATAAGAACCTTTTTAACAAGTTCTGCGGGTTGAAATAGGTAAGGTTAGGTTTAATGGGCAGACGGCACGAGGACGGCTTATTTGGGTCTTTATAGCATTCCCTTTGTACTACCCTAAGCCAGTGACTAGGGTCAGACAGTGTTCACCTATTCCCCATACATCACTGCAGCGTGGACAAATTTCGACTCCCGGCGAAACAGAGAGATCGACCTCAGTATCACATTAGATATAGCCAAGCACAACAATTATGGTCTCCATGCCTTCCTTATCCTTATAACCCCGCGAACGGAGTGTAGACAGAGAAAGTGAAACACCGTTTACTCCTCCTCATCATCATGACAACTTCTACAGTAGTCATTAATGGGTCCGTATTACCCAGAGAGCCGTCATGACCGATATGACTGATCTGGTCCCTACCGAAACCTAGTTGCACGTGGGTTTCCCCACGTCATTTCCGGGCCATAGAGCCCTGGCCATCAAGCAGGCATTCTCATCCTCCTCTGAAATCTACTCTGAGATCTTCTGTACGACTCACGGTTGAAATAGTATCTTCAACATTTTAAATTTTTTCCTTAAGAATCTTCTGATTTATGACTCAAGAAGAAGGATGTTCAGAACTTTTTGAACTGAAGCTTTGAGATTATGACCAATCAACTAGAATCTTGCAAGAAAGGAGCTTTAGAAACAGGAGCTACTGAACCTGAACTACAACCTTCCTAACTGGAAACACTTAAACCACAATGTGCTAAACTAATGGCCGGTTTCTCATTAGGTGATTATCTTTTTTCCCAACGAAAAACTGCACGTCGCAAAGCTAACCGGTACTCATCTGCCAATTATTTTTTTGCCGTAAAGACAAATTCAATCAGCTGACTTATAACTTTAACATGTATTTTGAGAGGTGTTGCCAACTGAAAACAAAGTTTTTGTCGGTAAATTGAGAACACCGAAATCTTTAACGGGCAGTTTATTTTTTTTTAACAAATTTATGTCGACATTAAGTAACAGACAATTTGTCGATACATATTGATAAAACGGCCTTAAGTCTCCTCAAGTAAAAAACTTCCGAAGAAAAATCTCCCTTACTAGAGCCTCCTTAACACGACCCTTCTGAACAAGAACCTTCTAAGCGAGAACCTTTAAAACGAGAATCTCCAGTACTTAAAACTTCTTCGTGTAAAATATTTCGAATTATAGCTTTCTGAACTAGAACCTTGAAAAATTGGACCATTTGATCCAGAAATTTTAAAGCGTGAACATTGTAAAGATGAATCTTCTCTTTTAAAATCTTCGAAAGAAGATTTTAGCTTTCTGAACTAGAACCTTGAAAAATTGGACCATTTGATCCAGAAATTTTAAAGCGTGAACATTGTAAAGATGAATCTTCTCTTTTAAAATCTTCGAAACCTATAAACTTTTCAATAAAAATCTTTTAAACTAGAATCTTCTAAACTAAAATGCACTTAGGCACAACTTATTTTACTAGAATCTTCTGAACCAAAACTTTTAAAAATTGCACCTTTTGAACTAGAACACCTAAAACTGGAAACTTCTAAACAAGAAACTCCTAAATTTGGATCTCTATAAATCTCTCGTCTTCAAGAAATTCATAGGCCTGAACTTTCTGAACTATGACCTACAGAAGAAAAATCATTTGAACGAGAGAGAGAGCCTCCTAATCAACATCCTTTTAAAAGATGGCTTGCTAGACTAATAAGCTGCAAGTCATTTTTTTTTTAAACAAGATTCCCCCAAAGCAGAACTTCGGAACAACAACCTACTAAACTAGAAAAAACTGAAATAAAAGCTCAAAAATTATGGCTTGATTGTAAAGAACAGAGACTTGCTAGAACGTTAAAAAGTCGAACCAGAATAGCTTTTAGAAAATCCTTAAATCCCCAGAATAAGAACCATCTATAACCTATTAAACAAGCACCTCCTTAACTAAAACCACCTGCAATAAAATAATATGAAATAGAACTCTTTAATTACTGCTCGACAATCACCGGGACTAGAATTTAACTAGAACATGAAACTAATCTGACTTCGAATCTGTACACAACTCCAACGTGGAGTTGAACTTGAGCTAAACTAAATCAGCAAGGACTTTTGAGATGTACCTCTTTTATGTTATGATTATGTTTGTATGTGTATATAATAGGGTTGCCAGATGGCCTGGAATAGCCTGGATTGTCCAGTTAAAATAGAAAATATATATATATATTTTTTTTTTATACGAGGTTTATTAAACCAATTGTCATATAAACTTTATCCTTTAAGCCTGTTTTTAGCAGGAAATATATTTATTGTTAAGGCCTTTAATATAAAGGAACAATTAATATCTTGCCCAAAGATATTCCAATTTATATCCAATGGATCTCGTTTGTATTTTCCATACCAATTTGCAAGGCTTTTTCGAAATTACTTTAAGGCCCAGGCCCACGATGTCTACAAGAACATTTCTTTCGTATATTTGTATTGAAAACAAAAACAAATTTTAGTTTTTTTTTATTGTTTTCAATATAAATATGCGAAAGAAATGTTCTTGTCGACATCGTGGGCCTCGCAGTAAGTATTTGAATTAATCTATACTCACAAGAAAGGAAAAGGATGTCCTTTGGAAATTTTAATAAGACTCAATTTTGAAAAAATGTTCAAAACATGTTTGCTTACAACTAAAACAAGAGTTTATAAATTCTGCAAATCGTAAGTCTGGGTTCACACTATGAAAGTATTCTTTCAGAAAGTCTGAGTTTACTGGTGAGAGGAGAAGAGAACATGCTGTTCCTTTTTCCCCTCTCACCCATAAATTCAGACTTTCTGAAAGAAAACTTTCATAGTGTGATCCCAGACTAAGCGACACACAGTAAGAGATTTAAGAACAACAAAAAAAGGTAATTTTGTAATTTGACTTTGTAAACAGTTAGTCCGATTGAAATCGAATTTCAGATGCTAATTAAGGACTTGTATTTCAGTTTAAGTAAATGATTAGGGATCTATAAATATATTAGGAGGTTCCCCAATTAGGACACCTTAAGGATTACAAAAATTAAGAACAATTTAAAATTCTTAAATTTAGCCCGATTTAAGAAATCTTATGAGTGGAATGCACTGATGCATTCCTATACGTATTTGACAAAGATCTAAAATCTTGCACAAATAATTTTTGATTTTCGGATAGATATTAAGATAATAAGAAAAAATCTCAATAGTAAAATTCGTGTTTTCGGGCTTACGATTATTTTCCCAAAAAAGTAGATTTTGAACTTTTTCGTTACTTAAGCCCTTTTTAATTTTAGGTGACGATATGTAATATGACGTAAAACTGAATTTTTTTTGTTACATTTCCTCGTTTTTTTTAATGTTATGGTAAAAAAAATTATATTATATTACATTGAAGAAATTTAGGCCCTATTAGCTTGCCAAAAATAACATTCATAACATCACTCTGGCCAATACAACAATAAATCAAATATATATTTTTTTTTGAACTCTTGAGATTGTCTAGTTATTTTTACAAAATCCAGGTGAATTTTTACATTGTCCAGTTATTTGAATATTGGTTTCTGGCAACCCTAGTGTATATACATAAGTATATTAAACCTATACAAACACAGTTTTAACAAAGCACTCCCTCCAAGTTGTGAAGCCAAGCAAATTCAATATAAATTCACAACTTTTTTCTTCTTCTTCTTGTTTTTCTGTTGCAACCAACATAATTTTATAAGAGTGTAATTGAAAACCTAAACTTTTTTCGCCATACAAAATACAATCTCATTTTCTCCCTATACGCCCTCTTTTTGCAGTTATACTTTTCATGTTTCTTCCTATTTATCCGTTTTGCAAGTACTTGAATACACAAACCTTAAAACTAACATGTCTAACGTAATAACGTAAATTAAATATATTTCAAAACGGAATTTCCGTTTTAACTAGCAGAACACTCTCAAACATACATACATACATACATACATAAAAATTTATGTGCATACACAGGGTGTCAACACTTTTTACCGACTCCAGCCTTTCAGCCTGCGTGTTTGTCTTGTCTTTTATTTTATTTAATTTTTTGGAAAAAAGAGAGAATTGGAACAGTAAAATGAAATTACAAAAAGTTTCCCACATGTTGTTTGGCATTAATATTAATCCTGTTTATTTTGTTGATTATATTTTCACAGTTGGATTAAATTATATATAAATTGGATATTCATTTCATGGGGAAAAATGTTTAATGAGTTCTTAAAATAAAATAATTAAAAAAACGAATAGGCAAAAAAATGTTTAACCAAAAACATCGCTTAAATGTAATGCAAAGAATCTCTGTAAACGGAAAACTAATGTCAATCAATTCAAGATTCGTGTAAATCATATTTATTTATTTAATTGATTGTTTTCCAATACAACAAGATTTATAATCTTATAATTAAAGTAAAGGATTTTTATTTAATTAAATAAGTTCACTAAAACATACGAATATAAAAAAAATATAAAAATAAATAATATTTTAAATAACAATAACATGAAGAATCATAGAACAATCGCTGAAGTCTAATAATGCCGTATAAATTGAATTGAAAGAAGGAACTAAACTCTCATCAAACGTGAGTCGTACAGGATGCCTTAGGAGAGATGGTAGGGTGAGAATACATGGCTACTTGGGTTTGGTGAGGACCAGATTAGAAAGGCGGTTACAGGTCACTGGTTAATAGGGAGCCATGCGCTGAGGATGGGCCTTAACTATGACTGCTGTAGAAGTTGTCATGATGATGATGAGGAGGAAACGGTGTTTCACTTTCTCTGCCAATCCCCGGTCTCAGGGTTAAATGCCTCAACCTAGCATTTTTAAAAACCAGAATTGCCGGGCCTCGAACCTTATCGAATGCAAGACTAAGGTCTATGTACATATATCTCTTTTCTGTAGGGAATCAAAATTGTTCGAGGTTGCAGTGATGTCTAGAGTAGAATCTGGTTTAACTATGGTCACTGGCTCCGGGTATCACAAAAGGACCGCTATACGGAGCCAAGAGATCCGACCTCGTGTCGGCTGCCTATTGAACCTAACCTAACCTGTAAGTAGAAACTTTAACTGTCCTAAAATAAAAAAATTTTAATTTTAAAAAATGAAAAGATTGCAAAAAATTTGGTGGCGGAATGCACCGATTGTCGTTTAATTTTGCACAAACTCGTTTTATATTACTGGAAATTTTACTATAGGTCCCATATAAAGTCCACTCTTGGAAAACACTTTATTACTTCTAAAACGATAAATGTTAAAATAGTCAAATTTGATCTAATTTAAATCGCTCCACCAAAATTCGTGATGATCGGTTGATTACACTGTGCAACAAAATTCGGGTCACCGCCGCCAGCCTCAATACTTGCAACGCGAAATAAAACTAGACTATTGGTAGAGCAAATCTGCCAAAGGGTTTTGAAAAGTTAGCTTGGGTTCCCGAAATATCGGCCCCTTAAGTTTTTGAATTTTTTGAAAAGGCGTTTAAGTCAAAAAATATATATACTCCATGTACTTCTGGGCTAAAATATTATTTTAGATGTCTTCAGTTGAATTGTAATGCGATTCTTTGCTTAGAATATATTAACCCTCTAACGCTCATTTTAAGGGGTCATTTGTGTCCTTATTTTTAACTTCCACACAAAAGTATACTTAAACAGTACTTTAGAGCAGCGAAGGGCAGATAGAGGACATTGAATTAAACAGAGTAAATAAATTGCTTACACTTAGAGAAGCTTTTGGAAAGTTCTTCAATATGTATGTAAATATGAAAATAAATTAATTCAGTAAAAAACTTATGACATTTATATTATCATATAACCTATCAAGTTTTCAATGACGGTAAAAAATATATATATATATACATATAGTCAACTAAAATCGAAAAGGCCGTAAGTGACAACTCAAAATCAATTTTTTTGATTGACTATGTTGTTATCAACAAACATATATTAAATACCTATACGAAAGAAATAAATTCCTATACGAAAGAATTTTTAAAACAAGTTAAAAAAATATACATAAGCACAGCTGGATCTCAACACAATTAATATTTTACCAGTGTACCACAACAAAATTGCACAATTTGCTCAAATACCAAAAACAACCTGCTTCGCTTAAATTTATTAACCCTCCGTCTTACACATGTTTTGATTTTCCATTCAAAATGCATTGAAAAAGGTCTTGCCAGACTAATGAGTAAGATGAAGGGTTAAGTAGCGGAAAAAATATTTATGTTCTTCGCTCTTTGGTAGTTGTATTTAGGGTTGCCTTATGTACTTTTTATTTATGAAAAAATTAATACAAGATCTTCAGTTTGTGGAAAGTAGTAATAAAGCGAAAACACCATCACACAAACTCGTGTATGTGGTATACGGTAATTTGTTTACACTTTGATTTCAATGTAAAAATTGTTGTTTCTTTATGTTTTAACTTCTAGAAAATTGTTTTTTATTTATATTCTCTATTTTAAACCTACTAAAAAGAAGTATAATAAAACAAGTGTACACAGAAAAAATGAAAAACCAACTTCAATTAACGTATTTGTTAACAAATTTGTACTACATGCAGGCCTGTTCTGAAAATCACATTTAATGAAAGTGATTTTAAATCACAAGAAAGGTGTTCTGGGCATATTATTTTGTGATTTCAAAACGTTCAGCTACGTAAACAACTTTTTGAAATCACTTTGTTATTTTTGCGACTATTGTAAGATGGCCGTCGTAATAAATTACATAAATAAAATATGCAATGTGTTGTTTATTAATTGTTTATGCAATAAACTATTTTATTTGCAACAAATCCTTTAAAAATAAGAAAATTCGACGACACTAAAAAAATGATATTTGCTTTTGAGACTTCTGTTGTGATTTCAGTTTGTTTTTTTTTAGTTTAATTAAAGATCGCTAATTTGCTAACAGCGGCATGAAAGCAAAGTATATTCACCCTTATTGTGTTTGGCGTATTTAAGATACGCCTACGACAGTTTGGTAATAGATTAAAGAAAAAAAGTTCACGTTCTCTTTAATCTATTACCAAACAATCGTAGGCCAAACACAATAAGGGTGAATATTTATTAAAAATCTTAAGAGCTGTAAAGAATCATAGGAAAAAATCGCTTCTATCGCGAAAATGGCTAAATTCGCGAAAAATTGCAAGCTTGTAAACAAGCCCTAAATTTTATTTAAAATTGCTAAATGGGTAAAAAAAATAAAAATAAAAGAAAAAATGTTGCAACAATGGCGAAAATTCGCGAAGATTTTTTATTTTTCAAACGAGCCGTAAAATTGATTGAAAGTCCCTAAAACTATAAGGAATGGCAAAAATTCGGTAAAAATTTCGCAAAAATTTGCTAACAGCGGCATGATAGCAAAATTCTACTATTTATTATAAATCGTCAAAGCTATAAAGAATCGAAAACTTATAGAAACAAATTGCTTTTATCGCGAACATGACTAAAATTCGCAAAAAATTGCAAAATTTTAAACACACCCTAAACTTAATTTGAGATCGCTAAATCGGTTAAAAAACAAATTGTTGGAAAATAACATAAAAAGCGTTCAAAATTAGCTATAATTTTGTAAAACAAACTTTTTGTATTTTCTTGAGCTTTCGTCAATCGAAAATCACATCGAAAAACACAAAAACGGTGTGATTTACAGAACACCACAAAATCACACGTGTGATTTTAAAAGCACATGTGATTTGAAATCACGTGATTTTCAGAACATACCTGATATTTATTAAATTCTGTACTGATTTTCCGCCAGCAAACAAATTGATCATATATATTAACACGTTTGTAAGTTTGAGCTTTTCCTGCTGTTCAGTTTCAATCAATAGGTTTAATTGAAATGTGACCAACAGCAAAAGAGGCTAAATAAAACGTAAACACAAATTAAAATATTTTTTTCAATCAACACAGTTAATTGAAACAATTAAAAAAAAAGGACTGGACTTCAAAGTCTTAAACTTACACACGCAACATAATGGAAAAGGAAAATTTTATTTCTCTTAAGGGTTGAGTTTACAATACATATTTTCATTTAAAATAATAACCACTTCATAATATACCTGATTTACTATGCACTAGTGATATTAAGTAAAAATTTGCGAACTTCGACTTATGACGTTGTTGCACACGGAATGACAAACTTAGTATACCCTAATTCAGCAGTAAGAAATTTTTTGTAAAACCTATAATTTTTGACATGTCATTTTGAAATTAACCAAAATAAGAAAAATTCGGCACAATCGAATTAGTAGAAAAAGAGTTATAAATCAAATTGTGGACCAACCACTTTTAAAAACAGATATTTTTGTTGGAAAAACTAAAATTAATTGGTGGCGGAACGCATCGGCTCTTATTAAAGTTTGCACAAACTTATTTTATATGACTAAAAATAACACTACTAAATTTAGTGGTGGTCAGTCTATAATTTACCATAAAAAACCCACTCTCGAAAACACACTTTAGTATGCCTAAAACTGAACCGAATTATGGCAATGTAGTAAAATTTGGTCTGTCATAGTTTCAAAAAATTAGAAATCTCACAATTAATTTTTTTCATATTCAGTCCATACTTTGCCATATGCACCATATAAAGCCCGCTCTCGGAAAATACTTTAGTACGTCTTAAGGTTTAATGAATAATATGAAGTACATAATTTCGTTCTGTCATAGTGTGCTAACTGCCAAATTTCGTAAATATTGGTTGATAACACTGTGCAACAAAAAAAAAACCAGCCTCAACACATGCAACGCAAAATGAAAGTAGTCTATTAGTAGAGCAAATTTGTCAAAGGGTTTTTAAAAGTTAGCTCAGGCTCCCGAAATATGGGCCCTAAAGTTTTTGAATTTTATGAAAAGGCGTTTGGTATAAGTCAAAAAAATAAACCAAATGTACTTCTGAGCTAAAAAATAATTTTAGATGTCTTCAGTAGAATCGTATGGCGATTCTTTTCTTAGAATTTATTAACCCTCTTACACTCATGTTTTTTAAATAATAATAGTATCATGTTTGTAACTTTAGTAAGAACTTCTCGCATCGAAAAGATGTGAAACAAAATGTTCATCGTTTCTCGAAAAGTGAGAAATAAGTGTGTCTGTAACTCGTGTCGAAAACTATCAAAAGCGATTACATCGTTACGTTATAAATTTCATAACATTGTACTCGAAGCCGATGTGACATTGTAGGTGTTGAGAACGCCGGTCAGCCATATCGTTGACGGCTACCAAAAATTACTAAAATTGAACATTTTTCAACGACGGCGGCGAAAATACAACCGCCGGCTATACCAAATAATGTAAAGTGCGACTTTAATGTTTGTTGTTTGCAAACGAGCTTTGAAAAAATTCGTATATTTTATAAAAATATTAAGAGCAAAATAATTAAACAATGAATAAATGGGCCACGAACAATATATTTGTATTATTATTCTTTCCATTTTGAATTTGTAATCGTGTTTAGGTGTTAAAATTGTTTCTCGCCACATTTTTTTTAGTGAGTTTATTTGACAGTTCAAAGCGGGAACTTTTCTCACAAAAATGTTACAGACACACTTTTTCTGTAAATTAACGAGTAATTTCCTTACGTTGTGAAATTTCGTGAAGATCCGTCAATAATTTACCCTAGGCCCCATATAAGCCCTACTCCCGGAAAACAGTATATTAAGCCTAAAACCCTAACTAACAATGCTATCATTACAAATTTTGGCAAGTCACAGTTACATAGGACTAGAAATTAAACTGTTAAGTTTCGTGAAGATCGGTCCATAATTTACCATAGGCCCCATATAAAACCTACTTCCGGAAAACAACTTAGTACGCCTAAATCCGTAAAAAATAATGCTATCATAACAAAATTTGGTACATCAAAGTTTTATAGGACAAGAAATAAAACTGTGTAATTTCGTGAAGATCGGTCCATAATTTACCCTGGGCCCCATATAAACCCTACTCCCGGAAAACAGTTTAGTACGCCTAAAACCGTAAAAAATAACGTTAGCGTAACAAAATTTGGTACGTCACAGTGTTTTAGGACAAGAAATAACACTGTGAAATTTCGTGACGATCGGTCCATAATTTACCTTGGGCTCCATATAAACCCTACTACCGGAAAACAGTTTAGTACGCCTAAAACCGTAAAAAATAATGCAATCATAACAACTTTTGGCTCGTCACAGTTTTATAGGACTATAAATGATACTGTGAAATTTCGTGAAGATCGGTACATAATTTACCCTAGGCCCCATAGAAACCCTACTCCCGGAAAACAGTTCAGTACACCTAAAACCATAATTAATAATGCTATCATAACAGAAATTGGTACGTCACAGTTTTAAAGGACTAGAAATGACGCTGTGAAATTTCGTGATGATCGGTCCATAATTTACCCTAGGCCCCATATAAACCCTTCTACCGGAAAACAGTTTGGTTGCCTTAAACCATAATTAATAACAAATCGTCACAGTTTAAGATTATAATAACATCATACAGATATTACTCCTTAAACATTCGAACTGTCGGTGGAGGGTATCAAAGATTCGGCACAGCCGAATATAGCACTCTAACTTGTTTTTTTTTTTGAGCTTATATTAGATAGACTTGTGTCAGTTAAGAATTTGGCAAAAGTGTCAAGACTTGAAAAGAATTCAGCTAAAGTGACATAACTTAAAATAATTAGGGAACTTGTACAAATAATATATCAGCAAAAATGACACAACTAAAAATTGTTCATTATCTAGTGTATAAATATTAAAAAAAAAAAAAAAAACTTTTTAGATCTTAATCTGTATGGATTTTCTACTAAATGGTCAAACGATTTGTTTTAAGCTATTTTTTTAAGGTCAAAAACTATTTTTTTTAGATTTCTGAAAAATTAAGTTTTTTGAGTTGAGTCACTTTTAAACTAGGTGTGCGATATGTAGGTCCCATATAAAGCGTACTCTCGGATTTTAACTTGCATGGGTTCATAATTTATCATATATTCGATTAAAGGCCACTTGCAATATTCTAGCCCACGGTAAATGGTATCAAAAGGGTATCGAATGGGTGCTCCATACGGCTTACCAGTTTTTAATTAAGATTTTTTTTACAATTCAGTTAATGTGGGTTTTCTTACATTTGTGAAATTTATGTCAAAGGAAGATATCGAAATAGCAAAAAAGGAAATTGCTAAATAAAATGCAAAATTTACTTCATTTTTTACTTTATTAAAATAGAAATTAAAACACCTTCAAGTTATTCAGCACTTTTAATCTGTATTAAAAATTAAAACCAACTAAAATCATTTAAATTCTTTTGAAATACTTTCACTTTTATCCCTTTAAATTAAAAATAATAGTTAACAGAAATAAACAAAAACCTCTTTGACTGTTTTTTGTTTCTCTTCAACACCTAATATTTAATTCTTTTTTCATTCTTTTATTTGTTTTCAATTTGTCAGTGTTTTTTTATATAATTGTTATAACCTTCACCACTATAGTGCTGAATTAGGGTATACTAAGTTTGTCATTCCGTGTGCAACAACGTCATAAGTCGAAGTTCGCAAATTTTTACTTAAAATCACTAGTGCATAGTAAATCAGGTATATTATGAAGTGGTTATTATTTTAAATGAAAATATGTATTGTAAACTCAACCCTTAAGAGAAATAAAATTTTCCTTTTCCATTATGTTGCGTGTGTAAGTTTAAGACTTTGAAGCAGTGTTCGAAAATAAACTCTAAATATTGCTCCTTAGTGTTCGGTTAGGTAGATTTGTGGAAAACACAAACGCTAACAGTGTTTGTGTAGAAAACCATTAAAAAAATAACGTTTCCCTGTTTCTCATCTTTCGAACACAAAAAAATACTGTTTTTATAAAAATCAACAAAAGATGAGAATATGTAATTCTTTAACAATGTAAAAAAAGAAACACTATAGAACATTAAAATATAATGTTTAGCTACAGTATCACTACAATTGTTCTGTTTAAAATAGTTATGAACGGTATTAAGGGTTGTGTTCTTCTACACAAAAACTAAAAAAAAAAAATATCTTTCTGGGGTGTGGGAGCCGAATGCTTAATAATGTACTGTTAATTTTCGAGGACTGCTTCAAAGTCTTAAACTTACACACGCAACATAATGGAAAAGGAAAATTTTATTTCTCTTAAGGGTTGAGTTTACAATACATATTTTCATTTAAAATAATAACCACTTCATAATATACCTGATTTACTATGCACTAGTGATATTAAGTAAAAATTTGCGAACTTCGACTTATGACGTTGTTGCACACGGAATGACAAACTTAGTATACCCTAATTCAGCAGTAAGAAATTTTTTGTAAAACCTATAATTTTTGACATGTCATTTTGAAATTAACCAAAATAAGAAAAATTCGGCACAATCGAATTAGTAGAAAAAGAGTTATAAATCAAATTGTGGACCAACCACTTTTAAAAACAGATATTTTTGTTGGAAAAACTAAAATTAATTGGTGGCGGAACGCATCGGCTCTTATTAAAGTTTGCACAAACTTATTTTATATGACTAAAAATAACACTACTAAATTTAGTGGTGGTCAGTCTATAATTTACCATAAAAAACCCACTCTCGAAAACACACTTTAGTATGCCTAAAACTGAACCGAATTATGGCAATGTAGTAAAATTTGGTCTGTCATAGTTTCAAAAAATTAGAAATCTCACAATTAATTTTTTTCATATTCAGTCCATACTTTGCCATATGCACCATATAAAGCCCGCTCTCGGAAAATACTTTAGTACGTCTTAAGGTTTAATGAATAATATGAAGTACATAATTTCGTTCTGTCATAGTGTGCTAACTGCCAAATTTCGTAAATATTGGTTGATAACACTGTGCAACAAAAAAAAAACCAGCCTCAACACATGCAACGCAAAATGAAAGTAGTCTATTAGTAGAGCAAATTTGTCAAAGGGTTTTTAAAAGTTAGCTCAGGCTCCCGAAATATGGGCCCTAAAGTTTTTGAATTTTATGAAAAGGCGTTTGGTATAAGTCAAAAAAATAAACCAAATGTACTTCTGAGCTAAAAAATAATTTTAGATGTCTTCAGTAGAATCGTATGGCGATTCTTTTCTTAGAATTTATTAACCCTCTTACACTCATGTTTTTTAAATAATAATAGTATCATGTTTGTAACTTTAGTAAGAACTTCTCGCATCGAAAAGATGTGAAACAAAATGTTCATCGTTTCTCGAAAAGTGAGAAATAAGTGTGTCTGTAACTCGTGTCGAAAACTATCAAAAGCGATTACATCGTTACGTTATAAATTTCATAACATTGTACTCGAAGCCGATGTGACATTGTAGGTGTTGAGAACGCCGGTCAGCCATATCGTTGACGGCTACCAAAAATTACTAAAATTGAACATTTTTCAACGACGGCGGCGAAAATACAACCGCCGGCTATACCAAATAATGTAAAGTGCGACTTTAATGTTTGTTGTTTGCAAACGAGCTTTGAAAAAATTCGTATATTTTATAAAAATATTAAGAGCAAAATAATTAAACAATGAATAAATGGGCCACGAACAATATATTTTTATTATTATTCTTTCCATTTTGAATTTGTAATCGTGTTTAGGTGTTAAAATTGTTTCTCGCCACATTTTTTAGTGAGTTTATTTGACAGTTCAAAGCGGGAACTTTTCTCACAAAAATGTTACAGACACACTTTTTCTGTAAATTAACGAGTAATTTCCTTACGTGACAGCCAGCACTCGCCAAAATAAGTTACAGACACAGTTAAGTGAGAAATACAGCTGTTTGTTTCAATATTTGTTTCATTTCACACATTTCAATCGAAAAGTTTCTCGCCGCGTGAGTTAGTCCCCATTTGCATTAAACGATTTTTATCGTTGCGATTCTTACCTTTTAGGCGAGAGGGGAGAGAGAAATTAAAAGGGGAACACAAGCGAGTGAACTATTCTATTCGTTTTCTTCACTCATTCGTTGTCTGGTTATTCTCTCATTTGACGAAAAATGTATTAAAGTTCTATGGCACAGAAAAAGTTGTAACGACAAAAATCGAACAATTTAAATATTAGACCGACTTCAAAGAGGAAATGCCAATAATCGCAACGACAAAAATCGTATAATGTAAATTGGGACTTACATGACATGCGCACAGAAACCCCTCTGCCGAACTTTGTGATAATCTTTCCATAATATACCATAGATTCAATGACATTTTATTCAAATTAAGTTTTATATGAAAAAAAGCAAAAGCTTTCTGGTGGTAGGCCTTTAATCTATCAAAGGTCTAAAACCGCAACAAATATTAATTCTGTGATCCCCCTCCTGAAATATTTTAACTATCGGTGGAGGGTATCAAAGTTTCAGCACAGCCGAATATAGCACTCTAACTTGTTTTATAAAAGCATGTACTTTCTATCTCTCTCTCTCTCTCCCTATACATATGTTTGTGACTTGATTTTTTATTATGCCCAAAAGAAAATTGTCGCCAGATTTTGTTTTTTTCTTTTAATCTTCTTTCTACTCTAACGCTGACTGCAACAGTCAGTCAGTCCTTGAGGCGACAAATCATGCAGTGTTGCTTTCATTAAAATTGAGTGTGATAGAAAAGTAGAAACAGAACTTTAAACAAATACAAAAACACATGCATTATAACACATATACACTAGCGTCAGATATCCATACACTACTTGATGACTTACAACAAATACAAACACCAACAACATCAAGCACATGGAATAAGAAATAAATAAAATCTGGCATTAACAACAAAAGGAACTAAAATAAAAAGAAAACATTTTAAACATGCATTCATACATGAGCAAATTAAAAATAAACAGGCACACAAATACACGGATAAATGATAAAATGGGCTGACTGCCAGGCCAAATACGACTTACACACACACACCCAAACACGTTATTGCACTCATCTTATGGACATAGACGAGCATAATATGTATTTAAGTTGTCAACAGGAGAGTTAGAGTCGAAGCTTATTCCAATAATACTTTTCACTTTGATGCAAATAGACAAATTGGATATCAAAAGTGGATCATGGATAATTTCAGTTAAAACGAATATACATGAAACAATAGTAAAACATAAATGAACTAGAAATAAGGCAGAAGTGTCTGTACGACTAAACTAACTCAAACTTAATCCAAACAAACAATACAAATGTAAAACCAAAGCGTTAACTAAATGCAGAAGCTGAGCTTAAAGTGGAACGAGAATCTAGGGTAAAACCTAAGCCAGCAGCTGAACTAAATAGAAATCGAAACCAGAACCTAACCAAGAAGGTTTACTAGAGAAGTAGATTCGAAAAATGTAGGTGAAGATAAGTTCCTATGCAGATACTTACTCTAAGTTCTCGTCCATATTATGAAACAATTGCTACAGAAACTTTATTCGATTCTCGCTTAAAACTGCATTTGTATCACCTAAACGAAGCTTTCGTAGCATTTAAGTTTTTGTATTCCTTCTCTCTTTTTTCTTCCGCTCAGTAAATAAATCACAAAAAACTGCTTGTACACGAAACAAGGTACACTTTTCTCTTCGTCTTTCCCCTTTTACCCTTAAACTCAAATGTTTCGCAGCAAACTTGTCAAAGTATGGACGAGGACTATGGAGTTTTTTGCGTTTTACAGGAACTACAGGGTGGCGCATAAATTAAGTTATGATTTAATAAGTGAATAAATTTTATGTTTAGGTTTTTTTATTCAGAATTAGCTTTATGAAACTTGGGAAATTTATGAAGGAGTTGAGTCACAAAACAAAAAACCAAAGTTGTTAAATTTTATTTTGAGAGTCATAAGCGATGAGGCCCATTTTCACATCAAACAAAATTGCATAATATAGGGCACTCGAAGTCTAAAAGCATCAGATTTTTTCGAAAACGACGAAAAAGTTGCGGTTAAAATGAATCGCATTCAATACCGGGCAATGATTGAAAATTTTTAAAAGCCCGAGGAAGAGAATAATCAAGAATTGTTTGTCCAACAAGATGAAGCCACAGCTCACACAACTCGCAAAATTATGACTCTTATGTGCGAAATTTTTGGCGGTAGAAGATATTAAGTTTTACTGATTTTCTTCCGGTTTTTTCTTTGTGGTTATCTAAAGAGTAACCTGTATGCCAATAAGCCAAGAACCATCCAACAGCTTAAGACGAATATCCAAGCAGAATAGAGGGCGCTGGGACGTGAAATTCTAAGAACAGTTATGGGAAATGCATAAATAAATTTAATAAATGCCAACGTGAAAAATAAAAAGTTTTCAATTAATAAATCATAACGTTACTTATGCTTCACTCTGTTCAAAGGATAACAGAATGCTATCGTAGTTCCATTAAAAGGTTTATTTAAAGAATATTAAAGATTAAAAATTTTTACATGAAACATTGATTTGTAGTAGAAAATACAAGTGATCACAGATGTTGCTTGTTTTTTTTTTTAATTTAAACGCTTATTCAAGAAAATGATGTTTGTTTTTTTTCATTTAAACGATTATTCAAGAAAATGATGTTTGGTGAAAAATCTAAGACACAAGGGATGAGATTTTCATGTACTAAAAAATCGAAAATATGCGCTTAAAATATGCACAAAACTGAAATTTGTGCATGTTTCGAACCACCAGTACCACGGGTTAAATATTGATGTTTGACTGTTGGCTGGCAGGCACCGCAGTGGTGCAGAGGTAAGAACTCAAAGAATTCTGATGAAAGAATGTGGTGATTCTAGAAACATGCAAATTCAAGCCGGGTTCGAGTCCCAGCTCAGCCAAGAAAATTATAAATTTTAATAAAGTTTCATGTTGTAAAAATTCCTTCCTTTTGGTAAAAATAATTCAATGAAAATTTAATATCTAAAATTTAAAATTACCAGTTCAACTAATATCACAATTGCACTTAAAAAATTTCCATAAAAATTATTTCTTAATTTTACTAAAAACAAAAATATAAAAAATTTAGTCTATTATCCGTAATTTGCAAATACAAATGCCAATTGATGTCTGATGTTACCTTAATTAAAGGTCTTCTAACATTCTTAAATTACACAAACTTGTTTAAATAGAATTCTGGCATTCCCCATCTTGTTACTACTGGATGCGGTGGAAGGGATACATTTAATTAAAAATTGCCATATAATCGAATAAGCTTCTAATTTCATCTGTCACGCGGTATAAAACCATGTGCCAAGCAAGTAACTTGTATCAGTTTTGGATAAAATATTTTAAACTCATTGAAAACCTTAACCATGTAAGGTGCTGCATCGTTTTAAAGTAGAAGGATCTTTTGCCGAAATATTGAAAATTTGGTTTTTAGAGCAAAGTTCCAAAGGAATTTATTTATTAATTAAAAAATTATTTCTAAGGTTTTTTTGTGTATTTAAAATTTTTTTTTAAGAACTTGTCCCCTATAATGAGTTTCATTCGATAAACGATTTTCGCTGGCTATCGAACTTCGACTATCGAATGTTGGTATTATGAGCTGGCAGCACTGTCGAAAATTTCGTTGTGCATCGAACTTTTCAACGAAAACAAATTTGCTTTAGACTGTGCAAATAAATGTAAAAAACTTGTTTAAAATGTAACTACTTGTAAATTTGTTTGTGTTCGTAAACCAAATACCATATTCCTTATCAATTTTGTTCATTTTATGCAAGTACAACGTCGTAAACAGCAATTGGTAACGCTCATATTCCTTATGGAACACAATTCTTATTTGACCAAATGATTTGCAGCAAATTCAGCATGTAAAAAAGTGGTATGAAACCCCACTGAAGCTAAATTATTTTAAAACAACCATAACTCCGCCGTGTTCACGTTTAACTTTAATTTCATTTTTAAATTTATAAACAAAAATTTTTTAACATTTTTTAATTTTCAGTTATATATTTTATAAAGGTTTTTTGTAACAGCTGATCGAAAATGTACCACTGTGAATTAACAAAATCACAATAGTAAATTGTTATCGAATGCGCGCCATAATACCAAATCAAAACTCGTTCGATCAGCTAATTCGACTGCTGTCGAAAATCGAATTTAAAGACACCCTTTTTCATAAGACAAAGTAACTTGCCGACAACAACAACGTCTGTACAAAACTTTTTTTTCCTTTTCCGACCTAACCGCTGACGTCTACAAACCAAGAGTTGCGCAAGTAACTTGCCGAGTGTGAAAGGGGTCTAATATGAAAATGAACAAAAAAAAAATCACTCAAAATGTCAAAATATGCAAAAAATATTCATTAAAAACCTAAATATGCAAAAATATGCATTTTCACCAAAATATGCAAAAATATGAATTTTCACCAAATAAGCAAAAATATGCATTTTCACCAAAATATGCAAAAAAAAATCGATGCCATTTTATCGCAAATTGAAGGATGCGGAACATTAAACATGCATTTGCATGGAAATCGCATCCTTAGTGATCACAAAAGCAACCGCATCCGGCCAAGAAAAGAGTTTTTATGCACCAGGACAATGCAAGGGTGCACACATGTGCAAAAACCATGACAAAAAGCATTCGTTTAGGCTAAGAATTGGTCCCTTGTCTGTGACTATTTCTTTTTTCCAAACATGAAGAAATGGCTCGGTGAATAGAGATTTGATTTCAACGATTAAATCATCACACAAACTAATTTCTAATTTTTTGAAATGGATCACAAAAATTGGAGAAACGTTGGCCAAAGTGTATACATTGAAAAATAAAATAATGAATTTATTGACCCGCCCTCGTATGTCACAAATATGATAATTTGATATTTGATAATTTGTCATGAATATTAAAACATATTTAGGAATACTTCACAAATACGAAAAAGTTTTTCTAAATACTTGTATGTACTGACGTAAGATGTTACGTTGAAACATATTTAATACGTCATAATAATTATTTTCATCCACACATCCTAAATTACTATCTAAACATGTACTCGAACTGAAAATCTAAATCAGAACTGAAGTTATATATCCAGAACTAGAACTGAAATTAAACTAAAGCAAATGTGAAATCGAACTGAAACTACAAATAAACTCTTATTTTATTCTTAATGTTTAGCTCCTTTAATATAAACACAATATATCATTAAATAAATCCTTTCCATAAAAACAAAAGACGTGTTAAAATATAAACTAAAAAAGTTGTTTGTTTATCCGCTTTACACAAAAACCATCAGGTGACATATTTTGCATTTCAAAACTTCTTTCCTCCTCTCCTCTACTCTGCATATAAACCAAAATATACATATTATGTAGTTAAAGTGAAAATGGTGTTAAATAAGCCCATCTTTACCATGGTTAACCCAGTGCGCCAAGGAGCTCAGCACACAAGCTTAATAAAAAGAAATATAAATATTATTGTTAATGTATGATGCATGACGTACGATGCTCGACTTGCTGGCTTGTGTTGGTTTCAACTCATACATGTTGAATGTATGTACGAAAATATGTACAATATATCACAGAAATTGACACATTTGTAGATGATGATGATGATGATGATGGGACTATGAATTGTTGATGAGGTTTTCCTTTTTTTTTTTTTTTTTATTTTGCTTGAAAACCAAGAAGAGTGAAGAAGCAAAAGAAAACGGCATAATATCACATCATTTTACCATCAAAGTTAAATAAGTCTTGCCTCAAGGCATCTTGTTAAGCAGGTTCTTAATTTTATAGTCATCCAGATGAGAAAAGACGGTTTGAAATTTATGCTTAATTGACAGTCTGTTAAAGGAATTAGTTTAAATATTCATAAATGATAATTTTGTTGTTAAATTAAAAATGATAATGTGCAATTAGCCTAAATATTTTTTTAATAAAACCTTATAGAAAGTCCCACATGTAGAACGGAAAAGTAAAAGAAAAAAATTTAATTCCCCCTTTTTTCCCCTTTTTTGAAGGAATCAAAATTTCAATATTGTAGTGGGAGACTATAATTTAACTTCAGGCAGAATTAGTCTTTACTTTCTGTTCTGTTACGAATCAGCTGATTTGTTTTTGTTATTAAAAAACCTATGAAATTGATTAGTTTTTCTGTTCTGTTGCGGTTCAGTTTGTTAAAATCAAAAAATTGTTAAGTAATTGTAAGTGACAGCAAAAACAATAATAAAAAATACATATTTACATTGAAATAAACTGTGTTTTGATTTTAAGTTATTGAAATAAAACAATGAACGGTGCAAAACTAATAAATTTGTCATAAATGGCTGATAAGTTACTACAGAAAAACTAACTAATACAATTTCGTAACAGAACGGCACGGAACAGAACAGAAACAGAAAGTAAAGACTAACTGAGCCTTTATGGTGTTTTCTTTTCTACAAAAAATGTGACATTTTATTTAAAAAAAAAAAATGCAATTTGGAAACATGTTTCTTAAAAATTTTGCTCCCAAAAAGGGCGAGTTTTTTAGAATAAAACAAGAAACACACACCTGCTTTTTTTTAAATAAAATGTCCCATTTTTTTGTAGAAAAGAAAACACCATTAATGTTTTGTAAAAAAGTACCAAAAAAATTGGTACGAAGGGGTTAACCCTTAAACATTCGAATTTCGAAAAAGTACCAAATTTGTATTTGTATTTTTTAAATAAGTTACGGTTGTTATATAATTTTTAGTTTTATGTTTATTAGTTTAAAAGATAGATGGGGTTACAAAAAAGTTCCAAAATACAGGTTTTACCCGTTTAATCCCCAAAAGGGCCGAATTTCAAAAAAGTACATGATACCTGTCCGATAAGTATTAAGTTTTTTTGTATGAGGTTAGCCAATTTAAGCGAGTTAACCCTTTTTACCCCCAAAGCATTCGAATTTCCAAAAAAAATCCCCTCTTAGTGGATCGCTTTTGCGAAAGACCAACCTCCGGTCCAAATTTATTTTATCTTCAGGCGTTTAGTCTGTGCGATGATAAAGCTGTGATTTAGTGACGTAGCAGTAATTTAACATATTGCATACTAAATCATAAACAGTCACAACTCAAAATTTTTCAATATCGTTAATTTTTTATAACTAGTTCACAAATCAAATCTATAGCGATCATGAAAATTTCATTTGCAACCATGGTATTGAAGTCAGTTTTTTGCCTCTCCTGAACATTTTTGAATTTTGAGTTGCGATTGTTTATACATTATTGTGCGATATGTAAAATTTTATCGTTACTGACTGACTGACTCCTTTATCCATTATCGCACAGCCAAAAAGTGTGTGATATATAGACTTCTTTTTTAATATGCATGCAAATTTCTTTTCTCACAAATAATTTCTATTTTTTTTATTCTTAAAAACTTATTTCTTTTTTCAATCAATTTAGACATTGAAATTATGTTATTTTAAAGCCCTGCCAAACCATGTGTGTTTATGTTTTAGACTATAAAAGAATTTTCATCTCTTTATGATGGTTTTTCCCATTTTATGAACCTAAAGCTTTTTGTATGCGTAAATTAACATTATTACGATGAAAACGAATATGTACTTAAGGGCGTATGTGTGTATGTTTGAGACAACGATTTTGTCTGTGTGTGCACTTCAGAGTTTATATTTGACTTTATCTTGAGACACTTGAGCACAAAAATAAGTAAATGCAAATATGTCACTATTTGCTCAAAACTAAATGCGTATAAATATAAAGTGAAACTTTAGGATGGAAATCTGATTAGAGTTCTTATTCTAGTTACAATGTAGGTTTTAAGTTCTGTTCTAGTTCAGTGCTCCGGCAGGCTAGCTGGTAGTAAGCTAGTCTATTAGCGCCGGGTTTGCGGGTTCGATTCCCGCCAGAGACTCTGGTTTTCTTCCTGCAGACAAGCGTAGAGCTTTGCGGGATTAGCTTAGGGAATTTAAAAAAAAAAAAGTTCTAGATAGTTTTTTCTAGTTATGTTCTAGTTCTGTTCTAGGTCAGTTCTAGTTCTATTCTAGTTCTGTTCTAATTCTGTTCTAGTGCTGTTCTAGATCTGATCTAGTTTTGTTCTAGTTCTGTTCTAGTTCTAGTTCTGTTCTAGTTCTGTTCTAGTTCTGTTCTAGTTCTGTTCTAGTTCTGTTCTAGTTCTGTTCTAGTTCTGTTCTAGTTCTGTTCTAGTTCTGTTCTAGTTCTGTTCTAGTTCTGTTCTAGTTCTGTTCTAGTTCTGTTCTAGTTTTAGTTCTGTTCTGTTTTAGTTTTGTAATAGTTCTGTTCTAGTTCTGTTCGAGTTCTGTTCTAGCTTTGTTCAAGTTTTGTTCTAGTTCTGTTCTAGTTCATTTCTAGTTTTGTTCTAGTTCTCTTCTTGTATTGTTCGATTTCTGTTCTAGTTCTGCTCTAGTTCTGTTCTGGTTCTGTTCTAGTTCAGTTCTAGTTCTGTCTTAGTTTTGTTGTAGTTCTGTTGTAGTATTGTTCGAGTTCTGTTCTAGTTCAGTTCTAGTTCACTTCTAGTTCTGTCTTAGTTTTGTTCTAGTTCTGTTCTAGTATTGTTCTAGTTCTATACTAGTTCTGTTCTAGTTCTGTTCTAGTTCAGTTCTAGGTCAGTTCAAGTTCTGTTTTAGCTTTGTTCTAGTTCTATACTAGTTCTGTTCTAGTTCTGTTCTAGTTCAGTTGTAGGTCAGTTCAAGTTCTGTTTTAGCTTTGTTCTAACTATGTTCTAGTTCAGTTTTAGCTTTGTTTTATTTTTATTTCTCGTTCTCTGTTCTAGTACTGTTCTAGCTCTGTTCTAGTTTAATTCTAGTTCTGCTTAAGTTTAAGTCTAACTGTGTTCTATTTCTGTTTAAGCTCTGTTCTAGGTCTAGTTAAGCGCTGTTATGTTCTTACTTTGTTCTAATTTAAGTCTGGATTCTAGCTCTAGTTAAGATTCTAGTTAGTAAGAATTCCCGTTGCAGTTCTGCTTCTATTTTAGGTCTTAGTTCAGTTTTTTTTCTGCAATAGTTAAAGGTTTAGTTAAAGCTCCAGCTCAAGTTTTAGTGCAGGTTTTAGTAAAAGCTTTAGTTAAGGTTTCAATTTTAAAGTGCAGCTTCTAGTTCAGATTCTAGTTAAATTTATATGTAGTTTCGTTTCTAAAATAGTTTAGATTTTTATCTAAAGTCTTGTTCAGGCTCTACTTAAATGTTTGGTTAAGATTCTAATCCAGATTAAGGTATGTACAGGATCATCTTCTATTAAAATTTTAAGTTTTTGGACAAGCTCTGATTCAGCTGCTTTTTCAAGTTCTAGTGTTGCTTTAGGTTTAACTCTTTAACTACAATCGTTAAAATGTAAGATCTAATTCAAGTAACAGTTTAATTACCAGTACAATTTCTATCTGAAGCTCTAGTTTGTATTCACTAATTCAGGATCTAGTTCAGGTTTTAGCTTAGCTTGTTACAGTTTTCTTTTAAAGGTTAGAGTTCAGGGGGGCTACTCTCTATTGCGATGCGAAAGAAAATGGTAGCAAATCTAGCGATTGGTACTCTTTAATGCGTTTGCGCATTCGTTTTAATTAATTAATTTTTTTCTTTTTGCAAATTATCACTATTTATTTTATATAAATTTTCCAATTTCAAATATTTTCACATATTTTAGCATTTCAATACTGTCAATCTGCGCCATCTTTCATTTTTATTGCCAGTTTTGCCTTATTTTCAAAAAATTTTGCGAAAGTGATAGAGAGTACCAAGTTGGCATTTAGCTTTCGCATCGAAATTGATTTCGCATCGCAATAGAGAGTAGCCCCCCAGAATTTAATTCAGATTCTAGATAAGGCATTTGTTTAGCTTTTAGTTAAGTAACGTCTACCCAAGATTTCAATTCAGGTTTGAGTCTAAACTCTAGTCTAGCTTCTTAGTTGAAGTTTAAATCAAGTAAGTTAGCCTAACCTGTAGTTAAGCTTCTAAGCTTAAGATTTAGCTTAACTAGAGGCTAGGCTAACTATAGTTAAGCTTCTTGTTTGACTTTCAAATCACGTTCTTAATAAATTCGGTTCTTGTTTAGTTTTTAATGTAAAATCTTAATAAATACTCGTTTCAAGTTCTAATATAGTTTGCGATTCAGGTTCTTTAATGGAATTAACAAAGCATTAGGATCTATCCTAAAGGTAAGGTGTTCTCTTTCAGACTTTTTGTACATGACTTGGGCGATTGAATGATTCGTTGCCTAATATGAGTTAAAGCAGCAAGAAATTTATAAATGCCAAAACTTTTGTTCTAAATTTAATTTAACAGTTAGACGTACCTTTTTCCTTTTTAATACACATTTAAGGTCTCATTTGCCATCCCTTATTATCTTTTTGTTAAAAAAATAATTAAAAGGCAAAAGAATTACGGCAGCAGAGATTTTAGCTAAAACCGTTCAACAAACAATTGCTGAGCACGATAATGTGCCATTCATTTAATATTTAAATTTCATACATTTTGTAGTAAAATTTTTATTATTTATTTTAGTTCCTTTAACCTCTTTTTTATTATATTGCATACACACATGGTCAAAATAATAAGTACATAGCTTTCTTTCGCATTTTGTGGTTAATCAAATATTTATATTTATTTAAATTATTATCTTTTGATTAGCTGTCGTAGGCAGAGTTTTCCTTGACCTTTTGCTTGTTTCTGGCTTAACAGATATGTAGCTATTGCTACATATCTGTTTCCTCTGGAGTATAGTGTCATCCTATCTGGCAATTCAATTTCATTAAGTTTAAGTTTAAATTTTTATGAGAAATAAATGTACAAACCTTCTTGAAAATTAGAATAACACTTTTAGCATTAAATTAACAAAAAATAAATAAAATGTATCCGGATTTTTGCAAGACGTTCTTTAACGGGTTTGTTAATGACCTGCGGGAAATTTTGTGTCAATTGTGGTTAAAGTAATTATCCAGTGACCAGTTTACACAAAATTATAATAATACGGAACGAATTTTGGACATATTACTTAACTGGTGATAAAGTGTAGTTGCTCCAAAGGAAAGGCAATTGAAAAAACTAGTCATGTGACTGAATTTTGATTTTGTGCGGGTTGATACTATCTGGTTATATTACTTTATATGAAAGATTTCTACCATAATAATATAGTTCACTCGGGACAATAACTAAGACAGGAATTATTTAAGGTGAAATTAAATGTGTCCATTTAGGCTTATTTCGGTGACCTGTTACAAATTGTCAAAACTCCTATGACATCGTCATGTAAAAGTGACAAATCCTCTTCATATAAAGTGTAAGAACTAGAGCCAGTGATAAAGTTTAGTTGCTCCAAAGGAAAGGCAATGGAAAAACACTAGTCATGTGACTGGATTTTGTGCGGGTTGATACTATCTTTATATGAAAGATATCTACCATAATAATATAGTTCACTCGGGACAATAAAAATGTCCATTTAGGCATATTTCGGCGACCTGTTACACATTGTCAAAACTCCTATGACATCGCCATGTAAAAGTGACAAATTCTCTTCATCTAAAGTGTTAGAACTAGAGCCAGTGATAAAGTTTAGTTGCTCCAAAGGAAAGGCAATGGAAAAACACTAGTCATGTGACTGGATTTTGTGCGGGTTGATACTATCTGGTTATATTACTTTATATGAAAGATATCTACCATAATAATATAGTTCACTCGGGACAATAAAAATGTCCATTTAGGCATATTTCGGCGACCTGTTACACATTGTCAAAACTCCTATGCCATCGCCATGTTAAAGTGACAAGCCCTCTTAATATAAAGTGTTAGGACTAGAGCCAGTCCCAACCACTTTAGAACTGCACGTGACAAGTTTGGTGTTGGTTCCCTTTCCCCTAGAGTAAGTATAGAATTATCGAAAACTGTCGAAATTCCCAAACCCAAAAAAATTGGTTTGTACTTATTATTTTGGCCATATGTGTACAAATTTCTTGTCATAATTTTACCCTTAAGTTGTTATAATATTATGAATTAATGATTCTAATCTTCTGCTTAATTAAGCCGAAAACCATAATAGAAAGGACATCAAGAGAGATTAAAAATTATGTTCTGTATACTTATTGTATGAAATGGTTTTTGGTATAAAGAAAGTCTGCTTGAAATAACACCTTGAAGATAAACTCTAGAGAATCTGCATTTTGAATTTGGGGGTATTAAAGGGAAATGGCAATTAATGAAAATTGTAATCTTTAAGGTTTTAAAAGCCACAATTTAAGGCTGGACTAACTGTAGGCTATAATAATGAAAGTAATTATCAATTTTATTAAGTAGGTCACAAAACTGACGCAAGTATATCGACTTTCCACAAAGTCACATTGCATATCTTTATTCCAGTTCTTTAAGTACCCCTTCGTTTACATGAATATATTTTTTATCCAACATTACTTTAATATTTTCCCCACTTATTTCATACATGTGTCAGCTTTCTTAATTCAGAGTTGCAAAAAATCATATTGTAAACAAAGAACCACGCAGGGCATTAAATAAATTAAATATTCGACCATTGTGTTGTATTGCTGTATTGGCCAGAGATGTTTTTTCATCTTGTCCTTGTGCATAAATTATAAGCTCATAAAATCACTATATCAGAATGTGTACATAAATAAGTATATCTTTTTTTTTTAATTTAATGACTTTACGTGCAATACATTGTCGCTTATACTATGTACATAAAGGGTGTTTTTTTTATAGAGTGACACATGTTTAAATCATAATAAAACAAGTTAGAGTGATATATTTGACTGTGCCGAATCTTTGATACCCTCCACCGACAGTTCGAATGTTTTAGGTGTAATATCTGCATGATGTCTATTTATTATTATAATCTTTATAAAAACAGACATCTGTATTAAAATTGGTTGCGGTTTACATCTATATTAAATTATTGACCGACATTCAGAAAGTTGAATGCTTTTTTTTAGCAATTTTAACTAGCTTGAGTAAAATATCATGATTCGGAACAGTTTAAACCGAACTTAAATGATTTTCAGGATGGCAATTTATATTGAAGCCATGGTAAGCTATGAACCAATCATCCCAAAATTCTGCAGAGTGATTTCTGGTATTAGAAAACATAAGTTTCAATACAGTGGAGCAATTAGTTTTAGCGTTTGCAGTGTATTTCAGAAGGCTGCTAAAATGGGATCTAAGGTAAATTATGGAACGTATATCACAAAATTGCAAAACATTTTTTGTTGGCCATATGAAGCTAAGCTGGAAGAAAGCTTACCGCAACATCTATATCTGCTACGGTTTTAGGCGTATTTAATTATTTTACCAGAGTAGGCTTTATATGGGGCCTAGGGTAAATTATGGACCGTTCTTCACAAAATTGTATAGTCTTTAGGGTAAATTATGGACCGATCGTCACGAAATTCCACAGTTTTATTTCAAGTCGTAAAAAACTGTGACGTACCAATTTCTATTATGATAGCATTGTAAATTATGTTTTAAGGCGTACTAAACTGTTTTCCGGTAGAAGGGTTTATGGTAAATTATGGACCGTTCATCACAAAATTTTATAGTCTTATTTCTAGTTCAATAAAACTGTAATGTACCAAATTTTGTTATGATAGCATTATTTTTTACGTTTTTAGGCGAACTCAACTGTTTTCCGGGAGTAGGATTTATATGGGGCCTAGGGTAAATTATGGACGGATCTTCACAGCATGATTTCCAGTCGAATAAAACGAATTTTTGCAACAAAATCTTATAGCATTCTGTGCATTATTACACCATTTATGTTAGTTTTTGTAACAAAATTATCAATTTTTTTAGGTGGTGGTCCCATTGATTCATATCTCTGATCCTACTGAACCGATTTTGCTGGATTTCAATCGCAAACTGCTTAGGATAACTAGAAGTTTTTTTTATTTCTTTTGCGTTTTTCGAAAGTGAGCGTGTTTTCAACAGACGGACAGACAGACGGACATGGCTAAATCGACTTAGAATTACTCAAGGACCCAGAATATATATACTTTATGGGGTCTGAGATGAAGAATAAAAAAGTTTCACACGGAATGACAAACTTAGTATACCCTCTTCACAACTAATTGTGGTGGAGGGTATAACAAGGAAACATATTTTTAATATCAATTAAAACGGGCTTTATTGGAAAGAAAATTTTATGAAATTAATGTTAAAATATGATTTCGGACATGTGGCCACCACGGCTAGCGCGTAGAAGGCACAATCTGGAACACCAATTTTCAACAACTTTTCGCATTCTGACCAGCATCGTTTTTGAAGACATATGGGCCAAGTACCCCGCAAGCCCATAAATGTAATGGTGTTTCGACAAAAGCTTGTGGATTCTCCTCCCTCCAAATGCAATAATTCTGCTTATTTTGGCACCCATTCAACCAGAAATGGGCTTCATCGGAAAATTAAATTTTGAATGGAAATTCATAATCAATATCAATTTGTGCTGCAGCCCATTCGCTGAATTATTTTGACTAAAAATTTCAACAATTTGCTGGCGTTGCTCTGGTGTAAGTCGATTTATAATGAAATTTCAAAGCCAACTAAACAAAAAGCAACTAGCAGCTGTTAAATGAGTGCTCAAATAAACCAGCAGTGATGCCAACTCAAAGTTGTGACACTGAAACAGCCTATATATGTATAGGGTGTTTTTTTAACCTGTATGAGAACTTAAAATGATAATACAAGACAGAAATATAGTTGGAAAGAATATTTTTTTTTATTATAATCTGGTAGATAATTTCATCTCCAATTTTTTTTTAACATCCGGAAATCATATTTAAAAAAATTTTAGATGAAATTATCTACCAGATTATAATAAAAAAAATATTCATATGTCCGCCGCTGCTACGACTTACATGCTCCATTCGATCAGTCCAATTTTTGACAATTTTGTTAGACTTCCAATGCTTCAAGATTTGCTGGTTTTCCGGAGTTAACCAATGACTTAACATAGCCCCATTAAAAGTAATCCAGATGCGTTAAATCGCACGAAAGGAGCCAGTGAACAGGACCACTTCTGGAAAAAACGTTGTCACCAAATTGATTTTGCAAAAAATCAATTGTTAAGCGCGCTGTATGGCAAGTTGCGCCGCCTTGTTGGAACCAAATGTGGTTGATGTTTAGCTGATTAATTTTTGGAAACAAAAATTCAGTCAGCATGGCAAGACAGCGCTCGCCATTCACCAAAACGGCAGCTCCTTGCCTTTTTCGAAAGAGCATGTAAAGCGCACCAAACAGTAAATTTAAATGAATGTAACTGTGATTCGTTAACGGCTTGAGGATTGTCTTCGCCCCAAACACGAAAATTTGCTTATATAACCAGAACTGAGCTTCGTAAAATTAACGAAGTGCTCTATGAACTTCGCAATTAGATTAATTGTAATCAAAGTAAATTTCCACAATTGAGAAACCATACTGTAACGTAAAACGATTCATGATAACTTGCTGAACAGAAATGTCAACATAGATTTCCATTCTCAGCATTCCCCGCTGTCAAATCATAGTAATCGATATCGAAAGTTCTCATGCAGCTAAAAAAAACACCCGATATATATGAGTATATTCTGGTTTACAGAAGTATTAAATATTGGCATTGCAAAGAACCCAATAGAAAATCCTTTGCGGTCATAAAAAAAATCGTTTGGCAGGAAATTGCAATTATGAAAATATCTGTAGCTCAGTTTTGTTTAAGTTTTACTGCCGAATACAGTTAAGTTCAAGTTAATTTACAAGTTTCAAGTTGTTCTAGTTTAGATTAAAATTCGGGATTTAGTCCTAATTCTAGTTCAAGTTTTTGTTCAGATTTCATGTTCTAGTTCAGTTTTGGTTCTAGATCAGTTCTTGTTGAGTTCTAGTTCAGTTTAAGTTCAGAAAAAAAATCCCAGTTCACTTCTATTTCAATTCTAATCTAGTTCAGTTCCTGCCGAACATCACCATGGTGGAACCCTCAGGGGACAAGAAGTCAGAGAAGAGCAAGAACAAGAACAACATGGAGTAAACTCCAGATGAGAAATAGAAACAACTATTTATCTTTCGTTATGGCCCTACGCTTCACCCTGAGTTAAAGGAAATTTGAATACATATCTATTTATATAAAAATGGTGTAAAAAATTTTTAGTAATTCATTAAATGAGAACGGCTGGGCCGATTTCTGTAACATTTTTTGTCAGTTGTTCGTAGGAGAAGGTTTTTACGAAAGAAAATTTTGGAAAATCCCTCTGAAAATCGAGTTTTTTGTATGAAATTTTGTGGGAAAATAGAAAATAGAAAACAATAAAAAGTTCTTAGTGTAAATCATGGAAAACTGCGGAAAATTGGAAAATCTGTCCGCAAAAGTCGGAAAATTGGAAAAATCGAAAATTTATTTTTTGTACGAAATTTTGTGTGAAATTATTCCTTAATGGCTTTCCAAATGAAAAATATAAAGTTTTCAGCCTAAATCCGATAGATGGCGTTATACGTTGACTAAGACTTTAAGCAATCTAACAGGTGTCATTTTGGCATTGTAATTTTCTACAGTAAACGTGATATGTTTCTTGCTGCAATTTATTTGTTTTGATTATAGTTGTGGAAATCATTGTGATAAAAAACGTTTTGAGCTCGATTATACGTATTTTTTTCAGTTCGAGCTCGATTATACGTATTTTTTTCAGTTCGTTTCGTTATTCGTACCGTAATGACAACACGATTCATTATTTACGTACGTTTCTTCATTCTTCGTCAGTATCTTTTGTTTGTGTTCATTATTTGAATTTTAAAACAAAAACTGATTGGTGTAGTCGGACTTCGCTTCATTGAAATGCCTTATTTTTGTGTCTTTCCTTTGTTCTCTTCACTCAACCTCTTTGTTATCCCTTCATTTTTGTAAAAGTCAAAGTTTATTCAGAAAAAGTTTAACATTTTGCATACGTGGTTTCGCTACTCTGTTTCCCTTACTTTTCTCCCAGCCAGTCAATATAACGAATAACGTTGGGGCGAGGCGAAGTTCGCCGGGTCCGCTAGTATATTTATCTATATATATAAAAGTGAATGTATGTATATATATTTGTATATATATATATTTGTGCCTTATAGGAGGCCAAACCACTTGACCGATGAACTTGAAATTTTCACAGCATGTAACTGTGACCCTGGAAGAGACATAAGGCTATATAAAATTGTGACTGGGCAAAGGGGCGATGCCACGCCCATACAACCCAAAATTTAAATTCGTGTTATTTATGACATTTTTTGCCCTACGGCGATAATATTTGGTATATTTGTTGTTGGCATGAACAGAAATACGTTTAATTAAAAAAGTGGGCGTGGCCCCGCCCCTTTATAGAAAAAGTAAAAAACGTTATATCTAATAAACTACTGAACCGATCGTCACTAAATTTTCACAGAAGGCTATTGTTCTGAATTAATGTGTCGTTGGGTTCAAAAAGGTGTGGTTGGACAAAGGGGCGGTGCCATATTTTTTTGTGGATGTCAATAATAAATAGCTCATATTTTAAGAGCCGCTGCAAGCATTTTGTTGAACTTTTGGTAGTAGGATCTTCTGAGGCACAAAATTGAAATAAAATAACAGAGGTGGAAGTGGTACCCCCATAGGATGCAAATATTAAATATCACGTTACTGAAGAACTATGATAGCTAGAGTCTTCAAACGTGGAAAAATCCACTATTATGGTAAATTTTAAAAGAAAAATGGGCGGGGTTGACGGAGGGAGAGCAATACCCCCCATAAAATTAAACTACTGAATGCCACGGAATTCTCTTACTACGAAGCAGTTAATAATTTAATAAATAAATTTTTGTTAAAATATATTAAAAATACTTATATATTTTAAAACGATGGGGGTAGCGAAGCGCACCGGGTTAAGCTAGTTGTATATATAGTTCAGTTTAAGTTAAGTTCATATTTGTTAAAAAAATTTCCTTCTGGGTACAACATTTACTCAAGTAATAAACATTTTTTTATTTATTTTTGTTCTTGACTTGTTATGTTTGATTTATCTGGATAAAGAAACCATAAAAAAATAAAATAATTGTGGTCATAAAGGAATAAGTTTTGTAGTTAAAAGTAATAAAATAAGATTGTAGAATTTTTGGGTTACGGATGAATAATTTTTATCTATATTTTTTTATATTTTTTCATTGTATCAAACTTGTAGTTTTCCGACATTGTGGTCATAAGTTTGTCTGATTTGATTGAGTATGAATTTCATACTACCAGGACTATTTTTCATAGTATGATATTGGAAAAAAAAAACAAGTTAAAAATGCTATAAAAAAGTCAAAGTTTTCTTTTTACAAAATTCAATTTGATTTTATAAAGAATTTAATAACTGTTGTACCGACTTTTACTGTCTTTTTTTAGAAAATTTTAGAATGAGAACGAACTTTCGTTTTTTCCGTTTTATTGATGTTTTTTTATTATTTCTCACACGAAATTTTCATTTCCAAAAAACTAGTAAATTTTCATTTCCAAAAAACTAGTAGTTAAAAACATTCAGTTTTTATTGATTTTAGTTTTTGTAGGTTTTTTTAATTTGAAATATTTTCTTTCAATGTTTTAGAATAAAGTACAGTACAGTTACGCGATTGTTTTAAAATTTTCGTTTTGTATTTTTATTTAAAACTTTCGATAGTTTAAAATTAGGCTTAACAAGTTCATCAAATTTAGTTTTCATTAAATTACTAGCTGTTTAGTCCCGGCGCTGCTCGAGATTTTCTAAATGAAAAATAAACAAGTTAGAGTGCTATATTCGGCTGTGCCGAATCTTTGATACCCTCCACCGACAGTTCGAATGTTTAAGGAGTAATATCTGTATGATGTTATTATTATCTTAAACTGTGACGATTTGTTATTAATTATGGATTTAGGCGACTAAACTGTTTTCCGGTAGTAGTGTTTGTATGGGGCCTAGGGTAAATTATGGACCGATCTTCACGAAATTTCACAGTATTTTTCCCAGTTCTATAAAACTTTGATGTACCACATTTTGTTGTGATAGCATTATTTTTTACGGATTTAGGCGTACTAAACTGTTTTCCGGGAGTAGGGTTTATATGGGGCCCAGGGTAAATTTTGGACCGATCTTCACGAAATTACACAGTTTTATTTCTTGTCCTATAAAACTTTGATGTACCAAATTTTGTTATGATAACATTATTTTTTACGGATTTAGGCGTACTAAGCTGTTTTCCGGGAGTAAGGTTTATGTGGGGCCCAGGGTAAGTTATGGACCGATCTTCACGAAATAACACAATTTTATTTCTTGTCCAATAAAACTTTGATGTACCAAATTTTGTTATGATAGCATTATTTTTTACGATTTTAGGCGTACTAAGTTGTTTTCCGGGAGTAAAGTTTATATGGGGCCTATGGTAAATTATGAACCGATCTTCACGAAAATTCAAAGATTTATTTTTAGTTCTATAAAGCTTTGATGTACCAAATTTTGTTATGATAGCATTATTTTTTACGTTTTTAGGCGTACTAAGTTGTTTTCCGGAAGTAGGTTTTATATGGGGCCTATGGTAAATTATGGACCGATCTTCACGAAACTTAACAGTTTAATTTCTAGTCCTATGTAACTGTTACTTGCCAAAATTTGTAATGATAGCATTGTTAGTTAGGGTTTTAGGCTTAATATACTGATTTCCGGGAGTAGGGCTTATATGGGGCCTAGGGTAAATTATTGACGGATCTTCACGAAATTTCACAGCGTGATTTCCAGTTGAATAAAACGAATTGTTGCGAAATCTTATATCATTCTGTGCATTTTTCCACCATTTATGTATGTTAGTTTTTGTAACAAAATTATCAATTTTTTTTAGGTGGTGGTTCCACATTTTGATTCATAGCTCAGATCCTATTGAACCGATTTTGCTGAATTTCAATCCCAAACTGCTTAGGATAACCACAAGCAATTTGACACCAAGTTTGTTGATTTCTTTTGAGTTTTTCGAAAGTGAGCGTGTTTTCAACAGACGGACAGACGGACAGACAGACGGACATGGCTAAATCGACTTAAAATTACTCAAGGACCCAGAATATATATACTTTATAGGGTCTGAGATGAATAGTAAAAAAGTTTCACACGGAATGACAAACTGAATATACCCTCTTCACAACTAATTGTGGTGGAGGGTATAAAAATTTAATACATACTGGAGAATTTTGTTAATAACTAGACCCAAGCGCTATCTACCGGTTGAAATTTTTATCAGGAAACTTATTTTTGTTTAATAAATAAATTTTGTGAATTTCAGCCAAATCGTACCATAAATAAAACAAATTTAAATATTACGAAAACAGCGTCACCTATCGGGATTAAACTTAAGAGAAACCTGGCTCCCGACTAAAATAATTTATTGTCTAGTTGATTTTTAGGATCACACGCACGGCACAAGCGTTTTTATATGCAAGATTTAAGTGAAGGAAGGAATGTTACAACTTTTTTTTCTTTTTACCCACTTACAACTACAATTCGAGTCGGAAAGAACCCAACCAATTGTAGGGGGATGTAAGAAAAGATAAATTCACTGTTTATTGTTGGTGTTTTGTTTAAGCTTTGATATTGTTACAGGTAAGACTTTGAGTGTTTAAAATTCTTATTCGCTTTAGGGTTTTATTTGTATAATATTTTTAGCTTTTCTAAAATCTTTGGAAAAGGTTTCCTGAGGATCTGGCCTAAGCAACCAGTGAAATGTGCATAGAAGCTAGCTTTCCCTCAACAATAAATTTCAGTGTATTTATCAAATATGAAAAATTGGGAATTTAGCACGTCATACGAAAATCTTAATAGTAAATTTTGTATTCCCGTAAATAACTTTGATAATATACTTGCATGTGCCCGTGCAGAAAACTGAATTCCCAAATTGGTTTTTTTTGTTGTTTTCTTGCGAAGACAATATAATGAAACAATTTGTTTTTTAATTTTGTTTTTTCTTTTTACCCACTTACAACTACAATTCGAGTCGGAAAGAATCCAACCAATTGTAGGGGGATGTAAGAAAAGATAAACTCACTGTTTATTGTTGGTGTTTTGTTTAAGCTTTGATATTGTTACAGGTAAGACTTTGAGTGTTTAAAATTCTTATTCGCTTTAGGGTTTTATTTGTATAATATTTTTAGCTTTTCTAAAATCTTTGGAAAAGGTTTCCTGAGGATCTGGCCTAAGCAACCAGTGAAATGTGCATAGAAGCTAGCTTTCCCTCAACAATAAATTTCAGTGTATTTATCAAATATGAAAAATTGGGAATTTAGCACGTCATACGAAAATCTTAATAGTAAATTTTGTATTCCCGTAAATAACTTTGATAATATACTTGCATGTGCCCGTGCAGAAAACTGAATTCCCAAATTGGTTTTTTTTGTTGTTTTCTTGCGAAGACAATATAATGAAACAATTTGTTTTTTAATTTTGTTTTTTCTTTTTACCCACTTACAACTACAATTCGAGTCGGAAAGAATCCAACCAATTGTAGGGGGATGTAAGAAAAGATAAACTCACTGTTTATTGTTGGTGTTTTGTTTAAGCTTTGATATTGTTACAGGTAAGACTTTGAGTGTTTAAAATTCTTATTCGCTTTAGTGTTTTATTTGTATAATATTTTTAGCTTTTCTAAAATCTTTGGAAAAGGTTTCCTGAGGATCTGGCCTAAGCAACCAGTGAAATGTGCATAGAAGCTAGCTTTCCCTCAACAATAAATTTCAGTGTATTTATCAAATATGAAAAATTGGGAATTTAGCACGTCATACGAAAATCATAATAGTTACAACATGAAATTAATTGAAATTTTTTTAATAAATTTTATTTTTGACTGAACAGAGGATTGAGTTCGGGTCAGACTTACATGTTTCGAGAATAACCACATTCCTATCATCGGAATTCTTTGCTGTTCTACCGTTTGCCCCACTGCGGCGTCTGCCAGTGTATAGTCAAACATCAATTTTTAACCAATGGTATTAGTTGATTATATTTTTTAAAAAATTAATTTTATTTTTGTCAAACTTTTCTAAAGTTTGTTTTCAGTGTTTTGGTTTTGAAGGTTTTGCAAATATTTTAAGATTTTTAGTTTCTCTATTACATATTTTTTCTTTACTTCTTTAAATTTAAATAGTTTTCATTTATTTTTCTTAAAGGATCTTATTTTATTTTTTTAGTACAAACTATTTTTACGTTAAAAATTATTCGTTGGAATTTTTTTAATTTGGCGATTTTTATATTTTTAACGATTTTTAATTTTGGCGATTTTTTTTAATTTTATTTTTTCCAGTTTCCCCCCTTTTTTTAAATTCATTTATGGTAGAGTCAACTTTTACGAAATTTTTTTCAATTTTGGCGATTTTTTTAATTTTTAAAGATTTTCAGTTTTTGGTGATTTTTTTCAAATTATTTTTATAGGATCTCTTTTTTTTAACGGTAAAAATTATTTGTTGAGATTTTTTTTAATTTGGCGATTTGTAAATTTTTAATTTTAGCGATTTTTTTTAATTTAATTTTTTCCAGTTTTCCCAATTTTTTTAAATTCATTTATGGTAGAGTCAACTTTTACGTAATTTTTCTCAATTTTTGCGATTTTAGGGTTTTTAAAGATTTTCGGTTTTGGTGATTTTTTCAAATTTTAATTAAATTTTTCATTTGCCAGTTTTTCCCCTTTTTGTTTTTAATCCTTTAATTGTAGAATCAACTTTTATGCAATTTTTCTATTTTAACTGCTTTTAAGCGTTTGCCCCATTTTTAGTTTTTGTCGATTTTGTTCTAATTTTTAAGACCCTTTGCCAACTTTTATTTATTTCTTCGATTAGACAACCGAGCCCTTAGGGCTATTATTTTTTTTTAAATGGTTATTTGTGGCAACTTTTAAGATTGCCTTCAATTTTTATTAGATTTTAGCGATTTTTAAAAAATATTGATTATTTCTTTCCATTCTATCAATGTTATAATTGGCAGTAGATAGCGCTTCTTATTTTTGCTTATTCTTAATTAAGCGATTTCCGTTTTTAACAATTTTTCTTTAAAGATTGTTTTGCAGTTATTAGCGTTTCTTTTTTTAATTTTTTGAGATTTTTGCGATTTTAACTATTTTTACCCAGTTTACCAATGATATTACCACCAACAGGGATGTTTGTTATAAAATCAATTTTTTATTTAATTTTTTTAATTAACAAGAACCAAATTAAAAATACAAAAATTTGTGGATTTTTTTTTTATAATTTTTATTTGACCTTAATTAAGCCAAACAAACACAACACAATTAGCAAGATTTTTTTTTTTTTTGTTTTTCTTTATTTTTGCGTTTTTCGTCTTTGAAACATTTTTCGTTTTAGTTGGATTTGCAACAATTTCGGCTTAATCAAGGAAATGCGATTTTTGTGTTAACTGTGTTACAAAAAATATTTAAAAATTATTTTTTTTTAATTCCATTAGAGACAAACCATCCATTTAACACCCAATTTAATGGCAATTTGTCCCAAGTCCCATATGAAACTAAAAAAAAGCAAAACTAAAATGTTCCTCATATGAGCAAATTTCTACATTTAATTGCAAACATTCATCATGTTTTTTAGCCTGTTTAATTTTTTTTTTTAATTTTTTTTTCTTATTCTAAAGGAAAAAATATTCGTTTGTGCACAAAGTTAGAAATATTTGCCGACAAAAATAAGACACAAATCCTGTGAAAAAAATTTTCCTATTTCTTTTTTTTTTTTTTGTTGCTCATAATGACCTTTAAAGAAATAAAATGAATGAGAATATTTGTTTGTTGGTATTAAAAAAGGAATAGAAAGTCAGCTGGATGGATAGATGGACGGACGGACGGATGGGTTATAGCTGGATTGAATGAATAAATGAATGACTGACTAGATGGTTGGCTGGATAACTGACTGATTGTTTGAATGCTATTGCAAGTCTGTCTGTTCTTTATATTTATACAAATTCCATTTTACCATATTGCTCGAATATTTATAGTCATTCAAGTAAATATGGTATGTAGACTTTAAAAAATGTTTTTATCAAATATGGACTTTTGAACACAACACAGACAATATGGATGAAATATTTTTTTTAACACACCAGCCCAGCCCACTCACTCGAACACAGACACACTTTCACTCATGAAGTCACAAGTGACTTTTTTATAATAGCAATATTTTTTGACACAAGCACTTACTCTACCATAGACCATAGAGATAAGAGAGGGATTGTGAAATTTTGGAAAAGGTTTGTTTTTTCGTTTTTTGTAAGATTTTTTTTTATTATTTTAGAACGTTAAGCAAAGTAGGGACGTTTAAAATTTTTACACGCTGAAAAAAATTTGTTTGTAGGTTATCATATATTAGGAGGATGACAGCAGCAGTGTTGCCAATTCAGCCATTTAGTAGCTTATTTAGTATAAACAATTGAATTAAGTAGTTGTGCTTTTTTTACCCATTTTAATTTTACACGTTTTTTAAAAAATTTTTTTTATATGTTCTTATTTATTATAAAATTGTTTTTCAAGAACTTATAAAGCAGCCTTAAGTGCTTAATCATTTTAATTAAAGAAACATAGAAATATCTTTTTGACAAAATGTAAAATAAATCTAAAAGTTTCACCACATTTTCAACCAGAATTATCATAGAGAAAAGCCATTTTAAAAATGATTTAAAAATCTTTTTAACATGTAAGAGGGAAATTCGGATATTTTGAATAATAACTATTTTTATACCCAAACCACAATAGTGGAGAGTCTATTATGCATTTGTGCTGATCTGTGTAACACCTTAAAATATTGGTGCTAGATCAACCTTAGAGTATACCGATCGACTCTGAGTCGAACTAACGATGTCCGTCCGGATGGCTGGCAGGCTGTCCATGTAACCTTGTGCACAAAGTACATGTCGCAATTTTGAAGATAATTTGATAAAATTTGGGTCATAGGTTCTTGTTGGCACAAAGACCAAGCCTATTGAAAATGGGCCGAATCGTGGGACTACGAGGGAAGATAGGGTAAAATTTCTTCCTCTCAGAAACTATCAAACCGATTTTAATGAAATTTAAAACATAGATAGATCCATATTTATATGGACACATAAGCTATACAGTTTTTCAAAAATAGGACCACAAGGGGAGGTAGGGGGCAATTTCTGTCCCTCACAAACTTTCAAACCGATTTTAATGAAGTTTATAAACATAGATACATCGATATTTATATGGACACATAAGCATGATGTGTTTTTAAATACTGTGGTGTAGGGTATCATATGGTCGGGCTCGACCGACTATACTTTCTTACTTGTTCTATTTTAAATTACATATCGATAGCTCAATTTTGTGTAACAAAACGCAAAAAAAGTCTAAACAAAAAAAATTTTATTTTCAGTAATGAATATAAAAAAAAAACCACAACAACCAGGGATTTTATCGGAGAAATTAGACGCCTCGTGGTTTTTGCTCATATCTTAGCCATTTAGGAAACAAAATCGCTGAATTTTAATACCAAACGATTCCGGACTTTATGTGACATAAATGTCTTCGAAAACCCCATTTCAACGGTCAGACAGACATCATTAAATCAACTTCGCTACTTATAAGGACTCAGAATAAATATACTTTATAGGGTCTTACATCAAAACTGAAGAAATTACAAACGGAAAGATAAACTTATATATGCCCTTTCCACCTGCGGTGAAGGGTATAATTACAAGCTAATAAATGCACTAAAAAGTTAGTATTGGAAAAAAATTAAGGAACTTTGAATATAATATATTATTAGTATTGTGGTTATTTTGTTGATCTATTTATGGTTTTTAATCCAAATTTTTTTTTTTTTTAATATTTTTAATTAGGCTTAAGTTCATGAAATTTAATTTTTATTAAATTATTTTTGTGAAGAAAGGAATTTTACAACATGAAAATTAATTAAAATTGTTATTGATAATCTTTCATTCTTGACGTGGCTCGGGCTCGAACCCTGGCCGGCAGGTTACCATGACATGTTTCGATCGCAACCACTCGATCTCCTCAGATGGATTTGCCGTCTTACACTCGCAGCCATCGACGACTGCTGACGTCACTAGTCAAACATCAATCCTTAAACCAAATTGTATTTTAACATTTGGTAGATCGAAATTTGCTTTCCTGAATGATTATCCACTTTAATTGATTTTACATGTTTTTTCCTTTACTTCTGTTTTTTCGTACTTTCGTCAAGAATTTTTCTTGAAGTCCAAGTACATTTTTTGTTTTTTCACTTTGTCTTTCTCTTTTCTGTTGACCTGGAAAGCAAATTCGATCTACCAAATGTTAAAATACAATTTGGTTTAAGGATTGATGTTTGACTAGTGACGTCAGCAGTCGTCGATGGCTGCGAGTGTAAGACGGCAAATCCATCTGAGGAGATCGAGTGGTTGCGATCGAAACATGTCATGGTAACCTGCCGGCCAGGGTTCGAGCCCGAGCCACGTCAAGAATGAAAGATTATCAATAACAATTTTAATTAATTTTCATGTTGTAAAATTCCTTTCTTCACAAAAATAATTTAATAAAAATTAAATTTCATGAACTTAAGCCTAATTAATAATATATTATATTATATAGAAAACTAACATATTAAAAACCTATTAAAAGTTTCGAAATCTTAAGCGCAATCTTTTATATAAAAAGATAACTTATTTAAAACTAAATTGTTAAATCGTTTTTCATGTTCGAAAACAAATTTTGAATAAACTAAACTCCAAGCAATTTTTATTATTCTTTAAATTTTCTTTCTACCCTCGTTTATATAACTGGAACTTTCTCAACAATTTTCTATTACAATTGGCATGTTGTAGCCCATCAAGGGTACTAACTATATACTAAATTCTAAACACTCAAACACACTCATATTCATCTCTAAAAACCTAGAGTTTTAAAAGTAAAATACAAAATCCTTTAGGGGCAAATACTGTCGAAGGCAGCAGAGAGTAAGACATACATACAAACAACATACAATACAACACTTTTACGTTCATACATATACTTAGAATTGTATAGCAATAAAAGTGGTACTCTTTTCACTCAATAGAATTCCAAAGAGTATTAAGGTACCCTTTACAAAAAGAACGTTTTACAAAAAAAAAACAAAAATATTTTATTTCGACTAATAACGTTCGTCGATGTTTGTTGAAATGGATTTTTCAAGGACCCCAATTAACTTTTTATAGAAATAAGTCAATCAACTTAATCAATCAGTAGCTTAATCATTTGTATAAAAATATAGCCTTGCTCATTTCTATAGAAAGAAGTCGCTGACAACAAAATTTTAATATACATACATATGTATGTAAATCAATTATTTTTACAGAGAAATCTTTCGCGAAACACCAGCGTCTTGGTATAAAAAAAAAAAAACATATTCATTTGTACCCACGTCCTACCAAACCGGGTTTGCCATTGCACAAATGGCGTATATAATAATATATTATTCCCAAAAATCCCCAGCAAAAAAAAGTGCTTTTTCCTCAAAGGATCCCTTGGGGATTTTCACGAAATTTTTATCCCCATTTCCAAAAAAAAAAACAAACTCATAAATCCCCAAAACTGAGAACGCTGACAACAATTTGTATGAAATTGTAAATGAAGTTTATAATAATTTTTAATTGAAATTTTAGCAATATGTTTAAAAAAAAAACTATAATAAATAGGTACGTAATATTTTTGTAGGTAAAATTTGCAAACGTTTTCTTGTTTGAAAATTTATTTGCTTACGAAAAATTGTTGATTTTTTGTGAACACCATGTTAAAATGTTAATCCTAATTAAAAAAAATTATTTAATTTTTACAAATTAATTAGTATTATGGTTATTTTGTTGAACTATTATGGTTTTTAATCCAAATTTTTAATATTTTTAATTAAATTTTCATTAAATTATTTTTATGAAGAAAGGAATTTTACAACATGAAAATTAATTAAAATTGTTATTGATAATCTTTCATTATTGACCGTGGCCGGGGCTCGAACCCGAAAAAAAAATTTTTTTTTTACTTTTTTAGTTATGAAAACTATACCAATGTCTTGTACGCATACTTTTGCCGCTGAGTGTACATACATTTGTAATTTTCTCATTGTTTTCTGGTACATTTTAATACATATTTTCCCCCTTTACCAATTTGTTTACAATTGTTTATTAGGTGTATGTGTGTTTGAGCATTATGTGAGTAAACAAAATAAAAACAAAAAGCATAACACTTGCCGAATACCCAGCACAAGTTAATATGAGAGATGCCATATTCAACCAAAAAAAAAACACAAAATAGCAATACAAACACACACACATCAGAGACACAGTCTCCCATAAACACAGTTATAAAATATTACAAAAACAACAGGAGAAATAATAGACAAAACACTTGAGCCAATAATAAAAATAAGTGTTTTGCAGCCTCTAAGATAAAACAAGCTGGGAGAAAATTAACAAAACAAAAAAAAAAAAAAATAACAGAGAACAATTGCAACAGCAAGAATAATAGAACAATAAGATAAATGTTAATATAAATAATATGTATGTACTATGTATAATTAAATCAAATGAGTTACATAAAAAACTACCAACATAAAAATAAAAGAATGTGCAACTTTTTTTTTAAATATAAAAGAAAGAAATATTTTGAATGAATAGTTTATGCACATACATATCTATGTATGTACATAGATTGTATAGGTGATTCCTTTAATTTTAACTTTTATATTTTAATTAAAAAATTGTTTTACAAAATGAAATACTTTTAAAGGAAGACTGTATAAGTTTTTAGTTAAATTAACATTGTAATTCTTTTTCGTTATAAATGATTTAAAAATTTAATTTAAAAATTAATAGTAATTTATATTAAAACTTTATATTAAAAAATTCCTGTCACTTGAAATAAGAACAAGTAGACGCTTGCGGAGGGAGCTTAACCAAAATTTAAGTATGTACATATGTAAATGTAATGGAAAACTTAAAATCATTGTGAACTATATAGTTATAATAGAATTGGAACGTTAACGCCGCATTCTTTTTTTGCGGAAAGGATTTTAGTTTAGGTTCCAGTTTAGTTCCTAGCCTTTATAGTTCAGGATCTGGCGATACTTCAGTTCTAGCCCAAGTTCTAGTAAAGTTCGTAGTTCTGTTTCTAGTTCAGTTCTTTGTTTAGTTTATAGTTCCTTTAGTTCACCACATAGATTATTTTCTTGTCCAGTTACTAGTTTAGTTCCTTATTCAGTTTTTGTTTTTTTTTTTTTTTTTTTTTTTGTATTAATAGTCCTTTAGTTCACCACATAGATTATTTTCTTGTCCAGTTACTAGTTTAGTTCCTTATTCAGTTTTTGTTTTTTTTTTTTTTTGTATTAATAGTAATTGACCAGACAGCAAAATACTTCGACATTTCGTGCAAATGTCTGACTTCATTCTTAGAGACTTCGTTCAGATTTCTGTCAGACATTGAATATACTTACTGTCTGGCCGATTTCTGATCGAATTCGCATGGATATATCGGGGGGAATTCATGTACAGATATGTCCAATATAATTCCGACGGAATTCATTTTCAGATTTGTCTAACGAGACTTATTATTTTTTTTAAAATAATGGCAATTGTCATTCAGTTGAAAATAATTTTAATTTTATTTTATTTGTTCAAGATAAAAAGCATAAAAGAGGTACGTACGTGTAAAATTTATAATTCTATACATATTTTCTTTCAGCTATTAGTTAGAAAGCAAAAAATCTCGGCTAACACATCAGAACTTCCCAAGCCTTTTTCATTAGATTTCTGTAAGATATCTATCAGAAATCCCGACAAAAAACCAGAATTTCCACGACATGTCTGTCAGAATTCGTGTCAACCACTTCATACATTTTTGGGTCAGAAATCTGACAGAATTCGTAAACGATTCCGACTTTTTTGTCGAAGTTTCTCTCAGATATCTGAACGATGTCGGATTATTTTGCTGGCTGGGTGATTTGATTTTCTAATACAACAAGACACAATATTTTAAAAATTTATGAATTAGAATCAGACAAGTTAAAGTATACATTGATAAAGAAAATATTTTATTATAAATTTAATTTAATAATTTAATAAAAATTAAATTTCATGAACTTAAGCCTAATTAAAAATATTAAAAATTTGGATTAAAAACCATAAATAGTTCAACAAAATAACCACAATACTAATTATTATAAATTATATTTCATTTTAATTAGAGTAAAATAATGTAAAGGTATATAAAAATAAAAAAAGAAAAAATAAAAAAGGGTAAATAAAAAAAAAGTTTACATTTAAAACATTAAAGAAAATTCACGAAAAATATTCCCTCATTAATTTTCTAAATCGTATAGCGTTGCTAGTTATTTGCAAATAATTTGGAAGTTGATTCCTGAGACGTAAGCCTAATATAAAGTATTGGCATTCAGAAGCATGGTCCGAATGACGAAATTGAATTTAATTTTTCCCTCTTCACGATATAGAAGACTGCAAACGTTCATAAAGATATTTTGGCTCCCTTGTCATTATTATTTTGTGAAATAATATTATGTTTTTGAATTGAAGATAGTTTGAAAATGACATATTGATGATATTGTTGTATGTTACGTTCAGCTTTCTCATATCATTTGTGTTACAACCAGTAAAAATTTCAGATGAGTATAAAAGTGTCGGCAGAAGATATGTTTTTGCAAGTAATATTCTTATTTGCAGAGGTGTAAAGTGCTGAGAAGCCCATAAACTTCGACCAGGATAAAGTTTTTTACTCCTAAGTTTCTCGCTGAATCTACAACATCGATTCTCAAGCCACCAAGAAATATATTTACCTCAAAGTCTATATGAAAGGCTCTTTTACATATTAGTATGCATTTCGATTTGATAGGTTAAGTCGGAAACCGTTAGCCGCTGCCCATGTTAATATTTTCCCATGATCATGATTTAATTCGCGTAATTTCATATTAGCTGACTCTTTAGGACTACTGAGATACAACTGAACGTTATCAGCATACTAGAATACGATAGTTGGTTAGGGAGATCGTTCGCATATAAAGAGCAGCGGTCTTGATCTCTCAGGTGGAAAAGTTGTTCACTACCCTTTAATTGTGAAATTGAAACAGTTGTGATTGCAGACCCATGTGTCTCAGTTAATGAATGAAATGAAAAATGGAGTTATTAAAATAATTAAAAAAGAGTGTGAATTAAAAAGAGTGTGAGTATAGCAGGGGTACAATGATGGATCCCTGTGGGACTCCTCTAGTTACTTGTAAAGAACGCGACATAGATTCAGCATTTGCAACTGATTGGCATCTACTTGAAAGGTATGATGACATCAGTTTCAGAGCAAATTTGGACAGTTTCATGCACAAGATCGAATAGTACACTGTATCAAAAGCCTTTGAGTGGTCTAATAATACCAAAAACGTTGTTTTTTCTCATCTAAGTTACTACGAGTTTTCTCTATCACATCTAGTTCGGGTTTATCTTAAGGTTCAAGTTATGGTAATATTCAAGATTCTAGTTGAGGTTCTACATAGTTAAGTTGTTATTTCAATTTATAGTTGAGGTTGTTGGTCAGTTTAACTTTAGTTCTAGTTTAGTTTTAGTTTAGTTCTTGTTTATTTCAGTTTAAGTTCAGTTCTAGTTTTAGTTCAATTCTGGTCTAGTTCAGTTCTAGTTCAGCTCTAGTTCAGTTCTAGTTCAGCTCTAGTTAAGTTCTAGTTCAGTTCTAGTTTAATTTTTATTACGAACGGTCGAATTTTATCGTGCTGCATCAAGAATAACAAAATTAACCGTGTTAGACTTCCTACAATTTTATAATATTAGTAAAAAAATGAAAAAGAAACCGAAAAGAATAAGAAAGAATTATTAAGAAATAATTGTGTTACATATTAATGAAAAAAAGAACAAAGAGTTCATGTGGAAAACACAACAAAAATTAACCATCAAAATATGTGAAGTGTTTTTTGTGTTATTCTCAGTATCACTTATTCAATTGCAGAGCCGATCGGAGGTGTCACAAATGCAAACCGCGCATAGGAAACACTGGCAGCAAAAATGCATATCACATCGTTGTAGATGAGATGCTCCGAACAAGGAACCCAAAACACAGAAGTCTTAATTAAAAATATTGAAATAAATGACGTATAAAACCAAAACATACACCCAAGTGAAGTTGTTGAAAGAAATCGCTATTAAAAATAATATTTGCTATTCCTGTTCTCTAAAGAAATCGAAAAAAGTTATTAATGATGAGAGAACTACTTAGCAATATCAATCGACACAGAGTGGATTCCAGTCTTACAAATGATGACTCAAAACGGCGTCTGCTAGTTTAAACAAAGGTAAAAGAGTAAAACTAAAAGTTCATATGGGTTCGCTATGGAAATGTCTATGCCAAGAAAAATTAAATCTTTAACCCCATCAGCCGATATTAAATTAATTACATCAGCAATTTAAACTGATACACAAACTCAGGTTTTATTTTAGGTTTTAGTCCAGGATTTTGTTTAGTTTCAGTCTTGTTAAGGTTAAGGTTCTTAATTCGGATTCCAGTACCGATGGTCTGTAACTTAAGTGAGAACTTCTCGCATCGAAAAGTGAAAAAAAACTGTGTCTGTAACTCATGTCGAAAACTATCAATAGAGGTAATCTCTAGTTACGTTATAAATGTCATAACATTGCACTCGAAGCCGATGTGACATTGCAGACGTTGAGAACGCCAGTCACACATATCGTTGACGGCGACCAAAATTTACTAAAATTGAAAATTTTTCAACGACGGCGGCGAAAATACTACCGTCGGCTATACCAAATAATGTAAAGTGCGACTTTAATGTTTATTGTTTGCATGCGAGCTTTAAAAACATTCGTATATTTTATAAAAATGTTAAAAGCAAAATAACAAAAAACAATGAAAAAATGTACCAAGAACAAAATATTATTACATATTATTATTATTTCCATTTTGCATTTTTAATTGTTTTTAGTGATACAATTTTTTCTCGCCTCATTTTTATTTGTGAGTTTATTTGACAGTTCAAAGCGCGAACTTTTCTCACCAAAATGCTGCACACACTTTTTCTGTAAATTAGAGTAATTTCCTTACGTGGCAGCATGTACTCGCCAAAAAAAAAAGTTGCAGACACAGTTAAGTGAGAAAATCAGCTGTTTTTTTTTCAATATGTGGCATTTTTTCCATTTCAAACGAAAAGTTTCTCGACGCGAGAGTCACAGAACATGAGATTTAAGTTGTCGTTCAAGTTCGGCTATTAGTTGAGATTTTAGGTAAGATTTGGTTCAAGTTTCCCTATTTATAAAGTTTAAGGTATTAGTCCAAGTTTCAGTTCTTATTCTAGACCTAATATGTTGCGTTCAAGATAGGTTAATAATTTAAGTTTAGTTCGCATTTTATTCAGATTCCAGCTCGGGTTGTAGTTAAGATTTCATTTCAGCTTCTAGTTTAAATTCTAAACTAGTTTTTGGCCAATTAATTACTGATTCTCAAGCCATTGTTCATAAAAATAAAAATCACTCAACGTATGATTAATAATTTTTCTTAGAAAAATAGTTTTAAGCAATTATACGCCTACCATAATTTAAATTGTTTGTTACATTTTTACTTACTTTGATAAATTTTCAACTTTAATCCAGAAAATACTTCAACGTCTAACAGCTTTAATTAGTTTAATTAACATTTATAAACTTAATGGCATTTCACTCTACTGTTGATCACTTTATTATTCCGTTATACACATAAATTCGAATAAATTTGTTTATTAAATTTTTGACTTAAAGAAAAGCGAAAAATAGTCATAAAATTCTCAAACACAAACAACTTGTTTAATTATTATTTATTTTTCTTTAAATTCTAAAGTTAAAAACAAAGCAAAATGAAAAAAGAGAACAAAATAAAATGGCTTTTGCACAAAAAGGCGCTTAATTACCATTAAGTGTTTATTCCCCTTGACTTCACAAAACCGATGGTAACTTTTGCTTCAACTTTCAGCACAACTTAAATGCCTTGATGATGCTGTTGCTGCTAATTTTGTTGTTGTTGTTGTTGCTCTACTTCAACAGCATTTAAGTGCTGATGTCCGTTTGCAATGGAAAAAAAATACATACAATATAAATATAAATCCATATAAAACATCAGCACAGAGCACAACTGAAAACGACAACAACAAGAACAATATAAAAAAATGTTAAAACCAAATTTACAAATAAACGCGCGCAATTTTAATTATACTAACATCTCACATCAAATACGTTCAAACATTGTTTTACTTTGTAACAACAACTAAAACCCGTTCTTCACTTTGTATTCAAGTGCACACACGAAACCATTCATTCAACAAGAGTAACGTTGTTTAAAAGAATGGCCAGAAAATCTACCACTCATACATAAATACATACACGCTTTCAAAGTACGGCAGAACTTTAAAATTTAACACATTTCTGGTGTCACCGTTAGTTGTTCAGACACACACAAACAGTTCAAAAGTTGTTTACCGTTATATTTATATATTTTCTACAAATTTATTGTATTTGATTACAGGGACACAGCATCCCGCTTCAAAAGGACGATAACAACTGAAATGTTTGGTAAAATGTTTAACAGTCGCAACTTGAAAGCGATTAAAGAAACAAAAGAAGTTGTTGTTAGTTAAAACGTGTTTGATCAAACAGTAGGGATGAGCACTATTTACTACAGGGGATTTTTTTAAGGGTTTTAACTTTTAAATGTCTTTTTGTATTTTATAGTTTGATGTTAAGTTTTTGAATCCTTATTTAAATACTTATTTAGTAAATATTGTTATTGTATAATTTTTAATTTGTTATTATTCAGGAATTTTTTCTTTGTCATTTAAATTTGTTGGCCTTATAAGGCTTGTTATATTAGGTACTCGTTGAAAATAAATAAATAAATATTTATTTAGATTTAAGTTGTATTTAAATAGAGTTTCTGTTTTTAAAGGATAATAATAAATCAGTACAAGTGTAACTGGTAAACACGTAAACTAGGTAGAAGTACATAACACGCGTTAGTGCGCGCGCGCTCTGTCGTCTTCTGTCAAAAAAGTTAAACTAGTGTATTTTCAAAGAACAAACTACATGCCAAGGCAAATTCATACAAGGTGGTCTTATTTTGAAAACGTTTTACAACACTGTAAAATATTTTAACGTTAGGTCAAAAATTCAAACAAATATTTGATTTTGTTTTTATATTAAATTGTGTTTTTTTTGAAATGTTATAACTTAAAAAAGTTTTAAATTTCACAATTTTAATCGAAAATTATAGAATTTAGTTAAGATTCCCTCGAACCAACAGGACGGCATACCATTTTGACACAAGGTTAGTAATCAGCTGTTGCTTAGTAGCAAGATAAGTTCACCTGGTGTAAATTCGCCTTGCTACATGCAAAATATTTTGACCAGAAAGTTGGTTAACTTTGAACTTTTTAATGCGTTGTGTATTTTTGTCAAGTAATCAGCTGACAATAAAAAAAATAATTTAACAAATTTGTGAATCATGAAAGAAAAACTTATTGAAGAGCTTTAAAAACATACAATATTTATAAAAAAAGCATAAATTCAATTAAATAATAAAATCTTGATATACTTTCTAATCCGTTATCAATGCACAAATAAGTAAACAGCTGACAGGAATGGCTTTTGTAACGCGCGTTGTGTAACTTGCAATTTTTCATGCGCTAAAGTTCTTAAGCGCACGACAAACGTCGACGAATTAACGCGTGCTATGTACTTCTACCTTAAATGCATAAAAATGGCCGCTTAAGCTATTGTAGTGTTGCCACATTATTATTTTTTAAGCTACATATAATATGGGGCACTGATTAACAGCAGGTTTAGTTTTACTTAACCAGCGTTTAAACATTCACTGATTATAAACCATAAGCTGTTAAATAATACTAAACTACTAATTAACCCAAAAAAAAACTTTTAAAACAGCTGTTTAAACAAAATAACTCCACGTCTACAAATTTACTGTTATAAAAGCGCTGTTAAAACATTTGCATTTACAACCGTGTTATAACATGAGAAAAACTCTAACATGATGAGTCTATACTAAACACTAACATTATATTATGTTAATGTTAAGCATTTTGTGTAAGTTGTATACTGCGTGTAAAGATACTTCTAAAAGGTTCGCCAAGATAGCAACGGCGGAAACTAAAAATCAAGGAATTTAGTGGCAACGCCGAAAATGAAAATGAAGTGATTTATTGGTTATAATGATTTTAGAAATATAAATATAGATATCGATTAAAAAACATCAACCGTGCAAAAAACCGTCCGAGCCGTTGCAAAGAAAACTGGTCTCATCCAAAATGGACAGTAAAAATCGTTGCTGATTAGGAAGTGTCAGGGCATAAACTCAATGAAATATGGAAAAACACCACTTAAAGATAAAAAAAAAACAACTTTGCAAACATTCGCCCGAGCCGTTCCAAAGAAAAGATGCTTCATCTGGAAGTGTCAGGGCATAAACTCAATGAAATATGGAAAAATAACACTTAATAAAGATAAAAAAAATCAACTTTGCAAGTTCAGCTAGTATTTCAGCTCCTAAATTCGATTTTAGTTATGGTTCCGGTTCAAGGTAAACTCTTAGTTTAGATTCTAGATTTAATTCAGTTTTAGATTCTAGTTCCTATTCTGGTGTAACTTTATGCTTAATTTCCAGTTCTTTTTTTAGGATGGTATTTAAGATTCAGGGTTAATTTTTAGACACATTCTAGTTCGGTTTTTCTTCAAACGGAATCGGCTCAGATTTCAATTTATTTTTTGGTTTAGTTTTAACTTCCGGTTTCTTGATGTAGTTCGAGATATCATTCTGTTTAAAGTTCCAGATTTTGTTGAGGTTCTACTTTTAATTCATGTTTACTTCCAGTGTTAATTCACGTTTCAGTTCTTGTTAAGATATTATTAAAGGGCTTCTCGTTCTAGGATCTTTTTTAAGCAGACATTATATATGCAAAACATCAGTTGCAAAGCAACTCGCCTTTTTAAGTGCTTTCTACCAAGCAACCGTGAAAAATTTTACAATGTTATCTGTACCAAAGTTCACTAAAAACAATATCGATGCGTACACAATAATCCAACTAGATATAGTTAAGCTCGATGGTACTTTTTTGACTTTGACTGCAAAGTATTATGATGTTTAGGAACTCAGCCGTCCTATCAAAAAGTATCTCTTCAAAATTTTTCGTCCAACACTGATGTTCGTTTCAAACATGTTGTGCAACTCCTTTGCACCTGTACTACACGTTTAACATTTTTACTGCAAAAGCTGACTGTGTTTAAGTAGAATTGATTTAAAAAAAATCTCTTGTTGAATCCGCCGCATTGCTGAGGACAGAAGGTATTTCAACCCGTTTTATGCCCAACACTTCTGTTTGAGTTTTACATACTCAATGAGTACATTCAAACATACAAATTAGAAAAGTTTGAGCATGAATCAAAAAGCGGATTTAAATGTTACTTGTTTTATGGGTATGATTACCAATTTTTGTCTACACTTTCCAGGTAATCAAGGGTGGCTTAATAAGAAATCAACTTAATAAGAATACACACTTGTGACTGAATTTCTTTTAAGCTTTTCGTTTCCTGATCTTTTTTTCCACAATTTTTGCTTTCAGAAATCACTTGTTTGAATTCTAATTAGAATTTTAAAGCAACACTGATAAGTTTATTAATTTATGTTCGACATGTCATCATCCTTTTCTACACCCTTCCATGTCAAGAGTAGCACATTAATCTAATTTAAGAAAAAAGCAGTGGTAAGACTTAAGTTTTTAAAGAATCTCACTTAAGAAAACAATAGATACAAATGATGCTATTAGTTAGGAGGCGTAACTCTTTGGGTTTTCAGTGTTGCAAGCCGCTCTGGTAAATGAAAAAAAAAGTAAGAAGCTGTAATACAAAAAAAAAATGTATAATAAAACACCAGAGGATGTTTACATGTTGATTGCAGAAGAAAAATTATTTTTATCATTGTTTTATAAAAGTGGTGATTTCATGTGTGTATGTATGTATGTATGTTTTAAAGCTGGCAGGTCCTTTAGAGTATTGTTAAAGGATTACAAGCTGCTGCACTTGGTTGCACACATTGTTAAAACAAAAAGTTTGTGAAGGCTCAGGATTTTTTTTGGGATTTACATGGAAAAAAATCTGTCTTTCTGTCTGTCCTTCTTGTTGCACAAAACTTCAAAACAAAATGTGTCAAAACATGTGTGTGGTTAAAGACCACAATTATATGTTATGAATTTTTTTTTTTTTTTTTTTTTTTTTGTTTTGAATAAAATAAATATATTTGTGCGCGTGTGTATGTGAAGATTGTGTCAAAGTGCCTGTGCTTTTTGCAGAGACTAATTAGCCTATTTAGAGACAATTTATGAAAAATTACCCCGGATACAAGTGTCCTTAAATCAACGAGGGTTTTGTTAATTATAGTGCAAAGTGTAGTTTTTGGATAAGATTTTGAAAGTAGATTACATCGGCAGGAATTTTTGATTCAATTAGATGTTACAATTATTCTAACCCAAGAAAGATAACGTTATTTTTTTGTACTCAAAAGATAACGATACGTCTGAAAGACGTATGCTTGTTTATATCCTTTAAAGGATATCACCGAAAATAATATTGATGAATTTTATTGTTGAAATCATTTATTTATTCTATTTCTTTTAAAAAAATATAGTTTTTAAATAGAAAATTATTAGCATTATCAAAAATTAAAGAGTTTTTATAAAGGACTTCAGTTCGGTTCTAAAAACTTAAATAAATATTTTCTTTGTACTTTATGTAGATAATGTTATCTGTATTAACTTCTATAAACCAAAAAAAAAATTTGAATAACATTATGTGCAAGATTTACAAATTTAAATTTTGTGGTCGCCACATACAGGTATACCGCACTTGACACACACCATTTTGGGCATAAGTTTAATTTCTGATGGACAGAAGCAACCGTATTATTTCTTTTTTTATTCACGCTGTTCTCCACTACAACCTCAATCATTACTTACTGCATCTGGTAAAATTTGTTCAATGTTGTCGGTTAAAGTTTTCGATAAAATAGGGATTTCTAGCCTTAAAATTGTAAAATTTATGGGAATTTCGGCACTGGTCCATTAAACAATTTATGAAATTATTTCGGTAGTCAAAAATATCGAAGCATGAAATTCAGTCGTACAGTGATTTAAATTCCCGAGAAGGTCCTCTTGCCATACGAACTATATCCATTGGAGAAACTCGGCCATCACTTTGACCCTTCGATGTAGCTCACTTACTTTTATTTCTTAAAGTGGGTCGAGATATCGAAATAACGCAGCTCTATAAAATCTGTAATCCTTATTCCCTTTTTTCCTGAGCTTCCTCTGATAAATCTCCAAGTGGCACTAACTGATATTTAATGACATCTTCTCCATGATAAAGGATTTTGTGAACTGTAGCAGACATATTTCTCCATGGGTACTTGGTTGTACACAGAAAAAATTATTTTTTCAATTCAAACAAAAAATTTGTAGAATCAAATAATTTTTTGTCTGAAATCGGTCCTACAAACAAATTCGCATATTCAAACAATTTATTTGCATTTTGTTTATTGAAAAAAAACGCCGATTTTTTCAAACAAATAATTTTACAGAATCAAACAAAATGTTTACTGAAATTCATATAAATTTTAAACAAATAATTTTGCTGAATCAAACAAAAAAGTTTTGGAACAAGCAATGACGCGCACACAAGCAAGCACTGTTGGTGAAGATGAAGCAGAGCAGAGCGGCCGGCTGGCTTTGAGACACATTTTTTTGTTGGAATAATTTTTGAACGAAGTCTTATTTATACACACAATGTTTTTCTTCGTCACTCACTTTTGCTGCATCCTTTCCTTTGCTAATGAAGAAGAAATGTAACCAAAAACGGCGGCAGACCGACTCGATATGTTATTCGTCATCATTCTATTTTTGTATTTGATGTATTTAAACAAACTGTTTGAAAAAATTGAATACGGGATTTTGTTTTTTTTTTACCAACTTTGAAACCAACCAAAAATTTATTTTGTTTCTTATAATGTTGTCATTTCTGTTGTTTAAAACAAATGAAACGTTTTTTTTACCTGCTATTGTTTTTTACTACAAACCTCGTCACGCTATTTTATTTTCTTATTGCTGTACTTTTTTAAAGCGTCCAAAAATAGACTGCATGTGTTTTTTGTTGTAGTTCTTATATTTATCATAAAGAAGTGTTGCTTACAATCAATAAAAAAAATGCAAAAGGACGACAACATTAAAGAGCATTAAATATTTCATACAAAATTATGAAAACTTGAAACCAATAGCGCGTTTATTATATTTTTGAAGAGTTGTCCACATTTTTGTTGGTTAAATAAAAATCAAACAAAAATATTGATTGAATCAGTAAAAAAATTTGTAGAAATCAAAAAAAATTTCAAACAAGCGTTTGTTTGAAAATAATTCGGCAATAATTTTTTCTGTGTATATATTTTTGCAGTTTCCTTAGCAAAATCTCCAAATTTTCTAGAGACAATTTCTTCATTGCAAGTACTTCTAGGATTATTTGAAATCTAAAAATTAGGTTAAAATCAACACCTGTTATTTCAGATGCTATTTCTGGATCTGAAAAGAATCTTCTTGCGGTATTGCCATCATTTGTATTGCCTGACCCTTGTTTCGGCTGATCTATAATCAACCCAAATTTGAGATATTCATCTTGAACATGTTTCCTTTTTGAACTTCTTAACTCCTTGTTGGTTTCGTTGTTTCTTATTGATCCTGAAGATCCGAAATCCAAATCATAACTGATTTTAAGTATGTATTCCATAAGTCGTATTCTTGCATGTAGTGGTGATAATCCAAATTCATATGCATCAGTATTATCTAATGATTTTGTCGGGACTTGGTTTAATTGGCTTGATGTTGCATGGCATATGATGCAGCTGGATGCAGCCTTCGTGTTAGTCAAAGCCTGGCCTACTTTTCCATCTATCATTGTTAGCACTAATTGGTAGCTAACTTCAATTTGCTGCCCATCTAAATCTAACTGTAATGGCTGTAGCATTGCAATTTGGGCCTTGATATCACTAACTTCTTTATTAATGGCATCATGAGTTTCTTTTTTGAATTCAAATTTTATATGTCTGCAATATTTCGTAGAAGATGGTGTCTCATTTTTCCAAATATCCTTTGTTTGCGTTGTGCTTGTCGAAGGCTCTGAATCTTCCAAAATCTTTTTTAATCGCAATGGTACAAATGATACCATGAACATATCTGAGTCCGAAATATTTTCACATACTACTTGTTTGTATTGTTTTTGTCCGGAAGAACCATCACATCCCCATTTACAAAAAAGAATTAACTTTGTGTTTCCATATTTCTTTAACACATTTCCTTTTATTGATTGTAGCAAGCGTTCGGATGTGTGATTAAGTAGAGATTGTAGTTGTACGTCTGCCGAAATTTTAGCAGATGTTATGTGATGATATGCTGGATACAGATTTGAGCCTTTTTCAATCGCACGCAATCTGAGCTGTATATATTGCTGTTTTGTTAATTTCAAATCTAGAAATAATGCTAATGCCTCCTCATTTGTGAATTGTTTTGCATCGCTTGGAGTTGGTATACTTTTAAGAATCCGTTTTGTTCTCAATGGACTAGCTTTAACAACTTTTTCAATGATATCCACTTTTGTCAATTGTTTCTGTGATCGCAATTGATATAGGAAAGTATCTTGAATATTTTCATATCCGATATCTTCATTTATATCCTTAAGCTTCCGCCTCTTGGATCTATCGCTACAGTTGTCCAGCGATTTTTGTGGTCTCCCACGTGTGTTTTGATTTGAAGTTTCTGAAGCGATCTGGACAGAAAGTTCGTTCATTAACCAGTTTGCAAAGCTCTTATAAAATCTATCTTTGCTGTAATCAACTTTCCTGTATCGCTGTTTTAAATGTTTGATGAAAACATATAATTTATTTTCTAAGTTCGATTATATTTCAGTGCTATAGGAATTTAAGTTTCCTTTTTTTCGAATGTAATTTTTAACATCTTCCATCTTTCTTAAATACTCTCCGGCCAATTCTTTATAGCTGAAGCTCTCCATGTTTATGAAAAACGTTGTTATTGCTCAGATATATTATATCCACTGAGTTTGCATCCGAATGTCACTTGCTTTTAAACCTTTTCATACTTTTTTTCATACCAAGTACAGGTAGAATAAAAAGGATTAAAAAACTTAAAATCCTTTTATTTATACGCTATAAAATACCTGACACAAATTTAACAACGCATTGCATAGCTATAGGGTCATGGACTATTATTAGAGTCATAAAAACAGATAAAATAAAAAGACCAAACAAAATTTAAAAAGCCCTTCTAAGGTGGGAGTCACAATATAACTGTTTAGCGTAAACGCGTGTATAAGCTCTTTATTCTACTATAGAATACGCTAGTGTGAACGTAGTGTAACGGATAAGGATGAATCAGGGTAGCTATACGTTTTTCTGATTGTGTAACATTAATAAAATTTTTTATATGTACTACCTGTATTATGTTCGATCACGATCAATTTTCCCTATATCATAAAATTTTTTTGAAGACAATAGCACATGATTTCTGTTACTTCTGCAAACATTTTTGCGGAATAAAAAAAATTGTAAAAAACAACTTAAAAAAAAATTTTTTTTTCTGAGTAATTTCATTAAAATTACCTTTCTATCAGTGGTTTTACCTTCTTAATCCCTTTTGGGCGGCAAAAGTTCTATTGTACTTAAGTTGAAATTTGACAAAAATATAGTAGTTTATAAATTTTTTTTTTGAGTAATTTCATTAAAATTAAAAAAGTGTTAAACAGACGGGTCCAAACGGGTACAAGAGTATATACAGGGTAAAATAAAACACTTTCACCTTTCTATCAGTGGTTTCACCTTCTTGGTCCCTTTTGGGCCGCAAAAGTTCTATTGTACTAAAGTTGAAATTTGACAAAAATATAGTAGTTTAGAAATTTTTTTTTTTAGTAATTTCATTAAAATTAAAAAAGTGTTAAACAGACGGGTCCAAACGGGTACAAGAGTATATACAGGGTAAAAGAAAACACTTTCACCTTTCTATCAGTGGTTTCACCTTCTTGGTCCCTTTTGGGCCGCAAAAGTTCTATTGTACTAAAGTTGAAATTTGACAAAAATATAGTAGTTTAGAAATTTTTTTTTGAGTAATTTCATTAAAATTAAAAAAGTGTTAAACAGACGGGTCCAAACGGGTACAAGAGTATATACAGGGTAAAAGAAAACACTTTCACCTTTCTATCAGTGGTTTCACCTTCTTGGTCCCTTTTGGGCCGCAAAAGTTCTATTCTACTAAAGTTTAAATTTGACAAAAATATAGTAGTTTAGAAAATATGTCCTAGCATCTCAAATATAAATAACACAACAGTCGCAAATATTACCATTTTAAAGATAACAAGACTACCAACCTAGCAGAAAAGCAAGCAGGTCATTATCGCTTATAGTTTTTGTGCAATGATAATTTCTTTCGGATTAAATATTAAAAAAAATACTTTTTTCTGAATTAAAAAAAAAAAAAAGTTGTGTTTAACAACATGTCACACCCACAATTACCAATATTTTGACCAAATTTTTTGGCTACCTTACTGTATATGTTTACTATTAAATCAAATTAAAATTTTTGAAATCGGTGACAAACAAAAATTGGACTTTTGGCCAATGAAATAAAATTGTCAGCCACTGTGAGACGTACCTTATATTTCTAGGGCTAATTACAAAAAAGGGCAAATGGTGAAAAAGTTATAACTTTAATTTTATCTGATGAAATGAGATTTCTATTCAAAAAATTTAGCAAAGTATCCTAATAGCTAAATACAGGTATTTGTAGCCTATAGGCTAGGCCATAATTTGTTTAGTATCGCCTTGAAGAATTCTAAATAAAATTCCTTTCGAATCGAAAAAGTAAACGATCACGACTGCCAGAATCAGTCCCAGTTCTATCACTTAAAAAAATAAAGAATATGCCAAAACTGACTTTGAAAACACCCTTTCAATTAAAGTAAATGTAGAGATGGGATTGCATTTAAAAGATTTTCTAGGTTTTCTGATTGTTTTTAATTTTATTTGAACACATTTAATCATTTTTTATATAAACACAATTTGTATTTAATTTTTTTCTGTTAAGCTGGTGAAGAGATTTTTTTAAGTAGATTTCCATTTTCTTTTCCCAATATATCATTATCATCTGTTAGATTTTGATCAAATCCAATGTCAAACAACCGATTATACATTTTGATTGCAAACTCTTTTGTTTCAAATTTCAAGCTATATTTTAAAAAGTTATCATTATTGGGGAACTTTATTATTCCATCCAACTCAATTAATGTAGCGTAATCTTTACTGAAATCTTGAATAGCCACATCCAGCCGTCCTACCCATTGCCGTCAGTGTCAGTATTTTTTTTTTTTTGTCAGGTAACCCATAATCTAACCGTGCACACTTTACACATAAATAAATGATATGGAAGCTTTGAATCACATTCACTTAAGACTACCAATGACATTTAACATTCATTTATCGTGGGTGGTGAATTTCAAATATGCCTGCGACCGTTTGGTAATAGATTAAAGAGAACGTGAACTTATTTCCTTTAATCTTTTACCAACCAGTCACTGACGTATTTTAAATTCGCCAACCACGATAAGGCCGATTATGTTTTAGTCGAATTCCCTTTTTTTCTTGAGGAACAACGTAGGTTCGAATATTTGTTGTTTGACTTGTTAAAAAGTTTGCAACATTTACGTACGCGACTAACAATGAACTATATTTCGTATTTTAGATCAAATTCCTTATCCAAATGAATTTCTTTTCCTATTCCATTTTTTATTAATATTGTCACTTTCATTATGTATCACTTTAACATTCATCACAACTTTCCTATTTTTTGCTTTATACATACAATTTAATTTTAACGCATTCAATCAGTTAGATATCCTAAAAAAAAAACTATATTAAAAACAAAGTGACTTAAGTTCGTTTTAATCGATTAATTGACATAAATTGTTCGAATTAATCGTTAATCGAAAATGGCTGTTTTGATTATTTGATCAAATAATTGCAAAAATACTCTTATGAGCATATACGCCAATGTGTTTTATTTCTAACGACGAATATTCGTTGCGATTAATTCGTCGTTCGCCCCAGTTGTGGTTCTAGCATAAAACAAGCAGTGGCCAGTGCTGCCGTGCCGATTTCTCGCTGAACGATTTTAAAACTTGTGCGGCGTCCTTATTTTCGATTTGGCGACAGGGCACTTTTTTGTTTGGCGATTTATAAAATAGTTGGCGAGTTTGTTGGCTATTTTTGATGAGCTATGAATGAATTTATTTTGGGAATCGTTGAAGTCAATACGAAAAAATTATATTCACCCCTATTATAATAGTCGACGTCGACACAAGTCGACGGCACCTGAACAGTAATGGTATTTTCTGAGTCGTTATTGACAATAATCGACTACTATTGACAGTCAATTGATATTTTCTAAGGCGCTTTTAAATCGACGTCGAGTAGAATTGTCCCTGTTTAGTCGACGCCTCAAATGAAAGTAAAAGAAATTTTAAATGAAATTTTAGCATATTTATTGAATACGTTTAAAATAAAAAAAATGCAAATTTAAAAGAAGTTATGGGCACAAATTTTATTAGTAAATTAAACGCTAAAAATGCGAAAATTCGGAAAAGTTTGCTAAAATAGCGTAAATTCGCGAAAAGTTTTAGTATAGCAATAAAGCCATACAATTGAATAAAAGTCCCTTTAACTATAAGGAATGGTAAAATTTCGGTAAAAATTGCAAAATTAACGGAAATTCGCAAAAATTTGCTTACAGCGGCATGATAGAAAAGTCTTATACATATTTATTAATAAACGTTAAAGCTATAAAGAATCAGAAAACTTACAGTAAAAATATCTGTTATCGAAAACATGGCAAAAATTCGCGAAAAAATTTAAAATTGGAAACAAACTCTACCCTTTATTTGAAAAAGCAAAATCGGTTAAAAAATATGTCGGATAGTAGCTTATAGCGGTAAAATGTGGGTTATAGTGATGAAGACAAAAAAAATTATTGGAGATGGGATTTTTTTTTTTTTTTTGTCAAATTTTCGATAACTAGTCGGGGTCGACACAACATTCTTATAAAATACTAAATTAATGTCGAAGTTATGTAGTCGTCGACTTGATGTGGCAACAATTTAAAATTAATGTCGATGACGATGACGACTTACATAATAGGGGTGATTATTTTTATTTTTGTATTTTTATGTATGAAATTTGAGGGATTTATATATATGGAATAAGGTAATGTTTTGAAATGGATGACGAAGATGTGGATCTTCAAAATCTTCAAAAAATTAGTTTTTAAATAGAACTCCTGAAAATATTAATATAGTTAAAGTTTACGAACGAGCATATATGGGCATTTCCCCAGAATGGTCTACCAGGACGAAAAAATAAAATGTTGATTATCATCGTCTTTTATTGTTTCTTATTAGAAAAAAGGCTATGTTCTTATAAAAGAATGGTTTCCTAGCATATCTGAGCTGTTTTACTTGAGGAAATTGGTCTGGAAACTGGAAAATTTTATAATTTCCTGTATTTTCTACTTCTGAAGACATTTTTATATACTTATTTTACATGCAAAAAATATGTTATGTTTACACTCTTTCTTCATAATCTCTCTATTACAGTCAATTGTAAAAGGAGTATTAAGTTTGTTTGTTAAGGAAATTTGAAGACATTTATGGTAAAATGCATGGTGATAATAAAAAAAAAAAAAAAAAAAACATGGAAAAATCGTACGTTCGCGATCCGTACGTTCGCGACCGGTACATAAGCCAATTAAACAAAAACCAAGAGAGATATTTTATTTTGTAAATACTGGATGGAGACCTACATTAATACGCTTTTAAAATAAATTAATCACTTTTGAAAATTCCGTTTTTTACGCAGATTTTTACATTTCACTACTGTCAGTCGAAGTTGACTTCTATTTTGAGTACGTTCGTAAGCACACGTTTATAACTCTTATTATGAAAACTTAAACACGATGAAATCCAACTTTTGTACTAAACATAGAGCTACCCAAATGCTATCGAATCGCAAAAAAAATGCTAGGAAAAGTTTTGTTTTTCTATATTATTTGTATATCAAAAACGTACGAACGTACGTTCGTGACCCCAGGAAATGCCCATATTCATTATGAAACGTTGCAATTTGTTATAACAAACCAAATTCATTGTTGTTAAAGATATTTTAAAGATTTTTGTGAATCCTAACAAACCGTTAGATGTTTTTGAAACACAATAAATATAAGTATTCGGCAGATACGAACCATTTTAAAGAACTTGCTTTGGCTGGTCTTTATGTGATGGTAATTCTAGCTAGTAATGCCTGTGTTGAAAGTAGGATATTCATTTAATCGGGCTTTTGCTTTAATCGGTTAATCGCTCGATTAATTAACCGAGGTTTTGGTTTAATCGGTTGATAATCGGTTAATTTTGTTTTTGATCGGTTAACCGATTAATAATGTTTTTCTTATAAACTTAGTAATTTCATTAAATAAAAATGCAAAATTTTTTATTATTTGGAGTTTATTAGTAAAGAAAAAAAAACAATAACAAAACAAACACAACATTTCTTGATCTCAAACGACCAAACAAAAAAATAATTCATAAATATGGATTTAGGCGATTCTTTTCATTTGTTTCGATTAAACTTCACTTGGAAAGCACTCTTTCATTTATCGTAGATGTTGGAGAAATCGAAAGTAACGTATAATATCTGAGGCATTTTGACAAAACATCTTAAATCAAATTTAAAAAGTTGAAAAAAATTTTGTTAATCGTACAAATTTTCATTCAAAAAATATTTTTGCTTACGTTTTTAAAATTTTGTATTACAAACGAAATTATTCTTTAATTTCGGTGTATTTAATTATTTGATGAAAATCATTTTTTCACCGAGTTTGTTTTAAAAACTTTTTTGCTATCTTTTCTCTACTTAAGATGTTTTGTCAAAATGCCACAGATATAGAACAACTAAAAATCTTCCATTATGCCATTAAAGTCCTGTTTTAATTTTTTTTAAATTTTTTAACCCTTCTAATGGTTTACTCTGATTCTGTTAAAAGGTTGTTTGCGTTATTATCGAAAGTCTCTTCTGTGGTTAGGTCATCATATGACTCATCCTAGCAAAGCTCAGCACAGAACATTTTGCAAAAAATTTATTTCCGAATTTCTAAGTTTCTTTTTGTACTGTACTTTAAGAATGTAGGAAATATATTGTATGAAAAAATATTTTCTAATCACATAACTTTTGTATATGAGATGAAAAAACTAATTAAAAACACAAAAAAAATATTATGATCTACAAAAAAATTCAAAATTTTGTTACATCGGTTAATCGGTTAACCGACTGAAATTAACCGGTTTAATCGTTAATCGAAAATAGCCAATTTTAAATTAACCGATCAGTTAATCGGGTAGTAATTAATCGGTTAATCGGTTAACCGATTAACGGTTAACCGAATGAATACCCTAATTGAAAGAGAATTATCACCTACACTAAAATTTGCCTTCGAAATTTAATGCAATACTAATTTCTTAACGCGTTATAACGAGTTATAAATTATATAAATGACAATAGCACATGTTGCACGACTTTTTTACCTTCGTATGAAATGTTGAATAAATTAAATTGCCATATAACGTATTCCAAAAAAAGACAATAATTATAGATTTAATTCTACCGAGTATTTACCTGATACCAAGGTAAATACCGGGTATATTCTTTTTTTGGGTATTTATACAGCACAAATGAATATGGCAATCATTAACTGTCAATAAACTTAATTTAATTTTAAATTACTTTTCGTTTTTTAAAAACATCGTTAAATAAAAAAGCTGATTAAATTGCACTAAAAAAACAATAAAGCAGAGAATATTGGTTTTAAATTGTGAAGAAGGTATGTGTTTATTAGTGAAGCTAACATTGATTAAATTAAGTAATAAATTGCTATCAAATTTTGCACAAAATGTTTATACCCACCGTTTGGGTAAATACCAGAGTATTTACCAATTCTTACACAATTTTCCCCATTTACCGGGTATGTACCAATTGGATATTTATCCTATTCACATCTATAACAATCAATAAGGAATGTCTTAACAATGAAGAGTTGGCGTTTTAGTTATATAATTGAACTGCAAAAAATGCTTGTTTTTCTGCTGTAAGAATGCTACTATAAACTGTTTTAAGGTAAACATTGGAACTTTTTTTGTCACTAATCATTTTTTTACTTAATAAAAATAACCAATACATACATATGTATATCATGGCGACTTTTTCCGTTTTGGCGAATTTAAGCTATTCGAAATAAATTATTTTTTTAAGATTTATGCTAGCAACACAACTGGGACGAACGACGAATTATTCGCAACGAATATTCGTCACCAGAAATAAAACACATTGGTGTAATTGAAAGTACACACAATCATTGCGTAGACCGAAATTCGTCGTGCGTAACGAACTCTGCGATAGGTTTATTTCTATTTCTTACGCAGACGAACGACGAATAAATTAGGAAAGGGACAGCGCAGCATGATAGCAAAGTTCAAGATTTATTAAAAATCGTGAAATATTATGAATTACAGGGACAATTCGCTTCTATTGCCAACTTGGCTAAAATTCGCGAAAAAATTGCGAAATTTTAAACAAACACTTAAATTAATTAGAAATCGCTAAATGAGTGGAAAAGCGAAAGAAAATGTTGGAAAATAAAATAAAAAATATGCAAAAATTGCTAAAATTCGCAAAAAAAATTTTATATTTCAAAAAAGCCATAAAATTGATAAAAAAAAATTCCTAAAACTATAAGGAATGGCAAAAATTCCGTAAAAATTGCAAAATTAGCGGAAATTCGCAAAAATTTGCTAACAGCGGCATGATACCAAAGTCTTCTATTTATTATAAATCGTAAAAGCTGTAAAGAATCACAAAGACAAATTGCTTCTTTTTCGAATTTGGCTAAAATTCGCGAAAAATTGCAAACTTTTAAATAAACACTAAAATTTATTTGAAATCGCAAAATGGGTGAAAAAACAAAATGTCGGAAAATGGCAAAAAAAAATTTGCAAAAATGGCGAAAAATCGCGAAAAATTTTTAATATTTCAAACCAGCCATAAAATTGATTAAAAGTCCCTCAAACTATAAGGAATGGCTAAAATTCGGTAAAAATTGCTAAATTAGCGGAAAGTCGGAACAAATCGCGAACATGGCTGAAATTCGCGAAAAATTGCAAAATTTTAAACAAACCCAAAAACTAATTTGAGATCGCAAAATCGAAATGCAGAAAACCTTAAATGCTGAAGAAATTAATTTCGAGTGGATACGGATTTTAGGATATATCCGATTAAAAATTAAAAAAAATTTTAGGTTCACGCACTTATTGTGTCTCATTTGACGAATTTACGCAACGAACTCTTGCCGACGAATTCGTCGTACTATGCGAAGTTCGACGTTCGTCCCAGTTGTGTTTCTAGCATTATAAAATATTTTTTTAATGAATTAAATAATATATGTACATATATTTATTTTGTTGTCAAAAACTAAAAAAAGAAAGGCTTTGGCGATTTTTGATAATGAATTTGGCGTTAAAGGTCAAAATAAATCTGGCAGCCCTGGCAGTGACTACTAATGCTACCCACAAACGAGGCAACATCAGTTAAAACATGAGCATGTTTCACTTTATGCTGCTACCAGTGTTGCCATTAGGATACGAAAGATACATTTTTCGTATCTTTTGGTGACTTCAAGTACCATGTATAATCCGGTTATTTTTCGTATCTTTTGAATCTGTGCAGAAATGAAATCTTAGAGAATTTTTAGCCAACTTAAACTTATTGAGACTGATCATCGTTGCCGACTCAATACTAATACAATAGCAGCTTTAATACCCAAAAAAAATTCACCTACAAAATAATGTGTTGAGAAATCAGAAAAACATAAGAGCGCTACTTACATTTCTACTGAAAGAACCAATGAATTTTACAAGGGATGTCCCAAAATGAGCGCATTCAAAAGTAAGTCATTATTTTTTTCACCTACATACATCCAAAAAAAAAGTAGTTGTAGAAGTTGTTATAGATTTAGGTATAGAACAAAGCTACTAAATAATGAGTTAAACAAGCTATTCATTTTGAAAAAGTAATCGAAGTTTTTAATGGGTAATGAAGAAAGAAAGTATAAATGATGTTTAAACATACGATCCACCTAAATCGATGATGACTAGTACATAGTGCGAAGTTGTTCTAAAGAAATATGAACATGTTTTTTATTTTCAGGAAATGTATATGAACTTTTTGATATAATCGCCTTAGTTAAAACGCCTTAACTCGTGTATTAATTTTTACCAAAATGAATTTGTTTTAATAACATCCAAAGCTTACTGTATTTTTAAAAATTACTTACCTAATATTTATGACTTAAATAATTATAAAAATGAATTTATAAGATATCTGGGTTATTTCTAGAATCCGAATCCACTCGCATTTTTGGTGTTCTGCATTTTACATTCACATGTTTTTATTCGTTTTCAATTAGAGTAATAAGGGGTTGGTGAGAGTAACACGATTCGACTTTTATTTTAATATGTGACATTATTCTTAACAAGAGAAAAATGTTTTGTTCTTTTTCCAATTTAATCAAAATACATCGGTACCTAAAACGAAAAATCAACTTTTTTATTTTGATGTTATTATAGCTCATTTTTTAACACTTTCTATGTTATTTTCCGACTTGTGGTTTTTTTAATCAATTAAGCGATCTCAAACTAGTTTTTGAGTTTGTTTTAAATTTTTGCTATTTTTCGCGAATTTTTGCTATGTTCGCGATAAAAGCGATTTGTTCCTGTAAGTTTTCTGATTCTTTACAGCTTAAACGATAAATAAAAAAAGTATACTTTGCCGCTATTAGAAATTTTTGCAAATTTCCGCTAATTTAGTAGTTTTTAACGAATTTTTGCTATTCCTTATTGTTTAAGGGACTTAAAATGAATGTTATGGCGAAATATTAAAAATTTTCGCGAAATTTCGCTATTTTTGGAATTTTTTTAACCCATTTAGCGATTTCAAATTAATTTTAGTATTTGTTTAAAAGTTTGTAATTTTTCGCAAATTTTTGCCATGTTGCGATAGATGCAATTTTTCCTGTGATTCTTAACAGCTTTCACGGATTTTAATAAATATTATGGCCATTTTCTCATTAGGTGATTATCTTTTTTCCCAACGAAAAACTGCACATTAAAGAAATTTGATTTTCTCAATGTCTCATTTGCTTCGATTTTATCGCAAAGCTAACCAGCACTCATCTGGCAATTATTTATTATTCTTTTATTTGCCGTCCAGATAAATTCAATCAGCTGACTCCCAACTTTTACATGTATTTTGAGTGGCGTTGCCAGCTAAAAACTTTGTTTTTTGTCGGTATATTGAGAAACCCAAAATCGTAAACGGACATTTTATCGGTTCAATAAATTTATGTTGACATTAAGTAACAGACAGTTTGTCGATACATTGAGAAAATGGCCATTAGACTATGCTTTGATTTTGCGGTTAGCAAATCAGCGATCTTTAGTTCAACTTAAGTTTTTTCGAACAAAATACACAAAACATGTGGATTAGATAACACCAATTTATAAATTATGCGGATTCAAAAAAATTTTCCATTCGAGTCGAAACCTAAAACATAGCTGGTCATTTTCTTTACAATATTCATTTAATATGAAATAAAAGAGTATGTCAATAAATTGTAAACGTTAAAAATAGATTTTAAAATTTTTTTCAATATTAAAAGATTTTGTTATTCGTGTAATTCCCAATTAAGCACGATGGGATAAGCTATTCCTATGCGCATTTCACTGGTTGCTTAGGCCAGATCATCAGGAAACTTCATCCATAAAGATTTTAGAAAAACTAAAGATATTAAACCAAATAAAACTGTTAAACGTATAAGACTTATAAGCAACAGTTCTACTTGTAACAATATTAAAGTTTAAGCAAAAACATCAACAATAAACAGTGAGTTTATCTCATCTTACATTCCCCACTACAATTGATTGGAATGCTCCCAACATTAAAGGCTCAGTTAGCCGGGAGTAACAGTAACAGTAACCCTACCGTAAAAAAGTAAGTTCAATCTATTTCTTACAGATTGAGACGTAACATCTTACTGCTAACTGTAATCGTTCTAATTGCTTTACATACAACAAAATGAATCAGCTGATTTTCAACGTTACTGTTACTCCCGGCTAACTGAGCCTTAATTGTAGTTGTAGGTAGGTTAAGAAAAACAAAAACAAATTTCAAAAGCATGTTCAATATGTATATTTTTGGGAAAAAGTGTATCTTTTTGGCAACTAAAATCTTTCTTTCTCGAAATTTCACTGGCAACACTGGTTGCTACGTGTTTTGTAATGTTTCTGGTTAAAATTCGTGTTTCCTTATTGGTTCCTTAGTCTGGGTTCTCACTATGAAAGTTTTCTTTCAGAAAGTGTCAGTTTATTGGTGAGAGGGGAGAGAATAGCAGCATGTTCTCTTCCTCAAAAAAGTATATTTATTACAAGACCATGCAAGTGATCAGGTGTTCAAATGTTTTATTTTCGATAGTGTCAAAATTTGCTTACATTTTAGTGCGCATGATTTTTTTTTTTTTTGTTTTCTTTACCCCGGGTCTCCACGTAGCAATATTTATTGCGGCAAACGTTAAATTTGATTGCTCCATAAAATTTGCGACGCATATTGCCATGAGTGGCAATCCATTGCGCAATGATTGCTCTTCTTATTGCTTGAGCAATTATTGCTAAGCAATCTGCTGTCAAATCAGGAGGCTTATTCTGAATTGCGATGCGAAAATCAATGCGATGCGCAAATGAAATGCGATGCGAAAGAAAATTGGTATTCTGTTAGACTTTCGCAATCGCATTCGCAATTTATTTCAAATTGTGGCAACGCTGCTCAAATATACGTAAGTGTCAATAAACGTCAAATTAAAAATAAATAAATTGTTTGTGTTTGGCTGTGAAAATTGTTTAAAAAATATATTTAGGACATTCTGTAATAAGAAAAAATAATAAAAATGGATTTTGTGGCACTGCGGTTCGACGACGAAGAAAATGTTTTGTGTGTACTTTAAAATAGGCCCAAACCTATTAAAATTAAAGTTGAAGGCAAATATTTTTTAACTGGTTTATATATTTCATGCTTTTTCCATCCTGCAGCTTCTCTAATAGGTGGTTCATTGATATTTAGTTCTTCAGTGAACGTTTGTCACAAAATATTTGCCGACTGACTTGCATTTGGTGCTTATTCATAAATTCTATCATTATCATTATTTGAAATTTACGCAGTTTGGTGGTCTAAATTAATTAAGCGAATTAAATAATAAATATATGATGAATAAATAAATAAAATATTATCTTTCACTAACATGTTTGTACTTTGCGAATGCTATTTTGTTGTCGAATAAATTTTGCGCATTTGACATTTGTTTTCGCAATGTAGAATACCGACTTGTCACCTTTTCGCATTTGAAATGCGATTAAAAAAAAAAAACTTTGCGAATATCGCAATACAGAATAGCAATTGTTCGCATTTATGCATTTTCGCATCGCATTGATTTTCGCATCGCAATTTAGAATAAGCCTCCAGTTGTAATTTATCTGACACTTCATTTCTATGTACGTTTGGTTATTTATTAGTGTGTTTATTTATTAAAAAAGCAAGTGAAAAAATACTTCAACAAAATACAGAAAAAGTTTTTATATATTACATTTTTAAATAAACGTCAATATCAACAAAAACAAACGAAGAATTTGTTTTTTTTTTGTATATTTTTATTTTTTCAATAGAACAATACAAGTTTTAGGTTTTTTTCATATGTAAATAAACAAAAAAGCAATACAAAACACAGCTACGAAAATTACAATTAATTATTTTATAAATTAATTTAAAAAAGAAAATTTAACAATCACTTCAAAACACAACATAAAACATTTGTTATAAATACAGCCACAAAACTTTATACAACTACTCGAGGTGAAAATTGCAAATTTATGGCAAAGCAATAACAGGTGTTCTCCAGCAATATAATCAGCAATCATTGCTCCATTGTTCTGTCATTGTTCTGCCGACGTTATTGCTTGTACTTAGCAATAAAAATTGCTACGTGGAGACCCAGCGTTATGTTTGGCTGTTTGACAGTATCAAATGTTTTTACACAAACAAAATGAATGTTGTTTTTTTATTGTTGATTTGTTGTATACTTGCATGTACTTGGTATAAATCATAGCTGGGGAATTTCGATTAGAATTAGAAATCATTACGATTAGAGAAATAAAATAATCTAATCATTAGAATTGAATTTTGATAAAAATTTCAGATTACTAATTTGTGCACCGTATGCAATTTTATGCAATATTCAAAAACTGTTAGTGCTGGTTCACACAGGTCAAGTTTACTTGAACAGTTTTATCTAAATTTTCTTTTGAACTTGCGTTCACGTTCATGCACAAAATTAATTTTTGTTTTCTTTTCCTTCAACTTTGTAGCTATTTATTATATTACGGATGAAAAAAGAAAAGAAAAATACAAAACTGACTGGTACGGTCAAGTACGTACCCCTTTCCATTCTCTTTACCCCTCTCTCCTAAAAGCTCAAGACTTGAAGAGTCAAACTTGACCTGTGTGAACCAGCACTTACATTATGTAAATATAGCAACAAATGTGATAAATAAATATTTTCTTTTCACAAAAATAGTTAAAAATAGTTGGTCTAATCAAGTCTAATCAAAAATAATCAAGAAATCTAATCAATTATTTTTTGGATTAGTTTTGATTAGATTTGATTAGAAATGCTAATCGTCACTAATTGTGATTAGATTTTTGATTATTTCTAATATAATCAATTAGTAATCGTCTAAAACGGCTAACTAATCATAATTAATCAATTTTTCAGCACAATTAAAATTTCTAATCCAATTATTAATCATTAGGATTTCTAATCATTATTCCCAAGCTATGGTAGAGCAATTGTTGAGTGTGGTGCTTTTGCAATAATAAGAAAAATATGAAGAATGAAATCATAAATGGCAACAATTCAAATTATGAGAATTAAAAAAAAAATATAATTGAATTAAAAAATTTCCAGATTTATATGACGTAAAATGTAAATGGTATAAAACAAAAAACAATATTTTTTTTGTAGCAAAAAAACACAATACTGATGTTTCGATTTAAGTTTCATCGTGTATGGTAAAAACTGAAACATGAGTAGTAACTAAAGGTCTGCATGACTACATTTAAAAGGCATATGAATACATTCATTTGTTTTTTAAGTAGGTAAAGTTAAGTACAACAAACGATTTAAGTACGCAGTGCTTTACATTTTATGTTAAAAAAACAAATGAATAAACACACAAGGCGAAAGAGAAAAGAAAACAACTGTATTTAAACAGAAAAAAATACTACCACATTCAAATAAAACAGACATAATAAAATGTGTATAAGTTTCGAATATAATATTATTTGAATGTTTTACTCATAACATGAATACATTAATATTATTACTAGCAACTTTTGTTATGGAAATCGAAAACGTAAAACGCAAGAATTTTAAAGTCCTTTTTAATATACTTTTAATCCAATTTTTATAATTTTTGTTGCAAAATTCTGTTTGATAGAGATATATTTGTAATGAGAATAAACATAAGTACTAATTTTACTATGTAGTATTTCTTGCACACAGTCTAACTGTTACCATATACTTGTGTGTGTTTGCATTTGCAAATTGAGTAAATAAATATTCAAAGAAAAAGAGTGAATAGAATGTTTGCCTTTGTTGTGATAAAGTAAAACACAGACTACACTCTCTTTTATATTTTAACTCTTAAACTCTGTAAACCAGTACTTAACTATTTAAATATTTGAATGAATATTGGAATGCTTGTGTGTAATAAACAAATGAATGTATTCTTGCAGCCCTTTAGTAGTAACACATGCTTTTGTCATGTGTGGAGATATGGTACGCAAACAAAATACACGCACAAATCACTTGTGTGTGGGCAGCTTAAGTTAACGGCCTTTTTGAGCATATATACATTTTTAAATCAGTAATAAACATCAAACTTGGCAGCACTAAAAAATTAAAACAGAAACGGAAAATTTTCCTGCACAAAGCAAAATGTAAACAGAAAATATAAGCAACAATAAGCTAGGCAAAATATTGTTTATACTAATGAAAATTATATTAATTCACTTAGTTTTTATAACATAAATCTTATTTTCTAAGAACTTACTAGTTTTCAATTGCAACTTTGTTTTTAATGTTTATTTAATTTTTTATGACACTTTGCACTTTCATTTAATTTCAAGAGTATGTATGTATAGCGGCCCAAAAAGCAACTAAAATTTTAACTATATCTAAATACAACACTGATTGTATGAGACAGAAAGTCAGATGTAAAAATTATTGCAAATATTTTATTTCTTATTCTGGTGTATGTGACAACAATAAATAATGTACGAAAAAAGCCGGGAGTAAGGCAAACAACAAAAAAAGTTCGCCCTTGTTGTGGTGCGAAAGAAAGAAACGGCTATATGAAAATTTTAACAAATAACCTGTTTATTGCAGCTACAAATGCAAACAACAGAAATCAATATACTACTAAATGATGGAAACTAGATAAAAAAGAAAATAAAAACTTTATTACTTGGTAGCCAGACTGTTTTAATGGAAGAGGAAGTTTTTGAAAAAATGGGAGTAGTATTGTGAAAATAAAATTAAAAAGTGGTGATCAGAACAAGAACCACCTTTACAAAAATCAGGGGTAACGCAACAGGCTATTTTGTATTAAATATTTTAATATATTTAAAAAAACAGAAACATGTTTTCACAGAAATTACCACAACTTACCACGACGGGGTTGTATTTTCCTCAAAATACGTACGACGTGTGTGATAGTGTATCAAAGACTTTAGAAATGTTTATTTCATTAAATAGAAAAAATTTATGTTATACAAAGTTATTTGACCTGTAATAATATTAAGAAATAACAAAAAATTCGCCTTAATTCGCCAGGATTCACTAATCTACGAATCATTCACATGAAAATCTGGAGGAAATCTAACCGACATAAAAAAATGTCTGCAGAATCTCTTTTTAATGGCACACTATCCAACAAAAATTATGCTAACTCAGACGACTTAGCTACTTTACAAGAAAATGCAACTCTGATCGCATAGAATCTATAATTTTTGCCAATTTTCATATGCATTTGCAAGTCGGACAGACATGTCAAAAAAATCTGTCGCTCAGTTAATTTTTAGGCCACACTAGCATTCTTCATGAGCTCACACGATTTTTTTGACAAATCGTACGACTGAATAGGATAATGTATCGCCGGCTTTAAGGCTACACTATTACACAAGTCGTACGTAAGTTGTCATAGTTTTTTTTTTAATTTTCAAACAATATTTTAACGATATTTTTATAACATACCTATCTCTAAAAATGTAATCCCTCGGAACACTAAAGTACATAAGAACATCTGGATGTAAACATATCAATTATTTTGAAAGTGATGATTTTATAATAAGATTCTATTAAATCCTTCTAATCCGACTACCACTAGAATTAAAAAGCATATAGGTATTTGTTTCCTTGGCAAAATTTAATAATTATTAATATTGATTTTAATATGCCATAACTTCCAGTATGTTAAAAAGGTCATTTAACTAATTTGGCAGCACTAAAAAAAATACGAAAATCAAAACATAAGGTAAACAAAAAAGAAATAACCTAATTGGAACAAAAAACTGAAAGCTTTTGGAACTTTAACTTGTTATTGTAATTTATAAATAAGATGAAATACTGCTTTTGGTATTTTAATAAACTTTAATTATAAATTTAATTAAAATATAGTGATGTTTTTTCAAAAACACTATATTTTGCAGATTTTAAAAATTTCCTATTAGCATTTGAGAGCATAAAAAATTAAGTGCGAAAAAGACAGCTATATTGTTTTTAGTATGTAAATTACAACTTTTCAAGCAAAACAAACAAGAAAAAAGGTAAAACAAAAATTCCATTTTTTGTCTGTCCGCTATATTCTGATAAATGTTGCCAAATGTGTGTGTACATCAGTGCTAGGTTAGGTTAGGTTCCATGGGCAGCCATCAAAATACAGCTCACTTGGGTCCTTCAGTGGTCCCTTTGTGATACCCGGCGCCAATGCCCATCTCCTAGATCAGTCATCCAGATGGCGTCGCTGCAGGTTCCAACCACTTCGTCTTCCTAATGAAGAGAAGGAGCGATTTCAGTTCTGTCATGGACAGATCCCCCAAACAGGAAAACATCGGTTCCCCAAGGTATTTTTCCCTGATGCCCCGCAGTCCAGGGCAATGACAAAGGAAGTGAAGAACAGTCTCCTCTTCCTCCTCGTTCTGACAACTCCTACAGTAGTCATTAAATTCCAGACCCATCCTCGCAGCATGAGTCCCCTACATCAGTGCTGCCAATGAAGAATTCGGAAATTACACATGAATGTGTCCCAAATTATACATTTAAAGCAAAATTATCACACTAACCCCCGATTTCGCCAAGTTCAGTTAAAACTAACTATTACTTTAGCGTCTAGGTAACAATATTATTTGCCAGCTATAACTGATAGTTAATTATAACTGAACTTGATGAAATCGGGGGAAAACAAAAAAAGTGGCTTTGATAGAATAAATTTGCCTTGCTAAGTTCAACAACATACAAAAATTTTTTAAATTTGCTTTGAATGGTTCCATTTGATGAAAACAAATTTGTTGACTTATATTTATGTAGGTGTCCGGTATTGGCCACTCGATGGCCTTAAAAGAAACTGCACAAATATTTTTATTTTTTTTAAGCATTATTCGTCATTTAGGCACGGAAGCATTTGGAGGTGAAATATAATTTAGTTTGGTAGCATATTAGTGCTGGTTCACACACGTAAAGTTTAACTCGTCAAGTCTTGAGTTCCATTTCTTTTCCCCTCTTTCCTAAAAGCTCAAGACTTGACGAGTCAAACTTGATGTGCGTGAACCGGCACTTACGGATGGGAAAAAGAGTATTTTACCATTTAGACACGGAAACATTTTGGAGGCAAACATTAAGTTTGGTAGCATATTACTTGTGGGGAAGAAAGTATGGCTTTTTGACAAAAAAAAAAAAAAAAAGTAACAGAACAAGTTCGTTTGTGTGACCGCGAATAAAAAACAAAAGAATTCCAGATGTTTCTCTTCCAAATGTTCGCTAGTCTAAGCTCGGACTCTTATATTCGGAAATCTATGAAAACGTTTGTGTTGAAAACAAAAAAAAAAAAAAAAGTAAGAGTGCTATCAAGGCGAATTAACTACAGGTGGTGTCGAAACGGCATCTGATTTTGACAGTTCGAGTTTATTTGTTTTGATGTCTTGCTAATAAGGGTTGACATTTCGAGCTAATGGCACTAACAATGCAATGCAAAAAACGCTGCGTTGTTTCTGTTGTTTTTGGTTTGTTGTAGATCCGACACCAAGGCGAATTTATAACAGGTAAGTGCAACTCTACAACTACAAAACAAGGCGAATTAACTCCATGTATTTTGTTTTTGCAAATTTCTGACTTGTTGTCAAATTTCAGTATAGAAACAAAACAATATTTTGACGTTTCACCATTTTTTTAATTCGCCGTGGATACAGCTGATGAACGGCTGACGAGTTGAGCTTACCTGGAGTTAATTCGCCTTGTCCGACACCACCTGTAGTTGAATTCGCCTTGAGTGCTAATCATATATACCCTTCACCATTGTGCAAGAAGAAAACAGAGCAACTAGGCAAAAACTAAATAATTTTTACATATATATACATATTTACAATACTAAACACTTAATTTTAAATTAAATTTGAAAATCGAAAACTGGCAAATCATTTTTTAAAATCGTTTTTAGAACATAAAAATTAAAAAAAATTATACTTGAAAAACCAAAATTCGAACCAGGGGTCTCTAGGCTTAACAAACCCCCTCGACAACTGAACCATGAAAGAACGTTGTTTGAATATCATTTAAATTAAATATGGCACGATTTTCGGTTCACATCTAAATTAGTTGTGATGAGTTGTAATTTTTTGTTTATGTTTTTGTTCACGGCAATAAAGCAAAGTTGTAAACCATATGTTTAGATGTTTTCGTTCACCGCAATATAGCAAAGTTTTAAACGATAATACAAAAATTAACAAATTAAGTATGGGTTCACACTATGAAAGTTTTCTTTCAGAAAGTCTGAGTTTATTGGTGAGAGGGGAGAGAATAATAGCATAAGCAACACATGCAAATAGAAATCAAACACAGATTGGCAACACTGGTGTGCATGTATGTATGTGGTTTTTTTTAGTAATATCCTCCATACGCCATTTAACGCGAGACGCACTTGTAGCGAAAAAGTACCGATAAAACTTTCTCGAATGGAATAAACATTTTTAAAAAAAATTTTCTTAAAAAATTAAATTGAAAACAAATAAATGTAAAAATTTTCAATAAAACAAATGCCATTTAAAAGAACAACAAAAAACAAGTACGATGGAAATGTGTAAAAATGAAATTAAATCGTTTAAAATGTATTGATGAAAATTTTATATTGAAGGAAAAAAATTTTAATGTGATTTGTCTTCGTCGCCTTCTTCGTTGTAGTAGTAGTAGAAGTGGACGAGAGAAGACGAGAAAAAAGTTTTAAAGAATAAGGAAACAGCAAAAAAAAAACCGAATTGTGGCACATAGGCAAATCAACAACAACAAAAATAATAATAAATCGAAAAAATCGACTCTGTTATTTTCGTTTATTAACAGGGAATAATTTAAAAGGTGTATAGTGGGGTAAAAAGTGTTTGTGTATATGACAGCAAAAGAGAGTGAGCAAGAGCGAACTAAAAAGAGTGTCAGCAAAAACAACAATAATAACAGAAAAGAAGTAAGAAAAAGAAGGCAAATCTATTTAAAAAAACATTAAATTTTTTAGTGGAAGTATTAAAGAAAGAAAAATTGAAAAAAGTGTTTAAAAAAATTAATTTTGAAAGGGGAAGGGAAACATCGAAAAAGAAGAGCACTACCACCAACTACAAAAATAACAACAATAATAAAAGAAATATAAGCAGCAATGTACATATGTGTAACAAAATCATAATGAAACAAAAAAAAGTGCAAATTTAAATACATATTTAAATTAGAAGAGGAATCAAGAAAAATATAAAACCAACTAATTAACCAAATAAAAGAGAAAAATTTTAAAGATATTTAACAAATTAAATAAAAACAAAATAAAAGCGCCTTTTGTTATCGCCTTTAGTGTACATTAAAGTTTTAATATAAAAAAAAAATAAGAAGCATCTGAAATTTATTTAAATAAACAAAAATTGATTTTTTAAAGACATTTCTCTTATTAAAAAGGCTGTGTTTAATTTTTTGGTAATTAATTAATAATATAAATCTACTTATTTCTGTTATGTTTTATAAGTAGATCCCTTTTAAACAACAATTACAAATTTGGAGCTTAACTACAACAAAAAATCATTTTGGAAATCAATTTTAAAGCAAAGTAAAACGTTTTTGCTTGATTTTTTAATTTATTTATAAAAATATACTACACCAAGGTTTGTAAATATGCATTAAATCAATAATAATCATTATATTACCATTGTTTTTTTTATTTATTTTGTACGTTGCCACCTGTTAATATTTGCTTGTTATTAATTAAAGCTTAGAAGTAATTTATACAAATAAAATGCATCATATAAGGTGCTAATAGGTATTGCAAGTACATATTTTTGATGTTTAGTTAGTTTAAGTCGTGACCGGCTTTTTATTTAATAATATATAGGCAGCTTTATCAGTTATAAGTATTTTGTTTATTCTGCTTCTTAAAAAAAGAATTTACATTCCGCTTGTAATTTCCACAATAGTGTCCTTCTATCTGTTGACTATAAATTTTGCATAAACATACATGCATACATAAATATATATGTATACCTATAGGTAATGCTACAAAGAATTTTGAAAAGAAGAGGAACCAATCACAAATAGGTCATACTTTCTAAAATGTATTAGTCAAAAGATCAGTCACATCTCGGTCCATAGATAAATAGACTAGTTATAAACAGTATACCTACCTACCTATTAAATGTCAACATAATTTTTGCCGAACAAAATTATTCAAAATAGGTACCTAGATAGGTAGCTGATTACAAATGATCGATGGAGCCGTTTTCTGTTTTTAGGTAAATCGAAAAAAGTGGGCGTAAAAGTGGGCGGGGCAATATTTTCTTTCCGTAAAAATCTAAGTTGGAACATGGAGATCGTTTTAAAGAAAAAATCGTCCAAATCGGTGAAATAAATTGAAAAAGTGGGCGTAAAAGTAGGCGTGTGAAATTTTTTCTTTCGATGAAAACTTAAAATAGAATAATAGGTAGGTACTTACATTAGAAAAAAATTAGTCAAATAGATGGAGCCGTTATCTGATTTTAGGTTAATTGAAAAAATTGGGCGTAAAAGAGGGCGGGGCAAAATTTTCTTTCCGTAAATCATAAGTTGGACCATGGCGATTATTTTAAAGAAAAAAATCGGTCAAGCCGTTCTCAAGTTATGCGATCAGCAACAGACAACATTTCATTTTTATTATAGGTATAGATAAGACAACATGCCCGATATTATTTAAAATTTTTATTTATACCTAGGTACCAATATGATGACTTTTTCTACCTTTTATTTATTTATTTTAATTTCAAAAGATTTTGTTATTCGTGCTTAATTCCCAGTTTTTATTCTTGATAAAAACACTTGAAATTTATTGTTGATGGGATAAGCTATTCCTATGCGCATTTCACTGGTTGCTTAGGCCAGATCATCAGGAAACTCATCCATAAAGATTTTAGAAAAACTAAAGACATCAAACCAAATAAAACTGTTAAACCTATAAGACTTTATTTATTTATTATTTCAATACATTGGAATCCTTAAAGGCATTATTGTGTATTTGATTAGTAAAAACTACATGTTATTTATTTTAATTGTTTTATTGTAATACAATAAGCCTAAACAGGCCAAAAAATTCATATTACATAGATACATACATCCTGACAAAACTATAGGTAAAATATCTTAAATAGCTTTTATCTTACTTCTATATATAATAAATACAACATCTTAACAGTTAGCTCCCCAGCAGAGAAGCAAGCCGATAAATTTTTATCGGCAGCGGCTGAAAGGGTAAAATTAAGAGGCGGCGGCGGCGTTTCGGCTTGCACTATTTTTCGGCTGCGCCAAAATATGTTATTATTTATATACATAAGTACCTACATAATAATTTTTACTTAAATAGATACACAAATTATTAAACAAATGTGGGTTTATTCAAATATAAGGTACAAAGTAGTTTTCTTATATAACGTTATTTTAAAGCTTTGAAAATATTTTTCGAAAAATAAATTCTTTTTCAGTTTCAACAAAAATCAGTTGCTTAAATTGAATTGCTAATTATAGAAATGGAACTACTTCAAAACATAAATCTTGAGATAATCAATTAAAACAGTTTAGTTAATAATAATAAATGTAAGTTTTATGTTTTAGATCGTAGAGAAGAGAATTGAATTCAACTTGAAGTTGTCTAATGGCGATTTCTTTTCTGAGAAAACTGTTGCATTAATGTGACATGTTCTACATTTTTGTGTTCGTTTGTACAAAAAATACGACTGTGGGAAAAATTTTCAAGTTCTTTTGTGAATATGTTGATGAAAAACATGCAAAACATGTTGCATGTTTTACCCTTACTTTAACTTAAGGTGTTCATACTGCCCTGTTCTACAACTTTGGTACTTACTAATTTGTTTGTACAACAAATATTTTATTTTGTTTGTCATCATTCATACCGCTCATAATTTTGTAAAAAATTTATTTTAAAACAAAATATAAAAATATTTACAAATTAAAACAAAAAAAGTTTATTTATATTATAATCGTTTTAATTTTTATAAGCCATTAAGCTGCGTTCACAATCAAAAAAACATTTTCACTTGGTGTTCATAATAGAGCAACAATTTCTTTTGTAACTACACACATTTTGCATCAAGAAACCGTTTGCAAATTTTAGCCACAACAATATTATGCATTTATTTTTATTTTTGTAAACATTTTGTTAAGAATTAACAACACCAAAAACACAACAATGTATTTTGTTGCTGCTTTCGTGGGCCGATAAGTCAAAAACACAAGTAACTTTTGACATTCCTCTCTCTTATTTAAAAAAAAAGTAGCACAGCTGTGTTTTCAACGCCACCTGAAAGTCAATTCGTCTTGCACAAAGTATTTCATATATTTTCCTTTCATTTTTAGAACAAAAACGTAACTAAAATTTTTTTAAAAATGTAACTAAAGTTGAGTCAACTAGAACTTCAGCAACAATTTGTATGAAATTGTTTCTGACGTTTAAAATATGTAATTTAACTTAGTTTTGAATGCAAGTTTTATCATAATGTTGTAAAAAATAATAATTAACGCATAAAATTGTTGTGGCTAAAATTTGAAAACGGTTTCTTAATGCAAAATGTGTGTGTTTGCAAAAGAAATTGTTGCTCTATTATGAACACCAAGTGAAAATGTATTTTTGATTGTGAACGAAGCTTTAAAATATACATTTTTTTGTAATGCTTTGATTACTTTTCTTTTTAATTCAATCCATAAAAGGTAGAATTGTAATATTTTCAAATTAATTTGAAGTTTTAAGGAGATTCATTCACGAAATTAATTTTTTTGATACAACAGACTTTTTTTTAGCGAACTAATTCTAAATAGACCAGAATTTATAAAAAAAAAACTTTATATTTAAGTAAGATACACATATCGTCGCTGTTTTTATTAAATTTTAAAATTAACTTGAGATCTTTCAATTCAGTTGGTGCAGTGTGTCGCCAAGCATCAATTCAGTTGAAAGACTCAGTTAACAATTGAATTGAAACGTGTATGGGACGTACCCTACAAGAAATGAATTAGCGAGAAGTCACATTTTTCATTTTGGTGTTAAGAAAATGATAGAAAGAAATGACCGAAATAAAGTTTTCGGTCACATTCGGTCATTTCTTTCTATCATTTTCTTAACACCAAAATGAAAAATGTGACTACACGCTCATTCATTTCTTGTAGGGTAATTAAAAAAAAAAACAAATAATACGCTGACAAAAATGTTCGAGTTTTTTTTATATAGACTTTGACGTTTGGTATGACAAAATATTGTCAGGTGAAGACGCTATGTTATAAAGTGCATACAAAACTAGGCTGAGCCAACCAAATCATCTGAAAAATACGCCGCCGATGAGCCCTAAGTTTCGTCGGAGGCGCGGCTAATAAAAATCATCGGCTGATCAGCTAGCCGCCAGTCGCGCCGGTACGGCTTGCTTCTCTGCTCCCCAGCCTAAAAAATAATAAACATCAACATAGGTACGATAATAATTTATGTCCCAATGTTGTGAACAGCAACATGGAGATTTATGTACCTATATGCGCCTATGTTCGCATCCATTTTATAACATAAATCCGTGGTCATATTTCCAGCCTTTTTTACAATTATATTAAGCAAGTTAAGCTTTGGCTTAAGATAAAATACCAAAATATTAATGATTATTTCTATGCAAACTATAGAAATCAAGAAATAATTAAAGCATGGCAGCGATAGGGAATGGTAAATGGATTTCAAAATCGATTTTCGATTTTTCAATCGACTTTTTTTATTTCGGATTTTAAAATCGATTAATCGAACCTCACAATCGATATTAAAATCGTTTCCAAAATCGTTTAAGATTAACTTGCAAACTAATACCTTATATCACAAAGTGGGATACACCAGCATATTTTTGGCAAACTACTTGAGAACTTAAAGAACTTTATAATTTTCCTCTAAAAATAAGTAAAATTAGTCAAGCTCGAGGCCAGTGTTTTTTTTGTAAATAAAAATTCCTTTTTTATAAAAATTACTTTTTTATTTACAAAAAAAACACTGGCCTCGAGCTTGACTAATTTTACGTAATTAAAATTCGAAATGTCAAATAAGAACAACTTTGTCAAATTTCATACTTTTGACAAACTGAAGTTTATTGTTGAGGGGATAAGCTATTCCTATGCGCATTTCACTGGTTGCTTAGGCCAGATCGTCAGGAAACTTCATCCAAAGATTTTAGAAAAACTAAAGATACCTATTAAATCAAATAAAACTGTTAAGCGAATAAGAATTATAAGCCCCAGTTTTACTTGTAACCAGTGTTGCCACTTTGTGGGTAATTACCCCAATTTGGTATAATTTTTACTGTCGTGGGTAGAGCGTGGGTAATTTCTCTTAGGTGTAATTTAGGTGTAATTTGAAATTCTTACTTAAGATACCCAAATAAAATCAAGATTCGATTGCATTGATGAATATTATTTCTTTTCAAATATTGTTGCTTAAAAATGCACAGTTTCTGAACCAAAGTCTCGGTGTACTTTTAAGAAAAGACTTCAATCACTAAATATATATTTTCTAAAATTTGGTAATGCATTTCGAAAGATGTAACCTTTAGATTTGGATAAAGATGCCTATCATAGTGATTAGAACCTGAAGTTTATTGAAAAAAATATTCAAACTAAAAACTAGCCTGGGTTAGATATGTCTCCAATATTGCAACATATTATTAATTTTATTTTTTTCTTGCAACTTTTTTATGATTATTTTGAAGAATATTTAACGCCCTTTACAGCTGTAAATCTGAATTACGAAAGGGTCAGTTTTATAAAACTCTGCAGTCATTTTGTTTACTTAATAAGGTATAAAGGATATTTTTTAAGACCATGAAACTTAAAATGGTAGACAATACAAAAAAAATTAATTTTAATCGCAGATTAATACACGGCTTTACCAGTTGAAACTAATTTCAAACAAATAGACACCGTGCCTGTCCTTGACGAAACGCATCGCAGACGTCCAATTTTATTTGAATGAACAATGTTGACCTCCAAGACGTCAATTGTCGTTGGTTTATCAGCATTAGCCGGTGACTCCACAGCCCTACGAAAAACAATCATAAGGTGTCACATCGCACGGCATTGAAGTCTAATTGACAGTTTATTTTCTCTTAATCAACACATCGCCTTCATGAAGTCGCCTTTAAGTTGCGAAAATCGATGGCTGATTTACAAAGTAAATTTGGATAATTTGGTGGCGTTGTTCAAGCATGAATCTATTCATGATGATGTGCCTGAGCGAATAGTAAAAGCAGTATGACAGTTCGTTTGACAGCTAACCTTTCGTAAGTTCTACGGCGCTAAAGAAAACACACATTATAAAGGAATCGCAATGGCAGTGATGTTATACGGTTTTTTTGAAAAGGCTTTACGCAGACCAAAAAAAAAATCCATATTTTTTCCTACGCGTTAAAAAATTGTCTCTACAAAAATCCCTACAACTTTTTAAATTTACAAATAAAACCATTTGTATTACTATACATACATAAATTTTATTTAAAGTTGTTCCCAGTTAGCATTTAGATGTTTTTTTTTTTTGTAAGAATCACCTAAACGAGTCTTCTTAGATCACTTTTAGTGATTAATCACTTGAGCGAGTAAAAAGAGATTTATATATGATTCATTACCGAAGAAATAAAAAATTGGCTAAAAATAAGCCAAAAAAATAATATCAATGATAGAAAAAACATTTTGCCATCTGTATTGGCATGTGGCAGTGATAAATCAAAGATAGCGAATTTTGACTAAATGCGGAAAATGAAATTTTCATTAAAATTGTTACTTTTATCCAAATTATTTTGATTCCCATCTTCAGCAAATTTTATAGTTATTGCATTTATTGCCTTTTTTAATTTCAAAGCATTTCCATTCTTGTAAAAGAGAGTTTTACAAATTTACCTTTAGATCAAAGTTGAAATGGCGGTAAGCGATCACCCAAAGAAATTTCAAAATTTGTAATGTTGCCCTGTCCAAAATTATATTAGTATGTTGTCAAAAATCGAAAATGATTGCCAAATATATACAGTTTGCTGCATTTTTGAAAAGTCCCTACATTTTAATGATTTTAAAAAATCTGTCCTTTTACCCTACCGCCAATTTTTTAAGAAGAAAATCCCTACGAATAGGGATTTTTCCCTACGTATAACATCACTGGGCAATGGACACTTTGAACCTTCCCTAGGTATATGAAACCAAATGTGGAAGTTCAACTTATTATTTTAGGATTTTTTTATGTCTTATGAATTGTTTTTAACACTCAATTTACATGATGAATTTTAAGACGTCCAATTTTAGACGTCATTTTTTGTTTGGTAGCAAGCGGTGTAGAGAAGAAAGAGGAAGAGAAAACAAATTGGACGTCATAAAATTGGACGTCATAAAAGTCATCATGTAAATTGAGTGTTTGTCTTTAAAGTTATTTTTGTTTATTTATTTAAAATAACAATAAGAATCTTAACAGTTTGACTAATATTGATCTTTTTTCAAAGAGTTTGTTGTGTTTTTGCTTCTTTGTAAATGTATTTTTATTTAATAAAACTTAAATTTTATATCAGGTGTAATTTCATTTAAATCGGGTAATTTTACTTCATCTCAAGTGTCATTTTGAATTTTGCTGGTGGTAACACTGCTTGTAACAATATCAAAGCTTAAACAAAAGCAACAACAATAAACAGTGAGTTTATCTTTTCTTACAATCCCGTCAACAATTGGTTGATTCTTTGTCAACTCTAATGGCGATTTCTTTTCTGAGAAATATGTTGCATAAATGTTACATGCTCTTTTGTGTACAGCATGTAACATTTATGCAACATATTTCTCAGAAAAGAAATCGCCATAAGAGCGGGGTTTTTACTTAGAGTTTAAACCAGGATCAATAGTAAGATTTGTTAATCTTATAATAAAATTAATCTAGCCTTAATCCTCTGTGGCGTTTTTGAGTGAAATATTAAAGCTTTTAGCATTGCCATATGAATCGACAATAATTTTATGTATAAGTATGGCAGTTTAAAACAAATACCAAAAATTGTCATCAAATTACTGTTCTTAACGTGAAAAAGAAGAAGAAAAGCCGAGAATTTTCTATTGTGTTATATAATATTATATATTTATAATAGATATTTATTCTTATTTGACCTTTGTTTTATAATTACTTTTAATTATTTACTACCTGTTTGTAGAACGCGAGCGCAAAAGTGACTCGTTCCACTTACATTTAAAACAAAAACAAAATTTCAAAATTTGTTTTTGTTTTAAATGTAAGTTAAGAGAGTCACTTTTGTGCTCGCGTTCTACAAACTGGCAGTTAAGCTTGAGGGTGGAATATTTAATAAAACTTTAAATAAAAAAAAAAAATAAAAAATATTTCCTTTTATAAGCTGTTCGTACTTTTGAAAGTTCTGTCGCAAGTTTAAACCGCCAACTTTGGGCGTTTAAACTTGGAAACAAAATGAAATAATCGACTACCCAAAAACGAATTTCAAAGATTAGTTCTAATTTAATCGCTGATCTTTATGTCAAAAACTGGCTCTAAATGTAACAAAACTCAAGTAGAGTAATTTCTTTGTTATATAAAATTACAGCGTAAAGTATTATTAATATATAAAATTGATATTAATAAGATTTTAAAAACTACGAATTAAATTTGAAATCATTGTAAAATTAAAAAAAAGTTTTATTATTTTTAAACAAAAAAAAAAAAAAACAGTGTAACCCAGCAAAAAAGACATGCAAAAGAAGTAGTAAATGCATGGGTTCCGCGGATAATGCACTGGTTCTTTTTAGGTGAAACATGCATGATTTTAACATTAGCGTGTCGTTGGCGAGCATGTGTTCACATTTTGGTAAACGACTCGTCATTAAAAATATTGCTTAGGAACAATGAAAGTTCAGTGATTAGATCGGGGTTTTCATTGATCTGGAATATTAACTGAAATCAGTGTGAATGAAAAGCAATGAATCATTAATGATTTTAATACGTATTTTCATTGGTGCTCGATATTAATTTTTATATGCATTATGGGAATGTATTATAAAAAACATTGTTACTTTTGTTTTCCCTATGTAGTAGTAAGATTTTGACAACGGCGGGTAAATTTTGCACAAATAAAATGCCTGTTGTTTTTTGTATTGTTGCAGAGGTAAGCAGACCTATGCATAGGCCTTAATAAATAAATAAACAAATATAACAAATTTAATGTGTGTGAAGATAAATATGCCGAGTTAAATATGTTTCGACGTAACGGCTAACGCACAACATATTTAACTCCGAATGAAATGACGTAACGAAATAATTAAATATGACATATTTAACTATCGCATATTTAAATATGCCATATTTAACTATCGTATCAGATATTTTTAAATATAATAAAAAGTACTTTAAAAAATGCAGAAAAAATATCCAATTAATTTATTCATTATTTCCTAATAATTTTTATGGACAATTTAAAAAAATCAAACAAAAATAAATTGGAATTGTCACTTCCTTCTGTGTCACACATCCAGAACATATGGAAAATAAGGACTAGGGACCACACAACCCTTCTATGGTACCCACATGTCCGAATTGTATTTGTGATTTTTTTAAAAAATTTTCAAAAATTGAACTTTGAAATTTTTTTGGTGTTCATTATGGGATTTTGGCCATATTTGGACAGATCCTTCGTTTTCACTCAAATTTTTTAAAAAAATCACAAATACAATTCGGGCATGTGGGTACCATAGAAGGATAGTGTGGTCCCTAGTCCTCATTTTACATATGGTCTGGATGAGTGACAACGAAGGATCTGTCCAAATATGGCCAAAATCCCATAATGAACACCAAAAAAATTTCAAAGTTCAATTTTTGAAAATTTTTTAAAAAAATCACAAATACAATTCGGGCATGTGGGTACCATAGAAGGATAGTGTGGTCCCTAGTCCTCATTTTCCATATGGTCTGGATGAGTGACAACGAAGGATCTGTCCAAATATGGCCAAAATCCCATAATGAACACCAAAAAAATTTCAAAGTTCAATTTTTGAAAATTTTTTAAAAAAATCACAAATACAATTCGGGCATGTGGGTACCATAGAAGGATAGTGTGGTCCCTAGTCCTCATTTTTCATATGGTCTGGATGAGTGACAACGAAGGATCTGTCCAAATATGGCCAAAATCCCATAATGGACACCAAAAAAATTTCAAAGTTCAATTTTTGAAAATTTTTTAAAAAAATCACAAATACAATTCGGACATGTGGGTACCATAGAAGGGTAGTGTGGTCCCTAGTCCTTATTTTTCATATGTTCTGGATGTGTGACACAGAAGGATGTGACAACTCCAATTTATTTTTGTTTGATTTTTTTAAATTGTCCATAAAAATTATTAGGAAATAATGAATAAATTAATTGGATATTTTTTCTGCATTTTTTAAAGTACTTTTTATTATATTTAAAAATATCTGATACGATAGTTAAATATGGCATATTTAAATATGCGATAGTTAAATATGTCATATTTAATTATTTCGTTACGTCATTTCATTCAGAGTTAAATATGTTGTGCGTTAGCCGTTACGTCGAAACATATTTAACTCGGCATATTTATCTTCACACACATCAAATTTAAATACATATTAATTAAATGTATTTACATATGGAGGGTTCAAAGCTGAACCGAACCAAGTCATAAAATAAAACTGGTGTGAAATTCTTCGCAAAGTTTAACTCTATCGAGTTCTGTAACGGACTAAATCAAAAAGTTTTTCGTTCCAAAGGTAACGGTTATAAACCCATGTCAATGGCTCCAGAAATAAATGGAAATTCACTTACTCAAACTCAAAATATTATCGAATTTTCATTTTTGACTTGGTTCGCTTCAGCTCTGAGCCCTCCATATATATATATATTAAAAAATTTAATATTCGTCCCCTTTCAATCCTCAAAGAATACCTAATTATAGTGAAAAATTGTAATTCCTACATAAGAGTTGAATGGGTGCATTGCATGTAATTTTTAATGGGTTCACTTATTTAAAATTTATTCGAATTTTTAATCCAAATTTTTAATATTTTTAATTAGGCTTAAGTTCATCAAATTTAATTTTCAATTAATTATTTTTACTGAAGGAAGGAATTTAACAACATGAACTTTATTAAAATTTATTGATATTTTATTTTTATTTTTTAAAAACAAAAAAAAATTGTTCCCACAGAGCAGCTGCATAAAAGATTTTTCGGATTAGATTCTCTAAGAGATGATGACAATATTTATAAATTAAAAAAATTAAGAAATTTAATTAGTATTGTGGTTATTTTGTTGAACAATTTATGGTTCCTAATCCAAATTTTTTCAATATTTTTAATTAGGCTTAAGATCATCAAATTTAATTTTTTGTTTTAAAAAAGGAATTACAAGTTTTGAAGAAAGTGCTAAGAAAACTGAAAGTGTCAAGAGATGATATAATAATGTTCCCAGCCAATATACAGAATAATATAAAATAAATTAAAGAAAAGTAAAGTAACGGTCCAATTCAGTACAGAAAATATGACAAATCTTAGTGCATACCCATACACTAGGGATGCCAAACGGGAAATCCCGAAATCCCGGGATTTCTCGGGATTAACAAATCCCGAAAATTATTAAAAATTATATTTCAGTTGTATTTTTTATTTTTATAATTCTTATTTTTCTTTTTTAAAAATATATGTTACATATATAATACCAAAGTTTATTTATACCAAGTACATGCAAGTCTACAACAAATCAACAATAAAAAAAACAACATTCATTTTGTTTGTCTAAAACCATTTGATACTGTCAAACAGCCAAACATAAAGAAAACAAAAAAAAAAATAAAAATCAAGGCGCACTAAAATGTAAGCAAATTTTGACACAAAAGAGGACCTAAAACGGAACCTTGAGGTAATCCAGAAGAAAGTGTTTGTTTTGCGGAACTTATCCCATTTAAAACTAAAAATTGAGACCTATTTCCAAGGTAAGAGAGTATAAGTTTATAAGCCGTTTTAGAAAAATTAAATTCATTATTAAGTTTCCTAATTAGAACAAAATAGTCAATAGAGTTAAATGCTTTGAAAGATCAAGAGAACTAAGAGTATCCTCATTCACATTCTGCCTTATATTATTAGTCAAAGTAAGAAGCAAGGAGTTGTATTAAAACCTTTCCGAAACGCAAACTGTTTAATATACATAAATACAATTTGAAACTTCATTCAGAATTTGGTTCTTTACTATATGTTCAACTACTTTAGACAAAGCAGGTAGTATCGATATCGGTCTAAGATCCTCAGGTCCATGAACCACCCTTGATTTCGGAATTGTATTTACAGTTTTTACAGTATTTATGGATAATAGATTGTGTTGGAGGGGCAGAAAGCGTAGGGGCAGAATAGTAGAATAAGTACATTAAAACAAGCGTCAAAAAAATAAATTATATTGACATAACATGGGTAAATAATGAAAACTCTCCCTAATGAACATACCTGGTACTTATTATACTATGACATTAATTAATTATGCAAAGTCTTAAGCTAAGTCTACACAATATGTTGAATCAGCAAATTTATATTGAAAAATTAGCTTTCAGTGCCAACTAGGGTATTCATTTAATCGGTCTTTTTCTTTAATCGGTTAATCGCTCGATTAATTAACCGAGGTTTTGGTTTAATCGTTTTCTAATCGGTTAATTTTGTAATTAATCGGTTAACCGATTAATAAAGTTTTGTTTTAAATTAAGTAATTTCAATATATAAAAATGCAAAAATGATCGATATTTTGGTATTTATTAGTAAAAAAAAAACAATGGCATAACAAAAAAACAATTCTTGAACAAAATTTGTATGTAAAAAGTAAATAACTCCATGCATTTTTTGACAAAACTAGGTAACTCCATAGTGTCTTAAAAAACAGAAGCATTAGAAGTTTAAAACGGCGTTGTTTCGAAAACTAATACAGAAAGAGCGAAATAGAAAAAAATCGGGTCTCAAGCTCTTTGGGTCAAAATGTTAAACCTAAACATTGCAACTCCCGAGAATTCAGGGAATATTATATGCGTTCTTTTCATGAAAGTTTGTTCAAATGTTAAGGGGGTAAAAAGGGTAAAAACGGATAAATTCGGTTATATTATATATCCATAACTAAAAGAGATACAAAAAAATGTAATACCTATCGTTGCTCTTTAGAAAAATAAGCCGTCAGGTGTCTGGTACTTTTTAGAATTTTGGCCTTTTTAGGGAGTAAACGGGTGAAACCTGTAATTTGGGAAATTTTTTGTCACCCCATCTGTCTTTTAAAACAATAAACATGTAAATAAAGTTAATATCACATTCGAAACTAATATAAAAAATTGGACCTAAGGTCCTCAGACATGCAAGGTCCTCAGTGAATGAGAGTCTGTATGAGGTGTCTTTTTGGTACTTTTTGTTCGTTAACTGGTAATTTTTTTCAATTGTCATTAATATTGCACCTATAAAAATAATTTAACATGGAATTTCATGAACGGATAAGAATAACTTTTTGGTACTTTTTTGTTTTTCAACTGGTTGTTTTTTTTTATCTAGAAATATAAACTTTGGCATAGAAGTACATATGTTCACGAATGAAAGGGAGATCTCGAAAGCAATCCTTAATGCAGCTTATCTTATTTCTCAATTCTTTTCCAGTATTTCTCTAAACATTTAATATCCTCCATTATGACATAATTAGATATAAGTTTAATTTTTAATATTTTAAACACTTCTAATTGCTTCGGTTAATTAATTTACCAAATTCTGTTAAAAGATTGCTTGTGTTACAATCGAGAGTTTATTTTATTGTCAGTTCATCATCTGATTCATCCTGGCAAAGCTCAGCACCGAACATAATCTTATCTCGTACTGTATTTAAAAAATGTATTGCAAGAATGAAAAAATATTTTACTATACAAATACATTTTTGTAAAACACAAAAATATATCTTAAATTACTACAAAAAAATTTAAAATTTTGTTACTACGGTTAATCGGTTAATCGACTGAAATTAACGATTAAACGTTAATCGAAAAAAGCCAATTTTAAATTAACCGATAAGTTAATCGGGTAGTAATTAATCGGTTAGCCGATTAACGGTTAACCGAATGAATACCCTAGTGCCAACATATCGTATAGACACCAAATTTTTTCAACAAACGTATGCTTACCAACATATGACAGGCATTTGTAAACAATGTCAGCAAATTTTTGTTCACAATTATAGCATATCGTCTAGATACAATATTTTTTGCTTTTCAACAAATTTTTTACGTATGTTGACAAATATGTTATTTGTTGAAAGTCGTATGCAAGCTTTTCAGCATACAGCAAACTTGATAGCATATGAATAATATAAAAATTGCTATTCTTTTAATAACTTGATTAATTTTTTACATAACCCCGGAACTTATCCAGATTTCTAGCTCATCGGCAAACAAGGAACAAAAACTTGCATTCATAAGTGCTTTGAAAATAGAAATGTTTGCCAAAGAACTTTGTTTTAGAGTTATAGCCCATAAAAGTTGATCAATTCTTAACCAATATTTCTTGAAGTATAAATTGGATCACAGTAATATGGGTATCGGGTGTTTCCAAATACCTTTCACATGGTATATAAAACATGCCGAATTATTAACCCATTAAGAACCAATTTAAAAAAATATTTTAATTTACTAATGCATTTTATCAAAATGGCTCTAATCTCGATATGTTATCGATATAAAGCAGGGCATATGGGCTTAGCTTTGCCCCTCCTGTCGATTCTTTTACAGGATTCGTTTGTTGCCTCCATTAAGACACCAGTCAATGATTCCACTGCGGAGTCGAGCATGGACACACTGTCTATGAGAACCGGGCACTTAAGCAGCTTGTTCCCGAGTACTCTCGCATAGATAGACCAGTTGGTCCATCTTCTATTCGTGTAGGGTTTAACTGAATCAACTCTAAAGGAAAAATTGAAGTCAACATACATGTGATCAGAGAAGGAACTGTCCTTTGACACGTTAAAATCGCTAATCATATCCGCGAACTTATCACTAATAAGCGTAATATCAAGAACCTCCCTTCTGTTAGTCACAATAAAGGTGGACGGGCTCACTACCCCTATTAACTACTGTTAGTTCGTTTTCTACTATGAAGTCCAAAAGCGACTCGTGGATTGACATCCGAGCTTCCCCAGACGGTATGATGTGCATTAGCATCAGCACATATTATTAGGGGGATGTACCGCCTGTTAGCATACAACATCGCCTTCTTGGTTGTGGAGTTTGGAGGATTAACACCCTGGTCATGTGCCATGTAGCAGCTCATAAACCAAACTGTACTGGTTTTGCATTCTACTGCGACAGTGCAGGTGTCCTTATCGCTAAAATCAGAAAGAATGAAAGCTTTAAGGATGTTTTTGAACATAACACAAGCCCTGGTCTTACCTTTATCGGCTGCGTACAGAGTACTATAGCCGTATATACTGAGTCCGCAAACCCTGTCTCTGTAAAACAATGGTTCTTGGATACATATAAGCTCCTCCGTGCCTGAAGCCAATCGGAGGAGAAGGGTAGCTGACGCCGCTTTAGAGTGATGAAGGTTGATTTGTGAAACCTTCATCATAGCTCATCGCTATTGACGACTGTGACGTTGGCATCCTCTGGGTCATCGTCCGCCACTTCTATCTAACCGAAGAAGTCACCCACAAGTCTACTGACCGATTGAGTGTCTTCATTGGCCGATGACATAGAAGAATCGTCTTCCATATGCTACGTTGATGCTGTTGTTGTGGTGATAGTCATCGGAGCTTGAGGCTTTCCTTTGTCATCACCTTTGCAGACTCGGAGGAAGATAGTTCCAAATCCATAGAATATCTTCCCGTGTGTCTTGCGAAGTGACGGCAGAAAGTCACTGTTTATTATAACATTGGCCTTCCTGGACTCTTCAACAGATTCATGCCGCCAAAGAAAATACAAATATTAAAGCTAAGTTCGTTTTACTTGGTGTTCACAATAAAGCAACAATTTCTTTTCGCAACCACAGACATTTAAAATTTCGTATAAATTGTTGCTGAAATTGAAGAAGACAACTTAAAAAAAAAAAACAAACAAAAATTTCATTGGTTTTTAATTTTTAATCTTTCTTCTTTTTTACATTCACTGGAACTGATAGCGTGAAAAATTTTTCACATGAGATTCACGATTGCTTTTTTCCCCTTCGATGGGAATGAAAATTTCATGGCAACAAAAATTCCACTTGTTATTCACGATAGGGGTGATTATCGGTGTCCATGGTTTGTCCAAGTTTTATGCATATTTTAATGATTATGATATTGCATATCCATTTTTTTTCAACCAAATATTCACTACACACAAAACAAAAAAAGCTTGAATCAGTAGCATACGATCTCCCTGACATGCTTAAACGCTACTATTATGAAGATTAAGAATGAATGTGGGCTTCTGTCAAATTAATAATTGTAAAATTGTAGTGTCAGTATTGGCTGTTTTACATTATTGCCATCATGCGATAAAAAATTAACAAGACGTGATAGCCCAATTTTAAATTCAGCGCACCCAGATAAGTTAAAAAACATGCTTCGTTTCTGCAGTCAATTTTTTTTCAAATTTGTAGACCAGTGTAATTAACCAGAAATGGCGCGTAACTTACGGAGTTTTGTACGAGATTGATAATGGCTTAGGAAGGCATTTTAAAAACAAATAAAATGCGGCTTTTACAGAACTATTATATATTTTTTTTAACTTAGCGATGTTTGCAAGTTGACTGACTACTCACATATAATATATATAAAAAAACGGTATTTTTTGGCAAGCTGGACAAAAAATTGCTTTTTAACAAAATAGTTGAAGAAATTGCAAAAATGGCGTATGCCATAAAAAACTTGCCCTGATTATAACGGTCACAAAATTGTATCCAGTATTGTTAGTAACGAACTAAACCGTTTAATGACTCAAAACAAACTAAACTTAACTTTACGAGGCCTGTATTTATAGTTCACAACCGGTAGTAGTTGTAGAGTAGTATATTTAAGAACCTTCTAGTCGATTCCAGAATATTCTGTTTGAATTCGAAATTCTACAATTAAATCTTAAGTCTATAATACACTGGAACAAATAACAATTTAAACTAATATGTACGACATAAATTATAATTTACAAGATAACTTATAACTAAAACTATAAATAATTTTTATATGAATCTAATTTCGTAACAATATTTTAAAATACATTATTATAAGTATCATTAAGGAAAATGGTTGCTTTTAAGGCGATAGGTGAGAGTGGAATTAAACTTGAATATCGAAAAATTGGTGTTATAAAAATATCACAAGAAAAAAAATTTGCGCTAAAAATCACACAATGAGACATAATTAAATTTTCAAAAGTGAGTAAAAGAAACCGTAGGACAGTGATGCCAGGAGAAATTTCAAAAAACCCCTACATGTCTTAAAAAAATTCTTGTTTCCCTGCAACCAAAAACTTATTGTTTTTAACAACAGGCAAACAAATACATGCATATTTTGTTAACATTTTGTAAATTTTATAATAAAAGAATTTATTAAACACAAAAAACCCAAAATAAATATCTAAATGCCATACACACATATAAAAATTTAATTTCTAACATAACTCTATGTGACAAATTTAAATTTTTTCTTTTTGGCAGAAACGCCTCTATATATATTATATCATAATCTAGAGACGAAACATAACCAAACTTCGTATTTGATTTTTCATTTCCTCATCTATTGTCCTTTTTAAAGAGCTTTATATTTTTCAAGAATATGTACTTATATTAAATAATTTTTTTTTTAATATAAGTATCTAATCATTTTTAGCAAATAACAGGGAGGTTATGTTAGGTTCCATGGGCAGCTATCGACAGACAGCTCACTTGGGTCCTTTATCGGTCCCTTTGTGATACCTAGCGCCAATGCCCATCCTATAGAGCAGTTACTCAGATGGCGTCACTGCAGAATCCAGCCACTTCGTCCTCCTAATGAAGAGAATAAGCGATCTCAGTTATATCTTGGATAAATCCTCTAGGCAGGCAAACACCGGTTTCCCCAGGCATTCCTCCCTAATACCCCGCAACCCAGGGCATTGACAGAGAAGTGAAGCACAGTCTCCTCCTCCTCATCCTGACAACTTCTGCAGTAGTCGTTGAATTCTAGACCCATTCTTTCAGCATGAGTCCCCACCGGCCAGTGCCCAGTCAGGGAAGGCTCTGTTAAATTAAAAAAAAAGATTTTCGTAAATTCCCCTGAACTAAAATATAAAAAAAATTCCTTTCAAATATATCCTTCCTTATCCTTAAGAGTTTTTATTAAAAATTTCTTAAAAATTCGAAATTGTATTGTTTTACGAGTACATATTTATTTCCCTTAGTTAAAAAAAAAAGGTGTGATTGTTTTCCATTTTGGATGAACCCAGATTTCTCAGGAACGGTACGGGCGATTTTTTGCACGAATCGCTCTTTTTGTCTGGAAAACTATTATCTTTCAGATTATATACAGTTTATACCGTGCAAAAGCCTGTGTTCCATGGGATAAATCAGCAAAGCATTTTACTGACCATTTTGGATGAACCCAGATTTCTCAGGAACAGTACGGGCGATTTTTTGCACGAAGCGCTCTTTTTGTCTGGAAAACTATTATCTTTCAGATTATATACAGTTATTACCATGCAAAAGCCTGTGTTCCATGGGATAAATCAGCAAAGCATTTTACTGACCATTTTGGATGAACCCAGATTTCTCAGGAACGGTACGGGCGATTTTTTGCACGAATCGCTCTTTTTCTGGAAAACTATTATCTTTCAGATTATATACAGTTTATACCGTGCAAAAGCCTGTGTTCCATGGGATAAATCAGCAACGCTTTTTACTGACCATTTTGGATGAACCCAAATATCTCGGGAACAGACCAAACGATTTTTTGCACACATCGCTCATTTTGTTCCTAAAAGTGTATTTTTTAATTTGTGTTAACTATTTGTTGTATTTTTATTAAAAATATTATTTATTTTTACTTCCCCTTTTTAAATTCCTAAATTCGACGCTAACTTTTTTTTTACTTTGGAAATACCCATAAATTCCTAAATTCGACGCTAATTTTTGTTCTTATTCTGAAAAACACCATAATTTGGGTATTTTGTTTTCCCGGTTTTTAAATTCGAATTCGTCGACGCTATCTTGGCCCACGTCTTTTATTTGCCGTACAGATAAATTCAATCAGCAGACTCCCAACTTTTACATGTATTTTGAGTGGCGTTGCCAGCTGTAAACAATGTTTTTTGTCGGTATATTGAGAAACCCAAAATCGTTAACGGACAGTTTATCAGTTCAATAAATTTATGTTGACATTAAGTAACAGACAGTTTGTCGATACATTGAGAAAATGGCCATTGATCTTTTAGGAGAGAAGGGAAAAGAGAATGCCATTTCTTTTCCCCTCTCCTAAGTGCCGGTTCACACACGTCAAGTTTGACTCGTCAAGTCTAAAAATTTTAAACATTTCAAGCCGCCGCCGATTCATTGACGCAAACGCCCCGCCGCCGATCAATTATACCCGCGCCGCCGCCGTCGATCAAACCCCTTCGGCTTGGTTCACTGATACATACCTATTTACAAAAAACATTTTTTTCAGCTGGCAACACCTCTCAAAATACAGGCAAATCCCGGTATAACGAATGATATAATGTCAGCCCCTTACGTTAAACTAAGAGATTCGTAATACCGAACTTTTTTTTAAATACAAAATTAACTACATTTATCATTAAATCGAGCTTTTATTATATTCATGTTTATTGCACTTGCATACGTAAGTACGTGTTTACATATTGGGAAAATTATTTGTCTAAAAAATCAGTAATAAATGATTGTTTGTATGAAGCTGGCAAACTTTTTTCAACTGCTTTTTCTTGCAATACTCTCATCACTAAAGAAATGTGTAAACAATTTTATTTACCATCTTTTTTAAAGTGCAAATCGAAGACTGGTATTCCATACTTTTGCGATATTAGAGAAATATTTACACCTTTTTACATTCTTTTAAAATTTTTATTTTTTCACTGAATGATATTCTTTTTCTATTTAACACCTTGCTTCCACAACACTTCAAACTGTGCTCTGTGCTTCAAACAAAACTCTTTTATTATGCTTACAACTAATCTACGTGTTGTATTACTTTGTAACAAAAAAAAAGCACATTCAGCATGAAACCATTCGTTAAACCGGGACAAACAAATGTTGATCGTTCGTTATATAAGGTAACTAATGAAAAAATTTGCTTATTCGTTATATCGGATTTTCGTTAAAGTGAGTATTTGTTATATCGAGCTTTGCCTGTACATGTAAAAGTTGGTAGTCAGCTGAATGAATTTATCTGAACGGCAAATAAATAATTGGCTGATGAGTGCTGGTTAGCTTTGCGACAGAATATAAGCATATGAGATTTCTTTAATGTGCAGTTTATCGTTGGTCTGTGTTCATACGGCTCTTGTCTTATTGACATGATTGCTACTTTATAGGCGAGAGGGAAGAAGGGAAAAGAAACGAGTACACAGATTAGGATTGCCAGACGGGCTTGATTTGGCTTGATTGACAAGCTTTGTCAATACGTGCCAAGAATCAAGAACAAATGTAAATTGCCAAGCTGAAACGGAATTTTAATAAGTTTTCATTAAACTGTCAAGAAAAATCAAGATAAAGTAATCATTATAAATCTTGCTTTGTATTTATATTTGTCCAAAACCATGATTTCTAGTAGAATAAGATTGTTATTTGTCTATAACTATCCCTACAAGAAATAAATTAGCGAGTAGTCACATTTTTCATTTTGGTGTTAGAAAATGATAGAAAAAAAATGACCGAATGTGACCGAAAACTTTATTTCGGTCATTTCTTTCTATCATTTTCTTAACACCAAAATGAAAAATGTGACTACTCGCTCATTCATTTCTTGTAGGGTATGTAGTTCATTTATAGAACTATTTGGTTATTTTCACTACCAGTATTCTAACGAGTTTATTTTATGTGAGTTACAAAAAAATAAAGTATAAAGTATTACTGATAACTGAGCCAGTTATGACTATACGCGATATAACTATCTTCTTTAGAAAACCCATTTCAACATACACACGGACAGACAAATTAACGGACGGATAGACGGTCATTGTTATATAAGCTTCGCTACGTATAACATCAGTCTTGTAAAAACAACAAACTAAACAACAGTAGCGGTTTTCACCCTTTGTATTAAGTGTACAAATCTGCTTTACTTAATACGATTTTATACTACAAAGCGTGAGTGTCTTTTTCGTTAGTACTGTAAATTAATGAAGTTGCTGAGTGAGGGAGAGACACCGATAAAGTTTCTTCAACTGTTTTATTATGGGTTATTTAACAAACGTGTTAATTACAGCTTTTTATTGTATTTTTCAACCACAGCGGAGTAAATTTTAGTCTAATACATTTGTTGTTGCGGTGTTGTGAATCTTAGTATATTAACTATATTAATAAGATTCACAAGGTCTACAAGCGACTTTACTGTCAAGGGTGAAAACCGCTAACATAAATTTGTTTGTACATTTAAACGAATTTTTAATTGTCAAGAAAAATCAAGCTTTTTCTTTTAAATGCCAAGCTTTTTGCCAATTTCGATCTTGCAAGCCTAACACAGATTCATGTACTGTCTTTACGTTTTGCTTTTTCATTCGTTGTTTAATTTTGTTATTGTTTTCAATATCAAAAAAGCACATGTCGTCAACATGACATGAATCATTTGAACGCCAATTCAAGTTCAAAGAAGAAAAAGGAAGAATCTTGTCAATAAGACATGAGCCGTATGAACTCAGACTTGGGAAAAAAGATAATCATGTAATGAGAAAACGGTCATGATAGTGAGTGTAAGTATTATAAAAAAAAATTTTAACATCCCATGCGACTTCATCGTTTTTTGAAAAATTTCTAAACAACAATACTTTTCAAAGTTATTTTCGTGAATACAAAATTTATTATTAAGATTTTTGTATGACGTGCTAAATTCTCAATTCTTCATATTTGATAAATAAACCAATACCATGTTCACACGGGCACAGTGATGTTAGATGTTTTTTCGAAATATCGTCAAATCGTCAGTAGTTTTGAAAAAAACCGTCAAAAAATCGTCATATAAAAAAATCGTTTTTTTATAAACACGGATATATCACTCTATTCAAACATAAAAAAATATTAAGTATAAATAAAATCATACAAAACCAAAAAATATAGAATTTTTAATACTTAAGACGATTTGGTGCGGCTTTGATATTGCTCTCCGGAAATTTTCGTCAAACAATTCCCGTCATCCCCAAGTCTTCTGCTGCAGATGAACTTAATCCGGCCTGAAATCGTCGTCTTTGTGGAGGCATGTCCAGAAGTTGCAATTGACCGCAAACATTAGAGTCGTGTTGCAGAACGACCCATCGGCTGCTGAATTCTCGAGACAACTGCTGGAGCTTGGCAACGGCCAAATTCCTATTGATGTTTCGAATGGATTAATATCGTTCCCTGAAAATTTTTGTGAATTCACATCGTCCAAGGAGGAGCTCATCAGCAAAGTGTTCCCCGACATTGCATAAAAATCTCGATTGGATTGGTGAACGGGCAAAAATAGCAGCGAAGAATAAGGACGTCGATAACTTAAACTTAATTATTCAAAGTTAAATCGCAGGACAACTACATATAGGGTTCCCAACTTTTTTTGTTGCAATTTAAGTACATTGATTATTAAAGGTTAAGAAAAAAAGTACACAGTATAAATATAAAGTCCAATTAATTTCTTTTTATTGTTATATTTAAAAATGTTTTTTATTGCTTTTCGCAAGTTTTATCAAACAATTACACTGTGCTAGAATTTGGCAACTGGCGGTTCAAAAACGGTTCAGTTTATTGAAATTACATACTAAAAAAAAAACGAAAATCCGCAATAAAATTTCCTTTAAACGTTAAATTTTTTTCTAACATGCGCTGTCGTTTTAGAAACATATTTTTTTTTTGGCAACAAAAATAATTTTTAATCAACATTTCGAAATTTTTGTTTGTTAAAAATCTATTAAAAATTACAGCTATAAATGATTAAAATCTGTTAACAACTTTTGATTTTATTCACAAAAGTCAAAAAATTTTAATTAATTTAAAAATTTCATAAATCGCAATATTTGTATGGGAGCCCCCTTAAGAAGTGGTGATAAGAGGCAAGTATGTCTCGAAAAATTGTTAAGGAGACTCCTTGGCTGTTATGGTACGTTTTCTTCAATATATTTCTAGTCTGTATTAAACTTTTTGTATGGGAACCCCTTAAGGAATGGACATTTTTAAATTTTGTTTTAAATATTAGTTAAACGAGTCACTTTTGTGCTCGCGATCTAAAAGCAGGCAGTAATTTGAAGGAGTTTTGCACTCGTGTTTTAAAAGCAGGCAGTTATTGTACTCAAATAAAACAAACAAGTGAAATTGTGCTGTCAGATTATTTTTTTTTCGAAAAATCGTCCTGCCAATATAAAAAAAAACATCAAAAAATGGCCCTGACTAATATTAACTAGTTGTTTTTTAGTTTTTCTAAAAAAAAACTTGTACAATAATGGTTAATAAACCACTGATGGTTTAAAAGCTGGTTTAGTTGAACTAAACTTGAACTTATATGTAGTTAAAACTCAGCAACTATAAATCATTCTCCCATGTGTTATATGTGGTAAAAAAATAACATGTGACAGCACTACGATAAATCTTATCAAATTCATATGGTCTGCCGAATTTTATGCGTTTAAAGATGGTTTATATATTTAGTGATTTATAGATTTTTGTACATCAAATCGCTCTCTACTGATTCCATTCAAATAAATCATATTAAAAATTTTAATATTTGTGTTGTATTATTACTCTAAAGTTTGTCTGAAGGCTTAAAATTAGGATGAGGCGAAGTTCGTCGAGTCCGCTAGTAGATATAAATATATATTCGCCTCTATATACATATATTAACTAACCCCCCGTTTCCACATGCAAGTGCAAGTGCGAAAAACTCAATACACTAACATTCACACAATTTTTGTTCATTCAGCCAATCGGCTGTTTCCTCGATTTTTTGTTGATAATACGTATACACTACTTGCAAGTAATTACTTGCATGTGGAAACGTTCGGTAAGAAAAAAACTTTACTTGACAGATTAAAGTGTTAAAAATTTGATGAAAGATTAAAGTTTAAACTAAATTTATTGACGGGATTAAATCGTCAACACCTAAGTGACTCTACATTCAAAATCGTCAATCGTCATTTTGGTAAATTCAGCGAAAAAAATCGTCAAAATGACGTAAAATCGTCACATCTGACATCCCTGCACGGACAGCAATATTCGTGTTTCGCTCTCTTATTCCTGTTTCGCGCCACAAACATGATTGAAACTACTTGTTTCCCCATACAAAATTTTGAGAGCGAAACAGGTCGTTTCATTTTGAAACAGGCTGCGAAACAGGAAAAATGTACTATCATCTCCAATTTTGATAACAGTTATCGTTAGTTTATCTGAACTAGCCCTCAAAAAAAATCAAAACAAAGAAAAAAACAAAATAAAAATTAATGTTTAATAAAATAAAGTGATAATAATAACATAATAATATTAATAAAAGTATTAAATAATATATTGAAATGAAACAAGAACGAAACGTATGAACAGCAAGTTTGGTAATCTTGTTTCAGAGAGCGAAACCAGTGGTTTATATCGTCGTATGAACATGGCATAATGGCCATTTTCTCAATGTATCGATAAACTAAAGTATCAATTTGACCCTTTCTTGACGGTCTTGATACCTTTTATGACCCTTTTTTTAAATTATACTTTTGTATCATTTTCACCTATTTTGTGACACTTTTTGACCCTTTTTTGAAAATAGCATTCTAATTTTTTTTGTCAACACTCCGGAACAGTAGTGCTAAACAAATGTTTTCGAAATAAGCATTGCTTGATATGGAACAGACTCAAAGTAGAAACTTACAATTCCATGCTTTCTTCTCCTAATTAGTTCGAAGCGGTAATGTATTGAGAGTGCCCTCTACAATAGGTGACTTCGGTTTATGTATGGGGCTATTTTTAAAACGACGACGTTTGCCTCAAAGCGAAACAAAGCTACGCTAAAATTTAAAAACTCGGAAAATTTTGCAAAAATAGCGCCGTTAAATTGATTAAAAGTCCCTAAAACTAACATGAATGAAAACATATGATAGCAAAGTCTAATATTTATTAAAAATCGTACAAGCTTTAAAGAGTCAGAAAACTAACAGGAAAAAAATCGATTCAATCGCGAACATGGCTACAATTCGCGAACGATTGCGAAATTTAAAACAAACCCTAAAATTTATTTGAAATCGCTTAATCGGGTAAAACAGAAAATATCGGAAAAAATTACAGTTATTTCCACTTAATTGAGTTTCTAAAAATGCACGACTTTTGACGCAATTAAACGGGAACTCAATTAAGCAGTACACGGTTAATTGAATCGCCGACACAATTAAAACGAAAATCGCTTAATTGAGTAAGATGTGCAATAAAGCGATACAGCCATGTGTAGATGGAAAATAAAACTCATTGCTTTATTTTTTCATATAACATTCATTTTTTTACGTTTGTGGAGCAAAAAGACATTAAGTAGACGGAAACAATTAACCGGAACATTTGCACTTGTTTTTCGCAATGCGGTCTTATTTTTCGAAATAATTAAGCGGGTGACGCAATTAAAAGGAACTCAACTAAGCGGGTATTTCTACATAGACAGTTATACTGAATGATTTCGTTCCATGATTTTTAGGGCAATAAAACGGAAAACTCAATTAAGCGGGGCTCAATTAACCGAAAACAACTGAAAAAGCATTAAAAAATTTGCTATAATGATCAAGAACAAACTTTTTGTCAGGTGTTAAAAACAGGATAGGGTATTCCATAAAACAATTTAGTTTTTTTAGCACTTCCTACCAGAAATAAATATATTTTGTTTGTTTGTAAAAAACTTGGTGTTATTATGTTCATTAAAATGAGAAATACTGCTTATAAAAAGCTTGACGCTTTTTTTTTATTGAAGTACCCTTTTTTGACCCCTTTTTCTGAAAAATCCCCTTTTTGTGACCCTTTTCGAAAATTTCCAACGGTAACCCTGGTTATCACAAATTATTATGGAATACGTAAGACTTGTGAGATAGTGTAAACTAGTCTTAAGCAATAGATGCATTAAACTGCCACAAGTCACCACATTAGTTGTTAAGCATGTTTTTCGATATACATATGTATGTAAAATTGGGGGGTTACTGCGTATTGCGATTCGAAAGAAATAATTTACGAGTATGAACAATTTGTACTGTGTATTACGTTTGAAACAATGGCAGAGGTTGTATTTTTAAAAAAATCGAAAATTTGATGAAAACTTTTTGTTCGTAATTGAGAGGAGCTGTTAGTCTGGGATCACACTATGAAAGTTTTCTTTCAGAAAGTCCGAGTTTATTGGTGAGAGGGGACGAGAACATGCTATTATTCTCTCTCCTCTCACCAATAAACTCAGACTTTCTGAAAGAAAACTTTCATAGTGGGAACCCAGACTTAAGAAAGGGATTTTTTGTTTTCGATAAAGTATAAAAAACATCCGTTTATTCGAAACAAATATTACGAAAATCATAAAACACAGTACAAAATTAAATTTTTTTTTAATAAAAAAGCACGTTTTGCTTAAGGGGTTTACACGGGAAATTTTTCGAAAATTTCCAACGGTAACCCTGTACAAAATCTGACAAGCGGTCGGTAAATGTTTTTTTTTTTTTTCTAAACCATTTTAGAAACTTACACAAGGCGAATTGACTAGAAGGAGAGGTCAACTCTACAACTACAATGCTTCTGTGGTCAGGTTGTCAAAAATATTGCTAGTAAAAAAAACAGGTTTGTTTACATAAAAAACTAGTTTGTATACAAACTTTGACAAGTCGACCACCGAAAAAAACACCATATGTTGACTTGACCCCACCTTCTAGTCAATTCGCCTTGCTTACACAGCGTTTACATTTGACAGTACTGGCAAGACAGTAAGAAAATACATATTAGTTGCCAAAAACACTACTAACTGTCTTCGTGACGTAGGCGTCCAGACAGTAGTTAACTTGGGGGCCACACGATCAAGTTTTGCCTTTCAATTCCTTTCAATTTGCAATCTCAGTTTTTTACTAACACGCTCACACTTTTTAAATTGACCACGAGATGGCTTTCAATTTCATCTTTCCATTTGTTTCCAATTTAACAGCTGATAACATGTTTTTCTTTAAAAATTGTTTTTTTGATGACATCAGGAAAGTAAATTGCTTAGTCTGAGTTCATACGGCTCATGTCTTATTGACTAGATTCTTCCTTTTTCTTCTTTGAACATGAATTGGCGTTCAAATGATTCATGTCATGTTGACGACATGTTTTTTATTATTTATAGTCGTGAGTATGCATGTGTGCTTTTTTGATATTGAAACCAATAACAAAATTAAACAACGAATGAAAAAGCAAAACGTAAAGACAGTACATGCATCTGTGTACTCGTTTCTTTTCCCCTCGTCCAACTCGCCTATAAAGTATCAATTATGTCAATAAGACATGAGCCGTATGAACACAGACTTACAAATTGAATGCAGCCTACGTCACAGGTCAAACGTGAATGTTGCAGCGCAAGTCCAGCTAAATGTATTTTGTATAAACTAAACAAATTAAAAAAAGCACCAAACTAAAATATAAAAATCAAAGCAAAATATGTTTAATTTTTTTTACATATTGATTTGTTCCCCTGTTGCTAACAAAACTTCAAATTACTGTTAGCAAATGTCAAATCAATGTCCAATTTTACGGTCTGCAAAATTTGCTTGGCAGTAGACAAGACAGCCCACAGTGGTATTTCTTCATACATCTATCTGCAAAAAATAGGAGTGATCCTACAACGATGAAATTTTCCGCGCATGTTTAAATTTAAGTAGAAAAGAAAATTACAAAAAATTTTTAAAATCCGTCGACTCCTAGGGGTACCTCCCTTGGAACGCCATTTTTTCACGTATTTTTGTCCTCAATGTATAGGTCGCAATTCTTCATAGAATTTAACGAAATTTGATACACGTCTATAAGTTGATCCAAGAAAGAGCACTACAAATTTTTATTGAAATCCGTCGACTCCTAGGGGTACCTCCCTTGGACCCCCATTTTTTTGCTTTTTTTTTCTTCTCAACATATGGGCCGCAATTCGCAACGGATATTGATAAAATTTAGCAGATGTCCATAAGTTGTTCTAAAAAAGAGCACTACACATTTTGGTTGAAATCCGTCGACTCCTAGGGTACCTCCCTTGGACCCCCTTTGTTTGCTTATTTTTCTTCTCAACGTATGGGCCGCAATTCGCAACGGAATTTGATAAAATTTAACAGATGTCGATAAGTTAATCTAAAAAAGAGCTAGGGGTACCTCCCTTGGACCCCCATTTTTTTGCTTTTTCTCAACATATGGTCCGCAATTCGCAACGGATATTGATAAAATTTAGCAGATGTCCATAAGTTGGTCTAAAAAAGAGCACTACAAATTTTGGTTGAAATCCGTCGACTCCTAGGGTACCTCCCATGCACCCCCATTATTCCACGTAATTTTCTTTTCAATGTATAGGGCGCAATTGTCAATAGAATTTGATTAAATTTGGTACACGCGTATTTATTGATAAAAGAAAAAACTAACAATTTTGGTTGAAATACATCGTCTTTTATGTAACCTGAATGAAAAAATTTCGTATAAATATAACTAGATGACCCGTGCGAATATTTCGCACCGTAATTTTTATCAATGAAAATATTAATTTTTCAATTTCTGATTATTTTTCGTCATTAGTGCTAGAAATAAGCTTTAAAATGAGATATCATTCATTAAATTTGATGCGGTGTTATGGGAGATATTTGCAACCGACAAAAAAAAATGCTTTAGAAATAATATATACTAGATTACCCGTGCGAATATTTCGCACCGTTAGTTGTCATTTTTGTAACATAAAATAAAAATAATTAATAGACATTTTAGTAACTTCAATACATTTTATTAAAAGTATAAAAATATTAGAAATCATAATATATATCATACATACTTACATACATACATACATACGTTTAAATGCTTTTATAATACTTCGTTAACTTTTTGCCCGTACAAATCCTTTATCAATGAAAATATTAATTTTTCAATTTCTAATTATTTTTCGTCATTAGTGTTAAAAATAAGCTTTAAAATGAGATATCATTCATTAAATTTGATGCGGTGGTATGGGAGATATTTGCAACCGACAAAAAAAAGTGCTTTAGAAATAATATATATGATGATTCTCATTGAAAATACTAGTAATATTTAATCAAAGAAATGCATTTTATTCATCAACTATAATATCTTTAACTACCCAGTAAAAACCTCGCCTACAAAATAATGTGTTGAGTAATCAGAAAAACGTAAGAGCACTACTTACAATTCTACTGAAAAAACCAATGAATTTTACAAGGGATGTTCCAAAGCTTCCTATGTCATCAGATGGCTTCAGAAAGTTGCGGAAAGAATAGCCCATACATGCAAACATCCTGACATACTAAGAAATTATATATTGCATAGATAGATTAAAGTATTTGCAGTTTAATATTTTAGTATGATACGAACGAAAGATTTTTAACTAATTCGGGGTCGCCGTTTTTTAGATTAGCTTTAGTTTTCGAGATATACCGTTATTTCGAAAATTAAGGAAGTTGCACAACATATGTTCGCGCAACTCAAAAACGCTTTAGCTTATTGAAAAACTAAAAAAAACCGAAATTCGGCAATAAAATTTACTTTAAGAAAGTTAAAACTTTTTTCTTCATATAGGCTTTGGTTTTCGAGATATACCGTTATTTCGAAAATTAGGAAGGATGCACAACATATGTTCGCGTAACTCAAAAACGCTTTAGTTTATTGAAAAACAAAAAAACCGAAAATTCCGCAATAAAATTTACTTTAAGAAAGTTAAAACTTTTTTCTTCATATTGGCTTTGGTTTTCGAGATATACCGTTATTTCGAAAATTAGGAAGGTTGCACAACATATGTTCGCGTAACTCAAAAACGCTTTAGTTTATGAAAAACAAAAAAACCGAAATTCCGCAATAAAATTTACTTTAAGAAAGTTAAAACTTTTTTCTTCATATTGGCTTTGGTTTTCGAGATATACCGTTATTTCGAAAATTAAGGAGGTTGCACAACATATGTTCGCGAAACTCAAAAACGCTTTAGCTTATTGAAAAACTAAAAAAAAACGAAATTCCGCAATAAAATTTACTTTAAGAAAGGTAAAACGTTTTTCTTATATGCGCAGTCGTTTTAGAAACATAATTTTTTTTTCTGGAAAAAAAAATAATTTTTTTATTAAAATTACGGAATTTTTGTTTTTAAAAATTCATAAAAAATTTAAAAATGGAGCTATGCTTCTAATTTTATAGAGTCATATAAAAAACAATATTGCAAACAAAACAAGCTATAAATGATTAAAATCTGTTCACAACTTTTGATTTTATGTATTCACAAAACGAAAAATTTTAATTAATTTAATTTGAACTCGTATTGCTAACCGGATCAAATCACTATATTTTTTATTTACTTAACGATTGATTATAAATTTGCACTTCTTGCTACGTTAACAACTTGAAGATGTTTACAGGCAATATGAAGTGCGTATACGAACTACCGTTGTTTTACTTTCATTGTTAGTGGTACATTTTAATGGTTTGATAATTATTTCGTTTGTTGAATAATTTTTCGAAATTTTCAACAAATGCATAGCTGCATTTTCCAATTTTTAATGTATTTTTTAAAAATAATAGCTTCGAATTAAAAATTATGTTGGTCATACATTTGACCCTTCTTGAGGCATCCTAGGCACTACACGGGCCAAATATAAGAATTTCAATTATACAAATATGGCGGTTTAATAAAATTCTTAAATTAATTAAAATTTTTCGTCTTTTGTGAATACATAAAATCAAAAGTTGTGAACAGATTTTAATCATGTATAGCTTGTTTTGTTTGCAATATTGTTTTTTATATGACTCTATAAAATTAGAAGCATAGCTCCATTTTTCAATTTTTTATGAATTTTTAAAAACAAAAATTCCGTAATTTCAATAAAAAAAATTATTTTTTTTTCCAGAAAAAAAAAATTATGTTTCTAAAACGACTGCGCATATAAGAAAAACGTTTTACCTTTCTTAAAGTAATTTTTATTGCGGAATCTCGGTTTTTTTTTAGTTTTTCAATAAGCTAAAGCGTTTTTGAGTTACGCGAATATATGTTGTGCAACATCCTTTATTTTCGAAATAACGGTATATCTCGAAAACCAAAGCCAATATGAAGAAAAAAGTTTTAACTTTCTTAAAGTAAATTTTATTGCCGAATTTCGGGTTTTTTTAGTTTTTCAATAAGCTAATGCGTTTTTGAGTTGCGCGAACATATGTTGTGCAACATCCTTAATTTTTGAAATAACGGTATATCTCGAAAACTAAAGCTAACCTAAAAAAACGGCTAGCACCACTGGATTCAGCGACCCCGAATTAGTTAAAAATCTTTCGTTCGTATCATACTAAAATATTAAACTGCAAATACTTTAATCTATCTATACAATATATAATTTCTTAGTATGTCAGGATGTTTGCATGTATGTCCTATTCTTTCCGCAACTTTCTGCAGCCATCTGATGACATAGGAAGCTGAAATTTGACACACTTGAAGAACTTTCTCTGCCGAAGATCGTAGCGTAGTCATATTTTTGATTTTCGGCTTTTCAACTAGTATAACTATAAAGATCTGATAGAAAAGATTTTTTTTTATAAAATGGGGAACTTTGGGCCCCACCCGGCACGGCTAGGCACCGTCGGATTGACCTGAAAAATTAGGTCATGATTTCTTACACCAAACCTCATATTTTAAGCAGCGCAAACAATTAAATTAAAAAAAAAAAAAAAAATCCCATACAAGATGCGACCAGTCTAATGTAGATATGTAAATCGAATTTAAAAAAAAAATTAACCATAAAAACAACTAGTCCTTTTTATATTTAAAGTCACTTAATAAACTATTTTCATCATGACAAAATATTTTCTTGACATACTGTGTATGTATGTACATATATGACACCAGTTTACGGCCTTATTAATAAAAAACAGGTTTATTAAACAAATTTCTCTAGGAAATTCGTTTTATAAACCTGAATGATTTGTTATAAATAAGGCCTTTAAAATTTTTAAGATTCACTTCAACTGCATTTTTTCTGACTTGTGAATCTAAACATGATTAAAGTTTTTGTTAATATTTCTTATAGTGTACTTAATATATTTATTGATTATAGCGGCAACCCTAAACCACTTACTCTCTTAAATAAATTCTCTCATTAAAGTCGTGTAACAAAGGTAATGCTAACATGTATATTAGTTTATATTTAAGCGTTTTCAATGCAAAAAACCTTCGTTATTTGTGAGAAATTTCTACATTTTGTTAATTTAAAACTATAGCAGCAAAATTCATCAGACTGTATTAATTTGTCTGAATTCAATACAGTATTTACATAAAGGCCATTTCATTGCTTTGTTTTAATCATATTTTGGAAAGAAAAAATTAGTTTTAGTTTTTAAGCGTTTGCAATTTTCAATTTTACTAAACATGTCATTAGAGTACTTTAGTACTTTTAAAATCCAAGCATTTGCAACATCTCTTATCTCTCATATTTTCATGTGCATGACCGAATGTATTTGTATTTATTAAGGCAGTCTGAGCAGTACCTACCAGTACTTTTTCAACATTTTGACAAATTTTTAAAACATTTTTTTGCTCATATCTCAGCCATTTATGGACTGAGATAAATTTCAACTAAATTTCAACAGAACAATTCTGATGAGGATATCTAAAATTAAAATATAGCAACAAGCAGTGTTGCCATAACCTTTTGATAATAATACATTTTGTGTAGGCAATGTTGTAAACAGGGCTGTGGAGTCGAAGCTGTAGAGTCGGAGTTAAGGTTTTTGTAAGGGATTTTTAGGCATAAAAAATTTAAAAAAATATTCTAATAATTTCCAAAATAAAAATTCTTCGAAATTTGCGATATTTAACCATTTAACAGGTACTGCATTAAAAAAGAGTTTAAAGTCAAATAAGAACCAGTCTCATATACATTTAGCATTTATTTTAGATTAGGAGTCGAAGTTGGAATTTCAGCGGTTGGAGTCGGAGTTAGTAATTTTTGTTGACGACTCAATGTTAAAAAAAACCAACGCTAAATTTCTAATAGGGCCCATACACAATACCATCATGATTGTACAATCAAGTGATTGTGCCAGCTGATGGACCGTGTATGAGCTTGTGGTGTGATTGTACCAGCTGATGGTGCTTTATCAAAAATAGTTTGATATTTTTTTGATTGTACCAGCATGATTGTATCGTGTGCTGTAAAGTTAGCTCATAAATGTTAAATCGTTAAGGCATAAAAATCAAAAAATTCAAAATTTAAAACAAAATTTAAATTAAAACACGTTTTTTTTTTAATCCTTATTCGTTTTTGTTTTAGGATAATAGCAATAATAACAGCAGCACAAATTTGATTGTTATTCATTACAACCTTTTCCACACACATTTTGGTAAAAAATGAATTTTGTACCAGCATGCTGGTGTGTTGTGTGCTTCAAGCTTAATTGCACAATCACTTGATTGTACAATCATGATGGTATTGTGTATGGGCCCTATAAAGAAGCATAGCAAAAAGAGTACTACAACGAACGTGGGGGTACCGTGGTATTTTTGAAAGGAAAAGTACTGAAAATAGTACCATAGTACTGAATTTTCCATCACTGGTACCTACCTTTGTTTTTTCTTGTGATGACACTAAAATAATCGAAAGATGTTGAATGAAAACATGAGATAGGAACATATTTTAAAGATACATGAAAATGTTGATTTTTATAGCCTTTTTACACTGATCAACATCTACCATCAATTTGCCGCAATTTGCGAAGATGTTAACATCTTTCCATAAGAAATACATAGGGCTAAAAACCAACATCTTTAAAAGATGTTCCAATCTCATTTTATTCCATTCAACATCTTCCTATTATCTTAGTGACATCACTAGAAAAGTGGCAATACGTTATATTAATATTGTGGCATCACTGACAAAAAAAAATTTTTTTTGAAAGCAGCGTTACCATTTGTCAAGTTTTCTCTTCTATTGCGATGTTTTTTTGTTAAGTATTTTTTATATTTTTAAACAAATGGAAGTCAAATCAGTGTTCGAAAATAAACAGTACATTATTTAACGTTCGGCTCACACACCCAGGAACGATATCTATTTTTTTTAGTGATTGTGTAGACATACACAACCCTTAATACCGTTCGTAACTATTTTCAAGAAAGATGTTCGGTTCTTCGTTAAAAAACAGAACAATTGTAGTGATACTGTAGAAAAACATTATATTTTAATGTTCTATAATGTTTTTTTGTGTGTGTATTTTGTTTTTGTAAAAATGTTTTTTTTACCAGCCAAAAGGGACGAACATTAACGAGCCGAACCGAACACATTGAAGTTTGTGGATTTTCAAAAAAAAAAACCGAACGGAATTAAATGTTCACATCTTTTGTTGAGTTTGATAAAAACAGTAATATTTTTGTGTTCGAAAGATGACTAACAGGGAAACGCTATTTTTTTTAATGATTTTCTACACAAACACTATTAGCGTTTGTGTTTTCCACAAATCTACCGAACCGAACATTAAAAAACGATATTTAGTGTTTATTTCCGAACACTGGTTCAAATACATTTTTGTGTTTTCTTTTTAAATTTTTCTACTTTTGTAGAAAAAAACATATTTTATTTTAAAAACATTTTTTTTTTCTTTTTTCAAAAATTGTGACATTTTTGATGTGAGCAATGTAAACGAGTGTTTCACAATTTCTACATCTTTGATGGTGGATGTTATATGTTGATCAGTGTAAAAAGCCTATTAGCCAAAGATGTTAACATCTATGCGGTAATATGAAAGATGTTCGCTCACATATGTTAAAAGCCTATTATACCGGCACAAAAGTTGGATCAACCCTTAATTTGCTTAACATTAGTTAAATCAACAGAAATTGACGGAAATAAAAGTATATTTTTATTTTGATTGGTCAACTAATCCCTTAACCTTACAATTGATTAAATTATAAAACAATTTGGAACGTGTAGGGGCCGCATTAACACGAAAATATAATTTCTCTTTAAGCTGAAGAAAATTTAAGGTCCAATTATAATATGCATAAGCTTGCTTAAGCTTCTGTCAAAAATTAACAAAAAGCCTCAAATGCATTTAAAAAAAACAAAATAAAACAACTTTTTGTCCCTTACGAAACGTGCGATCTGTTTCGCAATGTGCTTAAGCAAATCACAGATTTATAAAACGTAACGAATAAGTTTCCTTATTGATGATTTACATGTATTCGCACTGCTGCTTAAGCTTGTTATCGTTGGGCCTTTAGTTGAACTTACTCTTCAGTTATACAACAAGTATTATAAGTTAAGGTGCTTTTAACTTAGATATTTTCTAATAAAAAAAAATTGTGGTTAAAATGAAAATTTAAATTAGACTTTGAATGTGTTAAAACATTTTTTATAACAATTAGTATTGTGGTTAATTGATTAAACTGTTTAAGGTTTTTATAAAACTGTTGAATTAAATAAAAGAAAATAAAAACAATTTTAGTTTTACAATTTTTGTTAAAATGTTTGTGGTATTAAGTTTTATAAAATCGAATAAAATTCTGATATATTTAGATATTTTTAAATGAAATTTTCTATAAAACAAATTATTTGAACTTTTTAATATTAAATAATTTGGATTCTAAAAAATGTAGGTATAATTCTTTTTATATATTAAAATATTCTAAGCTGAATATATTCAAATCAATTTAATTCAAATAAAAAAATTTGATTTGTAGTTTTAAGCTTCGTTCACAATCAAAGAAACATTTTCACTTGGTGTTCATAATAGAGCAACAATTTCTTTTGCAACTAGGTACACACATTTTGCATTAAGAAACCGTTTGCAAATTTTAGCCACAACAATATTATGCATTTATTATTATTTTTTACAACATTATGTTAAAATTTTCATTAAAAACTAAATAAAATTATTTTAAACGTCAGAAACAATTGCATACAAATTGTTGCTGAAGTTCTAGTTGAACCAATTTTTTAAAGAAACTTTAGTTAAATTTTTATTCGAAAAATTAAAGGAAAATATATGAAATAGGTACTTTGGGAAGAAAAACATAAGATAGAAGAAAAAAGGAAATTGTGGTTCGGATTGTAAATTAAGCTTTAGAATTTTTATTCAGCAAAATTGGTGGAAAATAAAAATATTCAAACAAAATAACTTTATATACAAAAATTTCTGGTAATTTTTTTTTTTTTTAATTTTTCCTTGCAAAATGAGGAAGACAATGTAATAAAACTGGGATAAAAAAGTGCAGCTTCATTTAAAAAAAAAAAAACTTTAAAAGTTACTACTGTATGTAGTTGCTATCTAACACAAGGCTCTTTTCCATGGCATCTAGACTAGCCAGAAACTTAAAAGAATATTATATTCCTCGAATAAACATAAACATTATGTAATAAAACTTCCTTGCCATTGAAGAATTTTTAAATGATGTTTGATCTAGCAAACGTTTTTAAAGAGCAAGCAATTTTTTAATTAGTTCAAACCTTATCTTTACTGCCTGTTTAACGATTTCGAACGTCAACGTTCGCATAGCAAATTATATTTAAAACAAAAACAAATTTTTGAATTTTGTTTTTGTTTTAAATATAATTTTCTATGCGAACGTTAACGTTCGAAATCGTTAAACAGGCTGTTAATATTTTTTTATAAATTTTTGTTTTGCTTAAAAGGCTTTTAAAAACGCTATGTTAGCAATATTGCTCGCACTGTACATTTTTGGCAATTCCCTCATTGCACCATTATTCTCATCTTCAATTTTATTTTCATATTTAATTTTTGCCTTTTCTTTATTTTCAGTTTGCGAAACTCACAACAAATACCATTAACAGCAAAAAACACTGAAGAAAAAAACGTCACACAACCAAAAAGGGGGAAATTGGTGTGAGAGAAAGAGAGCAATTCGACACCAGATAGAAATAACAAAAACAAAAAATAACACACATACACTAAAACATACGAGGTGGTTGTTTAACAAAAGCAGCGAATACGAACAACTGCAAGAAGAACAAGCAGCAACACCATACAACAACCAGCAGTAGCAACAACAACAACAAAAACGAAGTAGTAATAAAAACTACAACAACAATATTCAAAATACACAACCAAAAGAAACGGTAAAACGAAGAAGCAGCAGATACAAGAAGACAAATATGAACTAAATATTTTTTCTGAACGAAAATTCACACAAAAAAGAAAAGTAACTGAACGGCAGAGACCGTAGATGAGATACACAAAGAAAGAGAGAGAAAAAAAAACGAACGAAATGAACGTATAATGAAATAAAAAATCATTTTTATTGTAAAAAAATAAAGCAAAAGTAAATTTTTTGATGGTACGCAAATTTTCAAAAAGAAATATTAAATAGAAAACGAAGATATAATTTGTACACACATAAAAAAGTATTACAACTAAAATAGAAGAATCGATAAAATAATAAATTAAAATATAAAATTGTTTGCAAGCTGTAAAAAAGAAAAATTTACAAAATTTTATTGAAAAAGTTAATAAAAATTTCCTTAAAATGCTGGATGTTATAGAAACTAGGAGAACGGCTGCGTGAGCAGACACTCTCTTATTCTCCTCCTCGAGCACACATCTATCTAACCATCCATCCATCCCCCCACAAAAAACACTGTATGCGTACGTGTGTATATTGTATATGTATGATTGACGGTGGAGCTCAGCACCAGCAAAAAAAAAAAAACAGAAGAATTAGCGACCGACCAGCAAGATTATCTCTACATTTATTGAAAGTATTTAAAATATAGAAAATAAACATTAAACTTAAAAAAAACTACTGAAGTTAAAAAAGAGTGAGCGCCAATTAATAACTTTACAAAATCTTCGAGATTCACCATCACAACATAACAAAAAAGAAATAAAACATTGCAACATCAGCTGGAAAGGAAAAACAACAAAAATAAAAGTATAAAACAGGAGGACTTGAAACAGCTCCTCAAAATAATAACAACCTACAAACTAACTTTAGTTATAAACAAAAACGACAACCGGATAAACTAGACATCACGTTTTTTGATTAAAACCAAATAAAATGTATGGCAAATCAAAAACATCATCGGTGCCTTCAGATGCTCAGGCCCGTGAAAAATTAGCCCTGTACGTGTACGAATACCTGCTGCATGTAGGGGCCCAAAAAGCTGCACAAACTTTCCTTTCTGAAATAAGATGGGAGAAAAACATAACATTGGGTGAGCCACCAGGCTTCCTGCACACATGGTGGTGTGTGTTTTGGGACTTATACTGCGCAGCTCCTGAAAGACGTGATCAGTGCGATCACTCATCAGAGGCCAAGGCCTTTCACGATTATGGTTTTGTAAGTTCGGGATATGGCGTTAATGGTATTGGCCCTGGTGGTCCTCACAGTGCCGGCGGTCCAGCGCCAAGTCCTTTGGGACAAATGCCACCAGGTGGTGATGGTCCTATGGGACCAGGTGGCCCAATGGGAGCTAATTTCTTCCCCAGTTCAACAATGAGACCTTCTCCACCAACGCATGCGTCAAGTCCACAACCTGCACCATCACAAATGATGCCTGGCCAGCCACCATTTATGGGTGGTCCTCGTTATCCAGGTGGACCCAGGCCTGGTGTGCGTATGCAGGGTATGGGGAATGAATTTAATGGTCCTCCAGGGCAACCCATGATGCCGAACAGTATGGATCCAACGCGGCCGGGTGGCATGGGTCCTATGAATCCTCGTATGAATCCACCCAGAGGACCGGGAGGTATGGGTCCAATGGGGTATGGCGGACCGGGAGGTATGAGAGGTCCAGCTCCGGGACCGGGTGGAATGCCACCTATGGGTATGGGCGCTGGTGGAAGGCCACCGCAGTGGCAGCCTAATGCCACAGCACCTATGAATGCGTATTCTTCATCATCGCCTGGCAATTATGGTCCCGGGCCGGGCTCTAATGGCCCGCCTGGTCCTGGAACACCAATAATGCCCTCGCCGCAAGACAACACACAAGCGGGCCCTGGCGGTCCTGGCGACAACATGTACTCGCTAATGAAACCAGAATTTCCCATGGGCGGTGGTCCTGATGGGGGAGGTGGAGGTCCCGGTGGCATGGGTCCTATGGGTGGCGGTCCAAATTCAATGGGCCCTGTACTTAATGGTGGTGCCGGTGATGGCACCGGTCTTGATGGTATGAAAAACTCACCAGCCAACGGAGGACCTGGTACGCCCCGAGAAGATTCGGGAAGTGGCATGGGTGACTATAATCTGGGCGGTTTTGGTGGCCCAGGAGAAAACGATCAAACAGAATCAGCTGCTATACTCAAAATCAAAGAAAGTATGCATGAAGAAGCGAAAAGATTTGAAAAAGATTCAGAACATCCAGACTATTTTATGCAATAACCGCCCGGACAAAACTTATTACAACCACCAACAACTCCTCCAACACAAACACCACATCAGCAACAATCAACAACAACACCACATAGTAATTCCAACTCCTGCTCATCCTACTATCAACAAAACAATGCCACATGTGCAAACGAAAAGAATGATGATGAAGACGAAGTGAACGTAAACGCCGCAGCAGCAACTGCTGCCTTCCAAGCTGTCAACCTTATAAAAGATCCAACAAATTCATCTTCCACAACTGCATCATCATCTTCAGCTGCTTCTACTCTTACCACGGCCATGCTCCAGCATTTATGGTCCTCCATGGCGGCAGCTGCAGCCTCTAAACAAGAAAAATTCTTAAATACTTAAGAAGCAACCTAAATTAATTGAACTATAATTATATTGATTCCTTTTCGCTAAACTTAATCTACTCCTAATATTACTACATTCTATCCACTCCATTCTAAATCAATCTCCAAGAGAAACCAATCAACCAATCACATACACTTGACGATATAAAAATGTGAATGATGAATGAATGAAATCTCTTCTCAAAATGCATTGGAAAATCAATTTAAATTGAAGAAGTAAAACAAAAACCATTTTTAACTTAAGCAGCAAAGATAGAAACAAAAAAATATATAAAACTGGTAAATGGCATTAAACACAAAAAAATTAAATAATTTTTTATTATTATTTTTATTTTGTAAATTAATTTTAATTTTGAACTTAAACAAAAGATAAAAAAAATAGAAGATTTAAAAGCAAAAGAAAAAATTAAACCACAACAACAATTATTATTATATTATATAAAAATTAAGCCTAAAAATTATATATATAAAGTTTTATAAAACAAAGAAAAACACAAAAAAAAAAAATAAATAAATTATTTCAAAAATATTACAAAAAAAAAAACAACATCCATTTTACAATATAAGAGTGTGTACATATATAAAATAATTTAAATATTTTTAAAAGCAAACAATTTTCCAATTAAATAAACCTCACAGGACACGATAAGAACTAACTGAGCTACCTAAAAAGAGCGTCAAGCGTATTTTTCATGTCAAAACTTCTCATTTTCATACAGTTTATACGAGACAAACCTTAAGAACGCGAATTCAACGCCACCCGCTTGGAAAATCTTTGACAGATCGCTAGATCGGTTTGTTTGATTGACAATGTATTGGCAATAGAATTTTCATCTTTAAAAAAGCGGTTGACGCTTTTATTTGCGTAGCTCAGTAAGTTGAAAAAATAAAGGAATAGAAAATGAAATTTATAATTTAAAGGCAGTTGGAGAACATCATTCAAGTAAAATTTTAAAATTTTATAAGGAAACTGTTAAAAAGCCTTAGCAAAGAAAAAAAATAAATAGTTGAATTTAATTTTTTTTTTTTTTTTTTTTTTTTTACATTAAGGCTTCATTCATAGCAACAATTTGAGTTTTCTTCTGCATTGTTTTTCATATTTTCTTTTAATTTTTTGAACAAAAATTTAACTAAACGGGTATGTCTGACACCGCAAAACGCTTGAGATTTGCGATTCTGGAAATCGCATAATAGGTATTCTGTAAATCGCAGTCGCAAGAAGTTTGGCGACTACAAATCGCGAAAGTATTTCCATGCGTACTAGAATATTTTTAAAAAACTATGTCAGATCGCCAACAAAACGCACGAGTTTCAGAACACCATAAAATTAATCTGTAATTTTGCTATTTCGAATCAGTCAGAACGAAGATTGTCAGAAAATGGCCGTAAGTTAAAAAAAAAAAAAGTTGGGTCTTCTACTTCAGCAGCAATTTCCATGAAATTATAAATGGGCATGTACTAGAAATCCAAATAAAGTGGAATTGAAATCTAGCGAGAGTTTGATTCCCATTAAATAAATTATTTCAAAAATATAAATATAGAACATGTCCGTATAAGTTTTAAATTAATCTGGAAATCGAATGCGATTTAAATTTAAATCGAACGACATTTTCAAAACAATCGTGCTTTAAAAGTTCATACAAATATTCCGTTTTATAAACGTCATACATTAAGAAGTACCACTTATATTTATAAGAATTATGTATTCTAAAAATCATGAAAACTACGGTAATTTTTAAAAAATATAACTGATAATTTCCTACTGTTTCAATTTTACTTGATTTCGATTTCCAGCACATGGTCAAATATGAAAACTTGTGTGCTTTTGAAAAAAATTGTTGCCTTCATTGTGAACACCCAATTTAAATGTTGCAATCATTGTGATTTGGGCTTAAGTCTTAAATTTTTATGTAATTTCATATTATTGGTTTTGAAATACCGATATAGAATTTGATGGGTTACCGTATATTTCAATACCAAATAACCCATTTTAATATTTTCAATTAAAACATAGAATGAGGGAATTATTTCTTTTTCATAAATTATTTTACTATTGTAAAAAATTCGAAAAAATGTTTTCAAATTTTATCTGGGTTTCTTTTGGACTGAAGTACATAGCAATTGCTTACTTAATTTGTTAAATTTCGAAACATTAGCTAAAAAATGCACATATAATAAAGAATTTAAAAATATTTTTCGCTTGAAGTAACCTTTTTTTGACATCAGCGTTGCCAGCATACATTTTTAAAAGGCTAAAAAAGTAATGACTTAGTATGACAAAATTCTAGAGGATATGTACTACAATCTGTCAAAAACAAAACGTTAGAAAATGGCACCATTTAATTCATTTTAAACGTTATACTCTGTTTTAAACAGAGGCCATAAAGATGAAATTTTGTAAAAAAAAAAGATTAATTTTTGTTTGCCGCAAAACTAATAAAGATTTTTTCTTTGGATTTGAATTGTTCAATAAAACAAAAGCAAAAAAAATTTCCAATTTTCCAACAGTTTCAAATTTGTTATCCGTTTTTTTAAAAGTGAATTTTTTTCGTATTGAAACATTACAGCCGAACCTTCCAATCTGGGCTTCTTTCTTTAGGAAAATACGTTCGGCAGATAAAGTTGCTTATTTAGTTTTTGGTTAATTTTTGACAAAATAAATAAACAAGTGAATGAGTGAGAAATTATATTGAAAACAAAAACAAATTTCGTTTTTTATGTAATTTCAATATAATTTCTCACTCACTCATTCACTTGTTTACGTTTTCTAAAAACAGGCAGTCAGTTCATACTAGGGATGTGCAAATAATCGGTTAATCAATATATTGATTAATCATCGACTAGTCAACATTTCTCATTAATTGAATAACTTAAATGTTGCTTAATCAAGTTTGAATATGTACTTTTATTCAACAAATTTAAATAAAATAAATCTATTGTAGTGAAAAAATAATGATTTGCCACTTCTGAAATTTCAAAAATCAAATGAAATTGAAATCGATGGAGATTTTAAGTTTATTAAAAAAAAAAAAAAAAAATTACCGTTGTTTTTACTCCTTTGAATAGTGCTTCTAAAGATAAAGTGTTAGATACTGAAAGTATGAAGTTAATAAAAGGGATTACTTTTATAAACTTTCAAAAGGAAATCGTTTTCAAAATTTGGTTTACTTGAATTTCACTCGAATTCGATAATCAGAACATGGCTGTAAATTTATTAATTTTCCCCCAGAACATATTTCAAGCATATCGAAAAAGTAAGACCTAAAAGATTCAATGCGAAAGACGAGTACAAAAATATTTGAAAATACGGGCATGTTCTAAAAATTGAAATGAAGCGGATTTGGAATCGAGCAAATTTTAAAAACGACCCTATACTGAAAGTTCATACAAATATTCCATTTTATCAATTTCATTTTGTGAGTACCAATTAGCTTTACAAGAACAACTCTTAAAGCCACGAACAAGTACGGTCATTTAGCTTAAAAATATTGATATCAAATAAAATAAATATCGTTCGATTTCAATTTCACTTCATTTCGATTTCTAGAACATGTCCAATAGTGTACATCGCTGGTCTCATAAGAAAAATTTTTCGAAATTGAGTTTTTTTTTGTGATTCCAATACATTTCACACAAATACACCTTCTCACAAAAATTTAAAGCAACCAGTGTTGTGAAAACTCAAATAATTGCTTTACACTAACTGAAAAAAATAATTACCGACTGAAAAAAATTGAAATAAAAAAAAATTCCGAATCGAAAAATATTTGATCACGACTGCCAGAATTAACCCCCTCAATTAGATTTGTTTCCATTCCACAATCCATTTTATTTCAAATAAAAGCAATTCTAAAATTTAAATTTTTTTTTATATAGCGGAGTTTAATATTAGCCTTGCAAAAGAGAAAATTCAAAATATCATTGCACTTAATGAAATCTAACGGAAACTCTGTGTATTTTGTTGTTGGATTTAAAAAAAGAGCTATAATATTTTTCATTTGCACTTTTGCAACACTAATACTAAACTCTTCTAATTTGTTCTGGAATATCAAACGAAAATGTTCGCATTATTTTTGTTTTCAATCCGCCTTATTCCGGTTTTCGTTGTCGTAATCGATCAAGTCTATTTTTGTAATAGAACACTGGTTGTGTGTTACTTAAATCACATACAAAAAACGACTTGATCGATTAAGACAACTACAACCGGAATAAGGCTGATTATTTATTAAATCTTCATATCGACACCTTGATTCGAAATCATGCTAATGTCGCCTTAGCATGTTTTTAGTTTTTTAACGTTTTTGAATTTAGTATTGTTGAACTTAAATTCTGACAAATTTTGGTATTGATCTGCTGATCCAATCCAAAGTTGTGCACAAAAAAATCCTAGCATAAAACTGAATGTTGTATCGCAGGTAGACTTTAAGACTCTTCTTCTACTTAGCATGTTTTGGGAATTGGTTTGTCGATATATTTAATATAACAAATAACACAGGTCTGCGAAACTATTTTTTTTTTTTTATATTTTTGTGGTTATCGTCGTAAAAGTAATGGGGAATGACAGTCATCCCTATCGTAAAAAAAGGGAAAGTTGTTCCCCTCGAAATTTGGCTTTTCCCCATACATTTTTCAGAGAAAATTGAACGAATTTCGAGAGAAAATTTATTCAAGATGGGGGTGATATACATACATATATAATTCATAGCACGTCACATTTACTAGTTAACGGTACAATTGTGTTACATTTTAAAGTGCCATCCAGAGTGAACTGATGATTTGATTAAAATATATTATCAGACCTGTCACAGAAATCAAAGCTAAACTCTAAATCACTTTCGCAAATTTTTTTTAAAATGAAGCAATACTGGCACTAAAAGTAACAGTAATGAATAATTAAATAATAAAAAAAACAAGTTAGAGTGCTAAATTCGGCTGTGCCGAATCTTTGATATCTTCCACCGACAGTTCGAATGTTTAAGGAGCAACATCTGTATGATGTTATTATTATCTTAAACTGTGACGATTTGTTATTAATTATGGTTTTAGGCGACTAAACTGTTTTCCGGCAGCAGGGGAGCACGAGAGCCGGATTTGAACTTCGCTTTTTATAAGGACCCAGAATATATATACTTTATAGGGTGTAGGATCAATAATGTAGAAATTACAAACGGAATGACAAAGTTATATATACCCTTTTAGCTTCGGTGAAGGGTATAAAAAAAAAATATTTTTTGGGATTTCAGTATTTTGATCATAACTTAGCCATTTTTAAACCGATTTGAAAGATTTATATACCGACGTGTTAAAGAAGAAATTTACCATTTACTTGAGTGATAAAGCTTGGACTCAGGGAGATCAATGGTTGTCGAAAGTGGGTATTTAAAAAAAAATTATTTTTGGTCATAACTTTTTTTTGTATCTGAACCGATTTTCCCGAGTTTTTTATAAAATATGTTCTACTAAAAATTCGATATTTTGGTATATAAGTCATATTCGTAGAACATATGGCAGCCCTAAAATTTAGGTTTTTATAAAATTTTTAATTTTTTTTGTACGGGAGGTACCACGCCCACTTCTTCAATCCCGCCCACATTTTGTAGGATGGTGTGTATTTGCAACCTAAATGTGTGTACCTAATTTGGAAACTTTGGCTTTTTCCGTTCCCCAGATATACAGCAAAAAGTAATAAAAATACAACAACCACAAGGGATTTTTGGGAAAAATTAGAGGTAGTCGTGGTTTTTTGCTCATATCTCAGCCATTTGTGGACCGATCTTGCTGAATTTTAATAGCAAACAATTCCGGACCATATGTGACATAAATGTATAATAACCTGGCCCCCATCATATATGGGGTCTTCGGAAAATCCATTTCAACGGACAGACGGACATGGTTAAATCAACTTCGCTTTTCATAAGGACCCAGAATATATATGCTTTATAGGGTGTAGCATCAATATTGTAGAAATTACAAACGGAATGGTAAAGTTATATATACCCTTTTACCTTCGGTGAAGGGTTTAAAACGGAATATTTTTATGAACCTTCAAAACTGGATCGTTTTAAAAAATTTGTTTAATTTCAATTTCACTCGAATTCGTTATCCAGAAAATTTTTTTATTTACAATTATTTATTCAATCTTCATATGTATGTATATTTAAATATGAACTAACAATAAAAGAATCAAACCATATTCCAATTCCAAGTGTATGTCCTGCCAATGCCGGATGAATGTTCTTCAAATCACGGTTCCTGTTCACTCAGCTGTCTAGCGCTCTTCTGATCGAATAAGTGCTGCAGTCTTTTTTCCCGAACGTAGTCGATAATTTTACTTATATGTATAATGAAAAATCTCTAATAACTGCTCGAAAAATTGGTCTAGGTATAACTAGAGGGTATTTTGATCTTCAAGTATTTCTTTTGAGGCGAAATATAACTTAATTTTAATAAAAAAAAAAAAAATCATAAACTAAAACTGTTTTGAAATTTCAGATAAAATAGTTTTTAAAAACAATTTTTGAAATAAGTTTCCTAAATTCTGTACTTTAAAAAAATGAGAATTTGATTACAATGTAAATATTGAATTCAGAAATATTGGGAACATTATTTTTCTCCCCTAAAAAGTTGCTTGTGGTAGCAAATAGTTTTCTTAATTATGAAAAGGTTGTTCTCCTTTTTTCTTAGTCCTCGACATAAAATCAATATTTATAATAAAAAAAGGACCATTACTAAAACATATATAGTCATAAAAAAAACAACCCATAAAGTCTATTTTCAAAACATAAAAAAAGGAATAATCTAATAATTTTTGTACAGTTTCCTTAAATGATGATTAAATCAAATTAGTGTTTCCAAACAAGATAATGAAAAAAAAAATATAAATAAATAACTTTATAGAAATTGTATTATAAAAAAATTTAAATAGACTTGTATAAACAAAATCTATGAAAACAAAAAAAAAATCTTACATAAAAATTTGTAAAAAAAAAAACTAAACATTTCTTAAAACTTTAGGTACTTATTATTAAAAATACTTGAAAAAAAAATCATATTATATTTGAAAAATCCCTTTCTTGGCTTTCATATTTTATAATATTTATACATATATTTAGTAAAAGAAAATTTAATGGAAATTCAAGAATATAAAAAAACAAAAAAAAAAAAATAAAATTTGTAATAAAAATAATATTTATTTATTTAAAATTTATATTTAACATAAATATAAATAATTAAAAGCAAAGTTTAAAGGTGTTATGGTAGTAAGATTTTAAATAGGATAAAGTTTGTTTCTAAAATTTTGAAACCAGGGGGGCTACTCTCTATTGCGATGCGAAACAAAATTGTAGCAAATCTAGCGATTGGTACTCTTCAATTCGTTTGCGCATGTGACTTTCGCATCTTTTATTTTTTTTTTCTTTTCGTAAATCATCATATTATTTTATTTAAATTTTCCAATTTCAAATATTTTTACACATTTTGGCATTTCACTACTCTAAATCCGCGCCATCTTTAATTTTTATTGCAACTATCGCTTCATTTTCATAAAATTTTGCGATAGTGGTAGAGAGTACCAAGTTGGCATTTAGCTTTCGCATCGAAATTGTTTTCGCATCGCAATAGAGAGTAGACCCCCAGGGAAGTTTTTTGGCATTTCTTTAAAAAAAAAAGGTCTGATATATTAAAAATTTAAAGCTCGTATTGAATCGCACAATTATTTTGATGCGAAGTCAAACGTTTTTAAAATCTAAAAGACCTATAAATTGAAATAATTGTTTTTTTTTTTTTTTTTTTTTTTTTTTTTTAATCAAAATACAAAATAACCTCTAATGCAGTTAATGCATATTTCGAATTTTAAGAAAAAACATTCAATAAATTTGTATAATTTTGTTTTGAAAATGTTTTTTTTTTAATTGAAATTTGTTTTGTTCAAGCGACTCTCTTTCGAATTGAAATACATAGTCAGAGGTTAAATTGCGTCATTCGTTATTGATTGATATTACAGAAAATTTTAATAGAAATTTCAATTGTCGTAATTTGCCTGAGGTATGTGGCAGAAATTGATTTTGAAAGCCAAACGATTTAAGACGAAACATTTTTTTTTTATTCAGCCCAATTATGAATACAAATTCCCCGGGAGTTTTTTTCCCATTTCTACAATTATTTACATTGGATAAATGGGAGAAGAGAGAAAACTCCAGGGGAATTTTTATTGATAATTGGGCTGATTATCTTTTCCTTTTATTACATATTTATAATCTTTTTATGCCCACACCACAATAGTAGAGAGAGTATTTTGCATTTGTACTGATGTTTTTAACACCTTAAAATATTAGTCCTAGACCGATCAGCTCAGAATCACTTCCTGAGTCGAATTAACGATATCCAGCCGGCTAGCTGGCAGGCTGGCTGTCCATGTTAACATTGTGCTCAAAGTACAGAGGTCTAATCACCGCATTAGATACTATTGTATCGAATAAACTATCGAATTTTTTTGCATACGATAGACACTGACGTATCGAATGAAAACTCGATAAATGTAATGTCGTGTTACTCGATATCGAATGCTATTATTTCAAATTCAATACATTTCATTCATGATACCAAAATAAATAATTTCGATAAATTTTTCTCGATATCGTATGCGGTGATTAGACCCCAGGTCGCAATTTTGGAGATAATTTTATGAAATATGGAACATAAGCTATAAATGGCACAAGGACCAAGCCCATTAAAAATCGGTCCAAAATTTCAGATAGCCCCCACTCAAGCTTCTCTCTGAAATAGGGTCTTTGTGCCCATAAACTATCTTATTATGTTGGTATTTAGATTAAAATTTTTTTATTGCAATTAAAATCACCTTACCAAATTTTATTAGAATCGGTCCATATTTTACCATATCTTTCATACAAATAGTACTCTCGCAAATAGCTTTTAATCTCATAGCTTCCTTATAAATGTTGGTATTAACAAACAAATTGGCGATAATAACTTTCGATAGCTATTATGTCATGAAAAATATTGGACCTGGTATGTCTAAAATTAACCATAGATACCATATAAACCCCATTTTAAAATCTCACAAAGAACTTCGAAAATAATCTTAAACTCATATCATAATATTGTTTATGTGGGTTAATGATTGCCCATGGATCCAAAATTGGCTACACTAGCCAAAATTGTCTTTATATACTGTGGTGTAGGGTAGATGTCATATAGTCTGACTTGACCGGCGAACGAGAATATAAGCCTTAAGGAAAAATATTAAGTCTTTATTTAAAAATTAATTTTAAAATTGCTCCAAATTTATCACACCCTTAAAAAACTATCCTTTTAAAATCGATCGATTTTTATCACATACTTGGTGCCAAATTATGGCATTCGATATCGATCGAAATTACACAGAATTTAAATGGGAATTTCGATCAAAATCGAATACAGTAATTTGCCCTCTGAATAACTTGTTAATTTTGTTAATTCAAACCTTAATAAATTTTTTTTTTATATATTTAATATCTTTTAATATTTTTTATTTACATAGTTTAAAACTTTGCAAAAACAGTGAATTGTACAGTTTTGAAATAGTGATTGTTGTTTATTTTTCTGTTAAATTATATAATACATATATATATTAGCGCTGTGCTAAAAACACGATCGTTAAGTGTCTTCGATATAATTTTTTTTATAAATTTCTATTTTTAAGACTTTGCGTTGATATTTTTAATATTGTAATATAACATGTTTACATATGTAAGTCTTCAAACTGATGGCAATTTATTAAAACATTTTATTTTAAATCACAAAAAAATTTTGTCAAAAACTCAGATTGAGTTAACTGTTTTTTTTTTTTAAATACATATGTATAAAGATTTTTTACTTTCCTATTAGTTTTAAACAAATTTCAATAAGTTTGTTGATAGAGTGTTAAATTTAAATTTTCTTTTGTAGCATAGTTTTCGTTTCGTAAGGAAAAATGTTGGCCGAATGCTTATTATAAAAAGTATTTTAAAGTTTACTCAGGACCTGTTCGGAAATGCATCACTGCGCTACATCTGTGATTTGTTTGCGATGCTCATGCAAATTAGCTGATTGTTCCACAGTTTGGTGTTTGAGATTTGTTTAAGCATCATCTTTTGTTATGAATTTTCAAAAAGCGCACTTTCACAGTGATGCGAACTACGAACGCGCTGCACAGTGATGCATTCCGGAACAGGCCCTCACACTTAAACTACAACTCTCATATTGAGGTTTTCAAAAGTCTCGTTAATGTTATTTTGATTATTGAATATTTTATATAAAAATCTTCGTCTTTTTAGTAACTTTTGGGCGACTTCTTTCACCAATTTATTTATATATCAAGATATGCTTAAAATTCGTTTTTTACGTCAAATAAAAAAAAATTACATATGTATATGAAAAACTATATTTAAATATGAATTGATATTTAAGTGAAATTGGCCATTAGACTTTTAAAATGTTTTGGAAAGTGTGGAAAAAAACGTAAAGTTCATTATAAAGGGTGGTCCAACCAAAACGCATGATGTTATTTGTAAAAAAAAAACAAAAAGTTTTAAACTGAGTTGAGTTGTGAACCGTAATAGGTGCCATAATTAAGTTTCAATGTCGTTAATCTGCCGAATTATCTTATCCCTAAGCTCTTGAATTGTTCTTGGTGAGATAATACAGCCAATGAATTTCTCGCGCCAAAGAGCCATTGTTTCGTTGGCTGTGTGGCATCATCCTGTTGGAACCACATATCGTCCAGGTCAATATCTTCAATTTCTGGTCACAAGAAATCCCTTATCATCTCGCGATATCGAACACCATTCAGGATAACTGTTTACCCGACCGCACTTTCGAAGAGGTACGACACCGAGAGAGTCACCGCCAGCCCATAAACCGCACCAAACAGTCACTTTTTGTGGATGTATTGGCTTTTCAACAACCACTCGTGAATTCTCACTTGCCCAAATGCAGCAATTCTGCATGTTAACGAATCCACTGGGGTGAAAGTGTGTCACGAAAAGCATTTTGAAGGTTCAACAATCTTAACGCGCTGAAACAAAGAATTGTCAAATAAAATTGGGCAAAAAACTTGTTAAGGTGTGACTTACAATTAACATCGTGCATTTCAAAATGTAAAAAAAAGTTTTAAAAATGTAAAAAAAATTAAACACTGTGCTACAAAATTACACATCTAATTGGGTTTTGTGTGATTTTAAGTTTAAGGTTGACTTCTAGGACATCGAGCGATTGCGGTTAGACTTGTGACATTAAAAAAATAGCTCCAATATTTAATCGCACGATCTTGAGTTACAATTCTCTTTACCTTTGCGAAGAACAATTTGAAACCGTATAAATACCTCAAACTGTATACCATAAAATTCGGTCCAAAAGAAATCAACCAAGAAATCTTTCGATACTCCAGTCAATTTTTACAATCTGCGGTGATGTTTTTGGCTAAGTTTTCAATATATTGACTTCTAAATTTTTTAATCTTTTTTGCTATCCGCTAAGTCCCAGGAATTTTATTTAAAGAATTATATAAGGTTTTGGTTTGAGCAAATTGTCTAGAATTAGAATCTGTTTTGATATACATATACACTTTTATTTGAAACATAGAACTTGAATTCAAGTTTTTAATATCACTTTCTTACTGTTTTTAACAATTATCGGCCAATTAGTAAAAATAAATCAAAAATAAAAAAAAAATTATTTTTGAAATCTTTTTCTTAAACAGTAGTTTTCATCTTGAACTCGTTTCCTACGTAACGATTTTTAGTTTTCGATTAGACTATGAGAAATGAAGTAATAAACGTTTTAAAATGCTGCATAAAAACTAAAACCAATTTTGACAAACGTTTTCTAGGTTTAACACTCACATGCATTTTGATGAAACTTAACAAAATTTTTTTGATCAATTATCAAAATTTGTTATTTTAGGCAAAACACCTTAATAAATAAAAATTAGATATCAATTGAATAAAAATAACTTCTTTAAATAATATGGCACAAAGACTACAATTTAACAAAAAATTATAAAATAAAATTGGCGGTATTTTTTTTTGGCTACTTGTCAATGCTGGCTTGTTGTTAACTAAATTTGTTGAGCTGTATTTGCCGAAAAAACGTAAAAAATTTACTTACTGTAGTCATACAATTTAAATTTGGTTTCCAAATTTTTTTTAGTTTTAAATCTAAAATCGTTGCAAAAGTTCTTGAATTATGTTTATTACTTATGCATTAACAAAAACAATAACTTCAAACTTTTTGAGACATTAAAAATAAAAAGCTTTTGTTTTGTTTTTTTATAAAACTCAGTGCAACCTGTTTTTAAACAGCTTCAGTAAAAATATGTAAATAGCATTTTAATGAATTGATTTAAAAAATGTTTTAGGTAATTCAGTTTATTTAAAAATTGACAAGAAAATATGAACCATTAAAATTATAATAAATATAATAATATTTGTACAAAAAATTATTAAACATAAATACATTTGAAAAAAAAATGTCATAAAATGATACTTATCATATAGAAAAAACTAACCTTATTTAGTGCTGGTTTACACTCTTCAAGTTTTAGCCGTCAAGTCTTGAGCTTTAAGAAAAGAAGGGAAAAGAGAATGCCTTTGTTTTTTCTCTCTCTTAAAACTCAAGACGACTGCTAAAACTTAAAGAATGTAAACCAGCACTTACTTATAGTTTTGTATTTAAAAACCTTAAATAAATATTTTAATATTTTGTTTTGATATTTAATCTAAAATACATATACATACATTTTAAATACTTATTAAAATTAAAGAGTTTTGTGTAAGTTGTAAAAACTTTTTTTAGTGTACTATTTTTATAGCTGTTTTATTAGTTTGTATTTTAGTAAAGCAAAGTCTTTTTGATAAATTTAGTGTTTTATTTTTTTATTATTTTTGAAAATAATTAAATACCTACATATTTCTTTTATTTAAAATATTGTAAATTAATTTTTTTTAATTAAATATAAAAAATATGTATATGCATACATACATAAATATATACAACTAATTACACTTTATACATACACAAACATCCATACATACAATATACATATTTAAAATAATATAGATTTTGAAAATAAAAAGTAATGGGAATTTTGCTAAAAGTAAATTATTATTTATAAAATAATATATTATATTATATATATATAAATAAATAAAATTATACATACATATTTAAAAAAAATCGAAAAAAAAATTGAAAAAAATTTAAAAGGAACCCTTTTTCACAAAAAAAAAAAAAATCAAACGCAAAAAATTTAAATACATATAGTTAAGAACGAAAAATATAAATAAAATTTAAAATAAAAACATAAAAAATTACTTATACATAATTTATATTTAAAAGAAAAGAAAGTGTTTGAATAAGTATTTTAGTGTTAATTATACAATTAAAAGAAAGAAATAAGAAAAAATAATAAAACTAACATAATTTAAACTCTCACAACAACAACAATAATTAAACACAACATACCCACAAAAATACATAAAACAAACATGTGAACAAAAATGCATTAACAGCATTCTGTTGTATTAACATCACATAATAATGTTAATGTAACTGTAATTATGATTTTTCATACAGACTTAAAACATACATACATTTACACACATGCATACATACATATATATAAATATTCAGCAAGCACAACAACAATGATAATGATGAAATGATAATGATTATATCATTAATAATTATGATGATGATGAATGATCATAAAAAAAGATGAATAAAGTTTTAAAACAACAATATTTGTAAAAAGTAAAGAAAAAAAAAATGGATTTGTGTTTTATTTAAAGTGGAAACTGTGTAAAAATGGTAGATATACATAGGTATGTAAATTACAAATGAGCAGGCCCATAACAAAACGCAACAATTCCACTTACAAATTAAGATTTTTTCTGTTTCTTGAATATTATTTCACATATTAAAACAAGTTAAAAAGCATAGTCGGTCCAGCCCGACCATATAATACAATACAACACAGTTTTTAAAAACATATTTTCGAGAGTATTCCCTATTTGGATCCGTTTGACCAACATTTGCTATGAGGTTAAGTTTCATGTTAAAGTTCTTTGTGCCGAATATTATTTAGATATCTTCATAAATATAAGTTTTTAGGACTTACCAGCACAGCATTTTGTCATGATATACTAGCTATCGTAAAAGTCATTATCGCCAATTTTTATGTTATTACCAACATTTATGTTATGGCATTAAAAGCCTTTTTCGGAAGCAGTATGGGAGCCATGTTCAAATATGGATCGATTCCAATAAAGTTTGGTAAGATGATTTTGATTGCAATAAGATAAATTTGGACCAAACTAAATCTAAATACCGGCATAATAAGATGGCTTATGGGCACAAAGACCCTATTCAGGAAAGAATCTTGTATGGGGTCTAAGTGAAATTTTGGACCGATTCACCCCATTTTAGTGGTGAGGCTTAGTCGTTGTGCCAATTATAACCTATGTACAAATTTCATCAGGTTATCTCCAAAATTGCGACCAGCACTTTGCGCACAGGTTTGGAAAGTCGATCGGTATACTTAAAGGTGGGTCTAGGACCAGTATTTTAAGGTGTAACAAACATCAGCACAAATGAATAATAAACTATCCACTATCGATCAGAAAAAATTTTAGACAATAACCTAATAATAATGAAATTCTCTGATATAAGTTCTTGCATAAGTAAGTTTTTATATACATACATATGTATGTACGTAAGTAGATTAAACACCATTTAACGTTTTATTAATAATGGGTGATTTTTTAAGAGCTGTAGGAAAGTTAAAAAAAAACATAAAATTTAGAAAAATGCATGAAATCTTTATTTGAATCGATAGTACGGTCCATATAATTTAATGTTTGAAGATTATTTCATGCAATTTTGGCATACTCTTTCCAACATTTCGGCCGGTATCTCATGAATAAATGCTTCAATGTTGTCTTCCAATGCGTCAATTGAAGCGGGCATGTGTGTATATACATGAGCTTTAACATAGCCCCACAAAAAAGTCTAAAGGCGTTAAATCCTACGATCTAGGCGGCCAATTGACCGGTCCCGAACGTGAAATAAAATGTTCACCGAACTCGTGCTGTGTGGCATGTGGCGCCGTCTTGTTGAAACCACATGTCATGCAAGTAAAGCTCTTGCATTTTGGGCAAAAAAAAGTTGGATTTCATCTCACGGTAGCGCTCACCATTCACAGTTACGTTACGATTCGCATCATCTTTGAAGAAGTACGGTCCAATGATGCCATTGGCAGCTATAATTCTGGCTAATCTTCACTCCAAAATCGACAATTCTGCTTATTTACCAAAAAAATAAAATAAATGACCATAAAGTGGAAGAAGCGAGCGATGAACTTTCTTAACAGAGCACGTAATTTGATAATAAAATTCAATAATTTGCAAGCGCTGTTCGTTTGTAAGACGATTCATGGTTAAATTATAGACCAAACTGAAGATGTTTGACAGTGAAACAAAACACGAAACGTGCGTCAGCTGTTTAAACCAGTGTTGCCAAAAAGATAATAGCTAAAAAATCACCCGATATAATCATTATTTTTTCAGTAATACAGTTTGATAGATATACTACATCCAAAAATTATTAAAACGAAAATTAAAAAGTAGACCAATTTAGTGGTCACGCGTTTTTTCAATATATTGGAAAAAATCAAAAGACGTTTATTGCACAATGAAAATAAGTGTAATATATGTACTGTGAAATGAGTTGCCAATATTGTATTTGCCTTTAGATTATGATCTTTAACGAAAGTTGTGCCATATTATAATTGAAACCAACGTACAAATAACATACATGTATGTATGTATGTACACAATAATATTGTATAATTAGTGGGTCGCTTAATGGGCTGCCAATGGTGAACGTTATAGAGACATGATGTACCCCAAGTAGCTGGCATCAATCTAGCTTACCTAAGGGTTCAACAGGACGAAGTCACATGCCACACAGCGCGCATAACAATTGTTTTAGTCAAAGAAACTTGATATAAAAAAATTTTACGTAATGGTCTAATTTATTGGCCACCAAGATCGTGTGATGTAGCCCCATTTGACTATTTTCTTTGGGGTTATGTAAAGTCACTTGGTTACGGCGATAAGCTTGAAACAGTTGATCACTTAAAAATCAACATGCAAAGAGTGATTAGCGAAATATGGCCGCAAATGCCGCGGAAAGTTTTTTAAAGTTGGAGTTTCATTGATGTTATAAAATTTGTTATCCAATAAAGCCCCTTTCATTGGTTAAAACTTGTGTAACTCTAAAAAACATCGATATTTTATAAAAAAAAAATTAATGTTGTAATTTAAATCGAAGATTCTATCTAAATGTATATTAAAAATAAACATAACACCATGAAAGGAAATTACTAGTGTCCGAGCAATAAATGATGTTCGGTCAAAGTTCGGTGTTCGTCGAAATTTTTACCGAAAACCGAACTTTTTTATGAAATAACATATTTATTATAATTTCAAATTATAATTTGGTATGCAGTTTTCTGAATTTAAAGTTGAAGTTTTACTGTGGAAATACGCTATTATTAGTTGCGTTCGAGAACACAAAAGTTTTTACTATTTTTTACTAAACTTTACTGCATTTTACGAAATTGCGTTCGAGTACACAAAGTGCAGTAAAACATAAATTGAGAGCGAAAAGTGACAGTTCTTGTCTGAGTATATACAAATTTTTACTGCAGAAATTTTTGCAGTAAAATTTAGTAAATCCAAAAAACATATGTTTCAAAAGGTAAACAAACAAAAGTATCAAACAAAAAGCATACAAATTGTGAAAAAATTGTTAAATAAAAGAAAACAAAACAACAAGTGAATAAATATGTATTAATTAATTAAACTTGTTTGAGAAGCATTTATTTGGCTAAATATAAACTTTTGAAATTTTTTTTTGTTATGTTAATTTTTTATAGTTGTAAAAATGTGAAATATTTGGGTACTTAAGTAATCAATAGCAAAGAAAATTTTCTTGTTCTTTTAAATAATTTAACCCGGTACAAATTAGTAAAATCAAATAAAATAAAAAACAAAACAAATATGAAAGATTACATAAAATAGTTTGTTTGTATTTTCCAAAAATGTTCGTGTTATAAAAAGTATTTAATCGAGTACCGATAAGAAAACGAGTTAAGTAGTCAAAAGTGTCAATATTTTTCAACACTTCAATTATTTGCCATCAGCTGTTGCCTTTATTTTACGAATTTTTACAAATTTTGCGTTCGCGTACTTTTTTGGACAACAGCTTTTTGTGAAAGAAAAGTTTTTAGTTTACTCATTTACTGCATTTTACTGTAAAAGTACTCAAACACACCTATTCAAACAGACCAGTGTGTGACCGATATTTAAATCAAGTTAAAAGCAGAGTGAGAAACAAAAAGTATGTATTTTATCCTAACAAATACGAAATTACAAGGAAATAAATCTGCATTTTTCCGACATCAATGACATGCAAACGTTTGTTTTCTTAATCTAACTTAATATTAACTTTGCGAAGAAACAGTCGCCACTGATCAGGAACTATTGCCATAATCCTTTGAAATACTATTCATACATTCAGGCTTGTCACAGAAATAAATTCCGATCAAAAGTGATTTCGTTTTATGTGAAGCAAGATTCGAAATCACTTTCGATCGGAATTGATTTATGTGACAGGTCTGATTGACTACACAAGAACACAATTTTAATGAGAAATGTACATACATATCGCGCTTGTTCCTCTAAAGGCCATCTCAAAATTAACACATTTTCACTTTTTGCAGGAAAATTATAAACATTAGTCATACCTAAAAAGCTGTAAAAATCTTAGTTCAGTTTCTCTATTAGTTTGCCAAAAAATGCTGGTGTATCCCTTTGTGATATAACGATAAAGTTTGCAAATTAGAAATTACTCAAAATGTTGAGCGACGTTACACACTAATATAAAGTAAACTTTTTGTTTAATAACCGTTTACCTTTTTAACCTTGGTTCAATTACAAAATGTTATGAACTTGCAAACGTTAGCGTTAGCCGGGAGTAACAGTAACAGTAACCTTACCGTAAAAAAGTAAGACCAATCTGTTTCTTACAGATTGAGACGTAACATCTTACTGCTAACTATAATCGTTCTAATTGCTTTACATACAACAAAATTAAGCAGCTGATTTGCAACGTTACTGTTACTCCCGGCTAACTGAGACTTAAATGTTTTTTGTCTGACATGACGCGTTTTTAAAATTTCATTAAGGCCTGGAACAGAATAAAGTAGTTGTAGTAGTAGCTAGAGCTAGCTCTGTGGCTCAACATAGTTTTTTGCGCTTCCACTGCAACGACTAAAACAACGACGTGTTCTGTTGACACTACTTTGAAACTGTCGTTTTTAACTTTTGACAGCTTGCAGCGTTATTCGTAACGTTGTACTACAGCGAATATTCTGTTCCCTACTTAAAGTAAATCAAAATTGTACCGTTAAATGTTGTTTTTTGCTAACTTGCATAATTTTAACGGTTAGTTGTTGCTGTAGCAAAAGTTTTGCGGCAATTGAACAATAACTGGATTTCTCAGTTAAACTAGGTTTAGTTAATCCGAAAACAGGTTTGTGACGCCATTACCAATTTTGTATACACAATTTTGACGAAACCGCTTTGTATGCTTTGGAATAATAAAAAATTTCAGAATTTCAGACTACGTTAAACTTAGTTTAAACTGAATCCAAATTTGTAATACCCGGCCTTATAAATGTTAATTATTATACATAGTATGTACATATGTATATTAAAAAATTAACTTCAACTTTGTAATCTGGTATCTCGACATCGCAACTAATAAAAGCCTTGAGGTCGAATAAATTTAGAATATTTCTCTTTAATAATAAAATAATAAAAAAGGGTGGACCTTTCGGTGGAAATTACCATATGTATTTGATTAGTTTGATTGCATAACCTCATTTTTGTTAAGAAATTCTGGTATTCGGGAAACCTAACCCCTCCACCCACACTTCAAATTCCTAAAGGCCCAAATACACTTGTCAAATGCTTGTCCAGCCGGCGAATTCATCGTGTACGTGTGCTTGACGTAATATTCGCCGTCATATCAAAATTTTTTGATTTTCCATCCAGCATCGTCGGTGTGACACATACATACACATTTTCACTAATACTACCACAATGCTTGATGAGTATTTTGATCAATGTATTTGGGCCTTAAAACATACTTATTTCAGTTTTATAAAAGGTTTATTAAACTAATTGAATAATTGAAAGCTGAAAAAATGTCATTCTTCATCTGTTTGCAACATTGTCATGGCTTTGTTGGCAATAGGGTGTTCAATTAATCGGGTTTTATTTTTGTTCGATTAAAAGATTAATCGATATAAAATTTTAAAATTAATCGAATAATTGAAGCATAGCCGCGAATAATGTTTTAAGTTACAAAATAATTATTTTTCAGGAGAGCAAAAAAGTTTTTAACAGGCAAGATTATTAATTTTTTATTTTTTTTTTTTAGATTATTAAAAATAATGATAATAAAAATTTTTACGCAAAATATCAACAAATTTAAAATTTAAATTACATGCAAATTTACAGTTTATAACTTTTTTTAAGTGGAAAAACGTTTCATATCCACAATCACGATGACATTTAAAACGTTCTTCCAATACGCAAAGCATCATGACTGGTGGCTTTTAAAACGTTATTCCACGTTTCAAACCCATTTACTTTGTATCTTTTGTAAGTAACTTACAACGTTTTTCCACTAGCTGACTCTTTGTATGTCATTTTTAAGGGCTTTCAGGTGCATAATTTTGGGTGATTTGAGGTTTAAACAGTGTACGAGTGAACGTTTTTGCAAAAAGTGACTTTTACGACGTTTTTCGCGGTTGTGCTTCAATTGTAAATCCAGAAATTAAAAAAAAAATGTCGATACTTTTAGAAAAAATTTAGCAAATAAACAAACTTTCTTAAATAAAACTTGTCAATGTAGCTGCACTTTCTTCACTTCACTTCACTTTCGGGCACTTAGATGTTATTAAAGTCAATATAACTTTGGATTTTTTGAAACTTTTCACGGACATTCCATCCTCTGCTATGCTTCTGCAAAAAAAATCCTCTAGAGAATCGATCGAAGTATCTTGTTTAAAATATATATTCATTGGACCACTTGCAGCCCCCTTTGATTTAATTGGTGGAGCATCTTCTTCAAGTACAATGTTTTAGTCACTGTGTAAGTGGTAAAAAGGCGAAGATGTTGAAGAACATTTACGTTAATACATTTTTGGACACCTATTGCATTTAGCATTATTAGATTTATCCTTCGAACAATATTTTTAAACCAAACTATTTTAAAGAGAGAAACTTATGAACTATTTTCGAAATCGAAATGGAGTGGGTTTAAAATCGAGCAAATTTTAAAAACGACCCTGTAGTTCATAAAAATAGTTTATTTTATCTACATACTTCATTCTATAAGCTTTGTTCACAATCAGAGCAACAATTTCGTTTTTTCTTCTATATTATTTCTTCCCAAAGTATTTCATACATCGCACCTTATCAACAAGAGGGTATTAACTCAAAATTTAAAAATTTTCAATAGAAGCAAAACTATTTAAATCTGGGTTCATCCCCTAGAGAATTCAAAAGAGTAAATTGGCCATAAGTCGGTCCAACTCGCTCTGTTAAAAATTTTGGGGATGGAAAACGATGGAGAATAGTATTGTCCACAAATCCTAATCATTTTTTTTCGCCCACGTTGACTCCTTTTCCAGAAATCTGGGTTCATCCCCTAGAGAATTCAAAAGAGTAAATTGGCCATAAGTCGGTCCAACTCGCTCTGTTAAAAATTCTGGGGATAGAAAACGATGGAGAATAGTATTGTCCACAAATCCTTATCATTTTTTTTCGCCCACGTTGACTCCTTTTCCAGAAATCTGGGTTCATCCCCTAGATAATTCAAAAGAGTAAATTGGCCATAAATCGGTCCAACTCGCTCTGTTAAAAATTATGGGGATGGAAAACGATGGAGAATAGTATTGTCCACAAATCCTAATCATTTTTTTTTCGCCCACGTTGACTCCTTTTCCAGAAATCTGGGTTCATCCCCTAGAGAATTCAAAAGAGTAAATTGGCCATAAGTCGGTCCAACTCGCTCTGTTAAAAATTCTGGGGATGGAAAACGATGGAGAACAGTACTGTCCACAAATCCTAATCATTTTTTTTCGCCCACGTTGACTCCTTTTCCAGAAATCTGGGTTCATCCCCTAGAGAATTCAAAAGAGTAAATTGGCCATAAGTCGGTCCAACTCGCTCTGTTAAAAATTCTGGGGATAGAAAACGATGGAGAATAGTATTGTCCACAAATCCTTATCATTTTTTTTCGCCCACGTTGACTCCTTTTCCAGAAATCTGGGTTCATCCCCTAGAGAATTCAAAAGAGTAAATTGGCCATAAGTCTGTCCATCTCGCTCTGTTAAAAATTCTGGGGATAGAAAACGATGGAGAATAGTATTGTCCACAAATCCTAATCATTTTTTTTCGCCCACGTTGACTCCTTTTCCAGAAATCTGGATTCATCCCCTAGAGAATTCAAAAGAGTAAATTGGCCATAAGTAGGTCCAACTCGCTCTGTTAAAAATTCTGGGGATAGAAAACGATGGAGAATAGTATTGTCCACAAATCCTTATCATTTTTTTTCGCCCACGTTGACTCCTTTTTCAGAAATCTGGGTTCATCCCCTAGAGAATTCAAAAGAGTAAATTGGCCATAAGTCGGTCCAACTCGCTCTGTTAAAAATTCTGGGGATAGAAAACGATGGAGAATAGTATTGTCCACAAATCCTTATCATTTTTTTTCGCCCACGTTGACTCCTTTTCCAGAAATCTGGGTTCATCCCCTAGAGAATTCAAAAGAGTAAATTGGCCATAAGTCGGTCCAACTCGCTCTGTTAAAAATTCTGGGGATAGAAAACGATGGAGAATAGTATTGTCCACAAATCCTAATCATTTTTTTTCGCCCACGTTGACTCCTTTTCCAGAAATCTGGATTCATCCCCTAGAGAATTCAAAAGAGTAAATTGGCCATAAGTCGGTCCAACTCGCTCTGTTAAAAATTCTGGGGATGGAAAACGATGGAGAATAGTATTGTCCACAAATCCTAATAATTTTTTTTCGCCCACGTTGACTCCTTTTCCAGAAATCTGGGTTCATCCCCTAGAGAATTCAAAAGAGTAAATTGGTCATAAGTCGGTCCAACTCGCTCTGTTAAAAATTTTGGGGATGGAAAACGATGGAGAATAGTATTGTCCACAAATCCTAATCATTTTTTTTCGCCCACGTTGACTCCTTTTCCAGAAATCTGGGTTCATCCCCTAGAGAATTCAAAAGAGTAAATTGGCCATAAGTCGGTCCAACTCGCTCTGTTAAAAATTCTGGGGATAGAAAACGATGGAGAATAGTATTGTCCACAAATCCTAATCATTTTTTTTCGCCCACGTTGACTCCTTTTCCAGAAATCTGGATTTATCCCCTAGAGAATTCAAAAGAGTAAATTGGCCATAAGTCGGTCCAACTCGCTCTGTTAAAAATTCTGGGGATGGAAAACGATGGAGAATAGTATTGTCCACAAATCCTAATCATTTTTTTTCGCCCACGTTGACTCCTTTTCCAGAAATCTGGGTTCATCCCCTAGAGAATTCAAAAGAGTAAATTGGTCATAAGTCGGTCCAACTCGCTCTGTTAAAAATTCTGGGGATGGAAAACGATGGAGAATAGTATTGTCCACAAATCCTAATCATTTTTTTTCGCCCACGTTGACTCCTTTTCCAGAAATTTGGACTTATCCATGATTACAGCATTAATATTAGGTCTGTTAAGTAGATAACATTGTTCTGTTAACATATGGTATTTTTTGTTTTTCATCTGGAATTTTTTGAATTTTCGGTAATATTCGACCTATAAAGATAAACTTGTACATTAAACTGGGTGAATAAGAACATGTAAGGGGATCTTTTGGTACTTTTTCGTTCTACATCTGGTACTTTGATTAATTTTCGTTAGTATTAGACATAGAAACATAAAATTAAACGTGCAACGTCCTGAGTGGATGGCAATATATAAAGGAGACTTTTTGATACTTTTTTGTTTTTCAATTGGTATTTTTTATACTGAACTTACAAAATTAAATTACTCACGTAGAAGATTAAATATGAACCGGAGGTTGGTCGCCCGCCAAATCGATCCACTTTGAAGGAAAAAATTAGATTAATTATGTTTTCTTCATATTTACAAAAAGAAAAAAATCATGGTCGAATTTTGACCATAAGGCGAACACTAGTTAATATAAATCTTTGAGTTAACATACCTCCTTCCTTTGTCGTTTTTTCACAAAAGAATTGAGTTATTAAATTGTTTTAAAAAAATATAACAAAAATATATGCTAAATTACTCACTAGACATGATTGTTTTTTTTTTTTTTAATTCCAACGGACACATACATTTGGTTTGTTTATTCGACTTAAAGCTTTAAAAAAAATTATACATTTAGCAGAAATACTATATATTATTGTCATTCATTAATTCTTCGATTAATCCTTTAATCGAAATTAGCAATTTTAAATTATTCGAACAATGAATCGTCTAAAATTTTTAGATTAATCGAACAAGAATTAATCGACTGAACACCCTAGTTGGTACTGAATGGATAAATGTCAATAAAACGACATTTTAGAATTAACTTTGTTTCTATTTTGACCAAAATGTTATAAATGATAAACAAGGATAACACAAACCACCCCTAATAGGCGCACAACAACATATCAAACTAAAAACAAAATAACATGAAAAATAGCGGTACTGCTTAACAGCAATGAAACAGTAAAAAGAAAGCAAAAAATTAAGTGCTTAAAATACTCTTACAAGAAAAAATTAGATTTTTTTTACATTAAAATTTAACTAAAATTTTGTTGTAATTGTAAATTAATTTAAAACAGTAAACATTATTAAAAAAAATATAATTAATGTTGAACATAAAGACAAAAATGTATGCGTTATAAAAATTATAAAAATCAATATCCATATTTTAAGGAAAATAAGCTAAGAAAGGCTAGTGTTACAGGCGATATAAAAATAAATCAGCTTATAAAGTTTAAAACCGGTTTTAAAAACTTTTTCAACTAAGCTCTGACAAATAAGTACTGAAATAATGTTAAATTCAAGTCTAAATAAAACAACAGCAACTATCACAACTCATACTGGATGTAGTTTTCACTTAAATGAAGCTATAGAAGAGGAAGAGTCACCACCAAAAAATACAAATATAGGACATTTGAAACGAACTACACCCATACTCTTCTCCACAAATAGAGGTCTACATTTAAGAATGTTCACCCCTACCACCAGTACAGCAACAACACCACATACAACGACATCATCATTATCCCGGAGTTCTGGTAATGACACATCCATAATGAATTCCGCCTATAGTATGACATTTTGTGATTTGGAAAGATGGGTTGGTATTCGAAATTCACTTAGATAGTGAGTGCTAAAAAATTTAATTAATAAAATTTTCCTAATCTAGAGCACGAATCGAGCTAATACCATAAGTCTGGAAGATACTTTTACTATACCTAAGCCGGCTGTTGTACCCTTATCAACTGCCTCAGGTTCGCTGGCCTCAAACAGTTTAAGATTTTTACCACACAATTCGACATCAGTACGATTTAATGGTTACTCACGATTTAATGTGGAATAAATGTTATTACAAATCTGTGGTTTTCATGGGCAACCGCGTATGTCTATTTTTTAGATTTTGAAATGTGATGCTATATTGTTTAATTTTAAGCGCTCTTTACCTTTTTTAAAAAAATTTTAAAAACATTCCGATGTTTTAACTCAATTACAAAGTTCAAAAGGTGCAATATCTAACCCATAGTTTGATCTAGAATGGTTTTTTTTTTGGCTCTCCTGAAAAATTTTATTTTAAGACATACGCGGTTGCCCATGAAAACCACAGAAATAATGATCATACTAAGCAAATACGTAGTTGAATTCAATAAGGTATAATATTTAACTAACCGAAACTATAAAAACGTTTTATATATACTTATGTAGATATATATACATGTATCGCACTTGTTTTATAACCAAAATAACTGGCAAATTTCTTCTTTAACACGTCGGTATATTAATCTGTAAAATCGGTTAAGAAATAGCAGAGTTATGGCTAAAATACTGAAATCCCAAAAATTACTCTTTTTTATAATGAAGTTTGTTTTTAATACCCTTCACCGAAGGTCCTACACCCTATAAAGTATATATATTCTGGGTCCTTATGAAAAGCGAAGTTCAAATCCGGTTGTCGTCTGTGTTGAGTTGTGAAAAGTTAACTGTCCATATTTCATTTTAATGATATTTAAACAGCGTTCGTTTATGGTTCAGTTGTCTAGGGGGTGTGTTAAGTTAGAAACTGTGAGTTCCCTGGTTCAAATCTTGGTTTTTTAAAAATAAATTTTTTTCAACATTTTTCATTTTTCGAATTTATTCTATGGCCTTCGTCAGCATTCTTTGTGTCTCACTGGATAGTGATACTTTATAAATTGAATGTATTTAACTCAACTATTTTAACAAATAGTATTTTAACAAATAGGAACTGGGAATTCAATTTATAAAGTATCGCTATCTAGTGAGACACAAGGAATGCTGAGGAAGGCCATAGAATAAATTCGAATAATGAAAAATGTTGAAAAAAATTTATTTTTAAAAAATTAAGATTTGAACCAGGGAACTCACAGTTTCTAACTTAACACACCCCCTAGACAACTGAACCATAAACGAACGCTGTTTAAATATCATTAAAATGAAATATGGACAGTTAACTTTTCACAACTCAACACAGACGACAACCGGATTTGAACTTCGCTTTTCATAAGGACCCAGAATGAGAAGGGAGAAAGGAAGGTGTTCAGTTTTATTTACTTTTTATTTTTAGAGACCTTCCTTACTCCCTTCTTTGGGAAGGGATCGAAGTTATTTTTAAAGGAAGTGTGGAAGGCCTTGCGCCCAATGACAACCTGTGTAAAAAATAAATAAGTATGGAATGCGGCGAGAAGGGCTTCTGACTGCTTGTGACTGCTAAATAAGGCCTTCTATTAGGCCTCTTTACTCATTCTAGTTACCGCTGGGTTATTAAACTTTTTTTTGAGATTTGTGCAAAATGACTTCAGGAGCAAGTAGCGAGTTTTGGAACTCAGCCCCGTATAGTTTTTTTTTATGTTTTTTTATATCTTATCTCGACTTAAGATGTTTTGTCAAAATGCCACAGATATATATGTATGTATCTACATACCTAAGGTATTTTCAGACCCAACAAATATTTGACGAAATAATCCAAAAAAAGCGTGACCAGTAAATTTATCAAACCTAAGTTTAATTTTGAACAATTTCTATTGATTTACTTAACTTTTTTTGTAAGAAAATAATTGTATAACGGTCTTTTAAAACTGTTAAATGGTGTTTGATCTAGTCAAACGTTTTGCAAAAGCAAATTAGAAATCGGAAGAGTAAAACGGATGAATTTGAAAAGTAGTTTTTTAATTCGAAAAGATTTTTTTGACAAATATTATACAAATATTTCTCTATTAAACAGAATTTTATAACAAAAATTATAAAAATTAGATTAAAAGTGTAATGAAAACAACTTCAAAATTCTGGCGTTATACGTTTACGATTTCCAGCACACCCTGGAATAATTTTCTAATAAAACTAGTGGTTACGTGCAGCACGTCAAATATTCAATAGGTGTGAACATAGCTTTACATAATTTTACTTATTTAATGATTTAAAGTTTTTTGTTTTTTATTTAATCTAACGATGTCCGACGCGTGCCAGAAAGAGCATAAAATTCTGCTGGTGTCTGATAATTGTAAATATTTCTGTTTATACAATTCATTCACTATATTGCTAAACTAAGGATAGCTAAATTAAAACAGGTAGATACAAATTATTCTGGTAGTATCTAGGGTTATTCCTTAATACACATATCTAAAGCTTCATTGTTAATCTGAGCCTTTTAATTGAAATTTAACTCAGAGAAGCACATTTGAAAAATTTTTTAATAACAAAATACTTTATATATAAAAAAAAGTAAAATACTCACGAGTTAATTTTATTTAAATACGAATTTGCTTAATATGACCTCGAAATAGTATGTTGAATATCTTCCAAGAATACATAATTGACTTTTGATATGGCGAGTGACACCAAAATGTAAAAATAAGTACATATGTTTATTTGATAAGTCTCTTGTGTAAATAAATATTATAATGCAATATTTTTCTAAATAAAGTTTTTAAAGCTACCCCTAAGGTATAAAAAATTAAACGGGTTTAGAAAATAAATTTTCTTAGAAAATTCTTTTGATAAACCTCTTATAAAACTGTTTTACTTTTTGAAACTAAGGCCGATAGTATTTACAAAATAGTTAATAAATTATATAAGATAATACTGCAGATATGTAGTTGGCTCCCCAGCCAAAATGTTAAATTAAAAAAAGAGAACAAGTTTTCAAATCCATTATGTATTGCGAATATAAATTATTAACTCAGCAATATTTAAATAAAGATCCGTATCAAAAGAATTAAATATGCAAGCAGTATTATAGATCGTACAAATGTTAAGGCCTAATGCCTAAATAAATTTATTAAAAGTTTAATGCGAAAAATTGAGAACATAAATATTTCCAAGTTTATTCCTCTATGGAGAACCCATGTAGCATTTCCTAATAAGTTTTTGTTGGAAATTAAAAATAAATAAAAAAATGTTAGGGCTTGAAAAACAAGTTTGGCAGTGTTGGAATAAAATCACAAAAAAATCAGCGTTCGAAAAATTGTCAGACTGTCAAAAATTATTAAAAACAAGTTACATAGCGTTTACATTTGCCAGTACTGGCAAGACAGTAGCAATTCATTCAAACTTTTTCACTAATACATAAACACTTTTACAGCTATTTTGTTTTTGCATTGTTTTGCCAACTAATATGTATATGCTTACTGTCTTGCCAGTACTGGCAAATGTAAACGCGGTGTTAGAGTGCTATTTTCGGCTGTGCCGAATCTTTGATACCCTCCACCGACAGTTCGAATGTTTAAGGAGTAATATCTGTATGATGTTATTAAAGGGTGGTTAAATTGTAAGGGCCGATGTTGCATGTGAACCACACCTAAACGCCAAGTTTTTTTCCGAATTTTATTTGATATTTCTCTATTTCAGACTTACTCAATTTGGAGAGATACACAATACAACAACGTGTTAAAGTTATCCAGACTTATTATGAAAATGGGCGTTTAAATCAAAATGCAATCATCTTCAGTGATGAGGCACATTTTCACCTCAGTGGATTCGTCAATAAACAGAATTGCCGCATTTGGGCGATTGAGAATCCAAGAGTGATTGTCGAAAAACCAATGCACCCACAAAGAGTGACTGTTTGGTGCGGTTTATGGGCTGGCGGCATCATCGGGCCGTATTTTTTCCAAAATGAGGCCGGTCAGGCAGTTACTGTGAATGGTGTTCGCTATCGTGAGATGATAACGAACTTTTTATGGCCCGAATTGGAAGATATGGATGTGGACGATATGTGGTTTCAGCAGGACGGTGCCACTTGCCACACAGCTAACGAAACAATGGCTCTTTTGCGCAACAAATTCAATGGCCGTGTTATCTCACGTAATGGCGATGTCAATTGGCCGCCAAGATCATGTGATTTGACACCGTTGGACTTTTTTCTTTGGGGTTATTTGAAAGAAAAGGTGTACGTCGATAAGCCAGCAATAACTCAAGAGCTAAAGGATGAGATAATTCGGCACATTAACGGCATAGAACCTCCATTATGCCTCAGGGTCATCGAAAATTTGGACCATCGGATGAAGGTGTGCCGCCGTGGTCGCGGTACCCATTTGGCCGATATTTTGTTCCATACATAATTGAGTAATACCAATATATCATAATAAAATAAAATTACAATAATTTACTAAATAGTTTGTGTTTTATTCAAAATCAACATCGGCCCTTGAAATTTAACCACCCTTTATTATCTTAAACTGTGACGATTTGTTAATAATTATGGTTTTCTGTTTTCCGGTAGTAGGGTTTATATGGGGCCTAGGGTAAATTATGGACCGATCATCACGAAATTTCACAGCGTCATTTCTAGTCCTTTAAAACTATGACGTACCAATTTCTGTTATGCTAGCATTATTAATTATGGTTTTAGGTGTACTAAACTGTTTTCCGGGAGTAGGGTTTCTATGGGGCCTAGGGTAAATTATGTACCGATCTTCACGAAAGTTCACAGTATCATTTATAGTCCTATAAAACTGTGACGAGCCAAAATTTGTTATGATTGCATTACTTTTTACGGTTTTAGGCGTACTTAACTGTTTTCCGGGAGTATTGTTTATATGGGGCATTTATGTTATTTTTTGTAACAAAATTATCAATTTTTTTAGGTGGTGGGTCCACATTTTGATTCATAGCTCTGGTCCTACTGAACCGATTTTGCTGGACTTCAATCACAAACTGCTTAGGATAACTACAAGCAATTTGGCACCAAGTTTGTTCATTTCTTTCGAGTTGTTCGAAAGTGAGCGTGTTTTCAACAGACGGACAGACAGACGGGCATGGCTAAATCGACTTAGAATTACTCAAGGACACAGAATATATATACTTTATGGGGTCTGAGATGAATAATAAAAAAGTTTCACACGGAATGACAAACTTAATATACCATCTTCACAACTAATTGTGGTGAAGGGTATAAAAAAAGTTCAAATCAATGTAAAATTACACACAGATTACACATGAAACTAATTACAATTGAACTATGTGTAATAACACACATATTGCCAGCACTGCTTAGAAGTGTTTAAGACCAGCTTACACGGTAATACAATGTATTACGACTTTGTAGAATCAAAATATTATGAAAATCACTCCGTGTTAAAAAAAAATTGAATGAAAGTATGTTGTGGTCAGATCTTAAAATATTGCCAGGAAAATGGGCTAAAAATGTCTTTCAACCGTGTGAACTGGCAATTTTTGTTTGACAACGTTGCCAGAAAAAGCATTGCACATCCATTGTAAGACAACAATATGGTTAGATGTCTGAGAGTCGAGAGACCACTCTTCGTTGCAATTGGCATACAAGAATGATAAAAACAGAACATACCCGTATGTTTACAAAATATAACTGTTTAATATGACGTCACATCAGACCTTTATACACATGTTTGTTTGCTTGTGTTCCTATATTTAAGCTGTACTTATACGCTGATGTGACGTAGATGCGGAGAAACCTTTAATTTTTTAAAGCTGAATTCGTTACCTTGTTTTCTTTGTATCATTATTGGCATATCATTATGTGCGTTCATTTACTTTTCCAGTAAATCCAGTAGGTGAGTAATATGAAAATTTTACAAATGTATGTGTACGCGAACGCATTTCAGTAAAATCCAGGGGCCAGATTCCGGTAGTCGTGATCGAGTACTTTCTCGATTCGAAAGCAATTTAATATCTAATTATTTCAGTCAATACTGAACGAATCCGAATTATTTTTTCAGTGTTGTAAAGCATTCATTTGAGTTTCACAATACTGAAAAAATAATTTAGTTTGGTTCAATATCGACTGAAAGAATTAGATATAAAATTGCTTTCGAATCAAGAAAGTACTCGATCACGACTGCCAGAATTAGGCCCCAGTACAAATTTGTACAAGTTTTGCGGTTAACGGAAGCAGCTATTATCAGACGTAGAAAGTCTGGGTTCACACTATGAAATTTTTTTTTTTTCAGAAAGTCTGAGTTTATGGGTGTGAGAGGAGAAAAGAAAAGCATGTTCTCTTCCCCTCTCACCAATAAACTCAGACTTTCTGAAAGAAAAATCCCAGACAAAGCTTATTTCATATTTTCAGATGTGAAAAGTTTATGCATCAGACAATGGCATCATTGTTAGAGACCTTTTTTTATTGGCAACGCTGCAAATACATACGTATCAAGGATTGAATATGGGCTTTGGTATTTTTTACCAACTTCAATAACAAAATGTTTTGTGACTATGACAGAATCAAGGTATATTTACACAAGGTAAACTCGTTGGCCCATATGTTTGTCAGCTGTTTACCCCAGTTGGAACCCAAACGTCAAATTTCGTGTATATGAGCCAAAATTTGTACATGTGTGCGTTAAATTGTTTTTGTTTTATATGAAGACAATTTTGACAACTCGGTTATTTTTATAGACCAGCATGTCTACACTCCCAATTGAGTCTACCTTGTGTTAATGTACCTTGGACAGAATTAAATTGTCTGCTGGAACCCAGAGCATAAAAGTGTCTGAAGCACCAAAGATACCCTCCACTTGACTCACTAGAAACAGTGTGTAATGCTCTTCTTTTATAATACCTGCAAACTAATGACTTACCCCGTATTCATAAACGATTATTAAATTTAACAAACGTTTATTAAGGATAATTTTCATAGTTAATTTGTTCTTTAAACCTTTATTAAATTTAAAAAATGTTTATGAATGCAGGCATTAAGCTTTCGGCTTTTAACAGAACTTTTGTTTATTCTTTGCGTCAAATAAGATACATTTATCATTGCTTGGTTGGCATTGATCATGAAATTCTTCAAGTAAATATTTAACTTTTTGGAAGTAGAAGGAATATCAAAATCATCACATCTAATCTGCAAAGGTTCTTTAGATTCTTCAAGCCAAGCACCGAATTGCTGTTCATCTTCGTCTGACGAAATAATTACCAACAAAATCAGCCTTATTTCGGTTCTCGATGTCGGTAACACCGTAAGTCGAATTTTGTAGTAGATTAAAGAACTTTAATTTTATTTACTTTAATCTATTACTGAGTCGTTTTCGATATCGAGAACCGAAATAAGGCTGAATAATTAACATCCAATACGAAAATGCTTGTATTGCTTCAGCAAAAATTGGTTATGTGCGCAAGGGCACGACTCCACTCGGAGACCAATGCGGTACATGAATCCAATCAAAAAAAAAAGGCAGAGAAAGAGAAAAGTGAAGAAAAGAAATAAGAGATAGATAGAATAAAGAAAGTTAGTAGGTACCACGTAGAACTATTACCCCCTCTACAGTCCCCTCAACTGAAACAACCGCACTACTTCCCTGACAAACCACAGTAGATAAACTGGATTACATCCAGCGATACACCACAATTCGTCGTAAAATCTATCTCCTAGCCATTTGCGAGTTTAATATGATTCGAAAAAGAAGTTTCGCAAACTGTCTGGAAAATTATAAACATTAGCCTTAATACGGTTCTCGTTGTCGGTAACACCGTAAGTCGAATTTTGTAGTAGATTAAAGAACACAAGAGGCCATATTACGGTTCTCGATGTCGGTAATACCGTATGTCGATTGTGGCGAAATAAAATTTTAATTCGACAGTGAGTTCGACTGTAGTCAAAATAAAATTTGTGTTATTTTAATCTGCTACAGAGTCTTTTTCAACATCGAGAACCGTAATAAGGCTGATAAATCTATATATATAAAAAGAAGTGTACACTTTGATGTCAACACTAACTGCGGAAACGGTTCGACCGATTTCAACCAAAATATCAGGGTACGTTGGGGATAGTTTGTAGATGGTTTAAATTAAGTTTGCACGAAATCGGCTAAGGGGTTCCGCAGATAGGGCATTTAGATTTTCTATATATTCCCATACAAATATCAACAAAATGCCCTCCACTTTGAACTCTTTTGAAACGGCTTGACTCATTTTTATGAACCTATTCTCATACCTAAAAAATAAACATACAATTTTTTAGGTATGAGAATAGGTCGTAGAGTATATTTTATATCGCTAGAGGGAGCAAATATGGCATTAGCTCCCCCTCCCTATATTTTCTTAGCTAATCAACCTGTTATCTTAAAATTTTGAACTTAAGCCTATATTTTTATTATTTAGGGCATGAAAAAGGGCAATCTTTTAAGCTAATCAGCCGGGCTTCTTTAAATTTGGCATGGAGACACTGTAACATCTAAAGGAAATAGGGCGGGAGTTAGGGCAATAGCGGTAAAAGCTCCCGTTCCCTATATATTTTAAATGAATGGACGGATTTTCTTCATCAACCTGGGGTCTAATCACCGCATACGATATCGAGCAAAATTTATCGAAATTATTTATTTTGGTATCATGAAACTCGATCTCGAGTGAAATGCATTAAATTTGAAATAATAGCATTCGATATCGAGTAACTCGACATTACATTTATCAAGTTTTCATTCGATACGTTAGTGTCTATCGTATGCAAAAAAATTCGATAGTTTATTCGATACGATAGTATCGAATGCGGTGATTAGACCCCTGTTTTCCTAAAATTTGGCATGCAGACACTGTAACATCTGAAGAAAAAAGTTATATATATGGCAACACAACGTTTGCCGGGTCAGCTAGTATTTTATAAAAATTAGTCGTAATTGATCAGAAAAGCGAGTCATAAAATACTCTTTCAGAAGATTCGCTGATGGGGTACCATTTTCTCCAAACAAGTAATTTTTGAATAAAAAACGAGCGTATAACTGATTATTATAATCGCGAAAAGGAGTCAAAAAAGACGATATGATCAATAATTTCATTAAATGCTGACTGGGTTGTTTATCAATTTATGTATTTGTAATGCCTAAAAGTATGTTTTAAAAATATGTTATATTTGTTAAACTTAAATGACCGGGTATTTAACATTAGTAAATGAAACAAGTAATTTATTTTTTAAAAATATATTTTTTTTGTATTATTATAACTTATAACTACAGTAACTTAAGTCGAATTACTATTTAAAGAAGCCATTAAAAATTCCATTTTGTTAAGAAAACTTTTACCTTCGATTTTATCAAATCGCACCTGCAAAAAAAAGAAACAATTGTTATTATTAAACATTGTAAACAATTCTTTAAAAGCAAGTTAAACTTGAAGGAATGTAAAGATTCTGCAAAAATGCTTACTCACCTCCTTAAAATGACCACCCAAATTTTCCCAAAATTTCTCTGGCACCAATGGATTTGGAAAGAAATCCTGTCTTGGACTTTTGGCTATATAAACTTTTACATCCATTTGTGATTGTGTACAGCGTATTTGTACCGCTATCATGCGATCACTATTTGGGGAGGCCAAAAGACATGAACTTGCGTTGCCTAGCGGCTCCACCTTCCCGATGCCCAAGTGATTACTGTTTGACAGCACTTGCCATGCCATACAGCGCGCCAAGTTAAGAAGACACGAAATTTGATGAGAATTTATTTGGCACAGTATCAAATCACGTAATTCTTGCGGCTCATAGGACAGATGCATTACACGGCCATCACGACATATAGCCTTAAGAGAACGTTCGCGTACATGGATAACAAGAGATGTGCGATTGATGGTGTCGTAACTGTAAGGAAGGAGCGCTGCTTAAGAGAATCAAGATATCACCTAGCTCTTATGTAAATATATTCTAAGTTGGGGGTTCACTCTTTCATACGAAATAAAAATTTTACAGAAATATTTTAATATTTTAAACAGGTTAATCGAAAACTGATTTAATCGATCACTCATACAAAATTTTTTTCTAAAATAAAAAGTTAGCACATGATTAGACTCGGGAATGAAGTTTAACAGAAATTTTATAAATCAGATTTGTTTGGTATTAAAAATTGACCACTGGGTTTCTCCATTTTCAAAGATTTTTCAAGTGTATCGCTTATTTGTAATAGCTGTTTGTGTTTTTTTTCTATGGTAGTAATATTTTAAAGGGTTAATAAAATATTCTCAATTTTAAAAGTTTATGATTTGTATTTATGTGCCAAATTTAAAAGCAGACGTGTGGTAGGTAACCTAAGTCTCCTATTATGAAATTCGATACTTTTTCTCGAGACTACATTTTTTAGATTAAAAAATATCGAACTATTTTAGAAACTTAAAAGCCATAACTTTTGTTTTCTTTATCCAATTCTAGCGTCTTTACCAATCTTTAAAAGCTTAATTCTAATTCACTTACCCATGTGTTACAATATTGATTTTTACACATGACATTGTCGGGCTAGTCATAGCATTCCAATGTGAAACAATCTGAGGGTCCTTAACATCTCTGGCCAATGTATCCAAAACGTACTGAGTACGTTTACGCATAAAAATATGTTGAGCCTGAGCGATAATTTGCTCTAAAATTGTTTGATATTTTGTCATGTCAACCAGATTTTGACGATCGGCTGCCATAGGACCAGCCAGCATACGTTTTTTACTGGGCCCCAAAGGTCCACTAGCCGGATGTGGAAATGGATGATGCGAATTCTTATGATGAACCTCACGCAATAGTTGATGTAATGAATGTTCCAAAACATGATCATGATCATGATCGTTTATGGGTGTTGGTTGATTTGAGTCCACGGTTGTGGAATGGCATAGAGATATTATCAGTTGTATACCGGGTAAAAGAGTGGCTCTTATTTGATTGCCTATAACTACATGTGGTATAGGCGCTTGCAGTTGTATGGCTTCTCTGGCCAATTGACTGAAAAGCTCTTTGCAAAAGAGGACATTTTGTGCATCTTCTATAGTTTTTTGCCATACACCACCTTGTTGAGTGGTATTAGGACCATGACCCATTAAATTAACCGTAGCTGTACACAAATCTTCTTGATCTTTTTGTGTAATGACTTTAAAATAAGCCACTCCTTGCAATTCGGCTGGTACTATAACTCTTAAGGCTGAGTTATTTTTAGGCGAAGGAGTTGGCAGGCCATTATTAGTACCTGTAACAGTTAAAGCCCCAGTTGCCTCATCATCGGCTACATCTTCGGCCTTAGTCACTTCAAAAGTGCCACTCATGCCAAATTTAGAACCAGCTGTACGATAACTTAAATCGCCAATAATGGCATTTGAAACTTTTTTTAAGCGCCAATTTTGTCTCAGTCGCAAAAGTTCTATATGGAAATCAGAAACATTTCGATTACGCTGTTCAGTGTGGGTGTTTTTAAGACGTTCAGCACCACTTAGCAGTATTTGGGCTGCCTGATTAAGGGATTTCTTGCGACTGTAGACTTGAACTATAGCAATATTTTTTTCTGGTTCTGTATCCGGCACTGGATCCAATACCAGATAACGTTTATCTTTAGCTATAGAAATCACATCCGCTAAAACACATACTTCCGTTAAAGCGTCATTTAGCTTGTTGCGCACGGAATCCCAAGGCCATAAATTCGGTTGAAATTGAGCGTCTTTGTCGGCTTCATCTGCTTGGGCTTTTTCTTCCTTTTTCAATTCTTCCAAAGAAGTTTTGCTAAAATCTATTTTGGCTGCACATTTTTTCAGGGTCTCCGATAAAGTAGGAGGTCTGATTTCGCAAATAAATAAATTTTACAAAATGCATAGAAATAAAATTTGTAATTCCTTCACTTACGGCTCATAAATTTCGGTGCCATCATAACCAATTTCTTGTATCTTACTTTCACAGGTTGTTTCTACGGAAACATTTACAGAATTTGTAAAATTCATAGTTTGCTTTAATAATTACATACAGAATTAATAAACTTAAGTTTACAACAATTGTTGTTGTTCGACCTGATCAAACTAGGAATGGGCAAAAAATATCGATAAATAAAAATATCGATATTAAAAAAATCGATATATATCGCCGATACTTAAAATATCGATATATCGATAGTAAATTTTAGTTCGCTTTGAGTCATAACTTTTTGTAAGCAACACATGCTTACAATGAGACATTTTTGCCTTGGACGAGAATAGTGCAAAATTTTCTTGGCTTAAGACATATTTTTTGGTGAATTAGTAAATAATTCTTTCCGTGTATATTTTAAATTATATTACATTACTTTACCTGAAATATCAGAAAAGGATTTTTAAAAATGGTAATGCTTTATTAACACTGCTCTGCAAAAAAACAAAAAAAGTCGTGGTAGAGAACTTGATTGTGTGATTTTGATTGACTTTAGCGTGCTGAATCCAAATAGTTTATTAAATCACGTCTAGTTAATATTTTGTTTACTGATCTTCATTATTTCATGTCATATTTTATTCATAATATACCTGTACCCATGTTCTGTAACTTTAGTGAGAACTTCTTGCATCGAAAAGATGTGAAACAAAATATTCCATCGTTTCTCGAAAAGTGAGAGAAATGTGTGTCTGTAACTCATGTCGAAAACTATCAAAAGAGATTACGTCGTTACGTTATAAATGTCATAATATTGCACTCGAAGCCGATGTGACATTGCAGACGTTCAGAACGCCAGTAGCACATATCGTTGACGGCGACCAAAATTTACCAAAAATTGAAAATTTTTCAACGACGGCGGCGAAAATACAACTGTCGGCTATACCAAATTGTGTAAAGAGCGACTTTAATGTTAAAATGTTAAAAGCAAAATAATAAAACAATGAAAAATGTGCCAAGAACAAAATAATATTATTATTATTCTTTGCATTTTTAATTGTTTTTTAGTGTTAAAATTTTTTCTCGCCCCATTTTTATTCGTGAGTTTATTTGACAGTTCAAAGCGGGAACTTTTCTCACCAAAATGTTACAGACACACTTTTTCTGTAAATTGGCGAGTAATTTCCTTACGTGACAGCTTGTACTCGCCAAAAAAGTTACAGACACAGTTAATTGAAAAGCAGCTGTTTGTTTCAATTTATGGCATTTTTGTTTCATTTCACACATTTCAATCGAAAACTTTCTCGACGCTAGAGTTACAGAACATGGGCACTGGATATGATAAATGATAAAAATGTCTACATACTAATTTGCATGAAAAAATGGTCTCCACTAATTAAGAAACAATTTTGAAAATAGTTTGTAAAAGATCAAAATCGCACAAATCGCTCTCAAGTTCTAATGAATTGTATGAAACATAAATGCCTTATTTCTGTCGAAATATTAGCCTAGCCCATAATAAAACTAGACATGATAAAAAAAACTGAAAACGAAGTTGAGTTTAGCGCTGTATTTCATATATTTTTTTTAAAACGATTTTTTGATGGTCAGTATACTTAATAAAACTTGGTTCTTAAACATTTGATTAAGTTTTTTATTTAGCGCTTTTCAGCGCTTTTTGATTGGTGGCACGGTGCTTTTTGATTAGAAATAGTTCACAACCATGATTGGAAATGGGCTTCGTCGCTCATAATTAAATTATTAATAAAATTATGATCGTTGATTTGAAAAATAAAGCTCAACAATTTGGGCACGTTGTTCAATTGAGTACTGCTCCAGTTTAAATTCCTCAAGTCTTCTTTACAAAATACTGAAAGGAAAAGAAAAAAAAAATATAATAAAAAAGTTATAAGCAATTCAAACCACTTCGGTAATTTAAGGCCACCCTGTATAAGAAGAAGAATTAAGAAGGATTTCTAATTAAAACAGTAAAGTCAAACGAACTTGAAAAGATTTATTTTATGCGGTTTTGAAAAAATTTGTGCCTATATATATTTGGAATAATAATTAGATTCGTGCATATATATATATATCATCATATCATCATATATATTATTTCTAAAGCACTTTTTTTGTCGGTTGCAAATATCTCCCATACCACCGCATCAAATTTAATGAATGATATCTCATTTTAAAGCTTATTTCTAACACTAATGACGAAAAATAATTAGAAATTGAAAAATTAATATTTTCTTTGATAAAAATTACGGTGCGAAATAGTCGCACGGGTCATCTAGTATATATTATTTCTAAAGCACTTTTTTTTGTCGGTTGCAAATATCTCCCATACCACCGCATCAAATTTAATGAATGATATCTCATTTTAAAGCTTATTTCTAACACTAATGACAAAAAATAATTAGAAATTGAAAAATTTATATTTTCATTGATAAAAATTATATTTTAAAATGTATTGAAGTTACTAAAATTTCTATTAATTATTTTCATTTTATGTTACAAAAATGACAACTAACGGTGCGAAATATTCGCACGGGTCATCTAGTATATATTAATTTTTTAATTTGGTATTAGATTCGGCAACATACGTTCGATATATCGATATTTTTGAAAAAATAAATATCGATACTCTTAAAAAATATCGATTCGATATATATCGATTTATTTCTTCAATTTTGCCCATCCCTAGATCAAACAAACACAAGAAAATCAAGGTATATTTACACATGTAAATATACCTTGAAGAAAATAATATCCAAATTGTCTATTTACAATAACAAGTAATGTACAAGGTAGCCAGATCACTCAAAGAAAATATTCTTAACGTAATATATCATAACCCTGGGTCTCCACGTAGCAATATTTATTGCGGCAAACGTCAAATTTGATTGCTCCATTCTTTAAGTGCAATTTTTGTTTGACAATTTTGTAAATTATGATTTTTATGCTTAAATATTGTTAAAACCTGTGTTTTTAGTTAAATAAAAAATTATAGAAAAGAAAATGAGAAGTGGTAATACAGTAAACATGAAATAAATGCCAGGATGTTATTACTTGCATTGCATTGGTATTGTGTAATTTTATTGTTTTGTCAAAATTATATTTAATTTATTAAAAATCTAGACAATTTTGTTGTTTAACTTTATAAATAAATAGAATGACCACTGCTGTTGTTGCATGTTTGCTTTTTGCAGAGCAAGTGAGAAGAAGACTTGCGAATTTGCAGCAGCCCGCTGCCGGAGACTACCGGAAACATGCAAAAAATACTATTTTACCAATTAATCAATTTTATTTGCTTCTATCTGTGGAAAAAATCTAATTGTTGAAAAAAATAAAATAAAAAATTAAGCTTTTAACAACTTTATTTTTTTCCAATAAAAAAAAACAAGACCTGTAAGCTGCTTGGTTTATTTTCAATAAAAAACCGATAACATTGGTTTCTGTGACACCTAAAACCGACACTTATTTTAGTTCGAACAAAAAACCGACAACATTGGATTTCATGACACCAACGTATTTTTTTGTCGGTTTCAAATCCAATACCGATAAGATTGGTTTCTATGACACCCCTGATAATTTCCCTTTTTCTTGCAATGTTGTATTTGTTGCCGTAACGATGCCACCTGCTTATTCCACCATGAGTGACCAAAAATAGGTTGTGCTGGTTCACACTCTTCAAGTTTTAGCCGTCAAGTCTTGAGTTTTTAGGAAAGAGAGAAAAAGAAATGGCATTCTCTTTTCCCTTCTCGCCTAAATGTTCAAGATTTGACGAGTCAATCTTGACGCGTGTAAACCGGCACTTATTGTTACATAGCGTCTTCATCTGACAATTTTTTGTCATACCAAACGTCAAAGTCTATATAAAAAAAACTCGAAAATTTTTGTCAGCGTTTTTTAATATGAAGTTTGACGTTTGGTATGACAAAAAATTGTCAGGTGAAGACGCTATGTTAAGTACAGACTCATCATGTTAGTGGGTTTCCTCATGTTTTAACAGCGTTTCAAAGCAATCTGTCTTTAAAGCTCTTTCATAACATCATGTGACATGGGGTCTTAACCTGACAATTTTTTTGTCATACCACATGTCAAAGTCTATATAAAAAATATCTACAATTTTGTTTTTTGACGTTTATTATGACAAAAAATTGTCAGATGAAGACCCCATGTGATGGCTAGTGGAGACCTAGGGCTAAGCATTTCATGTCGGTTGTAGACTGGGTTTTTAACTTTGTTTCCAACTCCAAATCATCGCTTCTTCCCTACAAGAAATGAATGAGCGAGTAGTCACATTTTTCATTTTGGTGTTAAGAAAATGATAGAAATAAATGACCGAAATAAAATTTTCGGTCACATTCGGTAATTTCTTTCTATCATTTTCTTAACACCAAAATTAAAATTGTGGCTACTTGCTCAATCATTTCTTGTAGGGTTGTTTTTAAAATTTTAAAGTATGGCCACTTTTTCACTTATGTTGATAATTTTGTAAAAATATAATTTTGGAAATACATATTTTAAATAATTTCTACCATTAATACGCACTGCATATTTTAATTCTCATTAATAATGGGAACAAAAAGAAAAAACATCGAAGATGAATTGTCTCGCTTTGAGGCGGAAATATCGAAACCAGCAACAACAGCACCCATTCGCAATCTTTTTGTCCCCAACCAGGTGAGACCTATCATAGCAGCGAATACATACAGCCAAGTGCAGCAAAAGCTTCAACAGCAACCTACAACCACAGCAAATTCGGTGGAAGCGCTAGCATCGCCTACCGTACAGCCTAGACTTACAGTTCAACCACCTCCCATACCGCCACCAGCGTTTATGCCAACGTTTGTACCCACACAAGCTGTTAAGTCCGCACCCGTTACCACTACCCCGGTGGTCTTAAGCAGTGCACCAAAGCTGTATCAAAGTCGACAATCGGTAAATGTTCCTTCTGTACCAGTCGCTGTGCCCATCGATGTGAATTCAATACAATTTGATGTCACACAAAAGTTAAAGAAATTAAAAGCAGAAAAATCTGGGCCAAATCCGATAGCAGAGGAGGCTATCAAGGCAGCTAAAGCATCTTCGGCTTTACAATCATTTCAGTCAACAGAGAAAAAAAAGAAAGATCGTAAAACTGTCCGAATTGCAGGTGGCCAGGTGTGGGAAGATTCATCTTTAGCCGATTGGGCAGATGATGACTTCCGTATATTTTGCGGTGATTTGGGCAATGATGTAAATGATGAAGTTCTGACACGTACATTCAACAAATACCCCTCATTTCAAAGAGCCCGTGTTGTACGTGACAAACGCACAGGCAAAAGTAAAGGTTTTGGATTTGTTAGCTTTCGTGAACCTGCAGACTTTATTAAGGCTATGAAAGAAATGGATGGGCGTTATGTAGGAAGTCGACCAATTAAATTAAGAAAAAGTACTTGGCGCCAACGTAGTTTGGATGTGGTTAAGAAAAAAGAACGAGAAAAACAATTACTACTACAATCATTTAATGCATAATTGTCATGTGCTTGTAAGGAGGCATTTATTGTCAGAGTTTTATTTAAAATTAAATCTGTGGCATTTTGGGAAATCATCTTAAGTCAAATTTAAAAAGTTTAAAAAATGCAGTTTATCATATGCATTTTCATTCAAAAATATTTTTGTTTACTTTTTTAAAATTTTGCATTACAAATAAAATTTTTCTTTAATTTTGGTTTATTTTTATATAAAAATGCTTTTTTCACCACCGAATTTTTTTATAACAGCTTAAGATGTTTTATCAAAATGGCGCAGATGTATTTGGCTCAAATATATAGACATTGTAAAAAGTTTCCATTCAGGTCCAAACATTTAGATAATGAAAAAATAAAAAAATGTACCTCTTAGTATGTATGTAAATAAAAATTCAGTAATAACTATGTGGAAATAAGTAAAAAGTGCTTTAGTCTATTTTTCAGTTTTGTTGGGGTGAAATTTATGCCGAAGCCACGCAGAGAGTGAGCGACAACAAATTAAAATATTAAAAACTACTGAAGTGGCCACGCAATGAGCCGCATGTTTTAACAACTAACCGCTCAGTAATAAGCCACTTGTAGCTCATTGCATGGCCACGGCCTTAAACTTCATCACTTCTCTGCGGTTGTTACGAATCGTTTGGCCTGGCGAGGTTTCCCACTAGCTCTTGAACATTTTTTCTCGGGGGGTTCCAACCCTCCTCACCAGCCTCGTATTCGAACATAAAAAAAATGAAAACAAAGGAAAACAACAAAAATTAAAACGGATAACTACACGACTATCTACCACCACATAAAGAATTCTGAGACTGATGTTGGTCTCATTTTAGCCCTCCCAACCATGTCATGGATGCATCCGCATAAATTCTGTCACATGACCCAATATCCACTTGACCTATCTCTCCACTTACCACTCCATCATTACCTGTACCTTGCTAATCAAAAACCTAGCTTTTCAAATTTCAATTTACATTTTTTATTAAAACAAAACTTAACAATTAAAAATAATAATATTTAAATACTGTAAAATAAAACATAAAAATAAGACATTATACATATATACTTTTTTCCCCTCAATCTTTCTGCAAAGTTTTTATTTTCCTTTGCCTAAAAATCTTAAATTTATTCATATATATTTTTCCTTCTTTTTTTCCACATTTTTTTTTATTTCTTTTATAATTTTTTCTTTAAATTTTCATCTGTCTATATCTAAAAGAGCTCTCTGAGACATGCATACTTTCTATATATTTAGTTTTTCTATTAAATTTTAAATTTGTACATATATATAAATTAATTTATGGCAAACATACCGGCACACGAGGGTTAAGTGTATATATATAAATATAGGGGACATGCACACAAACTAATACACTTGACACTCGACTTACAGATTTTTCCACAATTCACAAAACTACACTTAAAATTAACTTAAATTTATTTCCTATTTGTTAGTTTTTTATACTGTTTTTTTTCTATTTTTCTGTTATTTTAATTTTTATCTTTTTACTTAATATAATTAATGTATCCTGTTTTTTTCTGCCTGCGAATATCTCCATTTTTTATTTTTATCAATTTTCCTATTTTGCTGACTTTTTTTTTTCTGCCAATTTTTAATTATTTATTAAATAAAATTCTTTTAAGCCAATATTATTTTGCCTATGATGGGTTTAAAGCCAATATATTTTTTTTTAAAACACAAGAATAAACTTTTTTACCTGGCTATTTATTTCTCTGGTGTGTGGCTGACAGGACGATTTCCGTATGGAAAAAATAGCCAGCTGAAAAATAAAACACCAGTAAATACTAAAAAAAATTTCACACTTAGATATTTCAACTAGCTTACGTTTTATTTTAATATTCTTTGTTAAAAAAAATCAATTTGAAAATGTTGCACACACACACTTTTATTTTTTTTTTACACTACGTCCTTGTTTGGAGAATTCAACTTCGCTAATAAAATCCTCAAGTTTTCCTCAAATTTATTTATTTAATTTTTAACGGGTTTCCTGCCATATACTGGAAAACTATCTGTTGCCACTTTTCATGTTCTATTCTATATACATATTCCTTTTTTTATATAAGTATATTCGTTTCATCTTATTTATTTTAAATTTTGCATTTTTTTGAATGAAACTACAACACTGTGTTAAATCCAATTTTACGTTGCCAACCTTACATACTTTTAGTACAAAAACCAACAACATTATTTTACTACAGTTACAAAGAACAAGCAGCTGTCATTACACATGTAAGCATGATTAAAAAATTTAAATTTACATATTTACTTCTATTTTCAGACAATCAGACTATTTAAACTAAATAAATAATTTGGACAACACAAAACAGGTATTTACAGATACTAATTGTCAAATTCATACATATATATAAATAATAAATATAATTAATTATAAACATTTCTTTTGCAGAAGAAAAACAAACAAAACCAAGACCATTCAACCAAACAAAAACACATAAGGACTTCTTTGACAAAATGCACCAACAACAACATTCAGACAGTAAAACAAACCAAGTAGAAACAAGCAAAACAAAAAATATACATGAAATAAACAAAACCAAGCAAACATTTCTTAATTAATACTAAGGTAACACAGAAAACATTTTCACGTAAGTACAAAAAAAATAATCATCCTCCGTGCTAACCTCGCCCGCAACAAAACTCCGGTTTCTCTGGTGGTAGACAGAGGGAACGGTGTGCGGGTGTTCCGCGAAAAGCCCAACGTGGGGAACTCTCACGACCCTGAAAAACAAATAGTCTCATACTCTACCCTCAACTTAGCCGGGCAATTAAATTTTAGATGCAATATTCTGTATGAAGAATTTCCAGAAACCTCTCAATATTCTTTCCACAGTTTTCCAGTTTAAAGAGATATCCTTCCGATTTTTTTTACAGTGAAAAGAAATCGTAGAGACAAACCCATCTTAACACTATCAAAATAAAATACATTTCACGTTACTGAATATTTCTATCAGCAGAGTACCCTTGGTACAAAAATAATCAAATCGATAGCCCCTTAAGGCAAAAAGAACTAAATATAACATCACTTTAAAGTGTATAAACTAAACTTAAACTAAACTCGGGTCACATCTCTAACATTTCCCCACCTACCAAAAGAACATAATCCATTAACATGGCCAAATATCCTAGGCCCTTTTATTGCAAAAAGGTTAAGATATTTTCGTGGTATCTACAACTTTATAATTCACTCATTCTGTTATCAATGCGAAATAAAACGTTCATCCTGCGATATTACCTTTAAAAGTTTTTCCATGAGCAAGAACTGATCAGCACAATATAGACTTAAACTATATTGCACAAACCTTAAACTTACTTAAAAAAAAACATTTAAAAGACATCACAACTTAAACACCTATATCACAGTTTTCCAATCACAGAATGACTTAATTCTATATTGCGGTCCCTTAACTATATATTGCACTTTCTGACTAAACCAGCTGTAGGGTTATGATAAAATTTGTTGGTTTCATTATCTATCACAATTTCTACTCGGCGTATTTCAACCAACAGACAAACAAAGAGACAATTAGACAGACACATATGTACATTTCAACACAACATCAAGTGTGAAGGTTAATGGCAACATAAATAAATAGAATATGCTAGTTTCCGTATATAGACAAGAAGACATTACAAAACTGATTTCCGCTTAATTACGAAAAACAGACATCTGGCAAAACAAAATCCTTTAAATAAAAATTGAGTCTTCTCCAAATAAATCTATGGGAAAAATTTTGGCAAATCAAATCTTAGACAAATTTGAAACAAAAATAAAAAAAAATTAATCGCGCCTACAACAACTCAGATGTAAAAAAAAAAAAATCTCATATATAAAAATTATGACTAAATAAAAAAAGAATTAAAATGCAATAAAACAACTTTATGTGTTAAATTTTGTATATACATAAACTACCATGCAAAATATAATAAAAAAAATTAAATACATAAATAAAACACAAAATAAAATAAGTACATAAAAAAAATATTTAAATAATAATAATAAAAAACAAAACAACATGCAAGTGTATAAATATATAAATAATCACAGTAAATTTTAAATAAATTGAAATAATAAAAAAAACAAATAAAGATATAATAATCAAAATAAAATAATAAATACAACAAAAATATATATATAAATAATTACAAAATAAATAAATAATTAATAAAATAAAACGTCAAAATATAAAACTAAAAAAAAATAAAAATTAAATAGCTATAAATAACAAAAAAAAATAAAGTAAAATAAATCTATATAAAAAAAACGTCATAATCTAAAAATTTTAAATATCAAAACAATTAAAAATTTTAAAGTTACTAAATTATGCATGCCCAAAATTAATAGCATTTCAAAAAAACAAATACGTAACAAAAAATATATGTAAATTAATTTTGGAATTAGGTTAATATTAAAATAAATCATAATAAAATTTATTGATATATATATATTTTTTTCGGCTTGGGCAATGATGGACGGATGTGAAGGTCAATGCGGTAAACCAAAAACATTTTAAATTCTTCATGTGGTATACAATCAACAACTAAATCAAAAAAACTAAACATTTATTTTAGGGACAAACGCTTATAACGCCGATACTACATACATCAAGATACACACGATCATGACAGGCTATCAGACATTATGACACATTCACCACTAAAACAAAATCCAAACAATCATATTCAGGATGAATGAATAACTCTAATACTACACACTTCACGAAACATATCACGACAGGCTATTAGAAATTATACAACATTCAGTACTAAACAATGACTTTACAAAAAATGAACTCTAAAATTTAAATAATTTACAAATGGAAACGAATATACTTATATAAAAAAAGGAATATGTATATAGAATAGAACATGAAAAGTGGCAACAGATAGTTTTCCAGTATATGGCAGGAAACCCGTTAAAAATTAATAAATAAATTTGAGGAAAACTTGAGGATTTTATTAGCGAAGTTGAATTCTCCAAACAAGGACGTAGTGTAAAAAAAAAATAAAAGTGTGTGTGTGCAACATTTTTAAATTGATTTTTTTTAACAAAGAATATTAAAATAAAACGTAAGCTAGTTGAAATATCTAAGTGTGAAATTTTTTTTAGTATTTACTGGTGTTTTATTTTTCAGCTGGCTATTTTCTCCATACGGAAATCGTCCTGTCAGCCACACACCAGAGAAATAAATAGCCAGGTAAAAAAGTTTATTCTTGTGTTTTTAAAAAAAATATATTGGCTTTAAACCCATCATAGGCAAAATAATATTGGCTTAAAAGAATTTTATTTAATAAATAATTAAAAATTGGCAGAAAAAAAAAGTCAGCAAAATAGGAAAATTGATAAAAATAAAAAATGGAGATATTCGCAGGCAGAAAAAAACAGGATACATTAATTATATTAAGTAAAAAGATAAAAATTAAAATAACAGAAAAATAGAAAAAAAACAGTATAAAAAACTAACAAATAGGAAATAAATTTAAGTTAATTTTAAGTGTAGTTTTGTGAATTGTGGAAAAATCTGTAAGTCGAGTGTCAAGTGTATTAGTTTGTGTGCATGTCCCCTATATTTATATATATACACTTAACCCTCGTGTGCCGGTATGTTTGCCATAAATTAATTTATATATATGTACAAATTTAAAATTTAATAGAAAAACTAAATATATAGAAAGTATGCATGTCTCAGAGAGCTCTTTTAGATATAGACAGATGAAAATTTAAAGAAAAAATTATAAAAGAAATAAAAAAAAATGTGGAAAAAAAGAAGGAAAAATATATATGAATAAATTTAAGATTTTTAGGCAAAGGAAAATAAAAACTTTGCAGAAAGATTGAGGGGAAAAAAGTATATATGTATAATGTCTTATTTTTATGTTTTATTTTACAGTATTTAAATATTATTATTTTTAATTGTTAAGTTTTTTTTTAATAAAAAATGTAAATTGAAATTTGAAAAGCTAGGTTTTTGATTAGCAAGGTACAGGTAATGATGGAGTGGTAAGTGGAGAGATAGGTCAAGTGGATATTGGGTCATGTGACAGAATTTATGCGGATGCATCCATGACATGGTTGGGAGGGCTAAAATGAGACCAACATCAGTCTCAGAATTCTTTATGTGGTGGTAGATAGTCGTGTAGTTATCCGTTTTAATTTTTGTTGTTTTCCTTTGTTTTCATTTTTTTTAAGTTCGAATACGAGGCTGGTGAGGAGGGTTGGAACCCCCCGAGAAAAAATGTTCAAGAGCTAGTGGGAAACCTCGCCAGGCCAAACGATTCGTAACACGGTTATAGTTTTTTTTTTCAAGTTTTTATTCCAAAATATTCCTTATGGCACTGATTGAAAAAACTTTGATTTTATTCCAAACGTTATCAGCCCAATCATGAATTAAAATTCCCCGGGAGTTTTCTACCTTCTCCCATTTTTCCTATGTTAATTCAACTGTTTAAATGGGAAAAGGGAAAAAACTCCCTGGGAATTTTCAATTCATAATTGGGCTGAATTGCACATTGAAAAAGATAAGCAAAAATCAGTTTTGGTATAACTTCCTGAAAATTCGTACAAAAATTGAAACTTTGCTCATTGGTAATTTTAAACATACAGGTATGTGATGGAAATCGATTTTAAGAACGAAACGATTTGAAACCGAAAATATCATTTTTAGTATCTTTTAAAATGGATTTTAAATACATCCCAGCTAGCATAGGCTGTTTGTTAGACGATTATGTTTAATATACAACTCCTGAAAGAATCTTCTGATGATTATCTGACGATTAACAAAATCAAAAAAATCGAATTTTTTTCATTTATTACTTTTTTACAATTTTTCGACACGCTCGTCTTTAAAATCTTGGAATGAACCTTTTGCGACTCTCTGTAAGAGTCATATAACAATTACTAAATAAGAGCGTTTTTGAAATATGACAATTCTATTGCCAATACAATTTCAATAAAACAAACCAAACTAAGGATCTGTAAATAAAGGATTTTCCGACGGGATAGTGTTGCTTTCGCAACCTTAAAGGTTTGTTTCATGTAAATTGTATGAAAACTAGAAGTTTTAACATGAAAACGACGCGTGATGTCCTTTTTTAGGTAGCTCAGTTATACGGCTGAGCATTGCACGAGTTGTAAAATAATCCCTACATGAGTCTCATACGATTCTTGGCATGCTTTTTAAAAGATTCGTTAGATAATCGCTACATACATCACAAACGATTCCCTTTACGATTAATATAAGCGTCTTTCGCAACGTTTTAGAAGAATCTCTCATACGAATCAGCACGTGTAACAGTTTCTCCCGTGCTAAGAATCGTGTACAATTGAAAAATGAGCTCGTCGACGATCAAAAACACTCTGTGAGATTCCCAATAGACTCCTAGACGATTGAAAATGAAATGGGATATTTCTTTTATTTACAGTCTTTATTCTTTTAAATTTTATATTATAGCCAGGGTTGTTAGATGTGACGATTTTTCGTCATTTTGACGATTTTTTTGTGAAAATACAGTAAAATGACGATTGACGATTTTTTAACTAAAAGCAATAGTGTTATGACGATTTTCTGGCATCAATAAAACACTTACAAGAAATATTAAGAATTATATTGGGAACAGTTCAAAACGTAAAAATCATTTTTCGAAATAAAAAAAATATTTGAAATTAAACAAAAAAAAGTTCTTCCCCCATCACCAACCAGGTGATTTTCAATAGAAGCACTAGTAATTCGAATTCTACAATTAAATGAATGCCATGGATACGGCAAAAAAATATACACTACAGAACCGATTTGCGTCGGTCCTATTTGGTCCGCTTTTTAAAAATTGGCTTTGCGTTTTAATGATTTCGATTTGCGTCGCTACACACGATTTCATTTTTCGCTGAAGTCATAATCATATGTGAAGAATTTTTCTATTTGCGTGTTAAAAGGCGAATTCCCATTTAATATTGTTAGGTAAGTTATTCTAAGTATAGTTGATTGTTATACCGTGTTCAGATATGCACCTTAATTGAGTTTTACGCAATAAATGCCATTATTGAGCTCAATTATCCATACAAAATTGTAATTTAGTTATTGTTGAATTAATACGAAATTTTTATAAATATTGAGAAAAATTAAAATGCAACACTGCAGTGCATTGTCACAAGTTTGTTTAGTGAGTAAAACCCAACTCACTAAACAAAGTGTTTTGACATTTTTGCCAACAACAAAAACTAAGGTCCATCCGTTAGGTCTGCGCAAAAGCCAGATGTTTATTTTGTTTTTTCTTTAAAGATGTCAAATGTTGTTTTAATTTTGCTTAGTTAATTGCCAAATGCTAATTGAGTAAGCTAAATTGTGTATGTGTGAACAGAAAGATAATTATGTCAATAAACCGAATATTGATACGGTATTAGGAAGTAAGAAGTTAGTTCTTAATAAGATGTTGTGTAGAAAAATGAGTGCAAAGTGAAGAAAATGCACTAGTTTGGAACTAAAATTGGACGTAATAAAACGTTTCAAGTCGGGTAAAAAGGCTGTTGATATAGACAGAACCCTTGGTTTATCAACTTCAACAGTAAAAACCATATGCATTAGTGATAGCGCTAAAAATTAATCATTTAAAGATAGCTCGAGTTAATAGCATATAAGACTTATTTTTTATTTAATTTTTTTGTGAATATGGATAAATGAAATAAATAAATGTTATGTTTTTATAAAAAAAAAACTTTTTTTTTTATGTATTTCTTTTCAAATGATAAATATCTTTCAGCCCACTTGCTGAAATAAATGGAATAAAACTTAACCATATCACTTTCTTTATCATAAATATAATTTCTTGCTAAAAATTATTTTTTTAAACCACTCAAGGCAATAAATTCTCTCCAATTTGTAAAATTTAAATATTTGACGATTTATTGACGATTTTGTTAACTGTTCATGACGATTTTGACGAATTTTGTTAAAACTTTTGACGATTTTTGAAGAAAAAAGTCTAACAACCCTGATTATAGCTCTGTTTCTTTACTTTTTGGGTAAAGTTCGTGAAAATGAGAGCAAGCATAAATTTCTCTCATTAAGATACAAATTTACACAAAAGTACGGGAACAGAAAAAACCAAATTTTAAGCACAAAATAAAAAGTCATTGTTTTGATAGTTTTTACAAAACAATAAAAGTTTATGCCACTTTTGAAAAATTGTATATTGTCTGCAGAAATAAACTAATTTTACCAAAAATTAAGCCAAACAAACACTTTTACAATAACTAACATTATGTTTTCCTAAAATTTCAACATAAAACTTTATATTTTAGTACATTATTTTACTCCACAACACTTTTTCCAAAATTTGGTTCATGATTTTTTTCCTTTGCATTTTATTGTTTTGTTTATGTTTTACAGCTGTTTGACAATTTACACAATTTGCACGAAGAAAAAGTCTGGGCTGTTTCGTGCAAGAAGAAGAAGAATTTTATTCTCTCAAATCCGCTCTCATTTACACAAATTAAAAGTACGGGAACGCTTTTCGTGCAAAGTAGAGTAAAGAAACAGAGCTTATATTCGTTAACTGAAGTAGGTATATTCTAAACAAAAATTTAAGACTATAATTCAGAAATGGATTTTAAAATCCCTAGAAATTCATCACACCTTTTCAAAACGTTAGTTTTGAAATCGATCGACTTTCATCATCAAAGCACTTTTGCCTTTTTGCCACAGAATTAATGGTTTTTTACCAACAAAAAAGACATGGTATATTTTAAAGGGAAATTAACACTACACCCTAAGCTCTGTAGCCATAACTCAACAAATATTTGTAAAAATCACATTCATTTTTATTTTCGTCAAAATCACATCAAACCTTACGTGTGAGTTTTTATGACAAAACAATCAGAAACATGTAGGTTTGGTGGTCAAAAGAAAAAGCTTTGATAACTTAAATGATTTTTCGTAGACAAGTTTTTCGATTCGTTTAAATTAAGGGGGCGACAAAATTGTCTGCACTAAAAATTTGTGTTCTCATTTATTGTATTTTGTGTACGCGAACGCAATTATGTACGTGAAATACATTGAAAGTAAAGTTCAGTAAAAAAAATAGAAAAAACTTTTGGGTTTTCGAATGCACCTATTAATAACACTGTGTAACAGAAAAATTAACCCTATATTTTATGGAATGTTATTTGTCCATAGTAATTACAATAAAAAAAGGTTTGGACTAAATTGTATCTAAATACCAAGGCATTAAGATGGTTTAATCTAAATATTTTTACCATGACAATATTTTTTATTGTAGATCCTCTAAAATATTTAAAACTAATAGGCACAAGTGACTCCTAAGAGATGACATCGAATTTATCGATGATTTAATTTTTTAAATGCTAAATTATTTAACTTACGTTTATTTCTAAGGGCTCTGGAGACTATCAAATAAGCTCATCAAAAAAAAGCAAATACAATTTTTTTTTTCAGTCACAACAGGGAGGACTATCAAATAATAAGCCATTAATTAAAAAAAAAAAACTTTTTGATTTTCATCAAGCATTGCCGACAACGCATATGTGAGTGTGCACGCACACACCCATGTGATGGATGGTTCCCAGTTGGCCAAATGGTCATAGACGCAAATGTCGTCAACGATGTCTTCCGAACATTTTTGAATTTGTCGCCTATATAACCTTGACGACGACAACTTAAGTAAGAAAACGTGTATGTATATTGTCGTGTTAAAAATCGTATTTACGACTTTTTTGCAGACATTTTTTTAAATTTGTCTTGAGTAATAATTTATTGAGGACAACGTAAGTAACCATTGCATGCATTTTGTCGTGTTTCAAACCACACTGACGACAAAATGCATGCAATTGTCGCTCATCTTGTCTTCAATTAGACTTTCTGAAGGACAACTTAGGCGACCATTGCATGTATTTTGTCGTGTTTCGAACCACTTTGACGACAAAATGCATGCAATGGTCGCTTACGTTGTCCTCTACTAAAAAAAATTCAAAACTTTAAATTTGTATGTAATTTAAAATTAATATTTATTGATGTTTTAAAAAATAAATAATCCTGCCTGTTAAATATGCATAATTATTTTGTAACTTATAACGTTATTCGCGGCTGTGTTTCAATTGTGCAATTGGAATACGTGAATTAATAGGACAAGAAACACAAAAAATAAATGTTCCTGCTGACTACATTGCCATATCGTAGGCTCGATATGCAAACCTGCTAAATCCACCTTTAAAGTAAATTGAGATTTTAATGCCGTGTGGAAGAGAAAGATACACCTCGTCGACCAGCATGTAGTTTTTCTTCAAACTGAGTTTTAAAGTGTGTTAAACATATGCATATGAAATACAAAAAGTTTGTTGTTTCCATTAAAAGTTATTGGAAGTTAGCAGGTTTGCATATTATTTCGAGGATATGTTAAGTTCAGAACCCATTCCCTTATTAATCAAAAGCCTATTGGAGGTCTGACTGCCTCCACACATCCGGTATCCACTATTTTCGAGCCCAGTCTCTTAAACTAATCGGCCATTTCATTAGTTTGGAATTCACTAGTTGGAATTCACAGCCCATCAAGGCCCTGGAATTCACTAGTTGGAATTCGCAGCCCATCAAGACCCTAAGAGATTTTAGTAAATATACCCTCGAGGTATACCCATTTACCCGTTCCCCTTATTCTGGATATATCGGCAAATCTGAAGTATCGCCAACATATCAGTGTCGGTGTTCGTTAAATCCCTAATTGCCACTTACCTATCGGCGACTTAATCGTATATAGTTTCAACAATATTGTCATCAACGACACTATTAAGGTAATGTCGCTAATCGGGCATTAACGACTTTATGAGAAAAAAGTCGTTTATATAGTCGCCAGTGACAAACTAACCACATTGTTACCCATATGATCATTAACGACAATATGCATAATAATGTCGCTCACATTGTCGCTTACGAGTTAAGTGCCCTTAGTTCGAAAAAGTCGTCGACGATTTGCATGGGCTGTCGCCAACATGTCGTCAGGGATTTACTATGGGTCTTGTACGCGTCGTCGACGTTGTCTTGAAGACATGGTCAACTGGGTTTACTTGATAGTTTCCAGGGCGATTTATGTAACAAATTGATCTCGATTTACAATTTAATTGTAAATTTTTTTTAATAATGATTTTGGTTTTGTTATTGAATTTGAATGTGTTTTTATTTTTAAGTTTTAAGCCATTTTTGGTCAAAGTTTTGGCAACACTGATGTGGTAAAAAAATACATTTTTACAAACATCAAAATCAAGAAAAAATAAAAATGTTAATCGGCCTTACATGGTGAAATTATTAGTAATTTGTAAGGCGTTGTCGTTTACGCCCGATTCGGTTACACACAAGCTGTGCTCATTAATCTATTACAAAAAAAGACGCGTCAACGACAATGTCTTCCACAAGAAGGCGAAATATGTAGTTTATAATGATATATAAATTCCAATTATCTCTATAAAATATGTATTTATGCAAAGTATATTTATACCAAGGCGATTTATACCAAGTACATGCAAGTCTACAACAAATCAACAATAAAAAAAAACAACATTTATTTTGTTTGTGTAAAAACATTTGATACTGTCAAACAGCCAAGCATAAAGAAAACAAACAAAAAATCATGGCGCACTACTTGTATTTATGTATGCCCCTACAAAAAATTAAATTTTACAAACTAATACATATTGTCGTCTAGCCTGCAAGAAGTACTGTGTTTTAAACAGGTTTTCAGGAGAGCGAAATAACTGATATTCGGCCCTATTGTGTAAGGCGTTGTCGCTAACGCCTGAGTAATTTTTTATAATACATTAAAGTAACACACAAACTGTCTTCTTTAATCTATTAGAAAAAAACGGCTAAGGCATTAACAACATAAAGCCGATTATACTTTTATGATACTTTATTCACATCAAAAGCCACATTATTCGCGGGTACATTTACTGCGTTAAAAGAAATTCGGATTAAATATATGTTACAATACGCTGCGTGATTTTTACAACACATAACCCTTTTTGATGCAACATTTTTTCTAAATATGTTCATACCGGTTTGAACACATGAAAAACACTTTTTGTTTATAGAAGAAAGTTTAGTATCGTTTTTAATAAAAAAAAAAACAAAAAATTACTAGGTATGACTCAACACATAGCACTTGTTTCAGGAATATTTTGTATATAACATTTAAACCAGTTAAGAGAGATTCAAAATGGTGCAATAGATTCAAAATGGTGCAATAAAAAAATTCTGAATATAACACATAACACTACTTGCAGGCTAGACGACGATATCTAAAAAACAAAATTTAAATCAGTATTTCTTGATAGTTTTTCTTATTAAGGCCAAACGTTGTTTGTGGGCTTCTGTAATGGCAGCACGTTTATAGGGCCTCAGTTCATCAGTCCCAAAACCAGGAATCCACATATTCCATTTTCGTTCTAAGTGTAATTGTACATCCCTTACTTCAACTTTTGAGACTTTACGATGTTTGGCAAAAGCGCAAGTAGCCTTGACGGCATCTTCAACAAAATCGTCGGCAATTTGTAGTAATAACTCTTCAACATCTTCGTCAAGTTGAGCTGTTGTATCTACTTCTCGTACTAACTCCAAGAGACGAGCTTTTGTTAAAATCTACAAAATGTATTCATTCAAAGCAAGAAATTTCAAACTTAAAATCACTTTATAAACTGCATAATTACCGGTTGGTTTTCGGGCCCTGATATAGATTTGGTATTTGCATTTGTCGAATTACCCGACGATGACGATGATCCGGCATTATTGGCTACAGTATTGGAAGCATTTGCATTTGCTGTCCCCCCAACTGTTCCAGTTGAATTTGAGTTTGAATTGGCCATGGGACTACTTTGAGATGGTGAAGCCATTATTATATCCTGGGAATCGTCACCACCAGCACCGTTACTATCAAAATTATTAAAAATATCTGACATTTTGTATAATTTTGTTATACTATAAAAGTTAGTTTGAACCAAAACCGTTAATATTTAAGAAATTATCTTAAAGGAATATTAAAAATTAAAAAATGGTACAAAACCAATTATTATTTAGGAGCGAGATGATAATAAAAATACAGTGCAAAATTTAAATCAAAACAAATAAATAATACATAGTTGTGGAGGTAGGTAGGAAAATGTCAAAAATATAAGAGTTGGAGTATATAATTATACACAGTTGATAGGTTGTGGTGGTAAGGTGAGATGTATATAAAAAAAGAATAAGGACCAGATGAATTAGACTGTATTGGCGTGTTTTGGTAATTAAAATATAAAAGCTGAAATATTGAGATTTGTAATAAAAATATATAAATTATAAAATATGTATTACATATTGTAATGGGAATTGATAATACATGTATTGATAGAGCCAGCAAAATGTTTTTAATCATACCTTTTAATTTTATAAATTAACGTACGTTATTATTAATAAAATGCAAATTTAAATTGTATTTACTGAGTTTTATTTTTTAATAAAAAATACTTAAAACCCAAATTGATGCCTTTACTTTTTACGAATACAATAGGGATGGGATAAATACCGATATTTAAAATACATATATATCGATGTATCGATATTTTCAAGACTATCGAATTCGATATTTTTAAGAAATCTACAAGAAAATAAGTCTTCGCCCAGACCTGCAAATTATTTTTTTGAAATTTATTAAAATTTTACTTTAAATTGGATTTGTGTCAGATTGTAAAATTTTAGTCTTGCAAGTTTTGTATTTTTATCTTATCTTCTCCTTTTTACCTTTTTTAACTTTAAGTTGAAAGTGTCAGAGTTACAAAACAAAGCAGGAGGGCTACTCCAAGGCGAATTTAACAGGGTAAGTGCAACTCTACAACTACAAAAATCCCCATGTATTTTTTGCAATTTAATAGGCGGCTGTCAATAATGCTGACAAGGCAAAAATTTATTGAAAAACGACATAAAAATTTTGTTTAGGTAATAAAAGAGATATTAAATTCACTTTTTTCGGTTATTTTGGCGCAAAAACATAAACAAAATTATATTTTGATGTTTCCCTATTTTTTGTTAATTCGCCGTGGAAATTAAATTCGCCTTAGGCTACTCTCTATTGCGATGCGAAAGCTAAATGCCAACTTGGTACTCTCTATCACATTCGCAAAATTTTTGAAAATGAAGCAATACTGGCAATAAAAATGAAAGATGGCGCAGATTGACAGTAATAAAATGCTAAAATATGTTAAAATATTTGGAATTGGAAAATTTAAATAAAAAAAATTGTAATGATTTGCGAAAAGAAAAAATTAATAGATGTGAAAGACAAATGCGCAAACGCATTAAATAGTACCAATCGCAATATTTGCTACAATTTTCTTTCGCATCGCAATAGTGAGTAGCCCCCCAGAATTGCAGAGTACATGCAACTTAGAACACCTCTCCAATCTTCTCACCTCTCGAACCTATAATGCCCACAATTTCTCTTCTCTTTGATATAAATATCATCATATATATACTAAGAATATTTCTTCCACAAAAAAAAAAAAAAAAATCTAAATAAATATCTACTCGTGTACGTGCCTAACAGTTATTTTTACATATCCGGTAACACTATTTTGGTAGTTTCAACGTTAATTTTACCTGTGTGAATTAACTATCGAATTTCGATAGTGTAAAATACATTACACTTTAACCCGTAGGTAAGAAATAAGTTTTAAAGTTATAAAAACCATAGATATCTAAACACAGCTAGACATCTATTTGAAGAAATTACGGGCATACGTCCGGACTTGCAATTTATGTTGGGGAAATTTTTAAAGAATTGCATTAGTGTCCAAGTTATGAAATCATAGTTTGCAATTTTTGTTTTTTTCTTGTTTTCTCCTTTTTCTTTTTATATTTTATATATAAAAACAAATGCTCCTACAGCCAACTACAAGTTAAAACATGTAAGCATAACAAGAAAAAAAAAAAGAATTGCAGAGCACATGAAACTGAGCACCCCTCCCCAATCTTCTCACCCCACTCACAATAAACTCAAGAATTGCTGCAACAAAAATTGCAAGTCCGAACGGTGATTTAAATGAAAGCCATTTTAAAGCGTCTATTAGACGATCATATTTGGTATGTGAGAATTGCGTGCCATCATACAGTGTAATAAAAAAAAATTCGTATATGTCAATTTGGAATGTTAAAAATCAAAAATTTTTAATTTTTGTGCATGCCATCCTACTAGAGTTTTTTTCCTGGAGTTTTTGGATTTAGGGGAATTTAGAAAAATTTCCCGCTTTCCCGGGATCCCGCTACATATAAATAATACAAAGTAAATTTGTTTTTAAATAATGGAAAAAAAACTTTTATAAAAAAACGTAAGGTAACTTGTTTACAAAGTAAACAAAGTAAAAAGAGGAAAAAAGTATTTTAAATTAAAATACATACAAAAAATACAATACAAATACATACACACAAAAAATTCATAGGTAAAATTACCTAAAAATATGGTATAATATTAACTAAGCGCAAGGGTAGCATGGCAGTATCTAAGTTTCTTAGGTAATATAACTATTAACTTAGGTAATTTCCATGTTCGAAAAAAGTTCTAAGTATTTTTTTAAAATTACTTAAAAATATTGAAAAACTACCAATGATAACAAGGTAAATTTATAATTTTATTTTTGGTAATATATATTTTAAATTAAAGGTAATTTTTTATTTTTTTTTTAAATTACCTGAATTCAATTTTCTACAAGAACAAAGATTTTTGCTAAATTGGCAATATATTTACTAATATGTATTACATATATATTTTCTTTTACATAAATTGAAAATTATGAAATGGTTATGTACACCTTTGGCATTTTTAATAGTTTTTTTTTTAAATTTTTTTAAACTGTTTTCAGCTTGAAAATGATATCTTCAAATAGAGAAAAATGTCACTTATTATCCTAAAAAATTCAAGAACTTTGATGGCAAAGACGAAGTTAGTATCGCCATGAATGCCATTGAATTGATCTTTTTCGCTAGCAAATGTAGTATTATCTCCAACTTCTTGATTTGTAGTGCCAACTGGCTCTATAAAAGGGAAAATACATGAAAAGGAATGGTGAATTATGGATAATACAATAAATTTACTTCCTCTAATTTTCCAAATTGAGTGGTGTTTGAAACGTTTGAAGAAGATCCTCTCTAAATGCTATCTGCGTCACAACTGGAATCTCCTCGTACGCGGTAAATACACACGGTCGCCTTGTGGTTGTATCCAAGCAGTATATTCTATATTTTTACTTTTTTGGGTTATTTTTGTGTTTTTTTTAGTTCTAGTTCTATTTTTTGCATCTGGAATTGGGAATTTTGAGTGCGCGTGCATTTGAAAACAATTGAAACATTTAAGAAAATAATAAATTTTATAATAATTTAATAGTATAAATAAAAGTGAGCGATTATTATGTAACTACAATCGAAGAAGATACCTAACACAATTAGTAATATTAATATTAAGTTTATATATTACCAATTGTCTTAGGCAATTAAACTTATGGTGTTTTCTTTTCTGACAATAATGTTCCATATATGCTACCATTCGTGCGGGTTTTTGTTCCATTCTAAAAATATATGCAATAATGTGAGAAGTTGTCGTTTTCCTTTCTAAACATGTAGCAACAATAAATGGCAAATTTGTTTCATTTCTTACCCGCAGTTATAACTGAGTGTGAGATAATACCCTTTTTTGCATCTGCGTAAAGTACTTTTTTATGCAAGCAAGTATTTTTTTTCTTGTGTTTGCGGACAATTTGCGTTATATTGTGATGGATATAAAAACTTTTTGTTTTTCGTTTGTTTTACTTTTATTATATTTTTTTTGTAGCAAAATTTTTAACAACAGCTGACATTAATTATTGAAAATCAGTGCTGTTAACGCTTATTGGAATTGTAACAAAATTTAATGTTGAAAATTGCTACAAGCGTGGTGAATATCGCTTTTAGTACAAACTTTGCATTCAATATTTAACACGCTAAATACACATTAGTGTTGAGTGTAAAACGTAGCTATTATCTTGTTCCATTGTAATTTAGAAAAATGTATCACTTTGTAAGGGTTCGTGTAACCTAATAAATATATTACACAACTATAATGCATCATTATTTTTTAGAAAAGAAAACACCATTAGTTTTTTGGTCTTATGTAAAAATAAATTACCTATGCACCATTTGGTAAAATTACCTAGACTATTTTTTTGTGTGTACATATGTATGTTTGATTTACATTTGATTTGAAAATACATATGTATGTAAGTATATATGTATATGCTGTGAATCTTATAGTGTTCTATTTACATTTTAGTTGGTAAGATCAATATTCAAGTAACCAGTAAAAAAAGTAAAACTTATTCGATTGCTTTGCTAGGATATCATAATTTTGTTTGGTTGTCTGGTGCATAAACAAATAATGCTAATGGACTTCCGACGCGGGAACAGGCGACATATAATTGACCATGCGAGAAGCATGAATTCTCAAGGTTAATGCCGCAAACACACAATTACTGCCCTCGAGATTTGTTGATTGTCATTGCATATGCGAGTCTTACTGGCAACTGCAAGCGGTTAAATCGAATGCCAAGTCAGTTGGAATCATTAGGATCCGAGGTATCAAAACATTTTCTCCTTTGTACTTTCCTTTGAGCATTGTTACTTCGATGACGTTATTCATCATTTTTTTACCGGTTTATATTTCGTAACATTGTGATTACCGATCCTACTTTTAGTTGGGGATTATGAGGCGGTCATCCGGGAAATTCCAGAGAGTTTAAAAATTCGATTGGATAGTTGACGACATCGTTCTGAGAAGTAACGGAATCTACCGATTTGTACGTCTTTAATTCGCCAGCGATTTCCCTTTGAATCTTAAAATTCAGTTCGTCGACATCAATGTTTTTCGCAGCTTATAGCACGTTTGCTCAACCAATCATGATTTCAGTAATTTTGTAATGTTTGGAAACATCTTTCGGATGAGTTCGGACTTTGATTCGGTGAACTGGTAGAATTTTAAATATCTACCGGGATTTTGCCGTTTCCTACGTCCAGAAATTGTTCGGAAAATACGTCTCGAGATTGATTGTTTTGTAGCTCGACCCGCATGTTCAGAGTCAATTTGAGCTTTTTAACGTGTTTCCACACAGCAGACGACTGATCGTGGTATCACTGTCAGTGTTTGCTGAAAATGACCTGACAACAAATCATCGTACCTCCAAATCGGCTTTGATTGTTTCGTAAATCTTGCAACGTTTTGTCCCGCCTTCCAACAATGTAGATGCAATTCCTGACGATGCGAGTGCAAGTACAATATCGTTGCCAAAATTAACGCGATTAAAAAGTTTTCCCAGTTCCACCGGGAGCGTTTAGAAAAATTCCCTCCAGCTTCATCTTTCACAGCTTTCATGAGGGTGTCGTATGCATATTTTTGTTGTCGATTCAACAGTGGAAAATTTGTTTGAACAGATTCCCTTAGGGCTTCGCAAAATCGGTGCAACTGTTTTCCGATTTTAGATAAATAGATAAAGTGGGCGTAAAAATAGGCGTGGTAAATTTTTCTTTCGATGAAAACTTAAAATGGATTGATACGAACATTTGAAAGAAAAATTAATCAAATCGATGGAGCCGTTTTCTGATTTTAGGTAAATCGGAAAAAGTGGGCCGGCAAAATTTCTTTCCGTAAAAACCTATGTTGGACCATGGCGATGATTTAAAAGAAAAAATCGTCCAAATCGGTTAAGCCGTTCTCAAGTTATGCGCTTAATAGAAAAGTGTGCGTAAAAGTAGGCGTGGTACATTTTTCTTCCGATGAAAACGTACAATGGATTAATACGAACATTTAAAACAAAAATTAGTCAAATCGATGGAGCCGTTTTTTGATTTTAGGTAAATCGAAAAAAGTGGGCGGGGCAAAAGTTTATTTTCGTATAAACCTAAGTTGGACCATAGCGATAATTTTAAAGAAAAAATCGTCGAAATCGGTCAAGCCGTTCTCAAGTTATGCGATCAGCAACACACAACATTTCATTTTTACTATATACATAGATATTTTTAAAATAAATCTTGAGGGAGATTGTTAACTTCAAAATCAACCGAGAAAATTGCAAAACCAAAGAAAATTCATTTGAAGCCGCACAAATAGCCTGCGAAGCAATATCACCTGAAATAATTAATAATTTAATATCTTCTATGCCTAAAAGATGTGCGTGTGTCATCCAGATAAAAGAATTCGCAACGAAATATTGATTTCAATAGTTTTTTTTTTACCTTAAGCTGGGGGTGCTTTAGTTTAGTCCGCTTATATTTGCGACTTAAATATTCTTTTGTTAAATTCTGAATTCTTTAAGTTTGTGTTTTTCAATAAAAAAGATATAAGTAAATAAAAAAAAATTTTTAATAATTTTGTTTTCTAAAAAATTATCATTTAAAAAAAATATACTAAGGGGGTGCTTAGGTTTTGTCCGATACTGTATATTAGTTTAAAAATTTGGCAACAATAATTTCAGCTAAATACGATAGATATATCGATACTCTTCAAAAATATTGATACATATCTCCTATCAATATAGATGTTTGCACATCCCTAAAATCAAACATGCACACAAAACACATTTTTCCTTTTGTTTTTTGTATTGTATTGTTGTAGTACCCTGTAGGAAGTCAAACACATTTTTAAGTAACTTCAAACTGGTTTTTTTATAACCACATCTAGTTGATTAAGTGACTATTTTCCTTGTCGACGACTCACTATTTTAACATAGGCATGTCATAGGCTGTAGTCAATTGGTTATCTCTGCATGACTTTTAAATTGACTACTAACTACTTATTTTTCAACCAATTTGTAGTCAATTAATAGTAGTCGGTTTATAATAAATTATTTAAATTTAAAAAATTTTTGTCAAAAAAATATATGTACATATAAACATACATACATATGAATGTATATTTTTATATATATGTATATATTTATATAGAAATAATTATTTAAGCAAATTTTGCATCAAATTGCTTTAAATGATGATGTATAATACATGCTGAAATAAAAACGCTACATAATTGCTTGTATATAAACATATTTGTATTGATTATATTTTCAATTATTTTTAATTATTTAAATATGTTTGTAAGATTTTTTTTTTTCATTTGACTTCATGGCATGCTTGTTTTACTTATTTTGCTTTTATTTGTGTTTTACGAGTTCCTCTATGCAATATGTTTGGTTGATATCTGCATGAGACTTAAACCAATTTGTAGTCATTTGAAAAATAGTTAATTTATAGTTAGTGTTTTTTGCAACTGACTATTTAATTTGCTACAGGGTAGTAAGCAGACCTATTGGAGAGGCCTTGCTAAACAGAATACTACAAAAAGCCACATGTATTTTGTTTTTGCAATTTTATTGCTTGTTGTCAAAAACACTATAGCTTGTAAACACCAATGCATATTTTCTTATTTAATATAAGAAATTTTACTTTTTAAAAAGGGAATTAATAATTTCACTTTAATTATTCGCAGGTTTTTCTTTGTTTTATTATAAAAATTATATTTTTCGCACTTTTCAATAAACTTCTCTGAAATTTTTTCGGTTATTTTGGCACAAAACATAAACAAAAGTATATTTTGACGTTTCGCAATTATATATGCAATTCACCGTCAAATATAATTGTCAAAATAAGAAAATTAAACTTTGTTTAGTTTACCCAGTGCAACTCTACAACTACGAAAAGCCCCATGTATTTATTTTACAATTTAAAAGGCGGCTGTCAAAAATGCTGACAAGGCCAAAATTGATTGAAAAACAAAATAAAAATTTTGTTTGAGTTATAAAAGAAATTATTAAATTCACTTTAACTATTCGCAGTTTTTCTAAGAAATTTTTTCGGTTATTTTGGCGCAAAACATAAACAAAATTATATTTTGACATTTCCAAGGTGAATTTAAAAAGGTAAGTGCAACTCTACAACCACAAAAAGCTCCATGTACCTATTTTGTTTTTGCAATTTAATAGATAGCTGTCAAAATATTTTTATTGCAAATTAAAATTATCACTTTTTTATAAAAGAAATAATTAAATTAACTTTAATTATTCGTAGTTTTGATATTTTTTTATTATAAAAATAATATTTTTAGCACTTTTCATTCAAGTTCTTCTCAAAACAAAATTATATTTTGACAATTACGTATTTGTTTAATTCGCCGTGGAGACAGCTGATGAACGACCGACGAGTTGAGTTTACCTTGTTGAATTCGCATTGCCGTAGTGCTGCCACCTTCTAATTAGTTCACCATGTCCAAGGCGAATTAGCTTTAAAACATGGCGGCGCTATGTGCTGTCAACTATTAATTTTCAAAACACGACAAAATTAAGAAAAAGGCGTAAAGTTCTGTATGTAATTAAAAATGCATTTAATCCATACTTTCCCAATGTTTCGTGAATGTTATGTTCACTTTATCAAGGGATTCGTCTATTTAAATTAAAGAAAATATATTTAAGAATATAATTACAACAAACATTTTTCAACAATTAATTTAAGGCGACCAGATTTTGAAAATAAAAATAGAGGACATAAAGAAAAAAAGTAAAACAAATTTTGGACTTTAAAAGATTTTTTTACATATTTTACAGACAAATTTACATTCCCATATTAATAAATGTAAAGAAAATTTAAAAAGAATTACATATCGTCGGCTTAATATGCAGACCTGCGAAATCCACTTTTTAAGTAAATTGAGATCTGATGCCGTGTGGTAGAGAAATATATGAGCCGTTTATTTTGAAAGTGGCATAAGTCATTTCGGTTTTTAAGTCGAGATATTTAAGGGTTTGAGTTTTAACACGTTTAAAAATATGGATGCCAACTTTCGAGAAGATTTACTTGTATTTGATACATCATGATAATGATATATTTCTCAGTATTATTATTATTATTTATTATTATTATTTATTATTATTATTTATTATTAACTCGATTTTTTTTTAAAAAGTGACTAATGCCACTTTCAAAATAAACGGCTCATATGCCTCGTCGACCAGCATGTAGTTATTCTTCAATTTGAGTCTTGAAGAGTGTCAAATCAACTATATTTTTGGTTCTCCTCTCAAGCAGTAAATAGGAAAAATAAAAAGTTTTTCCTGTAAAATTTGTTGAAAGGGAGTTAGCAGGTTTGCATATTAAGCCGACGATGTATAAAAATTTACATTTACTTAATTGGTTAAAAAAAAAACAACTAAACTTTAATAATCATTGCAAAAAATTATTCAAAATTTTATACTGCAAGTGTATGAGAGTCCAGTAGGAGTATGAACAGAACAAGCATGGCACAACGTTTTCCATACAATTGCACAGAAAAAACCGTTGATCACCGTGAAATAAAATTTTTATTTTAATTTATAAAAATAAAAGCAAATATTGGTCATGCTTTTAAAAATAAATAGGACAAAGATGACAGATTATGAAAAAAAAGATGATAAAAGAGGACACAAATTTTATAGAGGACAGCCAGTTAAAAAAGAGGATTGTCCTCTTAAAAAGAGTACGTATGGTCACCTTAATTAATTATGACTTACAATAAGAGAAATTAATTTTTTATTACATTGAACAATAATTTGTTGTAGACAAACATAAAAAACATTAAACATGAAAAATTAAACACAAACTTAAAAATTATATCACAGGTTAATTGTTTTTAGTTATTGCAACGGAGTAACTGGCATTAATGTTTTTTGTGTCTTCTTTTAAGTTCATAGTGTTTTTTATTTTTTGTTGTATCCTTAACGACTCTATTGTGAATCTTTTCTTTTCGATTCTTTCTCTATCCAATATTCGTACTTTGTCAAAATCTGCCGTATGATTTGTATTTTTTATGTGTTGGGCTAAAGCAGTACTTTCCATTGTGGAATAAGTTTATTTCACCATGGTACTTTCCTTTAATTTGTTTATGTCCATTTTATGTTCTGTTATTCCAAAGTACATATATTTATAGCAGGAAGTCTCGGAATGCCAGCTGGTTATTTTTTATTTGCTTGTTTTGTGATACAAACTGTCAAATGTTGTATAGTTTACAAGTAAACAAGGTTTTTGTCTTTCTCCTTTGTCTTTTTTGTCTCTTTTCAACCCCTTTGCTGTTTGACAGTTCGTATCACAAAACAACAATAAAAAGCCCTGTTGTTTGTATTATTGTACAATTGTTGTAATCTCGCGGCTACCTGTTATGAATATACATACCTTGATCGGCGTATTATTTGACAAGAGAGGAAAAAACAAAATCATTAGTGTCTGACCGAAGAGACATTTTAAGTCCGATGCCGAAGTTTGGTTAAATTCTGCCTAATAAAATGCGTACTTTACATACATGGTTTGCGGTATTTAAAATACGAAATACTTAGAGGTTATGTATTTAAAATACAAAATACTTTCACATCTGTATGTATTTTAAATACAAAATACTCCCACATCATGTACATGTATGTATTTCAAATACGAAATACACCATTTTTATTCAAACCAAAAAATACATTAGATAAAACTAATTAACAAAACAATGGTTTCTATTTATAAATATCAGATTTTTGAATGTAGCATCAGACAAACAGTTTCTTGTTGGAGAATAAATAAGACCTGCTGAAGAAAATAATCTTTCTACAGGTCCTGATGAGCACAAACTTGTACTAAATTCTACGAATACTCTTTTTATATTTGGATAGCTGTCAAGAGTGATAATGTCTTTGCTCTTGTCACTGAGGAAACTGACAAACTCTAACTCCAAATTTGATGTCCTGGATTCACCATCATCCCTATCCACGAAAACAACAAAATCATCGTCTTCTTTACTGGTGCTTCTACTTCTGATATTTCCAGATGTCATTTTAAGTTTTTTGTAATTTTCCTCCAGAGTATAAATTGCAAGATTTTGGATTCTTTGCCTTTCTTCTGTCGTGATGTTTTCTGGCAGCCAATGCATCTTATAACCAGGATGACAACAGGAAGCCAAAATAGCTGTATTTATTTGTCAATGACTTTTGGTCTGAGCCGGTGGATGACTCGGATGGCAACGCTAAGGTCTTAAATTTGTCAGGCTATGCCGGTAGAGGCGTTAATTCGCCCTCTTATTCATCCACAAGCAAGCCATTGTCCAAAAAAAATTTATAAAGAAAGCAAAAATGAATTTAAACAAAAAAATTACTAAATTTGCATAAAACAAATAAGGACATTTAAAAAAAATTTTTTAAGAAACGCTTTTCTTAAAAAAGAACATTTAAAAAAATTTTGCCCCCCCCTTGATTTTATCCTGGCTACGCCCATTTGTTCGTGTAGTGTCATCGGGAATATGTATGCCTGCAAAGTTTCATCCATTTGCATTGAGTATAAGGCGGTTAAATTAACGTTACAAGATTTGATTTTCCGAAGTGAAGCTAAAGAAAAAGTTTTAAAAATTTTGCCCCCCCTAGATTTTATCCTGGCTACGCCCATGTATTCGTGCATTGTCTTTGGAAATATGCATGCATGCAAAGTTTCATACATTTGCATTGAGTAAAAGGCGGTCCAAAAAGCATTTTACCAAAAAAAAAAGTGGGCGTAAATTAAGGCGTGGTACATTTTTCTTTCGATGAAAATGTAGAATGGATTAATACGAACATTGAAAAGAAAAATTAGTTAAATCGATGGAGCGGTTTTTTAATATAAGGTAAATCGAAAAAAGTGGGCGGGACAAAATTTTATTTCCGTAAAAACCTAAGTTGGACCATGGCAATCATTTTAAAGAAAAAATCGTCCAAATCGGTCAAGCCGTTCTCAAGTTATGCGCTTAATAGAAAAAGTGGGCGAAAAAGTAGGCGTGAGACATTTTTCTTTCGATGAAAACTTAAAATGGATTAATACGAACATTTGAAAGGACAATTAGTCAACTCGATGGAGCCGTTTTCTGATTTTAGGTAATTCGAAAAAAGTGGGCGGGGCAAAATTTTCTTTTCGTATAAATCTAAGTTGAACCATGGCGATCTTTTAAAGAAAAAATCGTCCAAATTATATAGATGTCATTGGTGGTGCAATATGAAAATTGATTTTGCCACGCCCCTCCGCCCTCAGACCGAAAATCAAAAATCAGACTTCACAGTGTCACCCGCCTGAATATTCTGAAGATTCTCTGAAAACTTCATCAAAATCGGCACAGCCGTTTCGGAGTCCATACGTTACATACATACACACATCCTGCTTTATATATACATATAGATCAAAATTATTTTCCTCGCCACTTTTAACTCCATTCAATCTCCTATTTGCTTTTTATTTTTCTTTAATATTTAAAAATATATTATTTTTTGGCTAAAGTTCGCATTTTATTAGGCAGAATTTAACCAAACTTCGGCATCGGACTACAAATTTATCTTCGGTCAGACACTAATGATTTTGTTTTTTTCCTCTCTTGTTAAATAATACGCCGATAAGAAAGAAACCAGTCGTGTTGTTATTAAGAACTGCATATTTGCAAAAAATTTATTATTGTTAACAAATAAAAACATCCTAAACAAATGTCTACACCAAAGGAAAGTGACAAAGCTGAGGCGGAGCCTGACATGACATTTGCCAAAGAATTAAGAGCCGCCACAAAAGAAGTACATAAATTAAGTGATGTGTTGGTAAATGCAAAATTTGCATTTGGTATGTTCGAGATAAAATTGGCCTTGTGATTTTCTTTATACATACATATGTATGTACATATATATATATATAATAATAATAATACCTTTGTTCACATTCTAGCTATGTCCGACGACTCTGTGTGGTATGATGGTCTGTTAAGTTTTTATGAGATTTATAAATTTCTTGAAACTCATTTACCCGAAGAGTTACTACCAAAAGAACTGCATCGAACTAAATCATTTGAAAAAGATTTTGCTTACTTTTTTGGAGAAAATTGGAAAGAAAATTATGAAATACGACCAGCTGTTAGAAAATATTTGGATCATTTAGAACAAGTTAATAAAACGAATAAGCTTTTGCTGTTCGCCTATGCCTATCAAATGTATATGGCTCTCATGTCAGGCGGACAATTGTTGCAAAAAAAAAGAATGATTGCTCGTAAATTATGGCCTGGTAGTAAAGATGCCACAGTTGAAGAAGAAATAATTGAAAGCCCAACAGATCCTGGTGATTTGACAACACGGCCTATGCCAGCACAAATTTTGATTTGTCCTAATGGTTGTAATGCAACATATTTTCCCGAAAAGATCTCTTTCTTAAAGGGCAAACTGAGGACTGTGCTGAATAATAATTATGAAAAATTTGATGAACAATTAAAAGCTGGTTTTATAGAGGAGAGCAAAAATGTTTTTCGTTTTAATAGCGACGTTGTACGTTCAATAAAGGGTGTAAATCGTGCCAATTTACGTAAATTGGCATTTGTTATTGTATTTGTGATTGGAGTTTATTTTGCCATTAAATTCGCTAAACGTTAAACAATTTTATAAATAATAAATTACTGAATCTTAAATAGCAATATATGTATGTATGTATAACTTAAAATAATTTAAGATGATACCTATTTATACATATGTATGTACATATATACAGGTATATATATTATATGTATAGATTTAAAATCGAAAAATAAATTTTTAGTATGTATCTTAAGTTTGATTTCAAATAAATATATATTTCCTCTTATCGGTATCCTGTCTTTATTCTTCTTAATTTTATCTTTATATATAAAAACGTTTGTGCCGCGTATGTGCTCCTTAAACTCAAGGACCGCTGGACCGACTTACACCAAACTTGGCAATAAACTGGTTTAGTCTGGGACTACTCTCTATTGCGATGCGAAAGAAAATTGTAGCAAATCTAGCGATTGGTACTCTTTAATACGCTTGCGCATACATATGTCTTTTGTATCTTTAAATTTTTTTTTCTTTTCGTAAATCATCACTTTTTTTTATTTAAATTTTCCAATTTCAAATATTTTTACACACTTTGGCATTTCAGTACTCAAAATCCGCGCCATCTTAAATTTTTATTGCCCCTATTGCTTAATTTTCATAAATTTTGCGAAAGTGATAGAGAGAACCGAGTTGGCATTTAGCTTTCGCATCGCAAATAGAGTAGTAAGGTTTTTGTACTGTGTTGGATCTTATCAACATATAACCTCGTATGTTGTTAAATTTTTGGGATGTACATTTTGTGATTTGGTAAACATGAGAAGTTTATTGCTTTTGCACAAGGTTTTTAAAATGCAGTCCCCAATATTCTTAGTTGAATTTTTTAGGTTCAGTAAATCTACTAGAAATAGACAGATAATGTTCTCAAAGATAACGCCAATTATGGAACGGTCATACCAAGTAAGAATAGCTCGTGTGTACAATAAATTACCTAACTCATTAAAGAGTTTTGGATGCACTGAAATCACATATAGAAAAAGACATACAAAATATCCAGGATAATAGGCTTTGATAGTATACAGTTTTGATAGTTTGATAACTTCTAATTTAAAGTCCTAGTTAAGATTTTGTTTTATTTGGGATTTGAATTATCAAATAAATAAAAAAAAAAACAGTTACATATATGTACATATGTTATATAAGATGAATTTATTTTTATTAATTCGGTTTATATATTGTTATTATATTTTTAATATGTACATACATATACATATTACATTTTTATTATAGAATTTTGTTTTGAGTAGAAGTTTGTAACCGGCTAAGGCTAGATTATTGAAAATGAAGAAATAAATAAATAAATAAAATAAAAGAGAGTAGACCCCCTTGTGCCAGGGTTTTCTTATGTTTAATCCAGATAGATGGCGCAGTTGTCGTGATATTTAAATTTTTGTTTATATACATAATTATAAGGTACGATTTGGCTGAAATTCACAAAATATATTTATTAAACAAAAATAAGTTTCTTGACAAATTTTGACCCGGTGGATAGCGCTAGGGTCAAGTTATTAACAAAATAACAAACAGCTAGTGCTATATAAATTAGTTGAGCTGAATGTTAGAAACAAAAATCAAGATTTACGCACAGTTTCTGACTTAAGACCTTCAGCAAATAGTTTCTGACTTTAGACCTTCTGCAAAACTTAAAAGAATTTAGACATGGGTTTTAAAATGGTTCGAAATTCATCAAATAGAGCGGTTTTAATAATTTTTTTCTGGAATAAATAAAATTCCGCATTTACTTACATGGATATACAATTTTCCAAATATTTGTACAATAACACATGAATCAATTTTAAAAATACTTTTATATATACACTAGCTGTTTGGTCCCGGCGCTGCTCGGGATTTTCTAAATAAAAATAAAAAATTAAATACTGGAGAATTTTGTTAATAACTTGACCCCAGCGTTATCTACCATCAATAAAAAAAATTTAAACATCACGACAACAGCGCCACCTATTGTGAGTTTTTTTTTCAGTAAAAGTACCCCTTTCAATGCATGTACTCGTTTGAAAATTGGTTTAGTGCAAGGCGAATTCATAAAGGTGACCGCATCATGAGATAGCATTATGCTAGCTATCCCTTTCTTTTAAAAAATACTATGTATTTTGTTTTTGGAAAAAATTAGAGTGAATGTCAAAATTATTGGTTGAAAATATAAAAGGAATTTGTTTGTTTATGAAATACTTATACAAAATTCCTTTAAAAGGTAAAACTTTTTCCTGTATTGCAAATTTATTGTGGCTCCACGTATTTCTTACGCCTTTTAAAATCCTCTTGTTAATATTTTTGCTTAATTTTTTTTTGTTTTATACATTTAAAAAAATTTTTTTTTCTTGATTTTGATTTTAAATTTTAACAAATTTTTTCACAAAATGTAAATAACGCTTGACATTTAGTATACACACAAGGAAATAAACAATAAACAGATGACTCGAAAATATCACCTTTATGAATTCGCCTTGGTTTAGTGGTTCTCGAGTTATAAAATCACGAACATAGGACAACTTATTTTAATATAAGTATGTATATAGATATGTATAAATAAAGTTATATACATATCGGCAGTCCCAGCGAAAAGCCTTCTTTTTGTCACGTAACGCTATAAGTAATTTAAATTCTTTCTCAAAGAATTGTATATGTAAAGTTTAATCTAAAGCAGTGGCAATAGGCTTCAAAACTACAATGAATTCCTCTAAATATTCCAGTTCTATAGCCGCGAAAGTGCTCTATGTTAACTATGTTTTTAAAATACTCCCATTTTTTATGTATTTAAAATACAAAATACAAACTATGTACTTCTATTTATTGTATGTATTTAAAATACAAAATACTTGCTAGACATGTATTTAAAATACAAAATACTTGCACGTCTTGTATTTAAAATACAAATACGTATTTGTGTTTTAAATACGTATTTCAAATACTGCAAAGCCCTGATTACAGGTGATCTTAAATAAGGTGACCATTAGACTGGTCGCAAACTAAAAAAAACCGAAATTCCGCAATAAAATTTACTTTAAGAAAGGTAAAACGTTTTTCTTAATACATAAAATCAAAAGTTGTTAACAGATTTTAATCATTTATAGCTTGTTTTGTTTGCAATGTTTTTTATATGTCTGCATAAAATTAGAAGCATAGCTGCATTTTTCAATTTTTTATGAATTTTTAAAAACAAAAATTCCGAAATTTTAATAAAAAAATTATTTTTTTATCCAGAAAAAAAATTATGTTTCTAAAACGACTGCGCATATAAGAAAAACGTTTTCCCTTTCTTAAAGTAAATTTTATTGCGGAATTTCGGTTTTTTTTAGTTTTTCAATAAACTAAAGCGTTTTTGAGTTACGCGCACATATGTTGTGCAACCTCCTTAATTTTCGAAATAACGGTATATCTCGAAAACCAAAGCCAACATAAAGAAAAAAATTTCAACTTTCTTAAAGTAAATTTTATTGCGGAATTTCGTTTTTTTTTAGTTTTTCAATAAACTAAAGCGTTTTTGAGTTACGCGAACATACGTTGTGCAACCTCCTGAATTTTCGAAATAACGGTATATCTCGAAAACCAAAGCCAACATAAAGAAAAAAGTTTCTACTTTCTTAAAGTAAATTTTATTGCGGAATTTCGGTTTTTTTTTAGTTTTTCAATAAACTAAAGCGTTTTTGAGTTACGCGAACATATGTTGTGCAACCTCCTTAATTTTCGAAATAACGGTATATCTCGAAAACCAAAGCCAACATAAAGAAAAAAGTTTTAACTTTCTTAAAGTAAATTTTATTGCGGAATTTCGGTTTTTTTAGTTTTTCAATAAGCTAAAGCGTTTTTGAGTTGCGCAAACATATGTTAATCTATCTATACAATATATAATTTCTTAGTATGTCAGGATGTTTGCATGTATGTCCTATTCTTTCCGCAACTTTCTGAAGCCATCTGATGACATAGGAAGCAGAAATTTGGCACACTTGAAGTACTTTCTCTGCGGAAGATCGTAACGAAGCCATATTTTTGATTTTCGTCTTTTCAACTAGTATAACTCTAAAGATCTGATAGAAAAGATGTTTTTTTTTATAATATGGGGAACTTTGGGCCCCACCCGGCACGGCTAGGCACCGTCGGATTGACCTGAAAAATTAGATCATGATTTCTTACACCAAACCTCATATTTTAAGCAGCGCAAACAATTAAATTAAAAAAAATCCCATACAAGATGCGACCAGTCATACACCGGATATATCTTTTTTGTTGGTGATTGTCCTGTTTCATGAGAGTCCAGAAAGCAGAATTGCTTTGAAATTTATTTAAATATTAATTTCTTGAAAACGACATTCACATTCAGAAGGAGTGTTGGAAATAATAGTTGGTAACCCTAAACAATGTGAACGCCGTTAATAATTCTTCTTTTATTCTTTTTGTAACTTTATCAATTAATTTCTTTTTTGTACTTGATTTTGTAAAGACATACTTTCTTTAATAAAATACTTTTTAAGTTTAATATAATATTACAACAGAAACAAAATATTGTAGTTAAAACACTTGTAAAACATTTAACTCAGTTTTAATAATTTTATTAAAACTATATTGCATTGAAATATTAATTTAATATTGTATCAGAATTTTTCATTTATTGTTTTTTGTACTTTAGAATTGAATAAACTTATTTTATTTGTGTTTTATAATAAATATTTTGGGTTGAACTTAAACCATAACATTTGTGGCGACGAGGATAATGGCAACAGATCCTAAGATTTTAGAATTATTACAGAAGCAAGGAGAAATCCTAGCTAGATTATCCATGGGTGGTTCAACAAATCAAGAACAATTAATGGATAAATTGTCAAACTGTATAACAGAATTTTCGTTTGACACAGCACATTCAATCACTTTTATCGTTTGGTACAGCCGGCATGAAGATATGTATATTTTTAGTAGATGGTAAAAACTTAGATGCTGCAGCTCGAGTAAGACTTTTGATGAGAAAGTTGAATACAATCGCTTATGGGAAATATGCTGCTTACATTCTTCCGAAAAATGTAAGGGATGTTTCGTTCGCTGAAACAATCAAAATCCTAAAAAGCATGTTTGGTATTCAATAATCCTTGTTCAGTATGCGGTATAAATGCCTGCAAACAGTTAAAACTCCACAAGAGGATTTGGTTTCTTATGCAGCTCGTAGTAATCAACCATGTGAGCAGTTCAGTCTATCGGGAATGAATGCAGATCAGTTCAAATGTCTAGTTTGTGTGTGTGGGCTACAATCTCATTCATATATGAAATCTTTATCAATTCTTGAGGATGGTTCAAGTCAGACAGTTGACAAATTAGTGGCAACGGCTCAAAGAATAATGAATCTAAAACGTGATAATGCTATGGTGAAGGAAAACACAACGTCAGTCAACGTTATGAAAACAAATCCAAATTTTAAAAAATTCAAACATGATGACAATAATAAAGTTCGAAAGACGCCATGTTGGAACTGTGGTTCGATGCATTATGCAAAATATTGCACTTACGTTAATCATAAATGTGGTCTATGCAACGTTGTTGGACATAAAGAGGGATACTGCAAAAGCCCAGTTAAAAATAGTTCAATTAAAAACAAATGTTCCTATAAGAAGAAAAAGAAGAAAAACCAATCAGGTTGTCCACAATCAAATGTTGTTCAAATCAACAAGATTTCGCACGCATCCAGGCGCAAATACGTCATGGTCAATATAAATCCTTTGTCTTCTGGTCAACGTAATCATGCATTTGATGTTAAACTTCAAGTGGATACAGCATCAGATGTTTCAATGATTGGAAAATCCCTTTGGATACAAATGGGAAAACATTTAAATAATCGTTTTGTAGCGAGTGCATCAAACAACAAAATCAAACTTTTTAGCCGAGTTTGATTGTCAAGTCAGGCTAAAAGGTGAAGTACAATTATGTACACAGAGGGAAAAATCCGGTATAAAAATACCAAAATTGACACCATCCGTTGTCAAAAGTGAGCCAACTACGTTTGTGTTCAATTTGATAACGGATGGTATCAATGTTTTTTAACCACCTCGTTGTCAGTTTGTCACCATTTGTTCTCAATATGACATCAAATTGGTTATATATTATCACCATAATGGTACCATACCGACAACATGCTGTTGTCATTTTTGACAACACACCGTTAATATATTGACAACATTCGGTTGTCCTTTCGATAACACATTGTTCTGATTGTAGTATGTACTTAATAACCCATTCTGAACCCAAGTAAAAAAATGGAATAATGTAAATTTATTAATTTATTTCACATTAAATAATATACTTATAAAAAAATACATAAAAAATTCACACTTTTACAGCCAGGCCCACGATGTCACACGTTAACGTTCGCATAGAAAATTAAATTGAAAACAAAAACAAATTTTAGAAATTTTTTTTATTTTATTTATTAAATTTTTATTTATTAATTTAATCACAGCACTGAAACTTTTCACTTTTTACTTTCGAATACCAAAGATGATTGTGGGATAACTTGTATACGCTGTTAATAATGACAACAGGGCGATACCTATTTGACAACAGGGTGTTATCAATTTGACAACAATGGTACGTTTTTTATCTAACGGCCCAATTTGACAACATTTTGTTTAAAATTTAACAACAAATGTTGTCGAAATATTGACAACAGTTTGTTATCAATTTATTACCACTGGTTGACAGTTTTTTAACGTTTTTTTTCGCTCTGTGTAGTTTTTCTGTTGTAGAAATTGATACGCTTTTAATATTTGGTACAGATTTGTGTAATATTTTTCGCATATGGGACCAACCATTAAATAAAATTTGTTGCCAAATAAAAGGGGATAAAGTTGGCTCAGATGTTATAAATCAAATACGAAGACATTTTGCTGATATTTTTCAAGACACACTAGCAAAATGTGAGAAAATAAAGGTTCAACTACATCTTAAGGAGGACGTTCAACCAATATTTAGAGCTAAACGACCAGTGGCATATGCAATGCTACCTCTAATAGAAGATGAAATTATCCGTCTACAGATAGGGCAGCACCAATTGTAGCTGTAAGGAAACCCAACGGAAAAATTTGTATATGTGAGGATTATTCAACTGGACTAATGCCCGCAATTTCAACAAACAGATATCTGGTCGTGTTCGTACCTAACAGTTATCTTTACCTATGCGGTAAAACTAGTTTGGTAATTTCAACGTTAAATTTACCTTCGTGTTTTTCCCTTTAAATTTTCTTTAAAAATATGGCAACATTTGTGTTTTTATTAATTTTTTTAATTAACAGTCAAAAATGGATGGTGTAAAATACACTACAGTTTAATCAGTAGATAAGACATACGTATTAATATTTTGATAGATATTTAAAAAATTAAATCATCGATAAATTCGATGTCGTTATTGTTCATTTCATAGGAATCACTCGGGCCTATTAGTTTTTCAACACCGACTATATGGTACCCTATACCACATTAGAACTTATGTACCAAACTTTATCAAATAATCTCCAAAACAGCCAGCCAGCAGGACAAACATCTTTAATTCGACTCAGAAAGTGATTCTGAGTCAATCGGTATACGTAAATGTGGGCTTAGGACCATTATTTTAAGGTGTTACAAACATCAGCACAAACGCATTCTACCCTCTCCACTATTGTGGTGCTGGTATAAATATTTTATTGATAAAATCGAATTAACGGTTGCTTAATGTATCCTTTTTCTCAAATTATTTTAAACGATGTTTACCTGGGTAAATACCCTCTCTACTTCATCATTAGACCATGCAAGCGAGAGCAACTATATAGTCCATTCTGAAATTTCTAAAACAAATTTTTTTGCCGCCTGCATCTCTTTATTGAAATACATGCAACTAGAAAGAAACACCGATGTTTGTGTTGATCCATTTCATAAATTTAATATTGGGCTACTATTGCTTTATTTTGAAAGATATTATCATAGTTTATAGCGATTTCCAACATTTGTAAAAGTTGTGATTTAAATGAAATGAGAAAATTATTATTTTAAAAGAAAAACGGCAAAAAAAATTATGGCTAAATAAGTTAAAAAATGGCTAATGGCTAAACTCATTTTTTAATGGCTTAACAGGATGAAAAATGGCTAAATCTAGCCACTAAATGGCTAAATGGGCCACACTGTATAGATGATGCAGCAGCTTATATCGACGATATAATTATTGGTGGTTCAACAATTGAAAAGCATTTAAAAAATGTCAATAAGGTTTTGCAAAATCTACGTAAGTTCAATTTTCATACCAAGTATGAAAAATGCAAGTTTTTCGTCAAAGAAGTCAAATATCTTGGCAACATAATGCCAGAAAATGGAATACGACCAGACCCTGACAAGATAAAAACTATTCTGGATTTACCACCACCAAAATCAATATCAGAACTAAGGTCATTCCTTGGGGCGATAAACTATTATGGTAAATACATTCATCAAATGACTAATCTAAGAGCACCACTTGATAATCTATTAAAGGAAAATGTCACATTTGAGTGGAATTCTGCATGCCAAAGATCATTTCAACAATTCAAAAATCTATTGCGTTCAGATTTACTGCTTATACATTATAGTCCGGCATTGCCAATAAAGGTTGCAGCAGATGCATCAGGTAAAGGCATTGGTGCGTTTATTTGTCACATAAATCCAGACAAGTTAGAGAAAGTCATAGCACATGCTTTACGCACACTCACACCAGCTGAGCAGAACTATTCTCAAATTGAGAAAGAAGGTCTTGATATAATATTTGCCGTAAAGAAGTTTCACCGTTACATTTATGGTAGACAATTCATATTGTGTACTGATCACAAACCTCTTTTGACAATTTTCGGCAGGAAATCTGGTATTCCAGCTTATGCAGCAAATAGATTGCAGCGATGGGCGCTAACACTTATGATGTATGATTTCAGAATCGAATACGTTAACACCAAAGACTTTGGTTGTGTAGATGTTTTATCAAGGCTCATCGATTCTAACATGAAACCTGATGAAGATATTATTATTGCTTACACTACATTGGAAGAAGATTGTACAGAAATGTTATCCGCTCATTTTAGTTCACTACCAATAACTTTTAATATGGTTTTGCATGCAATAAACAAATGTAATACACTTCAGTCAGTAATAAGTAACAAGTAATCGTCAACACTTACTCCATATTATGCGAGAAGATATCAATTAAGTGTTGTTAAAGGATGTTTAATGTTTAACGAAAGGATTGTAATACCAACCAAATTTGGAAACTGCATTCTGAAAGAACTTCATCGAGGGCATCCAGGTAAAGAACGAATGAAATTTTTAGCAAGAAGCCATGTTTACTGGCCTGGCATCGACGAAGATATTATTACCTATGTCCGTAATTGTAATCATGGCCCGAAATCTTTGAAATATCAAATATTTCATCTGCAACTATTATTTCAAGACTCACTGAAATGTTCGCTAGATATGGAAACCCTGATACCATTGTCTCAGATAATGGCACTCAGTTCGTAAGTTCTCGGTTCAACAAGTTTATAGAGGATAGAGGAATCACACATCTCAAAACTGCACCATATCACCCACAATCAAACGGGCAAGCTGAACGTTTTGTTCAAACGTTAAAACGTGATCTTGAAAAACTCAAAAGCGAAGGTACAAGTAAAGAGAATTTGGAAACTTTCCATCAAACTTTTAGATCGACACCGAGATTGGAAATGAAATCACCAGCAGAATTATTTCTAAATCGTAAAATTAAAACTACTTTGGATTTACTCAAACCTCAAGAACAAGTACCCATTAAACGAAACATTCAACAAGAATTAGTTTTTGATAAGAAGCATGGAGCAAAAGATAAAAGCTTTAAGCCTAATGAAAAAGTATATGCTCAAATTTTTAGGAGTAACAAGTATATATGGGTAGCTGGTAGTGGAACGTGTAGGAACTGTTAACTACAACGTGCTTGTTAATGACAAAAACTGACAAAAGCTTATTCGTTCTCATGCAAATCAAATTAAGAGAAGATTCGGAATGGACGAACAAACAAACTCAACAAGTTTACTATTAGAAATGTTTGAACTACGTATGCGAATCTGATCCAACATTAGCAGATCCACAAAATGAATACAGCCTGAAGCAACTCAGTTGACAACTTCATCAACTGAATTGAAAGATTTTAAATTTATTTTAAAATTTATTGAAATAAAAGACAATTTTTAAAAAACTTGACTACAAAAATTAATTTTGACAGCTAATCAGGAGACTTGAGCACACAGAGTACAATCGAATTGAAAGACTTAGTCCCAATTTACACTAGGGACATTTCTTGCCGGACATTTTTTGAATTCTCTTTTAATCTTACCCGAAGCGTTTACATATGAAACATTAGAAGTCAGACAGAAATTAATACTTGTATGTAAACTACGAAAAGTAAGAAAGAGAAATGAAAAAATGTCCAGTACAGATAGTCATGTACTACACACTCTACCTTTTTGACCCTTCGCCGACAAACTTCGTCTGTCCGGCAAGAAATGTCCCTAGTGTAAATGGGGACTTAGTAGTCAACTTGAAAAAATCAAAATCTTTTGATTTTTCTTCAACCAACTCGACAACCGTCAAACTAATCAACTGACAAGGCCATACACGCTTTGATTTGGACAACAACCGACTCAGTTGACAATTGAATTGAATCGTGTATGGTCTGCTTTATAAGCTGGTCAAGTTTTGCCTCTAAATTCCTTTCAATTTGCAGTGCACTCTTTATAGTACGTTTCCACTTACATGTTTTGGGCCACAAAACTAGTTTTGCAGCAAAACAAGTGTTTTGCTACTTGTTTTCCTACATTTTTCATGTTCGAAAACTCAAACAAAAACTAGTTTTGCTCCAAAATATGTCGAAAATCATGAATACAATTCTGGGTTATCCATTATTGGTGATTGACAATTTCGAAAAAGTGACATATTTACGAAAATATCAAGACTTAGTAAATAGGTGTATGCAACTCTCCAGCTGATTTATTTGTTTGCAGCGTAAAAATAATTAAATAATATAATAAAAAGGTAGTAAATTATGTGCTTTTATATACGTACATATATGTTTATCTGTGTATTAAAAAACAAACAAGAAAATTTCATGTTAAAGAAAAATATTTCTTTTTTCAACACATATTTTTTTTGGCTTTCATATTTGTTTACAACATAAATGTCAAATTGATTTCGAAAATTCGAAAACTAAACCCAGTTTTACATAATGGAAACACTTTGACACGTTTTTCTCAAAACAAGTTGTTTTGCTCATAGTGGAAACATAGTATTACCTGGCGTTTACTCTTGCCAGTATTGGCAAGACAGTAGCAATACCATGCAAATAAAATTGGACCACCTGATCCATTTTGATAAAATGGACTACTCCATGGACTGGTCCGATGTAATGCAAGCATGGACCATGTCGTTGTTAAAAAGTGTTTGTAGTGAGACGACATGTCTTCGTTTCTTAACGACGTGCTTTCGTTTTTTAACGACTTCAAAATAATCCTCTTGAGTATACCATGGAGTAGTTTTAAAACTACTCCTTAGTGGCCCAAAGATGGGTTATATGGTCCTGCCCTAGGACATCGTAATGTTAAATAGACCATGTTTTTTCCATACGTTTGGGTTACTTTTGGACTAGTCCTGGTCCCTTGTGGGCTACTCTTTACACGCGTGTTTGGACTGGTCCTATTATTTGCAGGGTACATGCAAACATTTTCACTAATACATACATGTACACTTTTCCAACTGTCTTGTCTACTGTCAAGGTATATTAACACAAGGTAACATAGCGTTTACAGTTGCCGGCACTGGCAAGACAGTAGCAATTCATTCAAACTTTTTCACTAATACATAAACACTTTTACAGCTATCTTGTTTTTGCATTGTTTTGCCAACTAATATGTATCAAGGTATATTTACACAAGGTAAACTCGTTGCTACAACAAGTACAACAAGACAAAAACAACACGCCAAATTGTTTTTGTATTTGGAACCATGGTGTCAAAAAAAAAAACGCAACAATGTGCCTTTTCACAATTTTACACTTTTTTAATTCAAAATGGCGCGCACTAACCATAAGTATGTAAACAAACACAAGGAACCAACGGAACCAACATAAATAACTTTTGACACTAGGGTTCCAAATGGGGTAAACAGCTGACAAACATATGGGCCAACGAGTTTACCTTGTGTAAATATACCTTGATATGTATATGCTTACTGTCTTGCCAGTACTGGCAAATGTAAACGCTGTGTAAACTCGTTGGCCCATATGTTTGTCAGCTGATTACCCCTAGTTGGAACCCAAACGTCAAATTTCGTGTATATGACCCAAAATTTGTACATGTGTGCGTTAAACTGTTTTTGTTTTATATGAAGGCAATTTTGACAACTTGGTTCCTTTTATAGAGCAGCATGTCTACACTCCCAAATGAGTCTACCTTGTGTAAATATACCTTGTCTACTGACTAGCAAATTTTGCAGACAGTAAAATTGGACAGTGATTTGACATTTGCTAATAGTAATCTGAAGTTTTATTAGCAAAAGGGAAAAAATCAAAATGTAAAAAACAAATTAAACATATTCTGCTTTGATTTCTTACATTTAAGTTAAGTGTTATGTTTGTTAACACAATATAGTTATTTTAAGCTGTTTTTAAGTTTCTTAAGTCCATATAAAAACACAGTTAGGAGTGTTTTTGGAAACTAATATGTATTTTCTTACTGTCTTGCCAGTACTGTCATATGCAAACGCTGTGTTACTTTTTTACTAACACGCTCACACTTTTTTAATTGACCACGAGATGGCTTTAAATTTCACCTTTCCATTGTCTTGAGTTAGAAATAATTTATATTTAAAAACATTTTTTTTCGAAAGATTCTTAACAATCTAATATCTAATAACTGCCTGTTTTTAGAACGCGAGTTTAAAAGTGACTCATTTACCTAACATGTAAAACAATAACAAATTTTGAAATTTTATTTTTGTCTTAAATGTAAGTTAAACGAGTCACTTTTGCATTCGCGTTCTAAAAACAGGCAGTAAGCTACTTAGGACAAATTTTGCCAACATCAGAAGCACAGAGCATACAGAGGCGTCACGAGACAGAAAATATTATATTTCTTCTGTCTTTTTCTTCGAAAGCTGCCCTTTTTGCAGTTTTTGTTTTGATTCCGCAATTTTTTTTTCGAAAATCTGTTACTTTAATTTTCACATCTACATTTAATTTTTCCTCTTAAATTGTAAGACAGAGCAGGTTGTCATTAAAGGCCAGTTTACACGGTAATACATTGTATTACGACATAATTTATAATGAGAGAAATCATATCATGTAAAAGCAAAATGCATTGAGTAAGAGAGAATACGAATACAAAATCTGACAAGCGGTCGGTAAATGATTTTTTTCTAAACCATTTCAGAAAGAGGGAGTTTACACGGTGTCTATTCAGACATTTCTAACAAACACGTTTGTTTTGTTTGTTGGCGATCGGGATAGAGAAGAAAGAGGGGTTGCCAAACAGACATGACATGAGTTTTCAAGTTTGTTTATATGAATTTCCATGTTTTTAATTTGTATGTTAGTATATGTATATTAGACTATAATACATGAAAACAGACATGTTTGGAAAGACATCGTGAAAATACAATAGGTTTTTGGAAGCATGTTCAAAAGAGAATGTCAAAAACAGACATGTCTGGAAAGACTCCGTGTAAACTCCCTCAAACTTATGTATTTTCATCACACCAGAGGTGTATTTTAACGGAGTATATTGAAGGTGGTAGCATTTTTATACAATTACAAAAACAACTCAGGAAATTTTTATGTTGTTTTTGTAAAAATTTAAAACTGCAACCATCTGTTTTGTTGTTATTATTTTTAATTTTACTTAGTGCTGGTTCACACACGTCAAGTTTGACTCTTCAAGTCTTGAGTTTTTAGGAGAGAAGGGAAAAGAGAATGCCATTTCTTCTCCCCTCTCTCCCAAAAATTCAAGACTTGAAGGGTCAAACTTGAAGTGTGTGAACCAGCACTTATACCATCCGTGTAAACATGAATTATACTTATAACAGATTTTTATTTTTTTCCTTTTAAACACGGACAGAATTTCATAATATTTTGATTCTACAAAGTCGTAATACATTGTATTACCGTGTAAACTGGCCTTAAGAAAAAATATGCGATTTGTATCTAGACCAATCTTTAAGTATTCCGATTGACTCAGAATCACTTTTTAAAGTGATCTAACGATGTCCATCCATCCGCCTGACTGGTTGTCTGTCCATGTTAGCCTTGTGCGCAGAGTACAAGTTCCAAATTTGTAGATAATTTGATCAAATGTGGACGAAGTCTATGCAAATGGTGAGAATCGGTCTATAATTTCACATCCAAATTAGACTCTTTGTGTCCGCAAGCTATCTAATTAGGATGGTATTTAAATTAAATTCGTGCCAAAAATATTTTAATTCAAATTAAATTATTTTCGAATCGGTTCACATTTGCTCAAAGCTCCAGTCCTTAACTAGCTTTAAATTCCTTTTAAATGTAAACATTTGTTAACAATTTAGCGACCGTACCTAAAATCCCTTTAAGACAAAAACCCATATGGATCTTAATATGTATCCAAATAATATTCGGCGCAAACATCTCTTATATGAATTTTAACCTTTTTTAGGTTTTTTTAGATTTGGTTATTAAATTGTTGAATATTGTGTCTTCAAATGAGCAATTTTAATTTTTAGGGCATATTTTTAACATTTTTCAGTGCATATTTTCTAGTTTTTACTGCATATTTAATGCGCATAAAACGTGTTTTTTAGAGCATATTTCTGGTTTCCCTGGTAATAACCCTACAAAAAATGAATAAGCTTGGATGTTCCTTTCCTTTGATACATTTGTTAACAGTACGTTTACATTTGACAGTACTGGCAAGACAAAAAATACATATTAGTTTCCAAAAACACTACTAACTGTCTTCGTGACGTAGGCGTCCAAACAGTTGTTAAGACAGCTCACTTTTAAAAATATCTCAAACGTGAATGTTGCTGTTCCAGTCCAGCTAAACGTGTTTTACATGAACTAAACAAACTTAAAAACAGTTTTAAATAACAATTTTGTGTTAACAAACATAACACTTAACTAAAATATAAAAAAATCAAAGCAAAATATGTTTAATTTTTTTACGTTTTAATTTTTTTTTCTTTAGCTAACAAAACTTCCGATTACTGTTAGCAAATGTCAAATCACTGTCCAATTTTTTACTGTCTGCAAAATTTGCTAGACAGTAGCTTGTCTTGCCAGTACTGGCAAATGTAAACGCCATGTAAATGTCGTAATTTGGTTTCATTTCACAAGGTTATAAAAAGTGGTGTACCATCTCCTTTTTTATTCTTGAGGTCTTCGCGACATCCTCAAATTTTTATTCCAAGAATTCATAAACTAATTTTTGAGAGATCATTTATGGTAAGCATTGCTCATTGCTGGAATTGTTTACCTTATGAATTACGTATATTTTCCTATTTAAATAATGTTTTTCGACGAAAAATTCTTGAGTGTTTTACAAGGAGATTATAGCATCGCTGTATGACGGAACTTGATCGTGTGGCCACCAAGTAAGGTCTGTATCTTAGGTTTTTTGTTATTACTGTGTAATACATATTTATATTTTGGCCTGGAAGGCTTTGTATTACTTTATTAAATAAATAAGCGAATAGCCCCATTTTTCACGTTGGTGTTTAGAAAAAGATTGAAAGAAATGACACAAAACTTGATTTCGGTCCCACTCAGAAACTTTGTGACTAAACTACTATTCAATAGGACTAACCTCGGTGCAAATTTCATCAAAATCGAATTATAACTGCCCGTCTACAACTGACATGATTTGCTGTTATAACTTGAAGTTATAACAGCGTTGTTAAAACATTTGCATTAACAACCGTGTTATAACATGAGAAAACTTCTAACATGATGAGTCTATACCTAACACTAACATCATATTAGTGTTAAAGTTAAGCATTTCATGTCAGTTGTAGACTGCATGTAACTACCCGTCTCCACCATCCATCAACTTGGTAAGAACAGCATGTCGCACATGAATTCTACTCGTGTAGACTCTTCATGTTCATGTTTCGTCCATGTTCTGCCATCGTTGCCTAAACATTCGTCTTAGCATCCATGTGCGCCATGATGTGGGCTATGCAATGTATTTTCTGTATACAACCAAACGCACAACAACAAAAATTGTGGTCAATCAGAACATGAACATCAACACGTATTCGCCACATACAAGAACATGAACAAATTAATACCGTTGCTCTGCTGGCGTTATGGTCATGTCATGTTCTAATCGAAAGCGCATGGAGACGTGGGGTAAAGTTGGGTTGACATGAAATTCCCCATATGTATATTCTCCTTCCACCTTTTCACTTTTGCGATTTTTGTAAATACGAATAAGTACAACATTTGTATTACCATATCTATAAAATGCTTACCCCTTAAAATGAAAGAAATACGACTGATTGCTTAAGCGTTTGGCAACATTTGAAAACAAATTTATTGTTTACATTTTACCTGCAGAATTAATTTTAACGTAAAATTTTATTTACGGTTAACAGATAAAGCCAATCACAAAGTAAAATTATATCATGAAATGAGCCCTACAAAGACCATAGATTCAATTGAATGTCAAAAATGTCGCTGTTGCACAAATCCATCTTCAAAGTTTTTGGAATTGGATTCGTCCAACAAAAGTTGTGGAACCGAAAAAACCTACAAGGATGTTTTATATGAAATAACTAATATTAAAGTATCTATTATAAATATTAATTTTGTTCAATTGTGTATAAATGTACCATATTTTTTGTTGCATTATTAGGTTTCCAAAAATTACGAGAAATCTTTAACACAAAAAGTTTGCCAAAAATGTTCAACCCAATTAAACAATTGCTACAAATTTATTGTACAAGCTAGAAAGGTTTATGAGCAATATTTAGCGGCATTTAATACTTTTGGTGCAGAAGATAAGTTAAAAGATTTTAAAGATATACCTGAGCCACTTATAGAAGTGCCCATTGACTTAAATGCGGTAGAGCAAAGTTTACACCTTTCTAAAGATAGTCCACTTGCAACCGATGCAAGTACTTTGGCTGCTCATAAAATTAAAACAGAACCTTTGACTTTGGAATGCATGCGCAATGAACAAGTTATAATGAATGTTGATCATTTAACAACTGAGAACGATATTAAAGAAGAAAAACCAGAATATATTGACTATAATGGTGGAAAAGCAGTTGACACGAATAAAAAATCTGAAATGACCGATTTAAGCCTAGACAAATTTTCTGAAGAACCCAATATAGATCCCACACATGAAGAACAAAGGTAATTTTTACATTATTTTTTATTACCTTAACTAATCTTTAAAGAAATTGTTGTTTAAAGAGAACACTTTGAAACTTTTAATACCGATTCCGAAGACGATGAGGATGCAGAAGATCCTATTTTAGAAGATGATTTTGATAAAGATCTATCTAAAGCACCGATAGCAATATCTTGTGATATTTGTCATAAGATCTATAAGGATAAAGTAGCACTGAGAACGCACAAACATTATACACACATGCCAGAAGAAAAGAAACGACCTTGTCCCCTGTGTTCCTTTAAATCTAGTCGCTTATCTAATTTAAAAGTACACATTGGTGTAGTTCATGGTGCTGACAAGGTTAAAGAGATTTTTAAACCAGCAGATGATAATAGTGTACAATTTCCTTGTTCTATATGCCAGCAAAGCTTCAGACGGAAGGACACTTTACAAAAACATATTAAAAGAATACACCAGAATCCTCAGCCCAAAGAGCCGCGCATTAAAGCCAAGGTACAAAAGGAAAAAGAACGATTTCTATGCACTTACTGTGGTGGATCGTTTCGTACAAAATATGGCCTAAGTCGTCATGTAGTAATACATACGGGCGAACGTCCATTTCCTTGTGAAATTTGCCAGAAAACCTTTAAACGACCTGAGGATTTACATATGCACCGTATTATACATAGCGATGAAAAGCCGCATCAGTGTTTACAGTGCGGCAAGGCATTTAAACGTTCTGATAAATTAAAAATACACATGAGAGTGCACTCGGAATTGAGACCATATAAATGTAAAGAGTGTGAGAAAACCTTTAAATATCCCAACGTTTTGAGTACACATATGCTGATACACACCGGACAAAATCCATTTCAGTGTAAAACTTGTGGCGAATCATTTTCCCTACGATCATCATTTAATACTCATTGTTTACGTAATGGTCATCTATAGTGAGTGTATTTAATTATAATTTTAAAAATAATAAATTAGAATAAAATTCAAGGTTGGCCACCGTTACCGTTATTAATACAGATACCGCTTAAATACAAACCTTATTCGTAAAAATATATTTCAGTTTCATAAAAGGTATATTTAACAAATTTCCATAGAAAATTCATTTTATGAACCTATAAATATATTAAAAAAATTGTTTAATACCGGATTTGACTCCGATACCGAATTTCGTTTTGGTTGCAAAGAAATATATTTTCCATTAGCACAAGTGTAGAAAATTTTAATTTGTTCTATAGTATATGAAAAAAAATATATTGCATATAGCGTAAGTGACATGGGCTATATGTGGGGATGTCGATCTAAATTTCAAAGATTATACAATTTTTACAATATTTTAGAGAAAAATCCCTTCGATAATTGAAGCCCAGCCGCCAATAACGTTCTAAGTTACAAAATAATTATTTTTCAGGAGAGCAAAAAAACGTTTTTAACAGGCAAGATTAATTTTTTATTTTTTTTTTTAGATTATTAAAAATAATGATAATACAAATTTTTATGCAAAATATTAACAAAATTAAAATTTAAATTACATGCAAATTTACAGTTTATAACTTTTTTTAAGTGGAAAAACGTTTTCATATCCACAATCACGATGTCATTTAAAACGTTCTTCCACTACGCAAAGCATCGTGACTGTAGGCTTTTAAAACTTTATTTCACGTTTCAAAACCATTTACTTTGTAACATTTGTAAGTAACTTACAACGTTCTCCCACTAGCTGACTCTTTGTATGTCATTTTTAAGGGCTTTCAGGTGCATAATTTTGGGTGATTTGAGGTTTAAACAGTGTACGAGAGTAATGTTAACGGTTATCTGCAAAAAACCCGTTTTTGCAAAAAGTGGCTTTTACAACGTTATTCGCGGCTGTGCTTCAATTGCCACCATAAAAGACTTGTGTCATTTAAGTTGTTTAGACCCATTCATTGTACCCACACCACAATAGTGAAGAGGGTATGATGCATTTGTGCTGATATGTGTTACGCCTTAAAATATTATTCCTAGACCCACCTTAAAGTATACCAATCGAATCAAAATCACTTTCTGAGTCGAACTAACGATGTCCGTCCGGCTGGCTGGCTGTCCATGTAACCTTGTGCGCAAAGTACAGGTCGCAATATTGGAGATAATTTGACTAAATTTGGGACATAGGTTCTTATTGGCACAAGGACCAAGCCTATTGAAAATGGGCCAAATCGTAGGACCATGAGGGAAGATAGGGGGAAATTTCTTCCTCTCAGAAACTATCAAACCGATTTTAATGATATTTAAAACATAGATAGAACCATATCTTAATGGACACAAAAGTGATGCATTTTCTTAAAAATAGGACCACGAGGGCAGATAGGGGCATTTATGCACAAACTTTCAAACCGATTTTAATGAAGTTTATAAATATGGATAAATCTATATTTATATGGAAATATAAGCATGATGTGTTTTTTAATACTGTGGTGTAGGGTACCATATATTCGGGCTTGACCGACTATACTTTCTTGTTTTTTTAATTCTTGTTTGGTTTGCTTAATTTAATTTTAAAAGCGATATACCTATATCGTTATAAAAGTTTCTGTTGCGGTATACCGATATTATTAAATAAATAGTTTTATACCAATTTCGATAAGGTTGCCAATCTTGATACAAACCTTAAAACTAATACATATACATACATATAGTAAATATACGCTAATTAAAAAAACAAAGAATATTGAAAACAAATAAAAATGCTATATTCGGCTATGCCGAATAGTATAAACCCTACACTATGGTGCGATTTTCTTCGAATGTCTTATATTGGCATCGAAGCTATTTGTACTAAATTTTGTAACTTACTGCTACGGATAAATTTTGAATTGCTATGGAAGGTACCATGCCCATTTAGAAAAAACAAATTCATTCATTAAAGGAGCAAATACACCTGACTTAATGCGCTTATAGAAAAACAAAAGATTGCGAAACTTCACAAATCTACTAAAATAACAACCCAAAACCCTTTTCACATATCCAGACATACATATGTAGCAATAGAGTTAACAACACGTTCTATCCTCCTGAGGTTCATACCAATAGTACACGATACTACTTCCAATCCATAAAGCACCTGAGGTATCAAAAGCGCCTCCACACCCACTTCTTCAATCCCACTCACATTTTGTTTGTGTCTTTGTATGGATCGTGCCACGCCTACTTCTCCAATTCCGACCATTTTTTTTAAAGATGTGAATTGACAACGAAGATGCTTGATGCCCGGCCGAAGGTCGGCTATGCAGGAGTGTTTTCGTTTGCGACGCCCATGTTTATAATTTGATAACGTTTGTATTACACTTTTATTTAAATAAACTACACACTAACCTGGTGCACTTCTGTAATATTTTGATGTAAAATGCAAAAAGAATGTATTGTGAGGTAAAGAGATAGTAATTTTCAAATAAATTTTGTATATCTAAAAAGATATGGTCAAAAGCTTTGAAATGATACCAATATTGGCCATATAACGATAAAAATGTAGTGGAAAATCGGACCTTTATATAAAAACTTAAAACGTCCATAACTTGAAAACTAAGCGTTTCCGCCAACTCTTTTATTTAATTTTTTCTTCTTATACATATTTCAATTTTCTATCACCCTGGGTACTTTTTTTTTTTATTTGGAGCTGCGTCGGTAAACTAGATTTGTTCCATTACTTTTTGCTGTATATCTGGGAAACGGCAAAAGCCCAAGTTTCCAAATTATGTACACACTTTTAGGTTGTCAATACACACCATCCTACAAAATAAGGGCGGGATTGGAGAAGTGGGCGTGGTACCTCCCGTACAAAAAAATTAAAAATTGTATAAAAACCTAAATTTTAGGGCTGCCATATGTCTTATGGATATGACTTATATACCAAAATATCGGAAATTTTTAGTAGAACATATTTTATAAAAAACTCGGGAAAATCGGGTTTTTTTAAATACCCACTTTCGGGAACCATAGATCTCCCCGAGTCCAAGCTTTATAACTAAAGTAAATGGTAAATTTCTTCTTTAACACGTTGGTATATAGATCTGTCAAATCGGTTAAAAAATGGCTGAGTTATCAGCAAAAAACCACGACTACCTCTAATTTTTTTGCTATTGTGGTAATTACAACTCAACACAGTGAACATTAAACGGGCCATATTTCATTTTAATGATATTCAAACAACGTTCCTTCATGGTTTAGTTGTCTAAGGGGGTGTGTTAAGTTAGAAACTGTGAGTTCTCTGGTTCGATTATTGTTTTTTAAAAAGAAAATTTTTTTTTTTAATTTTTATTTTTTTTATGTTCTAAAAACGACTTAAAAAAATATTTACCAGTTTTCGCTTTTTAAATTTAATATATAATGAAGTTTAAAGTATTATAAATATGTACATATGTATACATTTTTAAAAATTATTTAGTTTTTGTCTAGTTGCTCTGTATTCTGCTCCCACAATGGTGAAGGGTATATAAGATTCGGCACAGCCGAATATAGCACTCTTACTTGTTGATATACATTACGTTGGGTGGTTCTGGTATGCCGCATAGCACGTTTTTTAAAAATTGTGTTATAAATAAATTCTATATAATAAACGTGCCTTCTCTTTAAAATTTTTAATCCTTTTATTATGAGACATCGAGTCATAACATTGTCTCATATCCTCAATTTCACAGCTATCTAAACATAGTTTTGCTTCATAGGACTTGTGTGTGTGTTTTTTATGGTTTTAGGAGTCCTAAACTATTTTCCGAGAGAATGCTTTATATGGAACCTGTGGTAAATTGTGGACTGATGTTCACGAAATATAATACATAGTGTAATGTTTAGTCTTATTAAACCGTGAGGTACCAAATTTTTTTACAATAGCTTAATTTGTTACGGTTTAAGGCGTACTAAACTGTTCTCCGAGAGTAGGCTTTATATGGGGCCTATGGTAATGTATTGACCGATCTTCACAAAATTTGACAGTGTGATTTCTTTGTGTTTTTTCGGATTTTACAAATTTTCTTTTATTGATTCCGTTACTTTTTCCCCATTAAACTCATTTTTGATATATCTGGCAACTTTCTCATATGTTGATTAAAAATTTGATAAATGGTAAACAAAAATAAAAAATCTGAAACAAATAATTAATTTAATAAGCTATTCAGAAATTAATTACAACTAAAAATTTAGCTCAATAAAAATTTAGATACATATTTTCCATTTAATTTTGTTTAATAAAACTTTACTTGTATGAACTTGTCTTGTTGTTTCAAAAATTAAAAAAAGAGTGTTATTAAAAGATAAAATGGCCAGCTGTTGTCTTTGTCGTAAAGATTTGGAATTTAAAAATTATACCTTTTTCAACATTCCAAAAGACAAAAAGAGGAGAAATAAGTGGAGTGAGATTTGTGGCATTCAGTTGCCAGCAAACGCCCCTATATGTGTGGATCACTTTTCGCCAAAGGATATTATAAACGACTCATTAGCTCCTGATGCTGAGCCCTGTAATTTGTTAAAATTGGAAAACATTTCAGTAACAGATATAAAATGCACAAGCTCCTTTGTACATATTGGAACAAATTACAAAAAAACTAACCAAAAATGTCGTTGTTGCACAAAACCATCCGAACATTTCACGCAACTTGAGATTTGTATTACGACAAGCGAAGGAATTGAAAAAACTTACAAAGAAATGTTATATGAAATAACACATTTCCCAGTAAGTTTGTCATATAAAAGATTACTTAAAAACTAATGTATGTTTTTAACCATTTCAGATATCTTTATATCAGGAAAATAGTTTGCCTCAAGAAATTTGCTGGAAATGTATTATCCAACTTAAAAACTCTTACAAATTTATACAGCAGGCCTGTAAAGTTTCTCGACAATATATAGATATGATAGGTACAGAAAAATCTCAGAAAGACATTAAAAATATTGAACAATTACAAGAGCCATTAATAGAAATATCAGAAGCACCTTTAGTCGAACAAGCTCAAGAAAAACTAAAGGTTGAACCATTAGATATAATATGTAATATGGATATAAAAGAAGAAAAATTGGAAAATGAAGCATATATGCCTGCAGTTGAAAATAATAATGAATCTCAAGAAGATATGTAAGCACCCATTATATACATACGTATTTTCAAAATGTAAATTTATTATACATAGGTATTTATTTTCAGGCGTCTTCCACATAATTCCTATACTGATGATCCAAGTTCTTCGGAAGATGACAGCGATGAGCCAAAACCATTAAATAATGTTGAAGATGAATTAAATAACAAGTCCTTAGCTAGGAGTTGCGATATATGCCAAAAGGTATACAGAAATGAGCATTTACTTAAAATACACAAACATTACACCCACATGGCTGAGGAAGATAAACTTCCCTGTCCTCTATGTAGTTATAAAGCCCGTCGAACTTCAGACCTAAAGGTTCATATGGGTTTACTGCATGGTCAGGATAAAGTTGTTCAATATTTTAAACCTGCGCTGGATTCTAGTATAAAATTTTCCTGCAATTTATGTCCCCGTACATATAAGCGCAAGGATAGTCTACGTTTACATGTTAAAAGTAAACATCTGAATATATCCTCTAAAGAAAAAAATACCAAAACAGCGAAACCTAAGCAAAAAGAACGTTTTCTTTGTAGCTACTGTGGACAATCGTTTAGTTCTAAAGCTTGTTTAGAAGGTCATGTATTTACGCATACCGGAGAAAGACCATTTTCATGTGAAATATGCAGTAAGACATTTAAACGCTTAAAAGATTTGCAATTACATCAGGTCATTCACAGTGATGAGAAACCTCATCAATGTTCGCAGTGTGACAAAGCGTTTAAACGTGTAGATAAACTGCAAATACACATGCGTGTCCATTCTGAACTGAGACCTTACAAATGTAGTGAATGTGAAAAGACTTTTAAGTATCGTAATGTTTTACGAACACATATGCACATACATACGGGACAAACGCCGTTTGAATGCAAAACCTGTGGTGATGCATTCTCCTTGAGAACATCATTAAATAATCATTGTTTAAAAAATGGACATGAAAAATAAGGTTAATGAAAAACATTTTTTTTAAATAAAATAAACTAAAAATCTACATTTATAACTTCAGTTTAATTTAAAAGGCTCGAAAGGACATAAGGATTAATACAAAGAATTTTATGTTAACTACTGCAAAATTAAATGATAATTATGAATAATCTATTAACGTTTCCCCATACTTTGTAATGAAATATAGGTTATGGAACGCTTTTGGACTGTGGAAAGGCCGAGAGGGAACACCATGCTCAGGGATGATAAAGCCGCGGTTATTCTTATACTAGCTCTAACGACAACGTGACGAATTGGACACTTTGCTGTCATGCTTGGTAAAAATACAGTAAAGTGTAAATATGAAAATCAGATAAAACTGAAGTTTAAATTTTGTTTTTTCTTATTTGCTATGTATTTTTTATAATATTTGGCAATCTTTAAAGATTGCTCCTACTTTGAAATTACATTTTTAATGATATTTCGATATACAAAACGTGTCCATATATTATACTACAGACCAAAAATTTAAGTTCATGTACAAATTTTGATGTTTGTATTATTTTTGGAGTATTTTGGTCATAACTCGGCTATGTTTTAACCAGTTTGACAGATTTATATATCGACGTGCACTTCACCAATTCCATCCACATTTTTCGGATGTTGTGTTATGATAACCAATATACCTACTCTTTCGGTTCTCTGGAAGTACAGAACAGTCTGGTGTTAAATCAGTTGCCATTTACTTGAGGGTTACACGATCAAGTTTTGCCTATCAATTTTTAATACACTCACACTTTTTTACCAATACACTCATACTTTTAAAAATTGATACGAACTTGCCTTTAAAATTCTCTTGCCAGTGAGTGTTTCAATTTACGTTCAAGAAAACAGCTGATTTCAAGGTTAGTGAGCAAATTTTTCGTTTCTCTTTATAAATTTTTTTTTTTAATGACATCTTGAAAGTAAATTGCTTTCAACTTGCGTGCAGCATACGTCACAGCTGCCAATTTTTGCATATTTTGACAAACAGTATATGTAAAAGACTATCAAGAAAAGCTTGATCGTGTGGCTGCAATGTTATCTGTTAATTGTTATCGATAATTTTTTCCCTATTAAAACCATTTTTCTTATATCTGGCAACTTTTTATTTTTTGTTTACAAATTTTATAAAAGGTAAACAAAAACAAAATAGGTAGTAACAAAGAAAATCTGTAAAAATCTTAAGAAAATAATTTTTTAAATTATTTAAAAATTATAAACTAAACAACTTAACCAGCTTTATTAAATAACAATTTGGATGTTTTCCATTAATTTTTTTTTACATTTCGTATATTGAACATTAATTGCACTTTTTTTGTTGTTTCAAAAATGAAGAATTAATGAAAATTTTATACATATGTACATATGTATGTCTGTGATATGTATATGTCTGTGATATGTATGGATGTACATATTTAAAATTATAATACATACTGCATCTTTCCAAAAAACATTTTAAATAAATAAAATGCCCAGCTGTTCCCTTTGTCATAAAAAATTTAAATTTCAAAATGGTAAACTCTTCAATATTCCACAAGATGAACGGAGGAGAAATAAGTGGAGTGAGATTTGTGGTATTCAATTGGCAGCAAATGCCCCTATATGTAAGGAGCATTTTTTGCCAAAGGATATTATAGAAGGCTCATTGTCTCCTGATGCTGAGCCCTATACTTTATTTAGACCGAACAAATTTCCGGCAACAGATATACAATGCAAAACTAGATACAACAAAACTAATCAAAAATGTCGTTGTTGCACAAAACCATCTGCAAATTTTACACAGCTTAATAGCTATATTAAGACCAGCGAAGGATTGGAAAAAACTTGCAAGGAACTTTTATATGAAATAACAAACTTTCAAGTAAGTTTGTCGTATAAAAGCAAACACTAAAACTAATGAATTTTTGAAAACTTTTTAGATACCCTTACATCAGGAAAATAGTTTGCCTCAAGAAATTTGTTGGAAATGCATTGGCCAACTTAAAAATTCTTATAAATTTATACAGCAGGCTTGTAAAGTTTCACAACAATATCTTGAGAATTCTCAAGTAGATATTAAAAATATTGAACAATTACAAGAGTCATTAATAGAAATATCAGAAGCACCTATTGTCGATCAAGCTCAAGAAGGTCTAAAGATTGAACCATTAGATAAAGAATGCAATATGGAAATAAAAGAAGAAAAATTGGAAAATGAAGTATTTATGCCTACAATTGTGAACAGTGATGAATCTCAAGAAGAAATGTAAGCTCCTTTTATATTTATAGAATAAATAACAAAAATTTGTCGGTTCAGGCGTCTTCCACAAAATACTGATGATCCAAATTCTTCTGAAGATGACAGCGACAGCGATGAACCAGAATCATTAAAGGATGTTGAAGAGGATTTAAATACTAAATCCTTAGCTAGATGTTGCGATATATGCCACAAGGTATATAGGAATGAGCATTTTCTTAAAATCCACATACGTTACACGCACATGCCTGAAAAGGATAAACTTCCCTGTCCTCTATGTAGTTACAAGGCCAGCCGAACTTCTGCCCTAAAGGTGCACATTGGTTTACTGCATGGTCAGGATAAAGTTTATGAATATTTTAAGCCTGCGCTAAATTCAGGTAAAAAATTTCCCTGCAATTTATGTCCCCGTTCATATGAGCGCAAAGATAGTCTACGTAAACATGTTAAGAGCAAACATCTTAATACACCCTTTAAAGAAGATACTGCGAAAGAACCGAAACCATCAAAACCAAAGCAAAAAGAACGTTTTCTTTGTAACTACTGTGGACAATCGTTTAGTTCTAAAGGTTGTTTAGAAAGTCATGTCTTTACGCATACTGGAGAAAGACCATTTTCGTGTGAAACATGCACTAAGGCATTCAAACGTTTAAAAGATTTGCAATTACATCGAGTTGTTCATAGTGATGAGAAACCTCACCAATGTTCGCAGTGTGGCAAAGCATTTAAGCGTGTAGATAAACTGAAAATACACATGCGTGTTCATTCTGAACTGAGACCTTATAAATGTAGTGAATGTGAAAAGACTTTTAAGTATCCTAATGTTTTACGAACACATATGCACATACACACGGGACAAACACCGTTTGATTGCAAAACCTGTGGTGAGGCATTCTCATTGAGAACATCATTAAATAATCATTGTTTAAAAAATGGACACGACAAATAAGGTTATTGAATTTGATTTTATTAAAATAAACTAAAATACGAGATTTTTAGTACCGTTTTCACAGCATTCCAATAGCTACAGAAATGATTATATCGGCCGCGTTAAGTGTTCCATTATAACAACTTTACATTAACCTACCAGTTAGGAATGAACCTTCTTTTAACTTATTGCTCGCTTGAGGTTTAAGTTAAGTTGTAATAATGAAACTCTTTTTACACGGTCTATAAAATCCTACCTTTAGCTATCAGTAAGTTGTGATAACGGGTCTTAGCTTTTATTTGCATTGTAGTGACCAAGGCGAATTTAAAAAGGTAAGTGCATACAACTACAAAACGCCATATGTATTTTGTTTTTGCAATTTAATTGCTTGCTGTCAAAAACAGCAAACTGAACACCAACGTATTTTTATATAAAATTTAAATTTTCTCTTTTTTATAAAAAGAATTAATAGTTTGTTATATTATTAAAATATTTTTCACACTTTTGAATCAAATTTTTCTCAGAATTTTTTTTATTATGTCGCAAAACATAAACAAACGTCAGTCTGCACCGGGCCACAGAGCATACAGAGGCGTCACGAGACAGAAAATATTGTGTTTTTTTCTGTCTTTTTTCTTCGAAAGCTGCCCTTTTTGCGTTTTTTGTTTTGATTACGCAATTCGTGTTGATAGTGTCGGCACAAAGTATACAGAGATGAAAAAAGTGACGTATGAAAAATGCCTAAATCATTTGCGATGGCAGCTTTCGAAGAAAGAGAAAGAAAACGTTTTTTGTTAGTGAAGTGACAATGCGTAAAAACAGACCGCTACTATCTACACAAATTGCATAATCAAAACAAAAAACGCAAAAAGGGCAGCTTTCGAAGAAAAAGACAGAAAAAAACACAATATTTTCTGTCTCGTGACGCCTCTGTATACTCTGTGGTGTCGGCCTGTTTTTACGCATTGCCACTTTACTACCAAAAAACATTTTCTTTCTTCGAAAGCTGCCCTCGCAAATGATTTGGTCATTTTTCAAACGTCACTTTTTTCATCTCTGTATGCTTTGTGACCGGGCATTCAACGTGTTAACCACAGAGTGTACAGAGGCGTCACGAGACAGAAAATATTGTGTTTTTTTTTAATTTAATTTAGAATTAACTCCATGTGTTTTGTTTTTGCAATTTTCTTACTTGTTGTCAAATTTCAGTATAAAAACAAAACAATATTTTGACGTTTCATGATTTTTGTGGATACAGCTGATGAACGGCTGACGAGTTGAGTTTACCTTGTTGAATTTGCCTTGTCTGTATACTTTGTGATCGATGATTTAATATTGTCAGCGTTTGTCACGCTAAATCACTATGACGTTCGCCACCGGGTAAATTTCTTGAAAGTAGCAATACATTCACACTTTTTCACTAACACACATATAATTTTGGTACTTTAGGCCAATCGGCTGTTTCTTCGATTTTTCGTTGATAATACGTATACCACAGAGTATACAGAGGCGTCACGAGACAGAAAATATTGTGTTTTTTCTGTCTTTTTCTTCGAAAGCTGCCCTTTTTGCGTTTTTTGTTTTGATTATGCAATTTGTGTAGATAGTAGCGGCCTGTTTTTACGCATTGTCACTTCACTAACAAAAAACTTTTTCTTTTTCTTCGAAAGCGAAATGCGAGGGCATCCCAAATGATTTTGGCATTTTTCATACGTCACTTTTTATCCCTGTATACTTTGTGATCGATGATTTAATATTGTCAGCGTTTGTCACGCTGAATCACTATGACGTTCGCCACCGGGTAAATTTCTTGAAAGTCGCAATACATTCACACTTTTTCACTAACACACATATAATTTTGGTACTTTATGCCAATCGGCTGTTTCTTCGATTTTTCGTTGATAATACGTATACTCTACTTGCAAGAAAGTACTTTCACGTGTAAAGCCCACGTTATGTTAGCGCAGAAAGTTAGCGCATATTCTGTTTTTTAATCGCGCTGAAGAGTAAAAAAAGACTATGATTGAAAATTTCAAAAAATGTTAGCTGGGACCATTTTTTTAATTTGTATTTGCTATCAACTCACTGTAGATTACACGGAAAACACAAAATATCGTAAAGCGGCGTACAAAAATAAATCAAAATTTTGTGAAAAAAGTTATAAAAAATGAAGGAAAATTCTGTAAGCAAATGTAGAACATGTCTAAAGAATAGTGAAAAAACCATTCCGCTTTCCAAATACGCGACGGAATGTAATACCACATATGGGCAACTTTTACAGGAATATGCCAAATTCGAGGCAAGTATGCTTAAAGTATAATTAAGGTGATAGGTATCATATTAAAAATTATTTAATAACAATTTGGTATTTTTTATATTTAGTGTCTTAGTGATTATGAACACCTTATGCCACAAAATTTATGTATTTTGTGTTGCCGTCAGTTAGGAAATGTTTACACTTTTATACGACAATCTCAATATTGTAACAATAAACTCATAAATCTTATTTCTAAACAATTAACTGGAAAAACCATTAATTTTCCACCTAGTAGTGAACAAAAATTTAAAAAATCTATTGTCATTAAAAGGGAAAAGGATATTGATGATAGTAGCGCAATAGAACAAGGTTCACAGTATCCTGACACAATAAACGAGTTTAGAATTGTAAGCACAAGTGCGCTTTTAAAATCGGAAGTTTTGGAGGAATCAACAGAAAACAATAGACCTAAACGATATACTGTTGATGATAACGATGAAATGGAATTTAATGAAAAGTAAGTAATAGAAACAATTTTTATTCGCAATTTTCCTTTGGAACTTTTTTTTAATATTTATAAATAAATGTAGGATTATCTTGCCAACTTTTAATGATAGTCATAACCTAAAATTTTAATACATACTTTATAAAAAACTAGCTGACCCGGCAAACGTTGTTTTGCCTAGAAAAGTATTGTTTTTGTGTATAGGTATTTAAAATACAGATACAGAATCAGGTACAGGTAATATTCGGTGCGGATAATTTATCTTTACAAAAAAAAAAAAAAAGGATATGAAAATGTGCATTATAAGTTAACTTTTGAATAAGTTAAGAGAATATCATTGAAGCCCTTTGTGATAAACAATATTTTTCGTTTTGTTGTCAGGTGCGAAAATGAACATGGAACATGCGACATAGAGTTGACCGTGTGAAAAACAGTCGTTCTCCAAATTTAGGCCACAAACACTCAATGATTGCCCTTGGGATTTGTTGATTGTCATGGTGAATGCAAGACGAATTGGAAATTGGATTCATTTAAACTCGAATGGCATACCGGTTAGGATCATTGGAATTCTCGGAATGAGAACTGCATCTCCTTTAAACTTTCCTTTTAGCACTCCATTCAAAATGTATGAGAAAATTAATTTTCTTATAATTTCTTTTTTCTGGAATATTTTAAACATTTTTTAGCTATTCCTCTAATGTGGCCGGAGACCATTCCGAATTGGTACGAATCATAGAAATCTGTCCAGCCGTTCTTTAGATAGAATATAGGAGATTAATCACATCAATTTAGAAACCACCGTCGGCTCATGCGCAACAACTTTACTAACGATCATAGCATGATCAAATGATATAATTTATTTTGAGTAAATTTCAATGGTGCCGCCTATCGGAAATTGGTCATACAAACCTAGAAACCTTTGTATGGTAATGCTCAACAGCTGTGCTAAAGATCATAGCATGATCAAATGCACAGTTTATGATTTAACTCATTTCGAGTCATTTTCAGTGGCGCCACCTGTCTGAAATTTTTCATATCAACTTATAAACCTTCGCCGCACTGTGGCTGAAAATTGAATTTCATCGGCCAAAAGTCCAATTTTTTGTCATCGCCGATTTCAAAAATTTTAATGCCATTCGATAGCAAACATATTAGAACTAAGGTATCCAAAAAACTAGATTAAAATATTGATAATTGTGGCTGTGGCATGCTGCTGGAAACAAATATTTTATGTTGTTTTAGAAAAAAATGAATTTTTGTAAATTTGATCAGAACTAAATTATGATTTCTCGCAAATCGTTATCAATTTTTTTTGTTATATTAGTGGGATAGTAGTCTTTAAAAAGTGGTTAATTACATCACTGTATCATTTATACCTGATGTGTTATTAAATGTTTCCCCAGGTTCTATATTTTAGTTAGATCCGAATTTTAGAGGAGTAGAACTTGTTAGGGTCAAAATGGGTTAAAGAGATTTTAGTACCATCAGAAAGCTGAAAGTGTCCTCTTTAACCCCATATATACTTGTTCAACTGTTTGCAACTGTCTGTTGAACACTTTTTTTCATTTTAATGAAATTACTCGCAACATTTTTTTTTTTTTGCTATTTTTATTTAAGCTGCTCATATGACTGAAATATAACACAAGGGTTTACGAACGTTTTGTTTTGAAAAATTATTTTGCTTCTTATGAACGGCTGAACATATTTGAATGAAATTTTAAACTGTCATAGCCGGATAGCTTTTGAGTTGAATTGAAAGAATGGAGGGTCGGGAGTGTGACTTGCGGACCTCTAAAATTGGTAACCTCGGAAATTCAAACTTTTAAAAAATTCACCAAAAATATTTTATGGATTTCAAAAAAAATTAAATTTAAGGTGTGCTACAAAAAATATGCTTAAATTTTTAGGTTATCTCCTTTGCCTTTGGAGATATTCGGATAAAACGGATTTTTTGGCTTGATTTTATAACGGTTTTTCTAGTTTTTTAATCGGATGGATTATGTTTTATGTCAAACTTGTATCAATAGTGGGTTCAACATTTTTTATATTGGTAGTAAAGCAGTATTCAAACAATGTTATGTTGTATTACTGTACCGATTATACCTGCTGTGTTATTAAATATTTTTTCAGGTTCTATATTGTAGTCAAATTGAAATTCAGAAGTATAGAAATAATGAGGGTCAAAAGGGGTTAGAGAGATTTTACTTGCTGTAGGAAGGTGAAAGTATCTACGTTAAACCCAAATGCACTTTTGTACCTGTTTGGACCAGCCTATAGAACACTTTTTTAGTTTGTGTAAAATTATTCTGCTCTTTTTATTTACCTATTCATATGACTGGAATATAAATGTACCAAGCCAAGTTGTGATAGGTATTTTATATTATATAATTACCAATACCTGTGGGATTTAGCGTATCCTACTTTAGCCCAATTTAGTTTTTTATTCTACCTTATTATGCTACCTAGGAACACAGTATAACGCAATCTATGTATAAAAGTCAGTGGTATTCGAATAAAATCTCAGTTGTTAAAATATATCTAAGCAATAACAATCTAATTTTTAAATTTCTATAAAAATGGAGAGCTTCAGCTATAAAGAATTATCCGAAGAGTATTTTAAAAATAAAAAGGAGGAAGATGTTTTAAGTTACATTGAAGGAAAACTCAATTTATATTCCTGCAGCACTGAAATACGATCGGAACTGCAAAATAAAATAATCGATTTCGTCAAAAACTTAAAAAAGCGGTTCAAACAAGTTGGATGGAGTAAACCTAGATTTTACAACAGTTTTGCAAACTGGTTAGATGGCTAACTCAGTGTCCAGATATCTTCAGAAGGTACAAATGAAAAGAACCTTGGGAGGCCAAAGAAATCACTTGAGAACTGTAGCGATAGATCTAAAAGGCGGAAGCTTAAGGATATCAACGAAGAAATCGGAGATACAAGTATTCAAGAAGTTTTGCTATATCAACTGCGATCACAAAAAGAACTCACAAAAGTCGATATTATTGAAAAAGTTTTTATCGCTAGTCCCAAGAGAACAAAACGGATTCTTAAGGGTATTCCAACGCCAAGCGATGAAAAACAGTTTTCAAATGAAGAGGCATTAGCATTATTTTTAGATTTGAAGTTAACAAAAGAGCAATATATTCAGCTCAGAGTGCGTGCAATTGAAAAGGTTCAAATCTGTATCCTGCTTATCATCACATAACTGCTGCTAAGAAGGAATGTTTGCCACCAAGGGACACTATTAAAATCACACCAATTTCGGCCCTATTGGGGCCCTATGCTCCTTATAGGATCGTCGGGAACATATATATAATTTCGGCAGAGGTAAAACTTCAAGATCTACTTAATCATACAGCTCAGCGTTTACTACAATCACTAAAAGGAAATGATTTGAAAAAATATGGGAACTGCAAGTTAACTCTCTTTTGCAAATGGGGATGTGATGGTTCTTCTGGACAGAAACAATACAAGCAACCTATATGTGAAAATACTTCAGATACAGATATGTTTATGGTATCATTTGTTCCATTGCGATTGGTAAAGAATTTGGAACACTCGGAGCCTTCGACCAGTACGATGCAAACAAAGGATATTTGGAAAAATCTCACACCATCTTCTACAAAATACTGCAGACCAATTAAATTTGAATTTAAAAAGGAAACTGCTGTTACCATTAAAAATGAAACCAGTTATATAAGAGCCCAAATTGCAACACTACGGCCATTAGAATTAGAAATAGATGGCCATATAATTGAAGTTAACTATCAATTAGTGCTAACGATGATAGACGGAAAAGTAGGCCAGGCTTTGACTGACACAAAGGCTTAATCCAGCTGCATTATATACCAAACCACATCAAGCAAATTAAACCAAGTCCCGGAAAAATCATTAGATAATACTAATGCATATGAATTTGGATTATCGACGCTACATACAAGAATACGAATTATGGAGCACATACTAAAAGTCAGTTATGATTTGGATTTTGGACCTACAGGATCAATAAGAAACAATGAAACCAACAAGGATTTAAGAAGTATAAAAAAGTAGCATGTTCAGGATGAATTTCGCAAATGTGGCTTGATTATAGACCAACCAAAACAAGGATCAGGCAATACGAATGATGGGAATACAGTAAGTTATTTTCTGATCCCAAAAAAGCATCTGAAATAACAGGTGTTGATATAAGTCTTATATCAAGTTTTAAAACAATCATTGATGTACTTGCATGCAATGAGCTACCTTCCACTTCGACATGCAGAAAAATTTTCTTGTAATTTTTTTTTCAAATTTAAAAAGTTGAGAAAAATGTTATGTATGAATTTTCATTTAAAAAACATTTTTGTATACGTTTTTAAAAATTTGTATTATTAACTAAATTTTTCTTTAATTATGGTTTATTTTATTATTTGATAAAAAATGATTTTTTCACCGATTTTTTTTTTAACTTTTGTGCTATTTTTTCTCGACTTAACTGAACAACCTAAACAAAAGCGGCAAGCGTTTTTTTAAACATGAAAATTTTATCGAAATACAATTTCAATAAAACAAACCGACATAGCGATCTATCAAATAAGATTTATCAGCCGGGTGGTTTCTAATTCGCATTATAATGGTTTGTTTCGTATAAATTGTATGCAAATGAGAAGTTTTGACATACAAAAAACGCTTCCGCTCTTATTTAGGTAGCTCAGTAAGATGTAATATTAATATTAACAAAATTTTCTTGTAATTTTTTTTTCAAATTTGACTTATATATCTGTGGTATTTTGACAAAACTAATATTAATAAAATTTTCTTTTATTTTTTTTTCAAATTTGACTTATATATCTGTGGTATTTTTTTGTATACGTTTTAAAAAAATTGTATTACCGACCATGGTGGAATAAGCAGGTGGCATCGTTACGGCAACAAATACAACATTACAACAAAAATGGAAATTATATCACCATTTACGTCAAAAAATAGTTTCAACAAAAATCAAAGCGTGCCGCTAAACGTGATGAAATAAATACATTTTTAGCCAACTTTTATTTAATTATGGTCAATATCTTATTTATTTTAATTTAAAATTATCAAAAACTTTAATAAAATACAATAATCACAGCACAAAACGTGGACTTTTTGTAAACATAAACAAAACTTTGACATAAACCTAGACAAACAATGCAAGAGCAAAAAATCGTCATCTGGCGTAGTGCTGCCACCTGTTTATTCCACCATGTTACTAACGAAATTTTTCTTTAATTATGGTTTATTTTATTAATTGATAAAAAATTATTTTTTCACCTAATTTTTTTTGTCAAAATGCCACAGATATATTATGGCAACTTATTTATAGATTGCTGGAGTTTAAAATTTTTAGCAAACACGTTGTTAGATAAAACGATCCGTTATCAATTAAAAACCTTTTTTATTATTTGTGTAGTTACGCCTTTAATTGAAATATTTTTTAATGTCTTCTTTTAAATATAACTTAACGTAAAATAAAAAACATGGCATTAGATGGACCATTTCTCCAAAGCACGGGCACTATTCCACGATACAATTCTTTAAACCCATGATTTGTTAAAACGTAACTGAGGAAAGCCAAATAATAGTATGGTAAATAAAGTATGCATTCTTGTTTTAATTAAGGCTTTAAAGCCGAATATATCGTAATTAGGGATGCAACATCGTTCTAAAAAACATCGATGTTGAAAAACGTCGATGTTTCAACATCGATGCTATAAACTTCTTTGCAGTAATATATACGGACTGCTCAAATTCTTCTTTGATACTGAAAATCTTAAGGCCCAACTATAATATGCATAAGCTTGCTTAAACTTCGGTTAAAATAATTAAAATAAAATTATTTTGATAATTGGAACAAAATATGAACTAAACCAATAGCTTTTTTTGCTGCATACGTATACTTACTGATCCGTATTTAGTTGTTAACATTTTATTTTGCTTTTGCTTAAAATACTTTTTTTCTTACGGCAATGAAGAAAAGCAAGAGTGAATTTTTGTATTAGGAATTTGCAGCATTCGCAGACAGTGGCGTGTACAGCAAAACAATACTTAATAAACTTTTAAAAATTTGATTCGGAGCAAAACTGCTTAGTATCTCAGAAACCATAAAAAATTTCGTGATGCAGGGTTTCGATTCAAAATAAATACAGGGGGGCTACAATCTATTGCGATGCGAAAGAAAATGGTTGCAAATCTAGCGATTGGTACTCTTTAATGCGTTTGCGCATTTGTCTTTCGCATCTATTATTTTTTTTTTCTTTACGCAAATCATCATTATTTGTTTTATTTAAATTTTCCAATTTCAAATATTTTTACATAGTTTAGCATTTCATTACTGTCAGTCTGCGCCATCTTTCATTTTTATTGAAAGTATTACTTCATTTTCAAAAAATTTTGCGAAAGTGATAGAGAGTACCAAGTTAACATTTAACTTTCGCAATGAAATTGTTTTTGCATCGCAATAGAGAGTAGACCCCCAGGTATACTCTATACCAAACTCAATTTTTTTAAAAATTATCGGTAGGTCAAACCAATAATGAACAGACGTATGTAAAAAATAGTTTATAGTAATAATAATAAGTTTTTTTTATATAAAACCGGTATTTATAGTTTATTTGGAAAACACTGGCTCTAAGTAGCTAGAATGTTTATTAATTGGCCTTAGCAGGCTTGTATATTGTTACGTTACTGCCAAGGCGAATTCATTTTTCAGGTGGCGTTGAAAGCACAGCTGTGCTACTTTTTTTTAAATTAGAGAGAGGAATGTCTAAAGTTACTTGTGTTTTTGACATATCAGCCAACGAAAGCAGCAACAAAATACATTGTTGTGTTTTTGGTGTTGTTACTTATTGTAGTATCGACACCACCGTTTACATGAATTCGCCTTGGTTACTGCCTTTTCAATAATGTTTTTGGTTTATTTCATTTATAACAAACCTTTTGAGTTCTTTATTGCACTTTAATAAAATTAAATAAACACAACACTTTAATTTATAACACTTATTTATTATTTACACAGCTTTATTTAGAACTTAGTCACTTTAACAACAGTAATTTACAGCTTTTATTCACAACTCACTACAATGTTTATAATGTTCTCCGCGTGATGCGTTATTGACAAAGTCTGAACTTAGAATGATCTTATGCCATCTCTTGCGATCCTATTAATACTCTAGCCCAGACGTGTAGATGATACTAGTAGCGTCTAGATGGCTCTAGAAAGTTCGACTTATAACCAGGGTTGTTAGGCTTTTTTCTTCAAAAATCGTCAAAAGTTTTAACAAAATTCGTCAAAATCGTCATAAACAGTTAACAAAATCGTCAACAAATCGTCATACATTAAAATTTTACAAATTGGAGACAATTTATTGCATTGAGTGGTTTATGATAAAGAAAGTGATATGGTTAAGTTTTATTCTATTTATTTCAGCAAGTGGGCTGAAATATATTTATCATTTGAAAAGAAATACATAAGAAAAAATATATTTTCATAAAAACATAACAAATATTTATTTATTTCATTTATCCATATTCACAAAAACATTAAATAAAAAAATAAAATCTCATATGCTATTAACTTGAGCTACATATCTTAATTTTTAGCGCTATCACTAATGCAAATTGTTTTTACTGTTGAAGGTGATAAACATAGGATTCTGTCTATATCAACAGTCTTTTTACCCGACTTGAAACGTTTTATTACGTCCAAATTTAATTCCAAACTAGTGCATTTTCTTCCCTTTGCACTCATTTTTCTACACAACTTCTTATTAAGAACTAACTTCTTACTTCCTAACACTCAACTGTACTTAGAATAACTTTTAATAATAATTAAATGGGAATTCGCCTTTTTACACGCAAAATGAAAAATTCTTCACATATGATTATAACTTCAGCGAAAAAATGAAATCGTATGTAGCGACGCAAATCGAAATCATTAAGACGCAAAGCGGATTTAACCAATTTTTAAAAAGCGGACCAAATAGGATCGACGTAAATCGGGGATCTAGTGTATATTTTTTGCCGTATCGATGGCATTCATATAATTGTATAATTCGAATTACTAGTGCTTTTTATGAAAACCACATTGTTTGGATTGGGGGAAAAACTTTTTTTGTTTAATTTCCAATAAATTTTGTATTTCGAAAAATTTATTTTTACGTTTTGAACTGTTCCCAATATAATTGTTAATATATCTTAATATTAAAATTCTTTCTTGTAAGTGTTTTATTGATGCCAGAAAATCGTCATGACACTATTACTTTTAGTTTAAAAATCGTCAATCGTCATTTTACTGTATTTCCTCAAAAAAATCGTCAAAATGACGAAAAATCGTCACATCTAACAACCCTGCTTATAACGACTATTTTGTTAATTAAACTTATTCAGCTATATAAAAAAGGCATACTTTTATACCAGCGGTGGGTGCTGGTTTGCCTGGATTACGAAGTTTTTCGGGTTTTTACATTTACTCATCGTGTTTTTTTTACCAGAGCTGCTAAAAATGCAAAAATTGCCCTACTAAGGTATTCCTTAAAATCCCCAAAATATACCATACACTTGTTTTATTATACTAATTTTTAACTTAAAAAAGTAGGTTTAAAATAGAGAAAATAAATAAAAAACTATTTTTTAGCAGTCCAAATAAGAAGAAACAACAATATTTACATTGAAATCAGAATGTAAAAAAATTACCGTTTAACACATACACGTGTTTGTGTGATGTTGTTTTCGCTCTTTTACTACTGCCCACAAACTGAAAATCTTGAATCATTCCCTGCAAATAAAATTGGACCACCTGACCCATTTTGATAAAATGGACTACTCCATGGACTAGTCCGATGTAATGCAAGCATGGACCATGCCATTGTTAAAAAGTGTTTGTAGTGAGACGACATGTCTTCGTTTTTTAACGACATGCTTTCGTGTTTAAACGACTTCAAAACTAATCCTCTTGAGTATACCATGGAGTAGTTTTAAAACTACTCCTTACTGGTCCAAAGGTGGGTTATATACCATGGAGTAGTTTTAAAACTACTCCTTAGTGGTCCAAAGGTGGGTTATATGGTCCTCTCCTAGGACATCGTAATGTTAAATAGACCAGGTTTTTTCCATACGTTTGGGTTACTTGTGGACTAGTCCTGGTCCCTTGTGGACTACTCTTTACACGCGTGTTTGGACTGGTCCTATTATTTGCAGGGTTGTTTCATGCATTAACAGTAACAAAGGCAACCCGAAAAACAAATACAACAGAAGAATGAAAAGTAAAATTGTATTCAGTTGCTTAATAAATTTGAACAAAGCAGCACTGTTGCGCTTGTTGTTATTTTGGCAAATTTTGCAATTTCGTAGTGGTCAGTGATGTTAGATGTTTTTTTCGAAATATCGTCAAAATTTAAAAAAAAAAATCGTCAAAATCGTCAGTAGTTTTGAAAAAAACCGTCAAAAAATCGTTTTTTTTATAAACACGGATATATCACTCTATTAAAACATAAAAAAATATTAAGTATAAAATCATACAAAACCAAAAAATATAGAATTTTTAATACTTAAGACGATTTGGTGCGGCTTTGATATTGCTCTCCGGAGATTTTCGTCAAACAATTCCCGTCATCCCCAAATCTTCTGCTGCAGATGAACTTAATGCCTGCCTGAAATCGTCGTCTTTGTAGAGGCATGTCCAGAAGTTGCAATTGACCGCAAACATTAAAGTCGTGTTGCAGAACGACCCATCGGCTGCTGAATTCTCGAGACAACTGCTGGAGCTTGACAACGGCCAAATTCTTATTGATGTTTCGAATGGATTGATATCGTTCCCTGAAAATTTTTGTGAATTCACATCGTCCAAGGAGGAGCTCATCAGCAAAGTGTTCCCCGACATTGCACAAAACTACAAAAATCTCGATTGGATTGGTGAACGGGCAAAAATAGCAGCGAAGAATAAGGACGTCGATAACTTAAACTTAATTATTCAAAGTTAAATCGCAGGACAACTACATATAGGGTTCCCAACTTTTTTTGTTGCAATTAAAGTACATTGATTATTAAAGGTTAAGAAAAAAAGTACACAGTATAAATATAAGTCCAATTAATTTCTTTTTATTGTTATATTTAAAAATGTTTTTTATTGCTTTTCGCAAGTTTTATCAAACAATTACACTGTGCTAGAATTTGGCAACTGGCGCTTAAACCTTTTTCGGGTACGCTGAATCCAATACCGGTTCAAAAACGGTTCAGTTTATCGAAATTACATACTAAAAAAAACGAAAATCCGCAATAAAATTTCCTTTAAACGTTAAATTTTTTTCTAACATGCGCTGTCGTTTTAGAAACATATTTTTTTTTTTTTTTTTGGCAACAAAAATAATTTTTAATCAACATTTCGAAATTTTTCCTTGTTAAAAATCTATTAAAAATTACAGCTATAAATGATTAAAATCTGTTAACAACTTTTGATTTTATTCACAAAAGTCAAAAAATTTTAATTAATTTCAAAATTACATAAATCGCAATATTTGTATGGGAGCCCCCTTAAGAAGTGGTGATAAGGGGCAAGTATGTCTCGAAAAATTGTTAAGGAGACTCCTTGGCTGTTATGGTACGTTTTCTTCAATATATTTCTAGTCTGTATTAAACTTTTTGTATGGGAACCCCTTAAGGAATGGACATTTTTAAATTTTGTTTTAAATATTAGTTAAACGAGTCACTTTTGTGCTCGCGATCTAAAAGCAGGCAGTAATTTGAACAAACAAGTGAAATAGTGCTGTCAGATTATTTTTTTTTCGAAAAATCGTCCTGCCAATATAAAAAAAAGATCAAAAAATGGCCCTGACTAATATTAACTAGTTGTTTTTTAGTTTTTCTAAAAAAAACTTGTACAATAATGGCTCATAAACCACTGATGGTTTAAACGCTGGTTTACTTGAACTAAACTTGAATTTATATGTAGTTTAAACTCAGCAACTATAAATCATTCTCCCATGTGTTATATGTGGTAAAAAAATAACATGTGACAGCACTACGATAAATCTTATCAAATTCATATGGTCTGTGTTGGTAGTTTAAACGCCGAATTTTATGCGTTTAAAGATGGTTTATATATTTAGTGATTTATAGATTTTTGTACATCAAATCGCTCTCTACTGCTTCCATTCAAATAAATCATATTAAAAATTTTAATATTTGTGTTGTATTATTACTCTAAAGTTTGTCTAAAGGCTTAAAATTGGGACGAGGCGAAGTTCGTCGAGTCCGCTAGTAGATATAAATATATATTCGCCTCTATATACATATATTAACTAACCCCCCGTTTCCACATGCAAGTGCAAGTTCGAAAAACTCAATACACTGACACTTTTTCACTAACATTCACACAATTTTTGTTCATTCAGCCAATCGGCTGTTTCCTCGATTTTTTGTTGATAATACGTATACACTACTTGCAAGTAATTATTTGCATGTGGAAACGTTCGGTAAGAAAAAAACTTTACTTGACAGATTAAAGTGTTAAAAATTTGATGAAAGATTAATGTTTAAACTAAATTTATTGACGAGATTAAATCGTCAACACCTAAGTGACTCTACATTCAAAATCGTCAATCGTCATTTTGGTAAATTCAGCGAAAAAAAAGTCAAAATGACGTAAAATCGTCACATCTGACATCCCTGGTAGTGGTACACAGACAATATACTTATTGTGTTGTGATCAAGCTGTGCTTATGTATGTTTTTTTTTCAGCTTATTTTAAAAACTTTTCAGCAATCATGTGGGATTACATACAGTTTGAAAAACTTTTCAAAAATTTCTCTAAGTGTAAATCAACTAATTTACTCTCTTTTATTCAATGTTCTCTATCTGCCCTTCGCTGTTTTATACCCTTTGTACACTTGCATATATTTCGGAGGAACGCATGGAATATGTTGAAAATGTGAAATACGCGTTCACACTTGAAACATCTAACATCTACTATCAATAAAAAATGTCACCATTTCTGAAAAAAAAAACTTTTATTTTTTTTAAATACTTTTTTTCTACAATAGTGCCAACATTTCAAAAAATAACACCAAAATGTATTTTTAGTTCATTTCGTTTAATAATTGTAGCAAAATTAAGCAAAATAAGGCTTGCAAAAAAGGAAAAACTTGAGAAACGGTAACGCTGCTTTCAAAGCAACTTCCATTTTGTCAGTGATGCCACAATAATAACAGAATTTATTGCCACTTTTCTAGTGATGACACTGAAAGAATCGAAAAATGTTAAAGGGAACAAAATCAGATAGTTATGCTATGTTCATACGACGTTATAAACCACTCGTTTCGCTCTTTGAAACTAGTTTGCCAAACATGCTGTTCATACGATTCATTCTTGTTTCATTTTGCCATTTTTTTGTGTTGTTAGTGTGATTTTTTTTAAAATAGATTAAAAAAAAGTAAATAAAACTTAAACAAATATTATTTAACACTTTTATTAATATTATTATGTTATAATTATCACTTCATTTTATTAAACATCAATTTTTATTTTGTTTTTTTCTTTGTTTTGATTTTTTTGACAGCTAGTTCAGATAAACTAACAATAAATGTTATCAAAATTAGAGATGATAGTACATTTTCATGTTTCGCAGCCTGTTTCAAAATGAAACGACCTGTTTCGCTCTCAAAATTTTGTATGGGGAAACAAGTCGTTTCAATCATGTTTGGAGCGCGAAACAGGAATAAGAGAGCGAAACACGAATATTGCTGTCCGTGTGAACATGGTATAACATTCTGTAAAAATGTTGAAAAATTTTGATTTTTAGCTGTATGTATTTCTTATGGGAAAATTCCAACATTTTCGCAAATTGATGTTAAATGTTGACAAGTGTGAAAAGGCTATTAGGCGTAACAATAACGGGATATCTTAATAACGAACATTCTAGTATTTACAGTGGGGTTGAGGTACAATTATGTACAACAATTTTAACATTTCATCTGTACATTGATTTTTACACTTGAAGTGTGCATAACTTATACAATAACAATTTAAACTAATAAAATAACTAACAAATACTAAATAACTAATCAATACAAGATAACTAATAAATTGATTTAATTATTAACTAAAGTTACCTTCGTAATAATAGTATGGTAGGTACACACTTTGCAACGTGTTTATGTAGCCAAAAATGATTAAAATATTTTGATATATGAATATGAAACCATAAACACGACTTCTACAGACTGCAACCAATAACGAAAAATGCCTGGTGCATAAACATGTTGCAAAGTGTGTACCTAAAATTACAAGGAATTTTAAATAATAATGTTAATAAATGAACAAATAAAAACATAAAGGAAACATTTTAAAATTTTAATTTTTCTAGCCCTCCAAATGACTCAAATGATTGTGCAATAGAATGTTCATTTGTATCAACCGATTCTCACTTAACTGATGATACCGAGACCTCAAAGTGTTTAACTACTAAAACTTGTCCCATATGTAAGAAAACAATTAGTCCTCACCAAAATTTAATAACACACATGCGAATTCAGCACGATATTGAAGCACCCACTAAGTATTTAAACAAACAGGAGGCAATACAAAGGAATTATATAAAAAAAAAAAATATCAATATGAAGAAATTAAGAGTAATTCAAAAACTTAAAGAAAGAATTTTCAAATGTCGTTCATGCAATTATGCAGCCAATACGTATGCGGCTATGGATTTTCACAATCGTTCAAAACATGATGCTAAAGAGGATAAATTTAAATGCAAATTTTGTTCATATATGACTTTTCAGAAATTTAGCTTATTAATGCATGTCAAAAATTCACACAAAGAACTGATAAGAAATCTAAAGGCTGACGCTGAAAACAAAAATAACAGGTAAGTAAAAGTACGAATAATCTTATTTTGTAAAAAAATAAAAATCGGTTTTATATTTTAAGGCAAATTTTAAATAACGTTAATACCACACCATCGTCAGTTGGAGAGTCCCAACATGGAAATTCATCTAGCGATGATAATTTACCATTGTCCCAGCAAATCATTTCATTTCCCGAATCAACCAATAAACCCAAAGAAAAAGATGCAGATAAAAAGGATTTAAGTGATGAAATGTATAAAAGAAATATTTTAGACATAAAAACAATATCAACAAAATTTTTACCCAGACGTTGTGATTTATGTGGAAATATTTATAATAATTTAAGAGCTCTTAAGACCCATGTGAAAACCGTTCATATCAGTGAAGAAAATTACAGTGTTTGTCCGCATTGTGGTAAAAAATTTAAACGACGAGCAAATTTAAGAATTCATATAAAAAATGCTCATGTTCCCAAGAGTTCTACAGAAACTGTTAAACCCACAACAGCACCCAAATTGAAAGAGAAACGCTTTATGTGTACCGAATGTTCTTATGTTTGTAGTACGATAAGTACTTTAACGATTCATACAAATCGCCATCATACAGGTGAAAAACCTTATAAATGTGATATATGCTATAAATCGTTTATAGTGCGGTTTGATTTAAAAATTCATCGATATATGCATACCGGTGAAAGACCATATAAATGTCCGTTTTGTTTAAAGGGTTTCCGCAATACTTCACAATTAGTTAAACACAAACGCATACACAACAATGAACGACCTTATAAGTGCAAAGAATGTGGCAAAAGTTTTACACAATCTTATAACTTAACACTGCACAAACGAATGCATCTGAAGGAGAAAAATTTAAATTGTTCAATATGTGATAAATTTTTCGAAACTAAATCTTTATTAAATATGCATCGTATCACTGAAAATCATTCCGATGAAGTTGTATAAATATAATACGAGTAACTGTTTAGAATATTAATTTAAAAAATATATTATTTTTGTTTAATTGAGCTAAATAGTTACGTACACATATAGTACATATCTGTGGCATTTTGACAAAACATCTTAAGTCAAATTTAAAAAGTTAAGAAAATGATGTTAATCATACGAATTTTCATTCAAAAACCTCTTTGTTTACGTTTTTAAAATTTTTTATTATTAACGAAATTTTTCTTTAATTTTGGTTTATTTCATTATTTGGTAAAAGTGTTTTTTTCACCGAGTTTTTTTTTTAAATTTTTTTGCTATCTTATCTCGACTTAAGATGTTTTGTCAAAATGCCCAGATATGTAAGTATATTAACTTTTAAGATTCAAGAAACTGATATTTTTATGTTTAAAACTTGTCTAATAAAAATTACAAAAAAACACGTTACAATTATTAAAAAATATTAACTTGCTTTTCACCGTCTGTTCTGGTCCTAAGCAAACTACGAAACTTATCGTACTTTGCTTAGTCATCGTCCAGACTTGCAATTTTTTAAAATTCTGCTTTGAAATTGCATTAGTATTATGAAATTCTAGTCTAGCAATTTTTGTATTTTCATCTGGTCTTTCCCCTTCTTTTTATATTTTATATATAAATACAAATACACCTACAGCCAACTTTAAGTTGAAAAGTGTAATAGTTACAAAACAAACAGAATTGCAGAGTAAATGAAACTGAGTACCCCTCCTCAATCTTCTTACCCCAATCACCAAAAAACTTAAGAATTGCTGCAACAAAATGTCAAAAAACTATTGTTTACTGGCAGTTATAGTAATAGTTAATTATAGCTGAACTTGGAGAAATAGGCCGTAATAAATAAAAACAGATGGCGCTATAAACATACAGGGGTGTGCTGGAAATCGCAAACGCAAGAATTTTAAAAGTCGTTTTTTAGTAAGATTTCTGTAATAAAAGAATTTTATGACAAATATTATACAAACATTTCTCTATTAAACAGAATTTTATAACAAAAATTATAAAAAGTAGATTAAAAGTTTATTAAAAACAGCCTCCAAATTCTTGCGTTTTGCGTTTGCGATTTCCAGCACACCCCTTATAGTTTTTGCACGGGCCGTTACAACCAAGTAGTATAGTGCAAGAGTAGTTTTAACTCCTTATTATCTCTTAAAAAGTAGTCTGAGGTTACAGCACTTCTACGCTGATAGCTTCAAATATGTTTTAAGAAAATCCTACTAACACAATCAATAAGTTTTTATATTATATGGTTTACAGCATTGTTATTGTTTTCCTGTCTTATTAAAAAAAACAACGTTTATTTTTGCGAAAATTTTATTATAACAAGTTCAAAGTAACATATAAACCAAAATATTTAAACATTATACATTGGAACATGATACTATGGCCAAATGCTTAGTTTATAGTGTTTGCTTTTTGAACGCAAATGGTGTAATTTCGTTATGAAATGCCAAAAATGGAAATCATTTCTTTGAAGTTATACTTTTTAAGTGTATTTCTTTATATGGATATGTAATTGTTGTTTATATTGAATCGAAAGTTTTTAATATTTAATTATTTAAATAAATAGTTATATTTTTCTAATAATGTACTGTTTTTTTTTTTTTTAACTGTTTTTTATTCAATGTATATAAACGCAAAAGCAAATTTAAAGAAGAACCGAAAAAAGTTGCTGGGACAAAAATCGCTTAATGTAAATGGGCATAACAACTATTGGAGCTTTTAAGCTACTGCCAAAAATTTGCGAAATGCCTCTCAAATGCGTTTTAAAAAACAAAATCTGATTCTGTACGGAATGTGCGATCAATTTCGCACTTTGCTTAAACAAATGATAGTTTCATAAAAATTAACAAAAGTTTCCTTCGACACATATGATCTACATGTATTCACAAAGTTGCTTTAGTTAGCTTATGCACATTATGATTGGGACTTTAATTTTGTGTCACCAATTTTTACTTTGTTATCAAGCAAGGTATATTTACTTTGGAACATTTTGGAGGAACCCAGATTTCTGGAAAACTGGCCGTGCAATTTTTTGCACGTCTACTTTCATAATCTATCCAGTTTTTTCCTTGACGTTACCTCTAACACCCTTAAAAATTAAATCCCAGTTTTTACTGACCATTTTGGATGAACCCAGATTTCTGGAAAACTGGCCGTGCAATTTTTTGCAAGGAAAGCGATTTATATTCTTTAGTACGTCTACTTTCATAATCTATGCAGTTTTTTCCTTGACGTTACCTCTAACACCCTTAAAAATGAAATCCCAGTTTTTACTGACCATTTTGGAGGAGCCCAGATTTCTGGAAAACTGTTCGTTAGATTTTTTGCACGGAAAGCGATTTATATTCTTTAGTACGTCTACTTTCATAATCTATGCAGTTTTTTCATTGACGTTACCTCTAACACCCTTAAAAATGAAATCCCAGTTTTTATTGACCATTTTGGAGGAAACCAGATTTCTGGAAAACTGTTCGTTAGATTTTTTTCACGGAAAGCGATTTATATTCTTTAGTACGTCTTCTTTCATAATCTATGCAGTTGTTTCCTTGACGTTACCTCTAACACCCTTAAAAATGAAATCACAGTTTTTACTGACCATTTTGGAGGAACCCAGATTTCTGGAAAACTGTTCGTTAGATTTTTTGCACGGAAAGCGATTTATATTCTTTAGTACGTCTACTTTCATAATCTATGCAGTTTTTTCCTTGACGTTACCTCTAACACCCTTAAATATGAAATCCCAGTTTTTACTGACCATTTTGGATGAACCCAGATTTCTGGAAAACTGGCCGTGCAATTTTTTGCACGTAAAGCGATTTATATTCTTTAGTACGTCTACTTTCATAATCTATGCAGTTTTTTCCTTGACGTTACCTCTAACACCCTTAGAAATGAAATCCCAGTTTTTACTGACCATTTTGGATGAACCCAGATTTCTGGAAAACTGGCCGTGCAATTTTTTGCACGTAAAGCGATTTATATTCTTTAGTACGTCTACTTTCATAATCTATGCAGTTTTTTCCTTGACGTTACCTCTAACACCCTTAAAAATGAAATCCCAGTTTTTACTGACCATTTTGGATGAACCCAGATTTCTGGAAAACTGGCCGTGCAATTTTTTGCACGTAAAGCGATTTATATTCTTTAGTACGTCTACTTTCATAATCTATGCAGTTTTTTCCTTGACGTTACCTCTAACACCCTTAAAAATGAAATCCCAGTTTTTACTGACCATTTTGGATGAACCCAGATTTCTGGAAAACTGGCCGTGCAATTTTTTGCACGGAAAGCGATTTATATTCTTTAGTACGTCTACTTTCATAATCTATCCAGTTTTTTCCTTGACGATACCTCTAACACCCTTAAAAATTAAATGCCAGTTTTTACTGACCATTTTGGATGAACCCAGATTTCTGGAAAACTGGCCGTGCAATTTTTTGCACGGAAAGCGATTTATATTCTTTAGTACGTCTACTTTCAAAATCTATCCAGTTTTTTCCTTGACGTTACCTCTAACACCCTTAAAAATTAAATTATCAAGGTGAATTCGCCCTGTTTGTAATTCTAAGTTAATCTTAAAAACTTTGGACCCACTGTTTACGTGAACAGCTGTTCATAATAAACAAATCACATGATATTAGTTCGCGGTGCATGTCTATTGAAGAAAAAAACCTCTGCAGACACAGGCTATAATATATGTATTCAATAAAGCAATAAAAAGTATTTATTAAAAGAAAAAATAATCAAGGGCTACAAAAATGAACGAAAATTCTGCACAAAAGTGTAGGACTTGTCTAAAGAACAGTACACGAACATATTCTCTAGCCAAACAGGCGGCGGGATGTAATCCTAAAAGGACATATGGGCAACTTCTAATGGAATATGCTAAAATAGAGGTAAATACAAACATAGATACATATGTATATAGCTAAGTATGTGCATATTCACTAAACAATATTTTAAAACTGTTTCCTTTAACGTTTTAGTGTACTACTGATATTGACCGCCTAATGCCTCAATATTTATGTCTTTTATGCTGTCGTAGTTTGAGAAATGCTTGTGCCTTTATTAAACAAGCTCAGTCTTGCAATAAAAAACTAGTAAATGTTATTTCTAAACAACTGAATTGTTTAAAAGAAAAAACCATAGACTTACCGGAAAATGCAAATGAATTGGAAAATTTAAATAGTGATATCAAAATCGAAGAAAACATAAATGAAGATTGCCATACGGCGGTTTCAACAGCAGAAGATTCTAAAATAGATGTACAATTGAAAGTATCAGAAATTAAGCACAAATCTATTAAGAATGATGAAAGCGAAGATATGGAAATAATTGATAGGTAAGATGATATACATATCTGTTTATCAGAGGATCATGACCTGAGATCACATTTTTATACATGTCGTGACATAAATGACAAAACAACTTGTTATCATAAAACTCGAAATTGAGTTTTTTATTGTTACGATTCTCCCTATCATAATACTTACTTTACTGATACACAAATCGTCTTTTATACACTGTTTGGTGAGCTTTGTGCCATGTTCCAATAAGAGAAGTAATTTGTTTAGATTCTCTAATGACACCAACTATCACAGACCGCTAACTAGCATTGTTTTAAAGCCATATTTTTTTTTTTTTTATTCTTCATTTATATAACCGAGCCTATAGGGCCTTATGCAGTTAATTAAAGCTACTTACTAAATAGCAAACTTCTATATAAAATTATGCAAATAAAAATTACAATATGCAATGTACAAAAAATGCTAAGAAATAAATAACAATATGTACATATGAATAATATTTATTTAATATCCCAGCAAAAAAAAAAGCGTTGAAAAAGATGTTATTAAATCACCACAATTCCCAAACCAGAAGTACTTCAAATTCTGGTGAAGAAGCTATGAATTTAATGGCGATTTCTTTTCTGAGAAAAATGTTGCATTAATGTTACATGTTCTACATTTTTGTGTTCGTTTGTACATAAAATACAACTGTGGGAAAAATTTTCAAGTTCTTTTGTGAATATGTTGATAAAAAACATGCAAAACATGTTGCATGTTTTACCCTTACTTTTACTTAAGGTGTTCATACTGCCCTGTCTTACAACTTTGGTATTTACTACTTTGTTTGTACAACCAATGTTTTATTTTGCTTGTCATAACTCATACAGCTCATAATTTTGTAAAAAAAATTATTTTAAAAGAAAATATAAATATATTTACACATTAAAATCAAAAAAAGTCTATTTATATTATAATCGTTTAAATTTTTCTAAGCCATTAGTGATGTCAATATTTGTTTTCAAGCCATAATTGCGTTCAGAAACCGCTCAAATAGCATTAAAAATCGCTCATGAAGTACATTAATTATGAAAGTGTAATAGTTGTAAATAAAAGCAGCTAATTGTGTTCTATTAAAATTGCACAACATGTAACACTTCCAGTGATTATAGGTAACATTAGAAAATGTTACATGTATATACTGTAGCATATTGTTTTCAGAAAAGAAATCGCCATAACATTAGCATGTCATTGGAAAAGTGTTGTTCATTTTCTATTACTTTTAACTGCATATATTCTACGTTTCTAGTACTTTTAGAGCAGGGATGTCAGCGCCTTGCACAATTGTGCAAATTAATTCACATGCAGGGCTGTCAGATATGGCGATTTCTCGCCAAACGTGGCGATTTTGAAACGTGTTTGGCGATGGGATTTTCCATTTGGCGACTGGCGACTTTTGTGGCGATTTTTGATATAACTGCATATTTACTTGGCTATTTTTACCATTTATATTATATCAGCGATTTTGAAATAAAAAATTTGCATTTATATTTACATAAGCGGAGAAAGGTCTCTCCAGCTAAATATACATTCATATATAAATATACACATACCTACTTAAAGATTGTTATAACAGTTTGCCATTTTTTGTTATCATTACTAATTTAAAAAAATCTGGCTAATTTGTTCACATGATTTTTGTTTTATTATCATTTTATGTAAATTTTATATTCAGGCACTATTTAGTTCCAATGTTTAAAAAACTGAAGTCGAAACCAAAACCTGTCGAACAAAAAACGAAAATTTGTCTACACTTTTCCGCTTTTTGATTTGGTTTGACTATTTACAGTTAATGAATTAGAAGTAAAAGGAAAAATTTTTTTTTGCCAATGACAAATGAAAAAGTGGAAGAAATGGCAGTTTTTCAATTTCGACTGCAGTTTTTTAAACACTGTTTAATTCTTATGAGCCTGAAGTTTACGATCTTATAGACTTGTGTGCTTAATTTTAGTTTTTTTTAACTGAATTAATGATCACCATTTTATGTTATTAAAAAAAAAAATATCAGATACTAAACAAAATTTAATTTCGGCGACATTTTTGTATTTTTTCTCAGTTTTTAATTTAACAAAAAAAAAAAAAATTTCGAAAACTAGACAAAATTGACGTTTGGCGATTTTTGGCGATTTCTGACATCCGATTTGGCGATGAAGCTCAAAAAAATCTGACAACCCTGTTCACATGTACGCTTACGCTCTTTTATTTTGCGAGCGTAAAATATAATTGTTTACTGAGAAACACTCTCATTCAGCGGGAAATATCGCAAATATTGCAAGGCCAGGGGTCTAATCACCGCATACGATATCGAGCAAAATTGATCGAAATTACTTATTTTGGTATTATGAAACTCGATATCGAATGAAATGTATTGAATTTGTAATAATAGCATTCGTTATCGAGTAACTCAAGATTACATTTATCGAGTTTTCATTCGATACGTCAGTGTCTATCGTATGCAAATACATTCGATAGTTTATTCGATACGATAGTATCGAATGCGGTGATTAGACCCCTGTTTTGAGGCCTCTAAATATATTTATGTATATAAATAAATATACAATAACTGTATGTAGGTACATCTTTTTTTTTGTTTTATTATCTTTTTTATTTTATTTATTATCTAGGTATGTTTTTGTTTTGTTTTATTTCTGTTTTTGACATTGTACAATGATTTTAAAACAGGGATTTCCATTTCTTTGCACAATTGTGCAATTGTGGTTATTTTTTAAGATAGAATTTCAAAATTTTATAAAAATATATATGTAAAGTGAATCCTAATCAACAAAAATTTCAAATTTTCAAAATAATTGTTTTGCATTTAAGCTTACGATATGTGTTTTGTTCGTGAAAAAAATTCGTTGATGCCTGTAACAGGGTCCCTTTTTCTTTCGTTAAAAAGACGTACCTAAATGCAGAAATTATTAAGAAAAGAAAAAGCCACAAGAATTTGTTGGTATTTTGTGATTGTAAAAATATTTTTGTTTCTGTACCAATCGCGTCGGTGGGTTTTTTTTTTTGAAAACTCTGTTCTTAAGTAGGTAAAAATATTTAAAAAACAAGTTAAAAAAGTCTTGTTTTGCTACAATTTATGTGTAAACCTATACACATAAAAGCAAATGTGACATCAGGTAAAATTTTTGGGTAAGAAGATGTGTTTTATTGATGTATTAATCATTCATTAACGCACAGAAAATTTGTAAGTTTTCTTAAAAACGTAAACGCCAATCACCACGACTTAAAAATGTTTACGGAAGTTCGTTGGCTTAGTCGGGGTGATTGTCTAAACAGGTTATTCGATCTTAGAAAAGAGGTGTTGCGTTTTTGGGAAACTGAAAATTTAGACGAATGTGAATTAATACAGTTTAATGATTATGAGTTCATTTTAGACCTTGCGTTTCTGGCGGATACAAGCTGTATTTTAAATGAAGGAAAGGGAAACAATTTAAGTGACATATATACGATTGTTTTTAATTTTAAAACCAAATTATTTTTATTAACAAATGAAATAAATGATGAAGATTTTTCCAACTTTCCTAAAACTTTGCTTATTTATGACAAGGAGAAATATTTGAAAAAATCTGAGTATTTGGCAATTTTTGAAAACCTTTTTTACAACTTTCAAGATCGTTTTCAAGATTTTGAAGATATAAAACCACTACTTAACATATTCCAAAATCCCTTTAAGTGCGACATTGCGAGTTATGAATTCAGCATCCAGTCGGAACTAATCATACTTAGGAGCGAAATTAATCCTCCAGATAGGGAAAATATTATTGAGTTCTGGAAAAATTTAGACGGGGCGCTATATCCTATATTAAAAAAAAATTCCTTCAAATGTTTGTCGCTTTTCTCCTCAACATATCTTTGCGAACAAATATTTTTCGATTTGAAATACATTTGCTCAAAACAACGCAATAAATTAACATCCGCAAACCTAAAAAATGTTTTGTTGTTACAAAACTGCAATATAAATTTAGAAGATATTATTGGTAAATAAAAGTATTTATTATAGGCTAGTAAAATCTTCTCTTTATAATGGTGGTAAATACTTACACAATATTTTTAAACTTAATATTTGCATTAGTATGAGCAAATGAATTTTCATTGTTAGAATTCGCAAAGGTATGTTGAGCAAAAAACGAAAAATATTGGAAAGAATTGTATTAGGTTGTAAAAAGACTTCAAATATTGTGAACTGCGCAATTTTTCCAAAAAATAAGCAAAGTTTCTGAGGTTCCAAATTAAATTTATTTAAATAATAACTGATTGTGTCTGTCCATAACTCAACATTTTTCGATAATTGTATTATTATTTATTGCTTTTAAGTCTTCATAGCAATAAATGTAAGTTAACTTTAAATGGTCTGATGAAAAATGAATGGAAAGCATGAACTATATTTCCTCGCATAATGCTGGCCCTGGTGTTTGCATCGCCCTTTCATGAAAATGTTTTGTAAGTTTTAATACCTTACCTGATTTCCAACAATTTAATCGAACATAGATGACCCTTAGAAAAGGTCTTTAATAAGGCCTTGCAACCGCATATTTCGCCCGCTGGGCATGTAAGAGATAAGAGTAATCTCACCAACACAAACATAATTGACATCACTGTTTTAGAGCCACTTTTTGGGTTTGAGATTTAAGTTAATTTTATTCTATAATTAGCTAATCTGAGAATTAAGTTAATCTAGTATCAATTGAATTTGCTATTTTTGGGTGGTGGCTTAAACCATGTAGCGTTACCATACTGAGCACAAATAAATGGCAACATTTTTTGCAAATATCAACTTTTTATCAAGCAATATGGATGTTTTCAAAGAAGAAGACAGTGTGAGAATTTATTAATAGTCTGGGTTCACACTATGAAAGTTTTCTTTCAGAAAGTCTTAGTTTGTTAAAGAGGGGGGAGAGGAGGGAGAGGGAAAGTGGCATATTCTCTTCCCCTCTCACCAATAAACTGATACTTTCTGAAAGAAAACTTTCATAGTGTAAACCCAGACATAGTTGCGTTCGAGAACACAAAAGTTTTTACTATTTTTTACTAAACTTTACTGCATTTTACGAAATTGCGTTCGAGTACACAAAATGCAGTAAATGAGAACATAAATTGAGAGGGAAAAGTGACAGTTCTTGTCTGAGCAAAAATTTCTGCAGTAAAATTTTGTAAATCAAAAAAACATGTTGCAAAAGGTAAACAAAAAAGTAACAAAAAAAGCATACAAATTGTGAAAAAATTGATAAATAAAATAAAAGTTGAAATAAAAATTAAACCAAAACAAAAAGTGAATAAATATTAATTAATTAAACTTGTTTGTGAAGCATTTATTTGGCTAAATACAAACTTTTGAATTTTTTTTTGTTATGTTAATTTTTTAGAGTTGTAAAAGTGTAAGTATTTGGGTACTTAAGTAATCAATAGCAAAAAAATTATTCATGTTCTTTTAAATAATTTAACCCGCTACAAATAAGTAAAATCAAATAAAATAAAAAACAAACAAATATGAAAGATTACATAAAATAGTTTGTTTGTATTTTCCAAAAATTTTCGTGTTATAAAAAGTATTTAATCGAGTACCGATTAAAAAACGAGTTAAGTAGTCGAAAGTGTCAATATTTTTCAACACTTCAATTATTTGCCACCAGCTGTTGCCTTTATGTTACGAATTTTTACAAATTTTGCGTTCGCGTACTTTTTTGGACAACAGCTTTTTGTGAGAGAAAATTGTTTAGTTTACTCATTTACTGCATTTTACTGTAAAAGTACTCAAACGCACCTAATATTGTTTACAAGGTAGAAATTTTTTGCGTTTAAAAAAAAAATATATTACAGAAAAAATATAGAATGGAAAAATTATATAAAAGTGCTAAGCAATGTTTTAAAATGTATTTTTTGTTAATATTTTTGCAAGTTCTTTATGTTAAACATTTGGGTTAGAGATTAGCGATTAAATTAACTTTAATCTTCGTATTTACTTTTTGAGTTGTATTTTTTTAACTTTTTTTTGCTAGTTTAAGCGGCCAACGGTGGTGGTTTAAACCTAAACTTAAACTGCCAACATACACATGTTTAACATAAAGAACTTGCAAAAATATAAACAAAAAATACATTGTAAAACATTGCTTAGCACTTTTATATAATTTTTCCATTCTATATTTTTTCTGTAATATATTTTTTCTTTAAACGCAAAAAATTTCTACCTTGTAAACAATATTAAATTCTCGCATTGTCTTCTTCTTCTTTGAAAACATCCATATTGCTTGATAAAAAGTTGATATTTGCAAAAAATGTTGCCATTTATTTGTGCTCAGTATGGTAGCGCTACATGGTTTAAGCCACCACCCAAAAATATCAAATTCAATTGATACTAGATTAACTTAATTCTCAGATTAGCTAATTATAGAATAAAATTAACTTTAATCTCAAACCCAAAAAGTGGCTCTTAGAGTTCTAATATTTGAATGTCAATTATAAGTAGGGGATAAAATGTATACTAAAATAACGTTTAAGATGCTTAACAAAAGTAGTTCTGCAATAGTAATGAAATCATCAATTTAAGAAGTGATATTAATGCAGTGATTTTAAAATGCATCTATGTATATCGGTTTTAAACATTTAAAACCCCTTTAATTAATTAAAAAGCATCGCTCTTATCTAAAAATAAAAAAAGATATGGTTTCGATAATTTTTTTTATTATTAATTAATTTAATTAAATTTTAATTTAAATTTCCCAAAAATTGAAATTACTTTTTGATAATAAACAGGCAGTGCACGGCCTAAAAAACACTTAATTGACAATATCTTTTGTAAGTTGTTGTTTTTTTCATTTTGTTTTTCTTAACCTACTTACAACTACAATTAATGTTGAGAGAATTTCAACTAATTGTAGTGGGGAAATGTAAGATGAGATGAACCCACTGTTGTTTATTGTTGATGTGTTTTGTTTAAACTTTGATATTGTTACAAGTAGAACTGTTGCTATAATTCTTATACGTTTAACAGTTTTATTTGGTTTAATATCTTTAGTTTGTCTAAAACCTTTATGGATGAAGTTTCCTGATGATCTGGCCTAAGCAACCAGTGAAATGCATAGGAACAGCTTATCCCATCAACAATAAATTTCAAGTGTTTTTATCAATAATAAAAACTGGGAATTAAGCACGAATAACAAAATCTTTTGAAATTAATTTAATTTTTCTAAAATTTTTCTAAATCTAATTTTTGTTAAATATAAAATTTATTTGCATAGCAAAAAAAAAAATTAAAGTGTTACAGGTACAATTCATGTTTAGTATTTTTATAAAAAATATATTTGGTGGAGTAATTCAAACATTAAATTTTAGCAATTATTACGTATTTAATAAAAACTTTAAAATATTTACTTTTTTATTAAAATTTCTTTAACTTTCATTTGAGTCGTCACTAGGGTAGCCAGATTTTAAATTCGGAAAAACAGTACATTGAATACAAAAAAACAGTACAATCAAGAAAAAAACAGTACATTTTTTTGACGAAAACTTAACCATTTGTTTTAATTAGTAACCCCCAATTTCACAAAGTTCAACTATAATTAACTATCAGTTCAAGCTGACAAAACATATTGTAAGCTGGAAGTTAAAGTAATAGTTAGTTTTAACTGAACTTGGTGAAATTGGGGTAAATATTTTAAACTTTTGATTGAATATGCAACAACAATTATATAAAGAAATACACTTAAAATGTGTAACGTTTCATAAATATATGAAATTACTCCATTTGCGTTTAAAAAGCAAACACCACAAACGAAGCATTTGGCCAGGAAAACGATAACATTGCTGTAAGCCATATAAGAAAGGAGAAAATCCTTACTTAGCTCAAAGTAATTAACTCATTGATTGTGTAAGTACGATTTTTTTAAACATATTCGTATTTAAAGCAATTTTCACTACACACATATTTGCACAAATCATTTAGAATTTGAGAAAATGTTTGTTTCCTAAATTAATTTTCCAATTTTAAACAATTTTTAAATTATTTTCGGCTTATTTTACCAAGTTCAGCTATAATTAACTATTACTAAAACAAAAGGTTTTTTGACTTTTATAATGAAAGTTAATTAAACCTGAACTTGGTGAAATTGGCCATTAAGCTACGTTCACAATCAAAAAAACAATTTCGTTTTTTCTTCTTTCTTTTTTCTTCCTAAAGTATTTCATATATTTTCCTTTCATTTTTAGAACAAAAATGTAACTAAAATTTATTTAAAAATGTAACTAAAGTTGAGTCAACTAGAGCTTCAGCAACAATTTGTATGAAATTGTTTCTGACGTTTAAAATTATTTTGTTTAGTTTTGAATGAAAATTTTAACAAAATGTTTACAAAAGCAAAAATAAATGCATAATATTGTTGTGGCTAAAATTTTCAAACTGTTTCTTGATGCAAAATGTGTGTTGTTACAAAAGAAATTGTTGCTATATTATGAACACCAAGTGAAAATGTTTTTTTGATTGTGAACGCAGCTTTACTGCCTGTTTAACGATATCGAACGTCATCGTTCGCATAGAAAATAACATTAAAAACAAAAACAAACTTCGAACAATGTTCGATTCGCATAGAAAATTACATTTAAAACAAAAACAAAAATCGAACATTGTTCGAAGTTTGTTTTTGTTTTTAATGTTATTTTCTATGCGAACGATGACGTTCGAAATCCATGAACAGGCTGTTAATCTATAAAATCCAAAAAAAAAATAGTTTGGTAAATTTTTATTTCACAAAATCTGAAAATATTTAAAATCAAGTGAAATTGAAAACGATGAATATTTTCAATAAAATTTTTGTAAAAATTAACTTATCTTTTTCTTATTTCAGTAGTTTAGGTAAAGAAAAGTGGTCCTCAAAGGTATTAGGTATTTTTATAAATTTTGAACACGGAGAATTTTCCAAATTTGTTTGTTTTCAATTTCACGTGATTCTAAAAATTAACGATAATTGTGTTGGAATAAGTATTTTTTTAGTACTTAAAAAAATTTAGATTTTATTTTTGTCTTTCTCAGGTGTGGAAAGGGAAAGACTATTGGAAGAGGTAGCCATAAAATCATAACAACACGAAAATATACCACTGCTACGAGCATTTAGATTTCTACTGTGTATTTATGAGAAAACAATGACCACAGCGTAAAAGCTCTTATTATTTTAGAACTTTTTTTTAACACAACATAATTTTTGTAAGCCAGTACTGTTAAATATAGACTGAGCAAAAAAAAACAGTACAAAAAACTGTACAAAGTGTAAAAAACAGTACATTTGCGTACTGTTTTAGGAGTTGTGCATAACACAGTACAATTGCAAAAAATCAGTACATGTACTGCTTAAAACAGTACGTATTGCAACCCTAGTCGTCACAATACTTTCTGTCAATTCTTCTCAACGCCACACAGAGGGTATTTTGCCAATCTGGCCGGACATTCCTGTTTTTTAGTTTATATTGCTTCTTAAAAATTATAGATCTAGGGGCTGATCTATGAAATTTGGAAGAAATATGTGTTATGGTCATAGGCTAGTAGAGCTCGTAAATCAATCGCAAACGATAAGAATTAGGACTGAAAAATGAGTCGAAAAAGACTCTTAGACGATCAGAATTACGACCAAAAAATGAGTCGAAAAAGACTCCAAAACAATCAGAAATACGACTAAAAATTGACTCGAAAAAGACTCGCAAATCATTAAAAATATGAGTCATAAATGAGTCGAAATTGATCAGAAAAACGGGTAATAAAAGACTCCTCAAGAAGAGCCCCGGGTAGGGTACCATTTCCTCCCGAGAAAGCAATCATTTATGATCAGAAAATGAGCTCATATATGCCTATTTTAATCGCGCAGAGGAGTCATAAATGACTCGAATATGATCAATTTTTTCATAAAATGCTTGAAGGGTAGTTTCAATTTGTTTCGAAGTAAATGTTTTGTGTTTTTGAAGTAAAAAATAAATAATAATATAAACATAAAGAAATTCATTCACGTTATAAAATAACATACAATCAGAGATGTAAATGAATCATTAATTTTTGAATTAATTTGTGAATCATTCATGCACTGAATAACCAAATTTTGAATTATAATAATAAAAATATAATAATAATATAATAATCTTTTCACCAAAAAAAGAATTGAATGAAATTTGAATCAATTCATTTGAATTTAGCCAACATGAATTGCAATTCATTTTTAATTCAAATGAATGGGGCAAAATGAATTGCAATTCATGTTTGCTAAATTCAAATGAATTGATTCAAATTTCATTCAATTCTTTTTCTTTTTTGGTGAAAAGAATTAATTCAAAATTTGGTAATTCAGTACACGATTGATTCACGAATTAATTAAAAAAATGAATGATTCATTTACATCTCTGATACATATACATTAGAGCGACTCAAGTTGTATGGAAGAAAAATTCGTACTCAATGTACCCTCCTAAAAATGAACCTTGGACATTTTTAAGATGACATTTTAAATATTACGGCTCCAGGGTTGACCTCTCGTGAGCTGGACCAGTTTGAAAAAGGGTCTATTTTTGCATGTTTTGTTACTTTAAGAATCTGTGTCCTTACCAACATATACAAGTTGGGTATCGTAAGAAAGGTTTTTTTAAGGCGCGTGTAACTGTATATAAAATTTGTCCAAGGACGATCATCCATGTCCTTTTTTTTAAGGATTTTCTGAAAAAAAAACGGTTTTTGAATTTTTTGTTCGGGGTTGTTTGTAATAATAGTGCCAAATTAACATATTTTAATCTTTAGTCGATTTAATTAAATACGTGTCTCAGCTTTTTTTGAAATTCGTGCTAGTTCGTGTTTTGACAAAAATGTAATGGGGTGGTAACCCTTTGTTTTAAATAGGGCAACATGGGTATCAAATTTTATCTTTTGCCAAGTATATCATCTTTGTATGTAAATAATTTAGATTTGTGCAAATTAGATGCATTTTACACGGTGCTCTGGAATATATATAAATGCGATTTTGTAGTAACTCTATTATGATAGCGGATTTAGTTTCTAGATCATGTATGGTTGAAAATAGGACTAAAGAAAGAAAAAAAAGAAGTGATCCACAACCTGAATTTTTTTTTAATTTGCGGAAAAAATATGCCGCCAAAAAGTCGTGGATCATTTCTTTTTTTCTTTCTTTAGTCCTATTTTATCCATACATGATCTAGAAACTAAATCCGCTATCATATTAGAGTTACTACAAAATCGCATTTATATATATTCCAGAGCACCGTGTAAAATGCATCTAATTTGCACAAATCTAAATTATTTCAATACAAAGATGATGTACTTGGCAAAAGATAAAATTTGATACCCATATTGCCCTATTTAAAACAAAGGGTTACCACCCCATTGCATTTTTGTCAAAACACGAACTAGCACGAATTTCAAAAAAAGCTGAGACACGTATTTAATTAAATCGACTAAAGATTAAAATATATTAATTTGGCACTATTATTACAAACAACCCCGAACAAAAAATTCAAAAACCGTTTTTTTTTTTCAGAAAATCCTTAAAAAAAAGGACATGGATGATCGTCCTTGGACAAATTTTATATACAGTTAGACACGCCTTAAAAAACCTTTCTTACGATACCCAACTTGTATATGTTGGTAAGGACACAGATTCTTAAAGTAACAAAACATGCAAAAATATACCCTTTTTCAAACTGGTCCAGCTCACGAGAGGTCAACCCTGGAGCCGAAACATTTAAAATGTAATCTTAAAAAAGTCCAAGGTTCATTTTTAGGAGGGTACATCGAGCACTTTTTTTGGTGAGTCGCTCTAATACTTATGTATATAAGCATAAAGTAAAAAATTTAAAAAATTGAAGTGTAATTTGTTGATAGCAATATGTTTACTTGCTCTTGTAAAACATTTTGCGAATCATTTTTTGTAAAAATTTCTGGTGAAGTATTGGTTTTCTTTGGAATATTATCTGTTGAACTACTCTTTTCTTTAAAATTTCTGTTTTTGGCTAACTAAATTGCATCTCTTAGATTTGATTTAAACGACTTTTCAGTACATTTTTCGTCGTACGTACCTTCTAAAAAAAAAACAGAAATAAAGTCAAACTTTTTAAAAATACGTTTAAAATAGCTACTCACGAAATAAAACATTTACTAGTTTTGGGTAATTTAGTAGTCGTTGTTTATTGTGGCTTCCATCTTACGTTGAAATGTACCAGTAGTTTTGGTGATATAATATCTGATAAACCTTTTTTTAGTCCTCGTATTCCTGTTATGGCTCTTATGGATGACGTCTAAATAAAAATGATGGAAAATAAAGTAAATATAATTTTAAGTTGTATTTCATGCTTACATATTCATGAAGAAAAACGTTCACGTTAAATGACTTTCCCTTACCTATATACGTTCCTATTAAAAAAAAACATCAGCGAGTGGCTCATCAACAATTTTGGCTATAATTGCAGAGCTTTTAAAAAGGGGCAAACCATCAATCCCAATCAATATCTAATAAAAGTTCGTCATTAGAACGCTGCATCAATAATTCGGTTATCTTTTGCAACTGTTTCTCAAGTCCAATATGGATGTAGTCCCCAAGTGTAACCGTTCTAATAACACATTTATCTTTTCGTTTTAAAAGTCCGCCAACACTAGTAGGCACATCCATATTTTCCTCTTTCAAAATTTTCAAAAGGCTGTTGCAACATTTTATTGAAGGACTGTACTGGACATACCATTTTTGTAGCTTCTGCCGAAGGGTTAGAGGTAAATCTACACCAAAATTGTAGATTTTATGCTCTTCCACTTGTTGAGGAGAATATTCCGGTTCATTCGATAGATGATCGCAAGTTGCAATTGGTTTGTCATTAAGTCCAGCTCTTTCTTTTTGTACATCTCTTTTAAATGATCTTTTAGAACTCATATTATTTATTTACCATTAAAAATCCCTTAAACTTAAATTTATTTTAAAAAAAACAACTTAATTTTGTTAACGAATTGAAATCTTTACACTTGCGCGTGCTTTTTTATTTTGAGTGTTAGTGATATGCATTTATTTGAAAAGTGTTTATTAATTTATTTTATATTCGCTAATGAATAACAAATCGAGTAGCAGAATTAATCGCACCTTTTATATTTTTTTAAAGGCAATAAAATCAATAAATAAAATTATTTTTTTAACAAATAAAACAATTAATAAAACAAAATAACAATTTTGTTACATAAAATAAACTTCAATTTTGATTTGAATAAAAGTTAACATACTGTTACGAAAGTTAAATTATCTAAGAATTATTTATAGTTATAAGTTATCTTGTAAGTTATAGTTTTATGTTACTTAAAATTGTCATGTATAAATTTCAACACAACTGTTATTTTAAAAATAATTCCTATATAAATTTCCCAGTAATTTCTAGAAATGGTTATAGAACATAATAAATAGTTTTTACGGGAAGGTTCAGGAAAAATCTAGAAATAATTATGAAATATAAAAAGGGGTGACTCATGTAAAATTAGTTTAGTCTGTTTTGAAAAACGGTTCTGTTCGTAACTAACAATTGTGAACAAAATAATTAATTTCAATAAAGTTTGTTAAGTTGAATAAGTGTGTGTTTTTATTCGGATTTGCAATTAAAAGAACTCAAACGCGTTTATTAAAGGAAAAACGTAACAATTGGTGTCAGAAGTGAAATTGCAATAAAAAAAAAATAAACAAATAAAAAAAAAGGATAGAAAATAAAAAAACTATACAAACAACAATGAAATTCGAGGAGCTAAAAGTTGAACAGCTCAAGAAAGAGTTGGGCAAGTTGGATCTGCCTACTGCAGGAAATAAAGCTGAGCTGCAGAAAAGATTAATCGATGAATTTAAGCGACGCAATATTGACATCGCAACTTATGAATTTGAAGAAAAAGAAGAAATAGAAGTTGCTACCCGTGCAGTAACAAGCAACATGGATTTTGGTACAATGTTTGCTGCTATGATGGAGAAAATGGAAAAAATGTCGGCAGAAACTTCTAGAAAAATGGAAGAAAATTCTAGAAAAATGGAAGAAAATTCTAGAAAAATGGAGGAAATGGTAAAAGAAAATTCGGCTGTAACCTCTAGAAAAATGGAAGAAAATTCTAGAAAAATGGAAGAAAATTCTAGAAAAATGGAGGAAATGGTAAAAGAAAATTCGGCTGTAACCTCTAGAAAAATGGAAGAAAACTCAAACACCATTTTAGCCGAAATTCAACAAAATTCCAGATTGACAAATGAAAAACTTGAGAAGCTTCAAGAGATTTCTACTGCTATAAATGGAAGAGAAGACGATATGGAGATAGAATTCAACCAGAAGCTGTTTGATGTTAAAACACAAGTCACTGTTTTTGATGGAAAACTACATCATTTGGAAGAAAAAGTAAATAGTCTTCAGTGCCAAGAGGGAGTGGTGCGAGTTTTTCCAGAAGTCTCGAATAGAATAAGAGCTCCAAGTTTTGACGGCAGCTCACCATTGAATGTGTTTAAGTTCCAGTTTGACACAGTCGCCAATAAAAATGCTTGGAACAATGAAGAAAAAGCCATAGAGCTGATTCTGGCTTTAAAAGGAACTGCGGCTGAAATTCTAGAAAGTGTACCAGTAAGTTGCAGAAATAATTATGATGACATTATGGTAGCACTGCAACGCAAGTATGGTGGTGAACATAGAAAAGAAATATTCAGAATGGAATTACGGGGTAGAGTACAAAAGCCAAACGAGACGCTACAGGATTTTGCATTAGAGATTGAGCGCTTGGTGCAGCTTACTTATCCAGGTGAAAGTCATCCATTGCTAGATCATTTTAAGACCGAGGCATTTGTAAACGGTATACGGGATGCTGATGTAAAACTAGCGGTATGTGCATCACAGAAGCCATCATTTGCAGAAACGGTATCATTTGCCCTAGCACAAGAAACCGCAAGGATAATTTCAAAGCCACAAACGTATATGGTGCGGAAACTTGATTTTGCTGCTGAAGAAGGAAGAGATGTTTTAAAAGAAATGAGAAGCATGAAGGAGGCAGTTTTGCGAGCTTTGAGCGTGAAACAAGGTAAAAACAAGGCAAAATGCTATAATTGTGGTAAGATTGGCCACATTCAGCGAAACTGCAAAGCACCCAAACAACGATCGAGATCTGCTTCGCCGCAAAGGAATAAACGAAGAGCAAGTCAACAATCATCACGGGAGCCACCGCTAAAGCTGAGAAGAGCTAGCAGTGCAGAGGAAACTGAAGATCTTACGATCAATTTAGTAGTGAAAACGAGTAACAGAAATATTACGACCTGTGGTTACATAAATGGTGAAATCCGCATTTTGACTATCGACACTGGTGCAGGACATTCCATTATAAGAGCTGATTTGATAAAGGGAGCTGTCGAGCCGCTAAGTGGTGTAAACTTGCGAACAGCTACGGGAGAGCCTGTTATTGTCTATGGCAAAGCAAGAGTGGAAATAAGAATGGCCGATATGATAGTTTTTGATGAGTTTATTGTGGCTGAAATTATGGACGAGGTCATAATTGGAGCAGATTTTATGATTCGTCAAGGCATTAGTCTAGACATGGGACGACAAATTATGAATTGGTATGGTCTAGAAGTACCCCTTAACGTTGGGAATGGAAGTGAAGCCCTTGTAAGACAGCTAGTCACTAGTGATCATAAGAAATTGTCCTCCCAAAGAAACGATGAAATACGTGGGAAAGCGAGCACATATTCGAGACGGCCCAGTAAACATAAAAGCAAGCACGGTATAGAGTCTAAAATCAAGAAACGCATAAATGAGATTCGCTTATTAGATGTGGAACCCAGCGAAGACTGGTCAACGGCGCAGAAAAGTGACCCCTTATTAGCGCAAATTATGATGGCTAAAAAAGAAGGTGAAAGGCCGACTAGTGAAGAAATTAAATTGAACGGTCCACTAATGAAAGCGTATTGGGCGCAGTGGAGTAGTCTGCGGATGATAAATGGTTGCCTATACCGTACATGGGAAAGTACTGATGGCAAAACGGTTAAAAACCTTATTGTAGTACCGACTTCTAAAGTATGTGAAGTTGTGAAGAAATTCCACGAAGGTACTGGTGGTGGGCATCTTAGCGTTACAAAAACCATAAAGAAGTTAAAAGCAAGCTACTATTGGATCGGTTGCAAGCAAGCCGTGATTAATTGCGTAATTACATGCCCACAGTGCGTTGCAGACAGTGGTCTAATTGGAGAAAGTAGAAATCCGGTCCAGCAGTACAACTTTGGTGAACTATCCGTACCAGCGAATAATAATGACTCTACCAAAGAGCAGAAAAACGAGTTAAGACGAAGGCGTGTTAATTCATCAAATGACCAGATGAAAGCCAGAAACAATGGAGTGGCAAATTCGGAAGGCTTCAAAGAAGGCCAGCTGGTTGTACTTTTTAATCCGCAACGGAAGAAAGGACTATCTCCAAAGCTGCAGACTCATTGGGATGGCCCATATAAAGTAATAAAGAAATTGAATGACGTGGTGTATCGGATCCAGAAATATAAGAGCCCAAGATCAAAAATGAAAGTGGTGCATCTAGAACGACTGGCCAATTATGGAAAAGGAGAATCTGAGCCTATTCGGGACGAACAGGCTTAAGTGGAGGGCAGTGTTACGAAAGTTAAATTATCTAAGAATTATTTATAGTTATAAGTTATCTTGTAAGTTATAGTTTTATGTTACTTAAAATTGTCATGTATAATTTTCAACACAACTGTTATTTTAAAAATAATTCCTATATAAATTTCCCAGTAATTTCTAGAAATGGTTATAGAACATAATAAATAGTTTTTACGGGAAGGTTCAGGAAAAATCTAGAAATAATTATGAAATATAAAAAGGGGTGACTCATGTAAAATTAGTTTAGTCTGGGGTCTTATCACCGTATTCGATACTATCGTATCGAATAAACTATCGGATTTTTTTGCATACGATAGACACTGACGTATCAAATGAAAACTCGATAAATGTTATGTCGAGTTACTCGATATCGAATGCTATTATTTCAAAGTCAATACATTTCATTCGATATCGAGTTTCATGATACCAAAATAAATAATTTCGATCAATTTTGCCCGATATCGTATGCGGTGATTATGCCCGTAATTTCAACAAACAGATATCTGGTCGTGTTCGTACCTAACAGTTATCTTTACCTATGCGGTAAAACTAGTTTGGTAATTTCAACGTTAAATTTACCTACGTGTTTTTTTTCTTTAAATTTTCTTTAAAAATATGGCAACATTTGTGTTTTTATTAATTTTTTGAATTAACTGTCAAAAATGGATGGTGTAAAATACACTACAGTTTAATCAGTAGATAAGACATACGTATTAAAATTATGAAAAATTCGTTACACCATAGATATCTATACACAGCTAGATATCTATTTGTAGAAATTACGGGCATTAGACCCCTGTTTTGAAAAACGGTTCTGTTCGTAACTAACAATTGTGAACAAAATAATTAATTTCAATAAAGTTTGTTAAGTTGAATAAGTGTGTGTTTTTATTCGGATTTGCAATTAAAAGAACTCAAACGCGTTTATTAAAGGAAAAACGTAACAATATATTATAGTATGAGTACCCGTCAAGGCGAATTCATAAAGGTGACCGCATCATGAGATAGAGTGAAAAATACTATGTATTTTATTTTTGTAAAAAGTTAGAGTGACAGTCAAAATTATTTGTTGAAAATATAAAAAGGAAATTTTTTGTTTATAAAATTGGATACACAATTGCTTTAGAAAGTAAATCTTTTTCCTCTATTGCAAATTAATGGTGACTCCACTTATTCTTTACGCCTTTTTATTTCCTTGTGTTTATCTTTTAGATTCACTTTTTTATTTTATAAAATTTAAATAAGTTTTTTTTCAAGAATTTAAATTTTTGTTGAATTTAAAATTTGAATTAATTTTTTCACAAAATGTAAACAAAACTTGACATTCAGTATACACACAAAAAAATAAACAAAAAACAGATGACATGAAAATGTCACCTTTATGAATTCGCCTTGGTACCCGTATAATAAAGTTCATGTAACAAACAACACTATAACAGCTGTTTTAAACACGCAAGTTTGTTTTGTTGATGAAAATATTACTTTGTAAAATAAAAATAGGAATAAATGAACAATAAATATAAAAGCAAGCTCTAGAAACGCAAATAAAAAATTCAATTAATATCCTGAAAAAACAAATATTTTTTAGAAATTCAATCCCAAGGCACATTAAAACCTTGTTCAATCCTTTTTAAAAATTTCCGGGCCAACTATGTACATACATTCTATACAATTATTTAAGAACAAAGGTGCTATTCAAAATCTTATTTCATATTTGTACTTCAAAACTACTTCTTTAAAGTTGAAAAGTAGCATTAGCTACTTTGGATGTAATTAAGATGCCGTTTATGAAGTATCACTTCCATTTTTTTTTGCTGGGATAGGTTAAAAAAAAAAAAAATCTTAATGAATGCTTATAAGCAAAATTATTTGAACAAACACAAATAATCTGAGAAGATAAAAAAAAGAAACAAAAAGAAAATCGAACATATTATGGAACATTCAATACATGGAATTGTGAATATTCTAGCAATTTAGATTTGAAAACAAGAATATGAATACGTAAACTCCCTCAATTCCCTCGGCAATGCATTCCATATTCTCGATACTCGAATTTGAAATGACCTTTTATAAACATCCAAATGCCTGACAGTATAAACTATTTGCGGATTTCTTAATGAATGTGAAAAATTAAATTTATTAACAATATAAACAGGATAACCATTGACAAGGGATTTATATAAAAACAATAGCAGCGTAATGCTGACAAATTTTTCAAAAGAAGATCCAATAAAAATTAAAGCATATCGGGAAACATGATCCCTTCTTTTCAAATTAAAAACATATCGAATAATCCTGTTAAAGATTAGTTTATATTTTCCCCGAACATGACTCCCAGCCCCAGTAAAGATTTCGGTACAGTACAATATATGCGGCATTAAGATAGCCTTGGCTACCCGTGTTTTCATTGAAAGAGGCAAATATATATTTAATGAGTACAACCTTTTTAAAAGAAATGATACCCGAGAAGATAGATTATCAACGTGTGGGGAAAAATTCAGTAAGTTGTCCAAGACAAGGCCTAAACATTTCATTTTGTTAACAAATTCCATAGGAACACCATTTATTGCAATATTCACATCCTCCGTATTGAATCCAAACCCCATTAACTTTGTTTTCACTGGGTTAACACAGAACCCATTAATTGCCGCCTATGACATTACTTCCCGAATTACATAGTTGACTCCTACCTCCAACACATCCAAAAATGCAGTATCTGAATAACAAACAAACTGAACATCATCTGCATATACAAATGGCAAAGAGGAAACACAATTAGAAAACTGCAGCAGGTCATCCAATTACAACATAAATAAAAGTGGGCCAATTACAGATCCCTGAGGAACACCACTTGTAATCCGACGAGATTGGGAGAGAGACGAACCAATAGATACATATTGAAGTCTACCATACAGATAAGGCCTGATGAGAAAAATCAAAATTATCACATAATTAACACAATAACCTGGAATATATTACTCTGTCAAAAGCTTTCGATAAATCTACCGAAATTAAAACAACATTCTTACGACTATCTAAGAACTGTCTAATAGAGTCAGTCAAACCAAGTAGTAGAGAGGTTGTGCTGTACCCCCGTGGAAACCCTGATTGTGACGGATGTACCAGTGCATTACGATCAAGGTGCTCAATCATTTGATCTTTCAAAATATGTTCTACCACTTTAGAAAGAACGGGAAGTATCGAAATAGGACGTAAATTGCCAAAGTCAACTGACTGACCCTCCTTCCTTATTGGAACTACTCTAGCTATTCTCCACTTCCAAGGGAAGCACGAAGTGTTAATAATAGTATTAACTAGATGAAGTAAATGTGAGGAAACAAATGGGAAAACAATTTTCAAAAATTTTAAAGGTAAGGAGTCATGTCCAACAGCATTAGACTTGATTCTACAAAGTGCCATAAGTAACGTATCAATATCAACACATTCAAAGGAGAAACCAGAATTGCGAGAGCTGCCAATAGGATTGTAATCATCCTCCGAATCAGGTATCTGACAAGAAACAAAATAATAATTTATATCATTCGGATCGGAAAATGTCAAATGCTCCTCAAATTCAAGACAACCATTGTTTCTCAAAAAGTTCCACATTTGTCTAGAATCAAAATTCTGAAATAACTGCGCATGTGCACGCATCCTCAACTTCCTTATAATCCTCTTCACCCTATTCCTGTTTGCACAATAAATTGCCCAGTTTTGTGGCGTTCTAAATTCGCCAAATCTCTCAATGAGATCTGAAAAGAAATTTTCCTGTCAATTAACCAGTTAACTGCATCTACACCCACCTTACGACGAACTATTGGGACCAAAGAGTGCAGAGAATTTACATTCGACATGAAAATCTCAAGCTGGAAATTTACATCCTCAGTCAAGTACATGACACCGAAGTCACAATCAAGAATTGCCGCTTCCAATTCCTCAGTTCTCAAAGCTTTATAATCCGGATACGAAACAAAACTTTTCGAAGATGAAATTGGAATGTCAACAGCTATAAAAATTAAGGAATGTCGAGACACACCAGGACATTGCATTTGACCAGATGTACCAACGAGAATTGATTTACTCAACAGAAAATAATCAATTAGTGATGTTGTATTACAACCCTCATGGTAATGCGTCGGAATAGAATTATGGCGGTAATTTAAGTCCAATCGCTGTCACATAGAACGTAGCGACATAGAATCAACTGTGCAAAATATATTCGTATTAAAATCGCCCATAACTATAACATTAGAATATCTTACTAATAAATCGCCTACAGAGTCCTCAAAATCACCCAAGTTACCATCAGGCAGATAACATACACCAACTAAAAGTTTAACATTATGAAGAATAATCTCCACGAACAAGGCTTCATAAGCAGCGTTACCGTTGTGATACTAAAGTATTAATTTGACCCTTTTTCGACGGTGTTGATACCTTTTATGACCCTTTTTTTAAATTATACTTTTGTATCATTATCACCTATTTTGTGACACTTTTTGACCCTTTTTTGGGAAATAGTTCTCACATTTTGTTTTTTGTCAACACTGCGGAACAGAAGTGCTAAACAAATGTTTTCGAAATAAGCATTGCTTGATATGGAACAGACTCAAAGTATAAACTAACAATTCCATGCTTTCTTCTCCTTGATTTTTGATAATATAGTACAATTTCCCTAAAAGCAAACATAACTCATATACATATTTGTTATTTTTTACGGTGGTTTCTTTTCAAAACAAAAATTTGACATTTTATTAGAAAAATGCAATTTGGTGTTTTGCTTTCTTAAAGAGTAGCATGTTTTATTCAAAAAAATTCGCCCCTAATAATAGTAAAAGGTATTGAACTTTTCGCCCTCTTTTGAATCGACAGTGTTGAGAGTGCCCTAACAGGAATGAAAACAAGAGGTAAACATTGCTAAATTAGCTGAAATTCCCATCTATTTGGTAACAGCGGTATGATAGCATAGTCTTATATTTATTAAAAATCGTAAAAGCTTTAAAAAATCTGACACAGGAAAAAATCGCTTTAATCGAGAAAATGGTTACAATTCGTGAACGATTGCAAAATTTAAAACAAACACTAAAATTCATTTGACATCGCTAAATCGGAAAATTACATAAAAAATATTAAAAAATTTGCTATAATGATAAAGAATAAACTTTTTGTCAGGTGTTTAAAACAGGACAGAGCATTCCATAAAAAATTAAGTTTTTTGAGCTCTTCCTACCTGAAATATTATTTTTTTCTTTGCTTATAAAAAAACTTGGTCTTATTATGTTCATTTAAATGGGAAATACTGCTTATAAAAAACTTGAACCTTTTTTTTAATGAAATACCCTTTATTTGACCCCTTTTTCTGGAAAATCCCCTTTTTGTGACCCTTTTCGAAAATTTCCAACGGTAACCCTGTTCATAAGTATCACTACCCTCAGACATAAAAATTGGTCTATATTTTACATTTTGCGATAAAAGCATCGCTACACCACCACCTCTTCTACCTAGCCTATCATTCCTACATATACTATAACCAGACACATTAATTGCCTGAGATAAAATGTAAGGCTTTAGCCAAGTCTCACTAAACCCTACAATATCCAAATGATTACCTTCCAGAATATGTCCGATTTTCAGAGAGTTTTGAAAAGTATTTAAAGAACTGCTAATGACAGAATTATCACTGCAAATAGGACCTAAATTACTTATGACAAAAAAATATATCAATTTAAATTTAAATACCGATAAAACAATAATTTATATTTAATACAATAAGCAAATCAAGTTTTAATTTGAGAACAATAAAGCAAAAAGATAAAATCAGTCTCATGGTAGCTATTAAGAGAAATAAAAGAAGTACAAACCAAGAATGATATGACGTCACGCAAACTGTTTTCCTATTGGCTACATATTTTAAGTTATCAAACTAAAAATAGTTGTTGTAACATTACAGTGGGACAATTTATTATTCTATCCTTCAAATTATTTGGAAGAAATATATATTTTTTTTTTGTTATACATGTATATTAAGTTGTTATTTTATTGAACTTTCTCTTTCTTGTATAAGTATTTTGAGAAATTTCTGTGTTAAGTGACCTTATTCTAAAATACATTTTACATCTGAAAAACATTTTTTTTTGTTTCTTCGTTTCCTTCAATCTCCTTTGCTTCCGTCAAATGTTTTTGCAAATATCCACTTGTTAGTAACAGTTTTTCCTCATTTAACTTAATAAAAATTGCATCGCATGATTTAAGTGTCTCCATAAATAACAAGGATGGCTTACTTAGACCACCTTCGCTTAAGTGATTAACCCATGAGTATGTCGAGTCTTCTAAAGCAGTAACCGCAATACCCGGATTTTTATTTTTTAATTTGTGGCAAATATAGCTGGCCAAATTTTCCAAGCCGCCATACTGCAGGTTTTCTATCTCGTTTTCGTCATTTTCTTTTTGTAATAAATCTTCTTTAATGCCAGGGTTTATATTTTTAAGTATAGTACCTGTGCAAATTAGAAATAATAATAAAAAACACTATTATATCAAAAATAACATCGAAATTTACCTGTTAAAGAATTATAATTATGTATGTCTTCTAAGTCGGGTGTATTGTCAATCTCAACATCTGCGTGATTACCAGGGCAAGGAAGTTCATGCACTTAAAATCGCAAAATATGCGCATAAAACATGCACTAAAAATCGTAAAATATGCAAAAATTAAATTAAAAAAATATGCATTAAAAATATATTTATTTAACCATATTTAACAAAAAAAAAACATAAATACATTTCATTCAGTTTTAAAAACTTAAAACATAGTTTAAAAAGTAGTAGTAGATAAAGATATATTTACATATATAAATAAATAAGTTTTTTTTTAAGTTATCAAATGTAAAACTCATTCTATTTGGTCTTAAAACAGTTTTAAGCATTGAAAATGTTCGTTCGACATCAACGGATGTAATAGGTGGATATTTAAAAGTGGTCAACTCCTTTGTAGAATATTCATTGTCTACAATTTATTCTTTACTGGAAGGTAAATTAAAATTATCACCAATTTCTTTAACTTTTTTAAATCCGGCATTCTTTTTTAAAACTGCATAAATTTTGGCTTTTATTTTTTCGCCGATTTGATCTTCTACTTTTCTTATTTTAATGACAGCGTCATCAACGAGTTTAAACCCCTGAAGTTCGGTTATTGTCTCGACTAGAAACCCATTGTTTGAGTGTATAAATTCTAATTGAGCCTTTATATTAGCTACATTTAAAATATTGTTTACTTTTTTATCGCGACTGAATTATTTTCGTTAAAATTATTTACCACATCTTTAAATTCTTCAAAATTTTTGACATAATACTCAACTGCCTGCAACCAGGTACCCCATCTTGTTATACATGGTTAAAACGCAAAGGTGACTTTAAAAACATTCATGCATGGCATGAGCTTAGCATGTGACATGTTACATTTTTAAGTAAGATATCTTAAAAAAAAGGTCAAGTAGAGCAAAATTTTATTTTTATTAAAGGATTCTAAAAGAGAAATTGAATCTTTGAAAGTTCGAGCTATTGAAGCATGATCCACCTTTTCCAACTTTACAATATTTAACAAAAATTTGTATTTACTCTGTTCTTCTTCTGCATTCAAGATCCCAATTACGTAGACAACGAAACGTCCTTCAGTGTCCATTGCTTCGTCAATAGACAGCCACAAATTATGTCACTAAGTTCTTTCAACAATGTCACATAGTTGTATAGTGTACAACTTGGCGATATAAGTTTTTATAAGGGTTGTTTCCGTAGGAATGGTTTCATTGTTATATTTGTTTAAAAAAATTCTATAATTTTGGTTGATTAGCTAATATAGAGGTATATCTGCAGACACCAGAGCATTATACAATTCAAAACTAAATTTGCTAGTCTTATCCCCAAAAGTTGATTTTCTTGAAATTAAAGTTTGCGAAACGTTTTCATAAATCATAAATCTTTGTGTTTCTGGCTTTGAAGGTGCTGATTTACTTTAAATTTTTAAATGAAACACCTTTTTGTAAACTTTGTAAAAAAGTACTTTTCCCTCTACATATTTTGAAGACTCAAAAACACTCTTATTTAAAAGATTATTTTTTGAAATTTTTTCTTTTGGCATTTTTTTCCTTAAAAACAATTAATTTTATTAATACTTTTTGGATTATTAATACACCGTAAATCAAAAATTTTATGTTGAGTTCTATTTTTTCTTCGCCGAACATTATTTTTATTTGCTGTTTCTTCAAGTAAAAAAAACCGCGAACAAATTGAAATGTCAAAAACTGTTTTATTGTTACTTCTACAATTATGTGCACAATTATACAAATTGTATAATTTTTGTATGTGCTACTTTTTAAAAGTAAAAGAAACAAGGTGAATTTATAATAAAATGTAGGTAATTCAGTACCAAACACCAACATGTTGTTTTGCTCCTCTCAAACTATTTTGACTGTTTGACAGCTTCAGAGCTGATTCACTGACTACATCTTATAATGAATTCGCCTTTAACAGAAAGATATTTCTAAGCAAAAAACTAAGAAAAGAGCAATTTTTTTTTATAAATATTACAAAATATGACGAAAAATGTGAATTTATAACAAAATATGACGAAAAATATGCATTTATATTAAAATATGCAAAAACATGCATTTAAAGCAAAATATGCAAAAATATGCACTAACAAATTGATGCCATTTTACTGGAAATATTGTGATTCGCAAAGATATTAACTTTAGGTGGGTCTCAGAGTGCCGACAACAAACATGCATTTGCATGAAGTCCCTTGCCCTGGTGATTACTTAACATGCCTTCGTTGTATCCTAGAATATACGACCGTAGTCTGTATTTGAACTCTTGCCGATCGGGGTGGTCATGAAGCCCGCCTTTAGATCTTATTATTCCAAAAAAGTTTTCAAGTACATCCTGATTAAGGCGGTAAGTTAAGATATACTCAATATTGTATCGATTTTTCAATTCAATATACAACATTTGTAAGGCGTTATTTGATTGAATTATGCCTGTTAAATACATATGTATGTATGTATTAATGATATTATTTTTAAAAGTTCAAAAGTGTTTATACCTTTTTGAAATGGCAAGTGTATTTTTGCCGATTACACGAATTTCTGACACCATTTTTGACATATTGTTTAGGATGTCATTTTGTGTTTTTAATGCCAAACCGTATGCATGAAATCGCTCTCGTGTATCTTGTTTTGGGACTCTTGTGTTCATGACATCAAACCAGTCATTTGTCTAGTAAAGAAAAATAAATAATTTAGATTTTGCTATAATTGCGAAAAGATATGTGATTACAAGTTTGAACAATTCATGACACTCGCTCCAATTTTGATTTTGCAAGAATCCTAAACTAGCAGCTCGAGTAATAGATTGGGCTATAGTGTGTGAGAGGAGTTTGGTAGCTAGTTTAACCTTTTGTCTTTCTGCTCCAACAATAGTTTAATCAGATGTGGAACATCTTTGAACACAAAAACTTTTGTGTCATCGTACAAAAACCTAAAAATTAGAATACGATAATTACAATTTACTAAACTCGTATTTGTATTAAATGTACCAAGGCTTATTAAAGTCTACTTCAAGTTCATTAAACAGTTTTCTATTTCCACCTCCTAAATCGCTGACAATGGACACTATTTTAAAATCACACTCCTTCATTGTTTTGAATATATTAAATAAAATTGTTTTTGTCATTTGGCGGTCGAAGTCATAATATATTGGTTGCTTCCATTTTGACATTAAACCTTTAAATCAAGCAGACAAACTTTTTTAAAAACACTTGAAGTTAATATAGCACCTTACCTCTTAACATAGCCACCTGAATATAATTAGCTGGTGCTAGCGTAGAGTCTGTCGGTTTGTCGTAGCAGTACTTTTTTTTGGCCTTCATTTCATCAAAACTTAATACGCAAAGCTTTTGTATCTCAGACATTTCGTTAGTTGCTGACAATATTTTACCACTGATGTCACATTTAATTTTTGTGACCATCTTTGCTATGTTCTGACCGAAGGTAGTGGAAAATTTTTTCTTTTCAACAACCTATAAGCCTTGGCACTTGTGGAATACAAAGTGACTGCTTGTGCAATGTCTGATTCCACAAAGTTTTGCCTTTTATCGTCGTTCTTAAGTTTTGTTATTTGGCCTTTAGTAAAAAGACGACCCAACGCTTTCTCAAGATTTTCGATTGCAAAGCTCAAGCTTTTAACCCTTTCAGCCCCACTGTTGCCTATAGGCAACATTGCAATCAAACGCTTATAACTCCCGAAAATTAAATTTTTTCTTATAACGGTTTTCTGTTCTTAGTAAATATGCATCTTAGGAATGTGTGTGCAGAATTTAATACAATAAGCTTTGGTCGTGTTCATTTGCGAACTGTTTGTTTAAGCAGCCACACGTATTACAAATTATTTGGAAAAAGTGTGTTTTTAAAAAAACTAAAGAAATTGATATTAAAAAAAATATTTGTGTAAAAAATGCAATTTGCTATTTAAAACAGGTTAGTTAATTATATTAAGCAACAAACACACAAAAAAAGTTGTAGCTTTGTCCTCAGTATTTCTTAATTTACATAAAAACATTTTGTTCACTAAAAATGAGTGCAAGGGTTTGGCAAAGTGAAAAATTTAAAAAAATTATTAATTTGAGGAATATGAAGATGAAGACATCGAAAATAATGCATGAAGTAGACTTCACACCCTCAACCAGAGACTGATATGGTCTATTGTGACGCCTTAATTAGTGAAAGAATTCTAGTATGAAAGAATACGAGAAGTAAAGAGTGGAAGAACAGGAAAAGAGGAAGTAGTGGAAGATAAAAAATCTGACTGCACAATCCAACGACAACCCTACTAAAAAGAAAACTGCCTTACATGTGCCCAGTACCCAGTCTTCAGCCGCGCAGCCAGGGCATTCCCATTACAAATGAGATTCTAGAGCCCGCATCTCGAGACATCTCCTAATTCGCGCAGGAATCTTCTTCCCAGCCACCTCAGGCTGCTGATCTGTAGCCTAGGACAGTGGCACAGATAGTGCTTACTGTCTCCAACTCCTCTGGGTCCTCACACAACCTACATGTATCCGACAAGTCAGATCCCATTCCCACCGCCATCCTGCCTATCATACAGAGGCTTGTGATAATAGCTATCATGGTCCTGACGCAGGCCCTTCTCTTGCCCAGCAGCGCATCTGAATTTGAACTGCTTAGAACCGGTCACAGCCTGCGCGATACCCGTCAGTCCGTTCGGGTACGCTACGCCCGGTTAGTCCCGTTTAGCGCCCATTCCCTTATTGTTCCAAAGTATAATCACATTTGAGGCCTGACCGCCTGCAAACTATCAGGATCCTCCATTTCCGAGCCTAGTTGTAGTGACCCATATTCACCAGCTCTATCATCACTAGATTCTCCATCATCACCAACTTCATCACCGACATCGCAAGCTCTTGAAAAAGATATTATGTAGCAGAACCCGCAAAAAATTAAATATATGACAAAACTATTCACAGAAATGAAGAAATTTTGTATTATATCATACCTAAAATATAAAAAAATTGCAATATATAAATTATCAAATGTCTTCAACATGCGTTTAAAGTTTACACAGAACAGCCCAATGTTGCCTATAGGCAACATCTTATATATCCTTACCCAGGATAGGTAGAACTTTAAATTTTGTTTTATTTCATATCTAGGCACGAGATTGACTTTTAATTTTTTTTAGAATATAATTCTACTGTTGCAATTTATTTCTAGAAATATTTTTATGTACATATGTAAGGATAAGCCCAGCCTTAACAAATTTGCATACATACATTTTTATTTTCAAATTTTGTATATAAATATGTAGACTATTTGCGTTATTGTCATTTGTTATTGAAATATTATCATCTCTGCATATAGGACTTTCAATGTCCGTTGCCTCAATATCGTTCGTATTACCGTCCGTCTCTATGGTAGGAACTGCTCCCGGTTTCAGTTTTAATGCACGTCGGTTGCTAAATCCTTTCCATAATTGTAAAGTAACGAACTCCAAAAGTAAGAATAGTTGTAACTTACCCATTTCAAATTTAAGATTCTTTTCAAAGTCATCTTCTTTAAAATGCAAGGCACAAATTCTTTCATTTTTCTCATTTACCGTATTAACTCTTCTGCAAAACGTTACCCAAAGCTTCCTTTGTTCTAAATCTTTGGGAAAACTGTAAAAGGATACAGATTTTCCACAAGCTATATCAAAAATTTAACACTATTTAAAACACACAAAATTTCATTTTTAAGTACAACTTCTCACTTGATTTTTTACTGTTATTTTGCTTGCATTTGCCCACTGCACACTTCATGTTTATGTTTTATTGTGATATTTTTCCTTTGGTCTAAAATTATTATTACACACTTCTGTAACACTTTTTTTATACTTTTTTATGTTTTAATATTTTTTTTCATAAAATGTTAGCTAAAATCCGTAATTTAAACATAATAAAAAAAATATAATTTTAGAAACGTTTGTCCCTGGCAACCTTTACCAGGGATAAACTACGTCATCAAGCAAAAAATCATGCGCATGTCGTAATCTTGTATTCTATCATTCTTGGTACAAACGATAAAAAACAGAATACTTATAAATTAAAGCAGAGAGTTGCCAAACTGAAATCACTAATTAACCTAAACAAAGTGTAATATAAAACACATTTATGAAGTAAATGCATTTATCAATCAATACATTAGTGGCCTTAACTGAATATTTTAACCGTCAAATTATCTCCAACATACAATCAAGAGGATACTTCTACAATTAGTTAAACCAAAAGATTTGTTAATTCTACAATGTAGAGACATAAAAATAGTAGATGTGAAAAGTTCACAGCACCACACAAAAAACAACGCTCATTTGAACTTTGTAATATCACATAGCAGAGCTTCAATTTTGAAGATATAAAAAAACTACAATTAAAAGATTTAGTTATAGGCTCTGCGATTCACACCAATTAAGTATCCTCCTATCAATCAAATGCACGTTAAAAACACTTGTAATCGATCAATCAATCTTCTTAATACCCAAGGGCTTGATTAAAATAAAAATAAATAAATAAATACCCTTAAAACAATTTCGGTCTTACAAAAATATAAAACTTGATTATACAAACTGAGAATATGCAACTAAAAATCCAAAAACACACAACTACCAAACAGAAAGCTAACCTGTTAAAGTCTGCAAAAACCAAAGCTTCAAAGAAATAAAAAGAAAATTTAGAATTAATTTAAGTTATTATCTAGTGAGCTCACGGTCCCAACAAATATATTTCCCAAACCCCCAACAATCCCTATCCCATCCAACACCCCGCCATCCAACAGACAGTCGTGTTCATTTGCGAACTGTTTGTTTAAGCAGCCACACGTATTACAAATTATTTGGAAAAAGTGTGTTTTTAAAAAAACTAAAGAAATTGATATTAAAAAAAATATTTGTGTAAAAAATGCAATTTGCTATTTAAAACAGGTTAGTTAATTATATTAAGCAACAAACACACAAAAAAAGTTGTAGCTTTGTCCTCAGTATTTCTTAATTTACATAAAAACATTTTGTTCACTAAAAATGAGTGCAAGGGTTTGGCAAAGTGAAAAATTTAAAAAAATTATTAATTTGAGGAATATGAAGATGAAGACATCGAAAATAATGCATGAAGTAGACTTCACACCCTCAACCAGAGACTGATATGGTCTATTGTGACGCCTTAATTAGTGAAAGAATTCTAGTATGAAAGAATACGAGAAGTAAAGAGTGGAAGAACAGGAAAAGAGGAAGTAGTGGAAGATAAAAAATCTGACTGCACAATCCAACGACAACCCTACTAAAAAGAAAACTGCCTTACATGTGCCCAGTACCCAGTCTTCAGCCGCGCAGCCAGGGCATTCCCATTACAAATGAGATTCTAGAGCCCGCATCTCGAGACATCTCCTAATTCGCGCAGGAATCTTCTTCCCAGCCACCTCAGGCTGCTGATCTGTAGCCTAGGACAGTGGCACAGATAGTGCTTACTGTCTCCAACTCCTCTGGGTCCTCACACAACCTACATGTATCCGACAAGTCAGATCCCATTCCCACCGCCATCCTGCCTATCATACAGAGGCTTGTGATAATAGCTATCATGGTCCTGACGCAGGCCCTTCTCTTGCCCAGCAGCGCATCTGAATTTGAACTGCTTAGAACCGGTCACAGCCTGCGCGATACCCGTCAGTCCGTTCGGGTACGCTACGCCCGGTTAGTCCCGTTTAGCGCCCATTCCCTTATTGTTCCAAAGTATAATCACATTTGAGGCCTGACCGCCTGCAAACTATCAGGATCCTCCATTTCCGAGCCTAGTTGTAGTGACCCATATTCACCAGCTCTATCATCACTAGATTCTCCATCATCACCAACTTCATCACCGACATCGCAAGCTCTTGAAAAAGATATTATGTAGCAGAACCCGCAAAAAATTAAATATATGACAAAACTATTCACAGAAATGAAGAAATTTTGTATTATATCATACCTAAAATATAAAAAAATTGCAATATATAAATTATCAAATGTCTTCAACATGCGTTTAAAGTTTACACAGAACAGCCCAATGTTGCCTATAGGCAACATCTTATATATCCTTACCCAGGATAGGTAGAACTTTAAATTTTGTTTTATTTCATATCTAGGCACGAGATTGACTTTTAATTTTTTTTAGAATATAATTCTACTGTTGCAATTTATTTCTAGAAATATTTTTATGTACATATGTAAGGATAAGCCCAGCCTTAACAAATTTGCATACATACATTTTTATTTTCAAATTTTGTATATAAATATGTAGACTATTTGCGTTATTGTCATTTGTTATTGAAATATTATCATCTCTGCATATAGGACTTTCAATGTCCGTTGCCTCAATATCGTTCGTATTACCGTCCGTCTCTATGGTAGGAACTGCTCCCGGTTTCAGTTTTAATGCACGTCGGTTGCTAAATCCTTTCCATAATTGTAAAGTAACGAACTCCAAAAGTAAGAATAGTTGTAACTTACCCATTTCAAATTTAAGATTCTTTTCAAAGTCATCTTCTTTAAAATGCAAGGCACAAATTCTTTCATTTTTCTCATTTACCGTATTAACTCTTCTGCAAAACGTTACCCAAAGCTTCCTTTGTTCTAAATCTTTGGGAAAACTGTAAAAGGATACAGATTTTCCACAAGCTATATCAAAAATTTAACACTATTTAAAACACACAAAATTTCATTTTTAAGTACAACTTCTCACTTGATTTTTTACTGTTATTTTGCTTGCATTTGCCCACTGCACACTTCATGTTTATGTTTTATTGTGATATTTTTCCTTTGGTCTAAAATTATTATTACACACTTCTGTAACACTTTTTTTATACTTTTTTATGTTTTAATATTTTTTTTCATAAAATGTTAGCTAAAATCCGTAATTTAAACATAATAAAAAAAATATAATTTTAGAAACGTTTGTCCCTGGCAACCTTTACCAGGGATAAACTACGTCATCAAGCAAAAAATCATGCGCATGTCGTAATCTTGTATTCTATCATTCTTGGTACAAACGATAAAAAACAGAATACTTATAAATTAAAGCAGAGAGTTGCCAAACTGAAATCACTAATTAACCTAAACAAAGTGTAATATAAAACACATTTATGAAGTAAATGCATTTATCAATCAATACATTAGTGGCCTTAACTGAATATTTTAACCGTCAAATTATCTCCAACATACAATCAAGAGGATACTTCTACAATTAGTTAAACCAAAAGATTTGTTAATTCTACAATGTAGAGACATAAAAATAGTAGATGTGAAAAGTTCACAGCACCACACAAAAAACAACGCTCATTTGAACTTTGTAATATCACATAGCAGAGCTTCAATTTTGAAGATATAAAAAAACTACAATTAAAAGATTTAGTTATAGGCTCTGCGATTCACACCAATTAAGTATCCTCCTATCAATCAAATGCACGTTAAAAACACTTGTAATCGATCAATCAATCTTCTTAATACCCAAGGGCTTGATTAAAATAAAAATAAATAAATAAATACCCTTAAAACAATTTCGGTCTTGCAAAAATATAAAACTTGATTATACAAACTGAGAATATGCAACTAAAAATCCAAAAACACACAACTACCAAACAGAAAGCTAACCTGTTAAAGTCTGCAAAAACCAAAGCTTCAAAGAAATAAAAAGAAAATTTAGAATTAATTTAAGTTATTATCTAGTGAGCTCACGGTCCCAACAAATATATTTCCCAAACCCCCAACAATCCCTATCCCATCCAACACCCCGCCATCCAACAGACAGCATCCTCAGGAACAAGTACGAGTGACAATAATCAAAAACCGACAAAAGTACACAACACCTCATCTATACTTTAAGCATTGCATATATAGATGAAATGCTGTGCACCTCCGCCAATTCCCGAACACCGCCACCCGCACCCACTCCATAAGACACTAGACGACGAAATACTGAACAAAACAAAAACTATTACAAATCGAAATATAAATTCATTAACACAGCGAGCCCACCAAACAAATCACCAAACAATTTGTAGAATTTAATTTTATTACTAAAATCGCAGACAAAACATGTTAACGGTCTGCTTAACAAAAATTATTGAATTTCAGCAAAAAGAAAAGCATTATTAAAATTATATACATGTTTATACACAGTTTTCAACTTAAATATCTTAAAGAGTGACAAAATGCAACAATTCTACTTAAGGAATTATAAAAAACGGGAAAACAAAGTTTACACATTTGAATTCCCAAATCCTTCTATAAAATTTAAGCAGAAGAACATGCTAAAAAGCAACACTAACATTTTCATAACACTGTTCTGTGCAGTGTTAATCCTTTTAATAATAGGAGTATTAGTAATTGGGAGGCTTGTCGACGGTTGCGTAGTCTGAGCAGGGCTAAGATAAGATTGAAGATGAGGAATAGTTGTAGTTTTTTCCGGAACGGTGGTAATAGGGAGATGTGGAATAGGTTTATACATAATTTTGCTGGATTCATGAATTATAATCGTGTTTTTTCCTATATCGTGCCATAACCGCCAAAATAACGTAACCAACAAAAAACAAATTTTACAGGAGTAGGTTTTTTTTGTTTCTTATTTACTTGGAAGTTTTTCTATGAAATTATTATAATAGCCTACAAATGATCCTATGCTAGTTTTAGACGAGTATTAACGTTGATTTTTCATTTACAAAAGTGTTTTTGATCATCTTTTTGTCACTTATGCTGGGTACACACAGTGCAATCTACATGCAATCTGTTTCAATGCAACCTCAAAATATCAAAGCGTTTTGATGTTGATGCAATCTGGAATGAATGAAAACGAATTTAATTCACTAGAGTGCGTAAATGTGTTGCATAGTGTGTACCCAGCAATACGTTAGTTTGGTGGTCATTATTGTAACCAGCTAATAATAAAATGTGCTACTTACGTTTTATTATTCACAACTTTTTATTTTCAACTTAAAAATTTTTTTTTTTTGAATTTTTGTAATATAAATGTATGGGTAATTCCATGTCGAAACGACCAAGGGTGGTACACTACCCCTTCCGATTTTAATGAAATTTGGTGAGAAGGTTCCTTTTATCTTATAAAGAACATATCGTCGGTCTCATATAGAAAGGCCCTAACTCGATTTTTTTCGAAATTGAGTTTTTTAGTGATTCCAATACATTTCCCACAAATACGCCTCGTCACAAAAATTTAATACAATAGCATCAAAAATATCAGTTTAATAAGCAATTTAAGAAGCCATTTTACATTATGATACATACAGTTTCTATTATGTTTTTGCCTTCTCCTGTAAAGTTGCGTTTATGTAAATAAGGGCCTTTCTACATGAGACCAACGAACGATATATGAGCGAAAAAAAATTTTAAAATTTAAACAGTTATGTCATATTCAAAATGTCATAATTTCGCCGAATAAGCCGAATGTGTTGAGCTTATTTCTTCAATATCTCGAAAACTACTTGACATAAGAAGATGATTTTAATGTCATTTTAAGGAGAATACTTAGGGCTACAAACCATATATTGACATGGAATTACCCATATGTATATAGAATGTTTATTTACATACACATATCGTCACCTGAAATCCAAAAGACAGTAACTGACAAAAAATTTAAAAACGGTTCTTTTTGACAGCTGTATTTTTAATAATATCAACTTATTCAATCAAAGTTAAGGTTTTGAATTTTTTGTAAGGTACGAATTCACCTGTTTTTCCATTCTTCACATATCGCACACTTGTCTTTTTTAGGTAAATGAACACCTTAATTAAATTTATTATCGAAAATATTGCGAAAAACTCAAACGGACAATAGACAATTTGTTAGATTTCTTTCCTCCAAATATGCTACGTAAAGTTTGTATAAAAATTAAACCCTTTTTAAGAAAGCACGAATAATTAAGGGAGAAAAAAAAAATAATCACCTCTTCCAATATTTTGCTTAATATATTTTATTTTTATTTGATATTTTGTAATTTAAATAAGAGATTTTTAATACCACTTGCTTCAAACCAATAAACGAAACAACGAGTGAATACACATCTTCCAAAAAAATAAGTAAAAACCTTACGGTAGATAAAAGTAATTTTTGTTTCTAAGTTGACTGCATTGTTATTTGTAATATTTTCATTTTAGGCTTTATATTTTTCTAATTATATGGCAGCTCTCTCTTATGTTACTTACGTTATTTTGCGGTCACTAATTTAGGCGTATGTGGGTTACGTTAAAATTGAAGGGCTTGTATTTCTTTCAATACTTGGAATATCGATACTATATTTTACAGGACAACGTGTTGTTACTTACAAAACAATTGTGCATCAAAAATTCAGTTTTGGAAAATATGTTGGTTACGTTATTTTGTCGGTTAAGGCTCGATTTATTTTTCCCAGTTCGTTTATTTAAAATTTACAAAATTATTCTCCCAATTACTCAAAAAAATAAAAAAAGAATATGAACGCTTCACCAGCAAAAACTAGGAAGTAAGGCATATCGACAGTATTCAGCTGTTAGATTCGATATTATTTCTTTCTGAATTCAATTGTTTTGAACTATTTGCGCAAGAATATTGTTCTTAGGTTAGGTTAGAAAGGCTGGTGTGAAGTTTACTTTACTCAAAGACCAATATGGTTAATTGTGACGCTTTAATTATTTATTTATTTTCGCAATATTTAGTCATTTAGGCCAAAAAATCAATAATACAAGTGATAAATGCTTAAGCTACATACGTATATTTAAAATTCATTAATCTATACATACATACATACTATCACTTTATATTAAGGCTCCCCAGCCACAGCAAAAATATAGATATCATAATTATCATCAATCAGAAACTAATCAAGATTATTTAGGAAGTCTAAAATTTTTATCCGGAAAACATTATTGAATAGGAAAAAATACGTAACGAACAATAAAAGATTTTTCGAGGCTGGATGTTGAGATTCTTGGTATACGAATTAATTCCTAGAAGAAGCATAAACTCAAAGGAGTTTAATAATTCAGGTGGTTTACCATTTTTGATAATTTTATAAAACAAAATCATGTTCCGATATTTAATAAAGTTGTTAAAAGTACATCCAAGAAAACTGAAAGCAATATTAGAAAGACGCTATGAACGTCTTACATTATAAACAAAACTAACTATTAGATTGAAAATACTCCTGATCATCCTCAAACGCATAGAACCAGTACCTGAGTAAACTTCAAGGCCATATAAGATATTCGAAAACATCAAAGCATTTGCCAAGTTATACTTGTTCGAAGAGGCAAGTATAAATTAGTAGAATGAATTTAACGCAATATACCATAAACCATATTAATATTGGGATCAAAAGTTTGCTATCCAAATACACACGTAGACACTTTATATGATCAACGAAAGAAATATGAATATTGCTCAAAACTATATTACGGTCAGGATAAAAACGACTATATAACATAATTGCTTTAGACTTCCTAGGATTAATAGATAATGAATTAAAGGGTTCCATTCACGTACCCGATCTAAGCAAAAATTTTCAATATTATTCTGTAAAACATCACTAAAGTCAACTCTGCTTTTAAAGAGTATGAAGACATCATCGGCAAAAATGAATGGTTGGCATAACGATGTAGTACCAAAATCAGATAAGCTATTAATATATCGGGTGATTTTTTAAGAGCTATAGGAAAGTTAAAAAAAACACATAAAATTTAGAAAAATGCATGAAATCTTTATTAGAATCAATAGTACGGTCCATATAATTTAATGTTTGAAGATTATTTCATGCAAATGTTGACCGTGACTGCGCCTCAAATGGTCCATCCACTTAGTCCAATTTTGGCATACTCTTTCCAACATTTCGGCCGGTATCTCATGAATAAATGCTTCAATGTTGTCTTCCAATGCGTCAATTGAAGCGGGCATGTGTATAGACATGAGCTTTAACAAAGCCCAACAAAAAATAGTCTACAGGCGTTAAATCGCACGATCTAGGCGGCCAATTGACCGGTCCCGAACGTGAAATAAAATGTTCACGGAAATCGCCTCTCAATAAGTCCATTGTTAAGCGTGCTGTGTGCCGTGTTGTTGAAAGCACATGTAATGCAAGTCAAGCTCCTGCATTTTGGGCAAAAAAGGTGGATATCATCTCACGGTGGCGCTCACCATTCACAGTTACGTAACGATTCGCATCGTCTTTGAAGAAGTACGGTCCAATGATGCCATCAGCCCATAAACAGCACCAAACTGTAACTTTTTCTGGATGCATTGGTACCTCTTGCAATGTTTCTGGATGATCTTCACTCCAAAATCGACAATCATTGAGCCAAAAATGAGCTTCGTCGCTGAACAAAAGAAGCGCGCGATGAACTTTCTTAACAGAGCACGCATTTTAATAATAAAATTCAATAATTTGCAAGCGTTATTCGTTTGCGGCGCTATGCTCCCCAGAGGCGTAAAAGGATATATAAATATATATATATTCGTTTGTAAGACGATTCATGGTAAAATTATAAACCAAACTGAAGATATTTGACAGTGAAACAAAACACGAAACGTGCGTCAGCTGTTTAAACCAGTATTTCCAAAAAGATAATAGCTAATAAATCACCCATTATAACGTAAAAAGTAGTGGCCCTAAAACGGAACCCTGAGATATACCCGTAGGTTAGATACGCAAAGCACAAGTAGCACCATTATGTTTTACGTATTGAGATCGACCAGCCAAATATGAAAAAATGAGTTTACAAGCATATATAAAGTAAGAATTGAAAACGCGAAAAATAATTATATAAACAAGAAAATAAACAATGCCAAAGATCAAAAACAAATGTGGAAAGAAATAAAAACTTTAGTGATGAAAAACAAGAAATCTGTGATAAAAACTGTGATATTAAACCTAATAGAATATAAAGAAAACAATCAAATAGCTAGTCAATTTAATAACTATTTTGTTAGTAGTTAATGGCAATAAGAGACTCGATTAAAGAAGTGCAATATGTAAACAATATTAATAACACTAGTCATAATTTCAAATTTCGTGCAATAACAATAGTAGAACTAAAAAATACAATAAAACAACTTAACAATAAGCCAGACTATACAAAAATATCAAATAAAATTATTATTGACAATTGGAACATAACGGGAGATATCTTGTTAAATATAATTAATAAATCACTAACTAATGGAGAACTCCAAGAAAGCTGGAAAGAAACAATGGTAACACCGGTTGAAAAGGTGACACACACGAACAAATGTGAGGAATTTCGTCCTATAAACACTTTAAAAACGTGTGAGAAAATACTGGAAAAGGTTGTGAAAGATCAATTAGAATGCTACATGGAAGAAAAATATATACTATCAAAATACCAATCTGGTTACTGGAAGAAATATTCATGTGAAACTGCAGTAAATTATGTTATAAATAGATGGAAAACAATTTAAAAAAATAGAAAAATTATGGCAATTTTTTTAGACTTTAAAAGAGCGTTTGAAACAATTGACAGAAAAATAATGTTTAAAAAACTTCATATGTACGGAATAAAGAATATTGAACTTAATTGGTTTAAATCTTACTTATCAAATAGAAAACAAATAACAACAGTTAATTGTGTACAATCTGAATCAATTGAAAACGAATTTGGTGTTCCACAAGGATCAATCCTAGGTGCACTACTATTTAGTATTTACATAAATGATATGCCGAACATCTCGACAAAAAGTGAAATAATTTTATATGCAGATGATACTCTGATATTTACAGAAGGAGATAATGAAGAACAGTGTCAAAATAATCTGATGGAAGACATAAACAATATAATTATTTGGTTAAATATAAACAAATTAAAATTAAATGAAACAAAAACGAAAATAATAGAAATAAACATGACTAGTAACAGAAATTTGATGATTAATAATTCTAGTAATATACAACAATAAGGACACAGAAAGTTTATATAAAAGTAATTAAACAAGAAATAACGTTTATTCAGTTCAAATATTTTCTTTAGAATGACAATAATTTCACAATATAAAAGCTATAAAAACAAAAGCTAATACGATTGAAAATGTTATTTCAACACCCCCTCTCAATCGATTAGTCCAAGTTGATCACGTAATTTAACAAAACGACAGGAGTCTGTTGACTTTGTAAAAATATCTGCCAACTGCATCTCGGAAGGTATTAATTCAACACTTATTATGCCACTTGCAATATTATCTCGAATAAAATGGTGTTTTATATCTATATGTTTTACATGTTTCGTTTCAAGGTTTGTTGCCATTCCAATACATCCTCTGTTATCTTCAAAAATCTTTATTTGATAGTTGTCATCTATTTCCTTGAGATTTTTCATGATTCCTCTTATCCAAATAGCTTCTGCTGTCGCTAAACTAAGAGCTATGTATTCAGCTTCTGACGATGATGTGGCTACTGTTTGTTGCTTCTTACTGCACCAAGAAATTGTACAGCCATAGACTTTAAATAAGTATCCACTTACTGACTTTCGATCTGATATATCTGAGGCCCAATCTGCGTCTGCATATCCAATTACTGGTTCATTGTTGTTCTTTGGAAAATGTAATTTCATAGACGAAGTTCCTTTAATATACCTCAAAACTCTCTTTAAATGTTGCCAATGTATGTATATCGTTTGGATTTTGTTGAAACCTACCTAGGTAGACGACATGATAGCATATATCGGGTCGTGAACACAACATAATGTACATCAAGCTACCTAAAAGTTCACGATATGGTTGGTTTGTACCTTGGTCGGTTCTATTAATTTCCACCTGCAATCCTTTTTCCATTGGAGTCTTTACTAAATTGCACTCCGACATTCCAAATTTATTCAAAATCTTGTTAATACTCGACTCCTGCGATATAGATAAGCTTCCATCGCTTAATGTAATTTTCATCCCTAAAAAGTACTTTAAATCGCCACAATCTGACATTTCAAAATTTCTTTTAAGGTCAGCTTTTAATTTGTTTATGCTCTCAATTTTACTTCCAACAATTAGCAGATCGTCCACATACAAAATTAAATACAACGCATCAGTTTTATTTTTGTCGATTTTAACATATAAACAGTAGTCATGTTTTGATCTTGAAAATCCTAATGATTCAATGAAGTGATTAAATTTGTCATTCCAGCATTTAGGAGCTTGTTTTAAACCATAAAGTGATTTCACTAATTTGCAACATACGTCGTTATTTCCTTTTACACCTTCCGGTCGAGCCATGTAAATGGTTTCCTTCAATTCTCCATGTAGGAATGCCGTTTTAACATCCAGTTGATGAAATTTGTAACCATAATGAAGGCCAATAGCCAGCACTAGCCTTATTGTGCATAACTTTGCAACAGGAGCATATGTTTGCCAGTAGTCAATGCCGTAATTTTGAAGAAATCCTTTGACAACCAATCGTGCTTTGTATCTTGTTAAGTTTCCGTTGTGATCTTCTTTTATTCGAAACACCCATTTCGATTTTAGCAACTTGACATTAGGTGGAACTTTAACTTCCTCCCAAACATGATTTACTTTCATAGAATTTAATTCATCTTTAATAGCATTCTCCCACTGCTTTGAGTCTTCTCTATTAAAAATATCAGCATATGTTTGAGGTTCTTGATTTTTAATCACTTCGGCATTGAAACCAGTTATATAATCAAAAAATTTGCCTGGCAATCGACTTATTCTTCCACTTCTTCGTAATTCGTTTTCCGAAAGCGATATATCTCTAGATATTTCTTGGTTAGTTTCGTCTAAATTCATAACATCGGACCCAAGGGCTGGAGTAAGTAATATATTTTCATCTTCTGTTATGTCGAATTCTGGTGGGGATTCATTTGAAGTGGAAATATCAATTTTTTGATTGGAATCAGACACAGCAACATATTCATCTTCTTCCCCCTCTTGCTCGTGACTGTTTCGTTCAATTATATTTGGAATTTTTAAGGGTTTTATGTCCGATTTGAAGGGATAGCAAGTCTCCTCAAATTTAACATCACGAGCTAAAACAACTTTACGGTTTTCCATGTCCCATAAACGGAAGCCATTTGGAGCGTAACCAATCATTACCATTTTCTTTCCTTTTGGATCAAGTTTCTTTCGCTTGGCATTAGGCACCCAACAATAAGCTTTGCATCCAAAGATTCTTATTTTCTGAAGGTTCATTTTATTACGATACCATAACTCGGCTGGAGTTGCATCTTCTTTAATTGCTCTAGTAGGACATCTATTAATAATATACACCGCAGTTAAAGCAGCTTCGTTCCATAGAAATTTTGGCACTCCAGATTCTAAAAGCATTGATCTGACCTTCTCAAAAATTGTTCTGTTGAATCGTTCCGAAACCCCGTTTTGTTGTGGGGTATAAGAAACAGTAGTTTCGACTTGAATACCTTTAGTCTTGTACCAATTTAGCTGCTCCAATGACAAGTATTCTCTTCCTTGATCAATGGTAAGTGTGGATATTTTAGATTCAGGAAACATTGCACTTACCAAAGCCTCATATTCTTGAATCTTGTCAAAAACTTCTGACTTCTTTTTAATACAAAACATCATTGCGAAATGTGTTAAATCATCAATAAATGTAACAATATAATTTGAACCATTCCAAGCCGTAGGTGTGATTGGTCCGCATACATCAGAGTGAATTCTTTGAACAACTCTTGTAGCTCTGGGTCTTGTACCATCAAAAGTATTTCGACAAATCTTCGATTCCATACATACATCACAAAAGCCAAGATTATTTCGTTTCAGTTCACGATTTATTAATCCCAATTTCTTAAGCTGCTCGAATCCAGAAATACCAATATGCCCCAGACGCTTATGCCACAATTCAAATTCATTTTGACTGCACGATAACGCATAACCCGTTCCACAATTTAAATGTAATTCCAATAAGTTATGCTGTTGCGATTTCTAATTCACCTTTTAATATTACAGCTTTTTTATTTAAAAAATTTACTGAAAGACCAGATTTTGTTAATTTCCGCACAGATATCAAATTATCTCTTAAGTCTGGAGTATATAAAACATCTTTTATTGTAACTTCTACACCCTTGTCAGTAATACCATTTATATTTCCGACATGATTGGCAACTATTGATTCATTATTTTTAGCAACATTTATTTCCACCGGAATTTTTAGCTTTTTAATTAAAGAAAAATATGTTTTCTGATTTGCCAAGTGATCACTTGCACCAGAATCCAATTTAAAACTAATTTTATCAGCAACATACCGGTTATCATAATTTTTCCTTTTTACCATGAAGGAAACCGCTTTGGTATTTGCAACTTTTGCTTCACCCTGCAAGCAATTCTTGGCTTGATGACCAAATTTATTGCATTTAAAGCATTTTCCTTTAAATCTCTTCTTATTTTGGAACTTCTTGCTGGAAAATGCTAATTTTTCTTCAGGGATTTCACTATTACGGTCAGAAAACTTCGCTTCTTCTGAAATCAAGCGCTCTTTCAAAAAAATTTAAATTTAATTTGCCATCTTCCACATTTTGTAGAGCCGTAACGAGAGGGTCGTATTTCTCTGGTAGTGTTAGAAATAGCTGTGCCAATACATCAGAGTCTTCCATCTTAGCACCAGCCAATTTTAGTTGACGAATTAAGTTTTCAAAAGCTAATATGTGAGACACAATTGAGTCCCCTTCGTTCATTCTTAACTTTACCAGTTTCTTTCTTAAAAGCAGTTGGTTCACAACAGATTGTTTAGCAAAGGCGGCTTGCAAACTAGTCCACATCTCAAAAGCAGTTTCTTGTTCCCGTATAAAGCTTAAACAATCCGAATGAACAAAACTTACGATTCTATCTTTTGCTTTCTTGTCCTTCTTAGAAAATTCTCCTAAACCAGTTGCATCACTTGGAGGAGTGCCGGTTAGAACATCCAATAAGTTGAGTGAATCCAGATGAGTTTTCACCCGAAACTGCCAGTCGTCAAATCCCTCACCTTTAAATTGAGGAATTCCGTGTATATCTTTACTATCGCCCATAACCTCTCGTAATATACAACAATAAGGACACAGAAAGTTTATATAAAAGTAATTAAACAAGAAATAACGTTTATTCAGTTCAAATATTTTCTTTAGAATGACAATAATTTCACAATATAAAAGCTATAAAAACAAAAGCTAATACGATTGAAAATGTTATTTCAACAATAATGAAATAATTGAAAAAGTTGAACAAATAAAATATCTTGGCTTTATAAATGATAAAGAACTTAAATTTAAAGAACATATGAACTATATTTGTAAACAAATTGGTAAAAAAAATTGGGGTTTTTAAAAGAATTAGAAATAAATTATCAACAATAACAGCAATTAATATATATAATATGATTATTAAACCACATTTTGAATTTGGTTCAACAATTATTTATACATGTTGTACAAAAACTCAAATCGAAAGATTAAAAAAATTACAGAATAAGGCAATGAGAACAATTTTGAAATACAACATTTATACTCCAATTGAATTAGTGTTAAATACGCTTAAGTGGTTAAAAATAAATCAAAGATTGGAATTAAATACCATACTTTTTATACAAAAGATAAGAATGGGAAAGGCGCCAGAATATCTATGCGAGCAAATTAATTATGTAGGAGATGTGCAACCGTATGGGCTGAGAAATGCGGGAGACTTTAGAATGCAACGAGTAAACACAACAGCGATGCAACGATCACTTTTCTATAAAGGACTAGAAGTATATAATTCATTACCAAATAAAATCAAAGATCAAACAAATAAATAAATTTTTAAAAAAGATTGTGTAAATTTTGTAAGAAACAATGTACATTACTTAGAATCCTAGAGCAAACACAAAAATTGTAAATTTATGTAACCACAATGTGAATTTTAAAAGTATAAAAATACTAATAAATAAATAAAGTTTAGTTATTTAATAAACTAAACTAAACTATGAATGAGTCAGTCACTCACGCAACTCTTTTATATGTGTATATAGATTACAGGGTTGATAAAGTTGGTACACTTGTACTTTTTTTGGTACAATTCAAAACTAAAAAGTACACTGGTACCCCCGTGACTCATTTGGTACTATTTCCAAATTTTTTCAAACCTAGCCGTAGTTGATATGAAATGGTAACTCGTTTTTTCTGTCTAATGAATATAAGCGGAGTTTAGTGTTTGGTGCAAATAGTCTTGCGAAAATGCATAATGTCGTAGCATTTTTATGAAATCTAAGGGAAACTCCATTTTTTGTTGTTGGATTTAACAAAACAGCTATGATATTTTGCATTTGCTCTTTTGCAAGACCATTTGCACCAAACACTGAATTCCGCTATTGTGAATTGATTTTTGCACTTGTTCACTTAACGATTAATTATGCCACATCCTAAATTTAGTATCAGCGGCAGCATGTGTGCATTTTCTGATGATTTTGACAAGTTTTTTAAAGATATAGGAAACCACTTCTGCAAAAGTTCTACATAGTAGAAGAGACGACTTCCTCTCAATTCGAAATTATTTTGGAACGAACTCATAATATTTTCAAATATTCGCCAATAAGATGGTTGTCACGTCAAGAAGTAATCAACAGAATTTTGGAACAGTGGGAGCCCACTCCATTAATATTTTTCTTCGAATTATTTTTAAGGAGATTTAACAAGCGCTAAATAAAATTTTTTTTTATTCGGACTTTCTACTGCTTTCCTGTTTCTGCAGTACAAATTAAAAATTGTAAACACAATATATTTGGAAATGCTCGTATGCAAATATTTGAACGCTTAAAAATTTAATTTTCCACAAAAAGACAATTAATTCTAAAAAGCGTATGAAAACGATCTCTGGCTGCAATCAAAAATAAAAAGGGATTTTTCGACCCTAAAAACCGCATGATACAGGTCTGGCTAGACCAAATACAATTTGTTTGGCTCTATTCTTGAATATTTTGGAAAACGAAAAATTTTGAAAAATCTGGGGCTCGCAATTCATTTTTAACCTATGGTTTCTTTGGCAAAGTTTCTTGGAATGACTTATAGAACAAGCATCGCGATGGGCTTTTGACGCAAAAAAATTTTACCCCTTGTTTCACTTGATATTTCAAAATCGTTTAGTTAAGTTAATTATAGGAGAATGATTGACAAATGTCGGATTATTTGGATTATCTTTGTTATGCTTGCTGTCAAGGCGAATTCATGTATACGGTGGTGGCGATACTACAACACCAAAAACACAACATTGTATTTGATTTGTTGCTTTCGTTGGTCGATATGTCAAAAACACAAGTAACTTTTGACATTTCTCTCTCTTATTTAGAAAAAAAGTAGCACAGCTGTGCTGTCTTACCTACAAGGGAGATCTCAGTTTACTGACTATTATGTATTGAAATTCTCCTTTCTAAATTCAAAGCAAAAACTAAACAAATTTTATTGAAAATTAAAAAGTTTAATTCGACAAAACTAAATATGAAATGTTTATTATGAAAACTTAATATAACAATAAGTTAAATATACAACATTATTCCCTACTTAACTACTTAACTTGTTAAAACCATGTTAATTAAAATTTGCTACTATGGATTAAGCTGAGGCCTTGTTGATGTGTCTTCTGGTGTAACTTGTACCGGTTGTGTTTTCTGGTCATGTTCCGGTGGTGACCATTGAACATTTAAATAAGTATTCGCAATTGCAGCATGTTGAGTTGGAGTCGTCTGATTATTTGGAACTGGCAATTCATTGGTTTAAGTACTCGTACTTTCGGCATGTTGAGTTGGTATCTTTTGATTATCTGAAATTAGCTTACGTAAATATTTAAAACTTCAAAATTAACACCTTGGCCAAAAAATAAATAAAATATACAGATAATTTAGTTTTGCAACAATGATTTATTAGAAATATAGCCTATTATTTGGTCAATATTTCCCTTAAACAATTTCCCTTGGAAATTAATCGTACCTTTATCCGAAAGTCTTTCTTCTGATTTTTAGTAATTTTAGTATACAAATCTTCTGGTTTGATAAGATCGAGATGAGTTCATAACACTCTGCCTAAAAATAATTGAGTTGGTGGATAACCTGTTGTGGAATGAGGTGCTATCCGATATTGTAATGGAAACATATTCAATTTTGGCTGGAGGCTGTTATGGGACGTTTGCATCATTTTTAAAGCATTCTTTACCGTTTGGATATGGTGGGGTGTCATAAAGCCATAGGACATAAGGCCATATGGCGTTCAGTCCCATTATATTGAGACTTAATGGCATATGCCCTTATGTCTCAATGGAATGGGATTTGACGCCATAAATTTTTTCCGAAAAATAAGACGTAAAGCCATATTTTTGATAATGATTGCATGCCACCCCATTTCATGTAAAAAATGCATTGTTGTTTCATGTCGCCCTGTTTTATGACAAAAATGCATTTGTCTGTCAAAATGTTGTTGGCAATCAATCAAATTCCGACATTGCAGGTGGTCCACGATTTTATTTTTTGTTGTTAATTTCGGCGGTATGAACTAAGTTCCCATTTTATTTTTTGGGGAGTTAGTACATATGAACAAAGTCTCCAAAAAGTAGTAATAAACTAAACCCCTAAATTAATGTTTGGGGACTAAGGTTCATTTCTTAAATGTTTTTAAATTTTGCAATGAGAAATTATATTATTGCAAGGGACCGTTATAAACGGGCCCGTCACAGCATGTTTACAAAAATTTCAAAGCATAGCCGGCCTTCGGCAGGGCGCAAGAATTTCCTCCTATATGGTATAACAAAGACCGGCTTCGCTTACTAAAGCTTCTCTGTATAGCCGGCCTTTGGGCGGGCGCAAGAATTTCCTCCTTTAAGCTAAGTTCACAATCAAAAAAACATTTTCATTTGGTGTTCATAATAGAGCAACAATTTCTTTTGCAACCACACACATTTTGCATTAGGAAACCGTTCGCAAATTTTAGCCACAACAATATTATGCATTTATTTTTATATACATTTTGTTAAAATTTTCATTCAAAACTAAATAAAATTATTTTAAACGTCAGAAATAATTTCATACAAATTGTTGCTGAAGTTCTAGTTGACTCAACTTTAGTTACATTTTTAAAAAAATTCAATTCACATTTTTGTTCTAAAAATGAAAGGAAAACATATGAAATACTTTTGGAAAAAAAAAGATAAAAGAAAAAACGAAATTGTTTTTTTGATTGTGAACGTAGCTTTATGGTATAACAAGTACCGATTTCGCTAAGTAAAGCTTCTAAAATCTGCCTTGTTTCCGAACGAAGGCCGAATTCGCAGAGAAGCTTTAGTTAGCGAAGCCGGTGTTTGTTATACCATAGAGGAGAAAATCCTCGCGACCGGCCGAAGCCCCGGATGTATAATTTAGCTTAACGGCTTGTTGTCTGTTATTAAAGTGAAATGTCGTGTATAGACACAGGAAGCATTTCTTTACAGCCCACACTATTCCTTAAGCTTCTTTGTCGATTTGAGGATAAGGTTGTTCCGTAGCTCTTATTGTTCGGCTCGCATAAGAATTCGGGCGTTCTTGGCCATTTATAAGTCTATGCGAAAGATCAGGACCCGTTTTACTTGCATCAGTTGCTAATTGAAGTGGCAATGAAGGATCATAAGTTTCTTCGGTCCAATCAAAACATTCGTTTTTAAACATGTCTCTTTACGGCTTTGCCTTGTAGATTTAGCTGGGATAAACGCATTATAGTAAGTTGCGTTACCTAAAAACAGCTGTAGTTCCTTCGAAGTTGCTGGCTTAGGAGCATTTAATACGGCTTCGATATGTTTTACAGATTTCTGAATTCCTTGGGAATTAATATTATGGCCCAAAAACTCTACTTCTATAGCCGCAAAGACACACTTCAAACGATTAAGCTTAAGGCCATGTTTTTCATTCTTTCCAATAACATATCCAGAATATTAAAAAATGATTCAGTCTTTCCCATATACCAAAACGTCATCAAAAAAACTCCCCAAATGAGGAATTCCTAGAAGAACAGATTCCATTCGTCTTTGCCACATCGCTGGCATATTTGCAGCACCATACATAACTCGATGAGTAGGAGTATTCATCGTCAACGAATGACTAAATAATTCGTCCACAGGTGAATGTGTATATGCATCAATTATGTCTTAGCGACAGGATATTGTTGAGCCTCTCATTTGGTTAAATGACCATTTGAGGATTAGGGGTAGTTTTATAGTTCCCGGTAATCTGAATCTGTCCATTCTTTTTAGCTACCACATGAGTCCGAGTAATCTACCCGTTTGTAATAAGACTACGTGACAATTTTTTGACCAAATGAATTTGACACCTAATCTTTATGTAAAATTGTCCGCTGAATCCGAATATGAAGTCAGAATTTTCAAAAAAAGAACAGTTTTCGAGATATTCCAAAATAACCGTTATTTGTGTTTTTAAAAAAGATGCTGTGACTGAAATGCAAATATCCAAAAAATAAAATTTTAGCCTATTTCTATACGAACATTTTGTGCCAAATAGGAACCAGATCGGTGCAAAAATGGCAAAGTTACAGAAGATTAATTGAATTAACCCACGGCAAATAAATACACAAAGCTAAATTTTTAGTAACAATAAATATTAAAAATTGCTTAAAACTATTGAATTTCTATTTGGGTTAATTTATAAAATCTTCTGTAGCTTTGTCATTTTTGTACCAATATATGTCTTGTTGGGCGCAAAATGTTCTTATTAAAATAATCTAATGTCGCATGCAATAAAACATTAGGATTTTTAAATCATTGGTTTAAAAAAAATAACTTGAAAAGAGCAAATTTGAACAAAATCATAAAAATTTCGATGAAGCTTGATATTTGTCCCCAGTAACTCTGTCATTTCTTGACCAATCTTCACAAGCAATCCATGGTTATTTTAGAAATTTTATAATCTTTCACTAAAAAGAAAGAATTACATAATCCGTTTACAATTTTTGAAAATATTTGCATTTCAGTCACATCATCTTTTTTAAAAGCCCAAATAACGGTTATTTTGGAATATCTCAAAAACTGTTCTACTTTCGACAATTCTGACTTCATATTCGGATTCAGCGGAATTTTACATAAAGATTAGCTGCCAGATTCATTTGGTCACGACTTTGTTGAAATTTTGTCACGTAGTGTAACCTAACGCAATTTTCTTCTCTTATTTAGCGTAAGTATCTCTCAGAGCCAGTGGCATCTCTCTAGCTTTTGCAAACACAGGTCTTTCTTAAGGTTGAAGATGTGCAAAAATTGGCGGGCCCAACTGTATACCCGCTGTATCTCCGAAAACATAATCATACCTTGCAAGCAATTCATTATGATGAAGTTTTTGTTGATCATTTGGTAAACTTGGCTTTGTAGGTTTAACGGCATTAATATTTTTGTGCTCAATCGATAAAAAAGAGTTTAATCGTCTTGGTGTATTCCCAACTTTTACAGTCACAGGTAAACAACCCACACACGAGATTTTATGACGACTGTAACTGGAAAATTGTCTAAGTTTTTGCAATGCAAAATTATTTTTAATACGTCGAAAAGTGTTTATACTAATAATACCGCAGGGTGCTCCAGTGTCCAGTTCCATATTGTGCCATGTATTACGAGTTTCAATAATTTCCTATCTTGTTGTCATAAGCATCCGATTCTAAACTTTCGACTTCTTTTAAGGCCCAAATACCCTGATCAAAATACTCATCAAGAATTGTGGTAGTATTAGTGAAAATGTGTTTGTATGTGTCACACCGATGATGCTGGATGGAAAATTAAAAAAATATAGATATGACGGCGAATATTACGTCCAGCACATGTATACAAGATAATTTGTCTGCTGGACAAGCATTTGTATTTGTATTTGGCCCTTTATTTTTGACTTACAAACCTTTGAAATATGCCCACGCTACCTGCATGAAGAGCATTCTGCATTGTTTAATTTGCATTGTTTTTTAAATGCTGACCACCACATGCATTGCACATGTACCTATAACACGACTATCAACAGACTGTTGTTGTTTTGGTATTTGGCGTGCTTTGTTCTTAACAAATCCCAGTTTATTTGTACATTCCTGTAACGGCATTTGTTGTGTCTGATTTACTTCAATAGACACGTTGCGGGATACTTCAAACGATTGCGCAATTTCGTATGCTACAGCGAAGGCATCAGGCTTCTTACTTATAATGGCATTTCATACCATGAGCGTTTCCAACCCATAAAAAAAGTTGTTCAATTAGCATTCTGTCAAGAAAATTACCATATTCAGAGTGTGTGTGATGCTTTGCTTTAGTCGGAGGCCAAAATTAGCTAATGATTCACCTTTCGCTTGTATGATTTGAAGAAACTTAATACTTTCGGCAAATTTGTCGTTTTATAAATAATAAAGTGCTTTTCAGAAGCCTGCTTTACCTATGGAAAATTATGAATCGATCACCACGAAATTTGACAGTGTGATGATTGAGATGAAAAATAAAGTGGGGTTATTTGACCCAAACAGGGGCATCCTAGGCGCTGCAAGGGCCAAATTTAAGAATTTTATTAAACCGCCATAATTGTATGGTTGAAATTCTTAAATTTGGCTCCTGCAGTGCCAATGATGCCTCTAGATGGGTAAAATGTATGACCAACCGGAATTTCGGTTTTTTTAGTTTTTTTTTCAATAAGTTAAAGCGTTTTTGAGTTACGCGAACATATGTTGTGCAACCTCCTCCATTTTCGAAATAACGGTATATCTCGAAAACCAGAGCCAACCTAAAAAAAAAACGGCGTGCACCACTGGATTCAGCGTACCCGAATTATGTTAAAACGCCATGTGCCCGGCTTGTCTGTTTTTTCAACTAGCATAGTGTTATCAACAATAGCGTTAAGTTGTAAGAAATTTGTCATTGCTCAGCAACCTTTTTTTAAGCCATGCTGGAAAGGAGATAGAAATGATGATGCTTGTTGAGAGAGACAATTAGTTATGCACTTCTCAAAGAAAACTCGTTGTGATCATTTAAGGAGCTGGCTTTGAAAGCTTAGTCTTCCTACATGATGGTATGGGTCGCCTATAGCTTGTGAAGGAGTCGTAAGCAGTAATTCGTGATGGCTATATGCATTTTTCGAGCCCAAATAATTCCTCTTTGGTGGCTTTCCTGCTAAACTTATACAAACAAACAAAAATGAAATGAAAAAATATTTAAAAGTTTTACACGAAAAACATTATTAGAATCGGAAAAAATACGTAGCTCAAAGAGTAGCTCATTCTTCCACCACCTTGCAATTTTTACCTTAAAATATCTTCTAAGCAAGGTTAAATTCTGGAAATTAAAAGTTTAGGATTTTTACGCATATGTGATAACATACAATCAAGGTTTAATAGTTAAAAAAATCTTATTTTATTTTTTATTTACAGTTATCAAAATTATTTAAACGATTTACCATTGGAATGTTCTTTGGTTGTCGATGATAACAAAACTGCCACAACTTTGTTAAATTGCTCTGAAGAACCGACTAAAGAAATTCAAATAGTAACAGTTTGTCCCATATGTGACAAAAATATTAGCGGATGCGATAGTTTGATTATACATATGCGAACACAACATGATATTGAAGATCCCAGTAAGTTATTACCCAAAAACGTTAATCCAAAGCCAATAGAAGACTTTTGCTGTAGATTATGTTCTTGTAACTACACCAATAAATACAAATATCTATACCATTTAAAACATAAACATGGAATACATGAAACAAAACCGAAGCAAAATAAAACGGATAAAATTATAAAATGTCGTTCATGTGATTATATAGCCAGAACGTATGCGGCTTTAAGTTATCACACTCGGTCAAAGCATGGCACCGAAAAAGACAAATTTAAATGCAAATTTTGTTCGCACATGTGTCTAAAGAAATTTGATTTATTAACACATGTAAAAAATTATCACAAGGAACTGATTAAAACTCTTAAGGCCAAAGCAGAGAGTAAAGGAGATCTGGGGTAAGATTATAAATATGCATATGTATATCGTGAATAAAAAGTCAAGTTTTTTTTTTATTTAAACTTAATAATTGCACAAGAAAACTTGCTGTACACTCATTGACTATTCCTGTTACTTTAAAATTAAAATATTTTATTTTTGTTGAACAGCAGAGAAATTCCAAATGATACTGCTACGTTAAATTATGAAAATTTGTCCACATCAAAGATGTCAGCAATACAAGAAGACAATTCCCAAGATGGAAGTGAAAATTCTTCTAGCGATGATGACACACCTTTGGCCCAAATCAGAAAACCGAACTTCTTAAGTTTAAACACTGATTTAGAGGAAGATAAAGAACAATTTAGTGATGAAGAGTTTATAAGAAGTATTTTAAATATTAAAAAAAGAAACATTAAGCCATCGTCTAAATCACTAGCCAGACGTTGTGATGAATGTGGCAATATTTATAAAAATTATAAAGCTCTTTATGCCCATCAAAAACATGTACACATAAGTGAAGATAAATATAGTTTGTGTCCTCATTGTGGTAAAAAATATAAAAGAAAAGCTGATCTTAGAATACATATTGAAAAGACACATATACCTAAAGATCCCAATGCTGCAAAACAACCAGCAAAAGTTAGAGAGAAGCGTTTTATGTGTACAGAATGCTCGTACGTATGCACCACTATAACTATTTTAAATATACACATCAATCGTCATCATACAGGGGAGAAACCTTATAAATGTGATATATGCTTTAAATCGTTTATTGTACCGTTTGATTTGAAAACTCATCGATATTTGCATACAGGTGAAAGGCCATATAAATGTCCGATTTGTTTAAAGGGATTTCGTGACAATTCTCATATGGTTAAACATAAACGGATACATAGTAATGAACGCCCCTATAAGTGTAAAGAATGTGGGAAAAGTTTTACACAATCATATAACTTATCGGTGCATAAACGAACTCATCTGAAGGAGAACAAATTAAATTGCGCAGTTTGTGGTAAAGTATTTGAAAATAGATCGTTATTGAATTTACATCGTATTAATGAAGATCATCATGATGATGTATAAATTATAATATTGAGGGAATCTATTAATAAAATTTTAATATTTAAGATTTATTGTTAACTGGCCTTTAAACCCGGCGATGCTCGGAGTCAAACTATCATAAAAATCATTTTCCTTTGTAAAAATATTTTATCCCAAATATCGAGCCCTAACCAAGAAAACAACGTAACCGAAAAAATCAAATTTTACAGGAGATATTTTTTTTATTTTATTTCATACTAGCTGTCCGCTCCGGCTTCGCTCGGTACTTGATTACTAATGATCGGTGGAGCCGTTTTCTGATTTTAGGTAAATCGAAAAAAGTGGGCGGGGCAATATTTTCTTTCCGTAAAAACCTAAGTTGGACCATGACGATCATTTTAAAGAAAAAATCGTCCAAATAAATAGAAAAAATGGGCGTAAAAGTAGGCGTGGTAAATTTTTCTTTCTATGAAAACTTAAAATGGATTAATACGAACATTTAAAAGAAAAATTAGAGAAATCGATGGAGCTGTTTTCTGATTTAAGGTAAATCCAAAAAGTGGGCGTAAAAGTGGGCGGGGCAAAATTTTCATTCCGTACAAACCTAAGTTGGACCATGGCGATAATTTTAAAGGAAAAATCGACCAAAAAGGTCAAGCCGTTCTCAAGTTATGCGCTTAATAGAAAAAGTGGGCACAAAAGTAGGCGTGGTAAATTTTTCTTTCGATGAAAACTTAAAATGGATTAATGCGAACATTGGAAAGGAAAATTTGTCAAATCGATGGAGCCGTTTTCTGATTTTAGGTAATTCAAAAAAAGTGGGCGGAGCTAAATTCTTTCCGTATGAACCTGAGTTGGACCATGGCGATCATTTTAAAAATCGTCCAAATCGGTCATGGCGTTTTCAAAATATGCGATCAGCAACACACAACATTTCATTTTTATTATATACATAGAAAATTTTGTATGAAATTTGTCGCTTACGATAAAATTGTTCTTGACATTTTAGGAGATGATCCAAGGGTTGCCAATAAAGTCATTTATTAAAAAAACAAAAATTTAAAATGATGTCGCTTACGTTATTTTCGCGGTTAGAGCTCGATATGTATTCAAGTCGGCTTATACGTTTTTGTAAAATTTTATTAAATTATTATTTGGCAAAAATTGGGTTTTTACTCTTTTTAGCCCTTTTTCTTCTATTTAGGAATTTTTGCTATATCTTGCTTTGAATTCTGTTTGTATTGCATTAATTTTTAAGTTTTCACCAATTGACCTTAATGAAAAACATATAAACAAAAAGTACCAGTTTTATTTCGCAAAACGCCAAATTGGTTTTATGGTGTTCTGAAGTTCGTGCGTTTTGTTTGCAATCTGCCATAAATTCCCTTGAGCAAACTTTTACTATTTAAAGTCACCAAACTTCTTGAGATTGCGATTTACAGTACACGTATTATGCAATTTCAAGTTAAGATTGCAAATGTTAAGCGTTGTGTATTTGCAAGAACATGCCCGTAAATGTCAGTTTACCAAATATAAATATGGGGAATTTAGCACGTCATAGAAAAATCTTAATCATAAATTTTTTATTCCCAAAAATAACTTTGATAAAAAATTTGCATGTGCCCGTGCAAAAAAAAAACAAGTGAAATGGCAAACTGACAAAATTTTGTTTTTACCCTTTTTGTCCTTTTCTCTAACGAAACGTACATCATCTTTGTATGTAAATAATTTATTTCTACACACAACGGTACTTGACGTGTTTCATCCCACAGATTGTTGTTTGAGATGGTTCCTCGCCAGAAGATTCGTAAAACTCTTCGGAGACATTTATTTACGAAAACTTGCAAAGTGTTAATGTCTCGGGAGGCAGCGTTCCAAGTTTCACACCCATATAATAAAGTTGATTTTACATTAGTGTTGAAAATGTTGATTTTAACACGCCGCGGCGCACAGTGGCTGAAAATCGTTTTTCATCGGCCAAAAATCTGTAACTTTTGAACTTTTTTTATAGTTTTAATTTTGTTAAAATCGGTTTAGTAGTTGTTGAAAAATTGAAGGTCAAAGTTGAACTTTTTAGTATGAAAATGCTAATGATTGAGATTGAGAATTATGGTATTTTTTAGTCAAAAAGTGGGATATTTTTCAGCCCACTGTTTTAAGAACTTTTTAATCTACATAACTGCCAAATTTCATTAATATATCTTTGTTCATGTCAGATTTATAGAATGTCAAACCTTAAAAATATTATTTTTTACTCATATTGAAAGGCCTTTTATTCATTTACACTATATAAATAATAATTTTAATGTTTGACATTCTATAAATCTAACATAAATAAAGGTATCATAATGAATTTTGGCAGTTATGTAGATTAAAAAGTTCTTAAAACAGTGGACTGAAAAACATCCCCATTTTTGATTAGCAAATACCCAAATTCCCAATCCCGGAAAACGGCTTTAAAAATTTCTTTTGTTCAATAAAGGCAATACAATTTACCACTCGATATTGATCAGAATTTTCTAGAAAATAATGGACATATTAGAAAACATTACTGTTCTAATTGTATAAAAATCGGTATGTTAAATTATTAGAATTTTTTACTCAAATTATTTTTTTTTGTTTTTGTTTGAAAAATTTGATTTGGAATAGGGCGTATGGGAGTAAAAATGTCAAACTGACTATAAATTGCTTCTACAAGCATACACTTAATGTTTTCTTTCGAAAAATATAAACATTTTTATATATTTCTGGAGAAATTCGTATTCGTATTACCTTTATATGCATATACATTCGCCTCGTATATGCCCCTATACCTTTAAAAAAAAAATGCATAGGCATGTAATAATACCTATGATCATTTTTTTGAATAGGTTTCTACATAATCAACTCTACAACAGGTTCAACTGGAACCAGTTCCAATAGTATACTTTTTAGTGTAAAACAATAAATAAGTGTAAATTTTAAAACTTTTATTTTCTTTTTTATTTAAATAACAATAAGGACAAAAAACCTATTTTTTGCTTAAATAACAATAAAAGTTAATTATATCTACTATTCATTCGGTTGGAAAATTGCCTCCAAATATTCCATATTTGGTTTTGTAGTACCTCTGTCCTGTAGCAGCCCTTTTGCTTCTTCATCTAAGTCCCGATGTTCTATTTTCCATTGACTTGGAATGCTATAGATGAGCGGATCTGACGTTGCCAACAATATATTAAACAGATCTTTGTTTGTAAAATCTCGTGACATTTTTCTGGTATTGTGCTCCCTATAAATTCTCTAATCTTTATTCCTTTTTTCCTGGACTTCCTCTCACAGATCTCCTAGTGGTACTAAATTATGCCTAATGACATCCTCTCCATGATTAAGGATTTTATGAACTGTTGCAGACATATTTCTCCATGTATATTTGGTAGTATATATTCGTGCTGTTTCTTTGGTATATTCCCCAAATTTTCTATAATAAATTCGTTCATTGCATGCAAGTACATCAATGATTGTTTTAAATCTTGATATAAGACTTATATCAACACCTGTTATTTCAGATGCTTTTTTGGGATCAGAAAATAACTTGCTGTTTTCCCATCATTCGTATTGCTTGATCCTTGTTTTGGTTGGTCTATAATCAACCTACATTTGCGAAATTCATCCTGAACATGCTTCTTTTTTATACTTCTTAAATCCTTGTTGGTGTCATTGTTTCTTATTGATCCTGTAGGTCCAAAACCCAAATCATAACTGATTTTTAGTATGTGCTCTATAATTTGTATTCTTGCATGTAGCGGCGATAATCCAAATTCATATGCATTAGTATTATCTAATGATTTTTCCGGGACTTGGTTTAATTTTTTTGATGTGGTTTGGCATATAATGCAGCTGGATGAAGCCTTTGTGTCAGTCAAAGCCTGGCCTACTTTTCCACCTATCATCTTAAGCACTAATTGTTAGTTAACTTCAATTATATGGCCATATATTTCTAATTCTAATGGTAGAATAAAAAACTAAAATGGGCTAAAGTAGGATACACTTAATATCCCACAGGTAAAATACCTAGCACAACTTGGCTTGGTACACTTATATTTCAGTCATATGAATAGCTTAAATAAAAAGAGAAAGAGAAATGTAGCGAATAATTTTGCTAAAAAAGTGGTCTATAGGCTTGTCCAAGCAGGTACAAAAGTGCATTTGTGTTTAAATTGGATACTTTCACCTTCCTACAGCTAGTAAAATCTCTCTAACCCCTTTTGACCTTCATAAATTCTATTCTTCTGAACTTCAATTTGACTAAAATATAGAACCTGAAAAAATATTTAATAACACAGCAGGTATAATCGGTACAGTAATATGTACAACATAACATTGTTTAAAGACTGCTTTACTACCAATATAAAAAATGTTGAACCCACTATTGATAACAGTTTGACATAAAACATAAGAAAAGAAAAATCGTTATAAAATCAAGCCAAAAAATCCGTTTTATCCGAATATCTCCAATTTAAGCATATTTTTTGTAACTATGCTTAAGTTTAATTTTTTTTGCAATCCATAAATATATTTTTGGTAAATTTTTTAAAAGTTTGAATTTCCGAGGTTTCCAATTTTAGAGGTCCGCAAGTCACTCTCCCGACCCTCCATGGACCCGTGTTCTTTCAATTCAACTTAAAAGCAACCCGACCATGACAGTTTAAAATTTCATTCAAATATGTTCAGCCGTTCATAAGAAGCAAAATAATTTTTCAAAACAAAACGTTCGTAAAACATTGTGTTATATTTCAGTCATATGAGTAGCTTAAATAAAAATAGCAAAAAAAAAAAAAAAATGTTGCGAGTAATTTCATTAAAATGAAAAAAGTGTTCAACAGACAGTTCCAAACAGTTGCACAAGTATATATGGGGTTAAAGAGGACACTTTCAGCTTTCTGATGGTACTAAAATCTCTGTAACCCCTTTTGACCCTAACAAGTTCTACTCCTCTAAACTTCGGATTTAACTAAAATATAGAACCTGGGGAAACATTTAATAACACATCATAAATGCTACAGTGATTGTATTCTTAAAGAATACAATCCCACTAACATAACTAAAAAAATTTCGACCAATTATTGATAACGGTTTGCGAGAAATCATAATTTAGTTCTGATCAAATTTACAAAAATTAATTTTTTTCTAAAAAAAACACAAAATATTTTTTTCCAGCAGCATGCCACAGCTACAATTACCACTATTTTAATCTAGTTTTTTGGATACCTTAGTTCTAATATGTTTGCTATCGAATGGCATTAACATTTTAGAAATCGGCGATGGCAAAAAATTGGACTTTTGGCCGATGAAATGAAATTTTCAGCCACAGTGCGGCGTGATAATAAGGATGATTTCCATACTTTACTGCTCTGGCCGAAGGATTGTTTGGCCTTTTTTATTCGGCGTGCAATGTCTTCACTAGATCTACCAGTTCGATTTATAACAGCTCCGTGGTAACAGAATGTTTCAACTTGTTCCAATATTTCATTATTTATTAGAAAGGGATTCGAGTTTCCAGAGTTTATTCTCATAACTTTGGTCTTTTTAATATTGATTCTCAATCCGGCTTTCTCTGATATGTACGTAAGACGTCTTAGTTGTGCGGCCATGTCAGTATAGCTATGAGAGAGAAGGCATATATCGTCTGCGTATTCGAGGTCTTCCAACCTTTCGTTCCCATCATTGCCTGGCGCATTACACTATCCAGCACTATATTAAACAGCAGCGGAGACATCACAAACCCTTGACGAACGCCAGTGCCAACCTCAATCTTACGACTTAGCATGTCTTCGTGTAGAATTCGGCGGCTTGCCCCAGTGTACATACTTTTTATTAGTTGGATGAGTTAACGTGGTACCCCTTTACATTCGAGAGCGTTCCAGATAACATTATACTCCAGGGTTCAAATGCCTTCTCAAAATCCATAAAGATAATATACAGAGGCGACCGCCATTCAACTGACTGTTCTACGATTACTCTCAAAGAATTTATATGCTGCATGCACGACTTGTTAGGGCAAAATCCAGCCTGTTATTTTCTCAAATTTGGCATTCATTTGTCAGTTAACCTTTTGGTTATTACGTGAGATAAGACTTTATTTACCATGCTTAGTAAAGTTATTCCCCGCCAGTTGTTGCGATTTGTTAAGTCACCCTTCTTAGGTATTTTAACAATAATGCCTTTAAGCTCGTCTGGAATTCTCTCTGTTGTCCATATTTCTTCTATAATAGGTATGATCAGTTCTGCAGTAGATCTCGTGTTTGCCTTAAGTAATTCTGAAGAAATATTGTCGCGGCCTGGGCTTTTATTGTTCTTAAGTCATTTAATGGCAAGTATAATCTCAGACATTACTGGAGTAGTAATGCTGATATTTAAAAGTGTATTATGATCAATAGAATCGCATATAGCGGGATTTATCGGAGGACGTGAGGAGAACATTTCAGAGAAGAGTGTAGCCCAGAGTTCCAGTTGCTCGTCTTTGGAGGTGATGAGTGTGTTGCAGTTATCCCCTATAGGTTTGGTGGAGACTGACGTGCTGTTGCTTGTTTACTTCTTAGACAGCCGATATAAGTCACTAGTTCGGTTTGTTTCAGCTGCAGCTTGAGCTTCTTGTGCTATGGAATACGTCCATGCACGTTTGTCTCTACGGGCACTGCGTTTTACCTCGCGTTTTACCTTGGTTTTGAAGGGTTGACTTTTCGTTTTTCGTTGTGGCAGAATTAAGTGCAGCTTTAAGATTTTTCCTATCGTTTATGATTCGCCATGTTTTATCAGATATAAAGAATGGATGCTCGGTGGCTGCATTTAAAAAAATGTTCTTTGTTAATTGCCACACTTTCCGTTCCTAATCGGTTGTTGTTAACAACGATTCGTTTAAGAAGCTTACGTAATTCGATGCGACGGAAGGGATTCTCAGTATATTTACATAGAACCTTTTTGATACACATGGGGCTGTCTTTTTTACAGTTGCTAGCTTTATCCCTGCAGATAAGGAGACTAGTCCATACATGCATGTAAAGAGTAGTCCATAAAGGAGTAGGAGTACTCCAAAACTACTCCAAATATAAGGGTATGAGATGGTCCATTTAACATTACGATGTCCTAGGTGGGGACCATATAACCCACCGAAGTAGTCCCTAAACTACTCCATGGAGTACTAAAGTGGGTTAGTTTTAAAAGTACTCCATGTTACTACAGTATGGAGTACACTTAAGGGGTAGTTTAAGCATTTTTCTTTTTCATTTTTTACTAATCGCCTTTTATGAGTGTACTGTAGTCTATTATTGCTATAATTAAATATATTTACTTGGTATTTAAATTTTTTTTTACCTTTTTTCCACAAATTTCACAAACTTTCACTTTTAAATAAACAATTAATAATGGACACCATCAGCATATAGAAAAGTATACATCATGCAGTTGTTGGCAGCACTGCATGTTAATTTCTTATAACATATTCCATACTACTGAACATTGGACCATGTTGTAAGTAGTCCATTTAAGCCACAATGGACCACGTAGTCCAATATTATCTGTAGGGATACGCACCCTTGCAATGAGTAGGTGGTGATCACTAGATATGTCAGCACCTCTTTTGTTTCGCACATCCAACAGCGAGCCACGCCATTTCTATTTGATTCTCTGTAACATGGTCAGGTGATGCCCACGTTATTTTGTGCTTTGTTTTGTGTGGAAACAGAGTGCCTCCTATGACCAGGCTGTTTTCCGCGCACATGTTCATGTTTTAAGTTCTTCTGCCTAATCCATGCAGCCCCATCACGCTTTCTAGGCCAGTGTTGTTAGGGCCGGTTTGGGCATTGAAGCCGCCCATTACTACCAGGATATCACCAGGATGTTATTGCACGATCCAAGAGGCTATAAAATTCATATTTTACTTCAACCTCGGAAACATCGGTGTGTAGGTAGGTAGAGTAGGGTTTCTAGCTAATAAGAGCTTTATGTGCCTCTTTGGAGAGAAGAAACCCTACTCCAGATGTCTATTTTCGTTGGCTGCCTTACCAGAGTAATAAGTGGACTCCATTTGTTGTTCTTTTTTCGCCCCTATCAGGCCATCTCATTTTGCTTATACCCAAAAGTAACAGTTTGTAATTTATAAATTCTTTGCAAAGTTGGGCCAGGCGCGATGGTTCCATTAGCGTTTCAACATTCCATGTTCCAATTTTTGTCCGGGTTTTCATGCTAAAAGTCGTCATCGGTAAATCAGATCGTTTTGTTTCATTTGTTTCGGTTTCGGTAATCATTAATTTTAAGACGAAGTAGCTGATAGGGCTTCCGCATCCGATCCTGGTGTTGAGGCTGCCAGCTGCCTTCCAGGCAAGCGTTTATTATGAGTTTTTCGAAGGGTATACTTGTCTTCTTCCTACTACTTCCTGAGACGCTGGTCAAGCTATTCAGGGCACTCTGTTGGTGAAAAAAAATACCAAGTTTCAGAGATAGTCTCTTACTGACCTGATACGTTATTTTAACCATCAGGTTACTTTGCCGCCTTGTCACATTCGCTAGCTTTGAACGAGTGTTCAAAAGCCATTTCCCAGGGAATACCTGGGGCCAAATTATGGCAGTCGTGATCGAATGATTTTTCGAATCGAAAGCAATTTTATTTCAGTCAATACTGAACGAATCGTTATTATTATTTCAGTGCTGTGAAAACACAAATAAATGCTTAAAAACACTAAAAAAATAATTTCGATCCGTTCAGTATGGACAGAAAGAATTAGAAATAAAATTGCTTTCAAATCGAAAAAGTATTCGATCACGACTGCCATAATTTGCCCCCTGGCCTAAAGCCGGAGGTCGTCAGCTGCATAGACATTGCAACAAAGGAATCCTTCCTGGCCACTCCCAAGCGAGTGACAATCAAGAACTTTCCACCTTTACTTGCAATGCCCATTCCCCGACACGGTGCTCTGGAATATATATAAATGCAATTTTGAAGTAACTCTAATATGACAGCGGATTTAGTTTCTAGATAATGTATGGATGAAAATAGGACTAAAGAAAGAAAAAAAGAAATGATCCACGACTTGATTTTTTTTAATTTGCGAAAAAAATATGCCGCCAAAAAGTCGTGAATCAATTCTTTTTTTTTTTCTTTCATCTTAAAAAAGTCCAAGGTTAATTTTTAGAAGGTACATCGAGCACGAATTTTGCTTCAATACAACTTGAATCGCTCTAATGCAGCGGTAATCACAAAGAGAGACAGTAAAAAATGTGTATGTAGTGGTGAGTGCATATTGCGTGCAATGAAACAGGGTTCCCAGTTTTATTTTAAGCCTTATCCCCAATTTTCGATTTTTCATCCCCAAAAATCCCCAAAATAGCTATTTTCTTATCCCCAAAAATCCTCACATTTTCTTAAAAATAAAATACATAATATTATGTCAATGGAAAAATATGCATACATCGATATACATATATAAATAAATCCATTTGTGTAATATAATTAAAACTAATGTTATTTATTCTTTGAGTTTTCGTTTTATGTACACATGTATAGTATGTAACAAGGGTAACGTAAAAGCGCAAAAGAAAAATAATTATGCATCAGTACATATTTATCATTTCCAAAACTAGGGAATCAAAATCCTCTGATTCATCAGCCAGTGCAATTTTGTTTTATATGTTGTTAGTTTAAAAAGTGCATTTGAGATGATTGAATAAATTTGTCACAGCAAGCTGCATTATTTTAAAGTGTGTATTTATTCTTATTAATTCTAATAACTTATATTGCATTCTGTTATAAATATTGATTTTGGTTGTATTCATTACAGAAAAACCTTAGTTCAACAGAAGTAACGCTAGTTGGAGCAAAACCATATTTTTTGCAATGACAAGACCGATTTGGTCAAGATTTGGGCTCAAATTTTAGTCTTTTTGCGGTTTAAACTTTTTCAAGAACTTGTTGGAATAGTTTAACCCGCAAAAAATACTAAAATTTGAGCCCAAATCTTGACCAAATCGGTCTTGCCATTGCAAAAAAGGAATTTATAATAATATTTTATCCCCAAAAATCCCCAGCGAAAAAAGTGCTTTTCCCCAAAAAATCCCCTGGGGATTTTTACGAAATTTTTATCCCCAATTACAAAAAAAAAAATCCCCAATTTTGGGATAAATCCCCAAAACTGGGAACACTGCAATGAAACACCAATTCTGGAAAAGAGAGGAAAATAAATTTACTCGTTTGAGACATTAACTACATATGTGTTTTGTTTTTTAATAACAAAAGCGACGACGAACCGCTTGTTTGAAAGCTGACTTACAACTGAATGAAATCATGGCTTTTTACAATTGTTTCGTTGTTGTGTGAAATTCACGAAAAGTGCTCGGCCCCTAAGGGTATAGCGTGATGATCGTTGCTCTAATGTACTTGCATCACCATTTTTAAAATTATTTTGAGAACGATGTTTTTAAACAAAAAAAGTAATAAGAGATCAAAATTTTAAACTTTTTGACCTACTAATTTATTGTTTGTTTATTTAAAAGAAAACTTCAAATAAACTTCTTTAATCCCTTTTTCTTGTATAATGCAATTTTACACACCAGTCTAATTGAACTACATATATACTAGGGATGCCAATCGGGATTGATTTTAGAAAATCCCGGAATTCGGGATTCTGAAATTTTTAAATAAACAATACTTTTTATTTATTTATGAATTTTCAAAACACCATAATAACCACCAATAGATTCCCAATGGAGTGGAAACATGCCAAAATTATTCCAACACCTAAAACCGGATCTGAATATCGTCCAATTGCAATTCTGCCATATCTCTCTAAAGTTTTTGAAAATTTATTGCATGAACAAATTTATGAGCATGTCAATGCGAATAATTTATTAACTGATCGCCACAGACCACAACGTAGCTGTATTACTATACTAACTGATGTAATAGAGGAAATTCGAAATAGATTAGATGATAATAAATAAACGTTCCTTGTGTTATTACACCATTCAAAGGCCTTTGATACTGTACACCACTCAATGTTATGCATGAAATTGTTGAAATTATTTAATTTTTCAACACTAGCAGTGGAATTAATATTGTCGTATCTTTCAAATAGATCTCAATCAGTTGCAAACAATGATTCCTTATCACGAGCTTTACAGGTAACAAGAGGTATCCCTCAAGGCTCTATTCTTGGACCCCTTTATACTCGTTATATGCTAACGATCTTCCAAAACAAATCAAATATTCCAAAATACAAATGTATGCTGACGACGCACAGTAGCGCCCGTAGAGCAAACGAGGTTGCAAAAATCAAAATTTTCATGAGCACCGACGAAGTTTTGAATAAACTCATGTTATAGGAAACTTTTCAACGATTTCAAATCTGCCACTCTTAATAATATCACATTTTTAGTTTAGAAGATATAGCCGTTCAAAGTTGACCGACTTTCGGTTTTCAAAAAAACACACAATTTTTAGTAAATTTGTTGCGATTTCAGGTGTAATATCACGAAAAATAGGTAACGAATCGCCTTATTTTTTGTTTGTATTGATTGATGCATTTATTAAATGTGTAATGATAAAAAAAAAATGAACTGTTTGCTTTGTGTTTCTCCTGGTAAATCACTATTTAAAAACTATCCGTTTTTTCACTATTTTTCAACTTTGACGGAAAATAACAAAAATCTATATTTTTCTATATTTGCCATATTTGCAAAATCTGTTCTTTGATTATTTCTTTACATAATTCAAAAATTTTATCTGCCCGTACGTGCCCGTTTGGCTTCTAGAGGTAAAAAAGGTTAAAAAGACATGGTTGCCATACTAATATTGCGGTTTAATAAAATTCTTTAATTTGGCCCCTACAGCGCGTAGGATGCTCCTAGATGGGTCAAATGTATGACCAACCCCACTTTATTATTTATTGCCGAATTTCGGTTTTTTTAGTTATTTCAATAAACTAAACCATTTTTGAGTTACGCGAATATATGCTGTGCAGCGCCTTACATTTTCGAAATAACGGTATATCTTGAAAACAAGAGCTAATTTAAAAAAACGGTTAGCACCACTGAATTCAGCGTCCCCAATTAGGGTGAAATGCCAGGTGCGCGGCATTCGAGTTATCGAGTATTCGAGTTATTCGAGTTATTGAAGAAATAAGCTCAACACATTCGGCTAATTCGGCGAAATTATGACATTTTGAGTATGACATAACTTTTGAAAAAAAAATTTTAAAATTTTTTTTCGTTCATATATGTTCCTTATAAGATAAAAGGAACATTCTCACCAAATTTCATTAAAATCGGAAGGGGTCGTGTCCCACTCTTGGTCGTTTTGACATGGATTTACCCATATACCGAAAATACAGAAAATTGAAAAAATAAATTTAAAAAAAAAAAATTTTTTTTTTTAATTTGTTGGGTAATAATTTAGAACCCTAAAGAAAAAAAAAATAAAAACAATCTAAAAATGTAAAAATAATTTTTTTTTAGGTACCATAAAATTGATTTTTCTACTAATTTTAACTTTGATAACCCATAAGTAGGCCCCTACACAGCGTAGCACCCTTTTCAAATGCACATTTCATAGGCTGAACAGTTATCTATCATATGCTGTTTAAACTGTTCAATTACCTTATTCGGTTCAAAAGATATGATTTTTGCAACGAAAAAACTCAAATGGCGCCACTGTGCGACGTTCAGCTGTATCTTAGTAGCAACAGAGATTCAATTACGACAAGAATACAAGAATTAAATCATGATCTTGACAAAATATATACATGGGCTTTAGCTAATGGTTTACGTTTTAATCCAAGCAAATCAAAGTGTCTAATAGTATGCAAAAAGGCAGTTCAGATAGATTTTGATATAGACATATTGCTTAGGGGTTTAAAAATTGATATTGTAGATTCAGTAAGAAACTTGGGAGTAACGTTTAATAAACATCTAACTTGGTCAAATCACATTTCTCAAGCGTGTGGTAGAATATACGGTATGTTGCGTAATTTATATGCCACTCAGCACTGTACGCCTTTGAAAATAAGGATATTACTAGCAAAGACTTATCTCTTGCCTACACTTTTATATTCGTCTCAAATTTTTACTTGTCGTAACACAAAGGACATGAGAAAACTTACCGTAACGTACAACAACATCATCCGCTATATATTCTCGTTAAAAAGGTTCGATAATGTATCGCAATATTCCTGTCCTATTTTCAGTATATCTTTTCCAAACTATTTACAATTTAAAAACCTTATTTTTCTTTACAAAATTATTATGACAAAGGAGCCAGATTACCTTTACAAACGTTTACGGTTTACAAGATCGTGCAGAGGAAAAGGTATACTTCAATTTCGTCACCGGGACCATGCTTCTGAATGTCAATTCTTCATATTAACCATAAGTCTCTGGAATCAACTTCCAAATAATTTGCAAACCACTAGCAACGCAATAAGGTTTAGAAAATTACTATTAGAATATTTTTCGTAGTACTTGTTTGTTTAAATTCTAACGCAAAATTATTTTATTTATGTTATTATTTTTTTTTTTTTTTTTTTATTTATGATATTATTTTATTTGATTATTTTTTATCTTTTAATTCTGTAGCTAAAACTTATATGTACAGTTTTTGCAGTTTTATTTTTAAATATTCAACTAAATTTGTTTAACTTAACGTGTCTAATTCTAATACTATAATTTATAAGATATTGTGTCTTGTTGTGTTAGAAAATCTAATTAATAAATACAAAAGGTATTATATATATAACATATATTTTTAAAAAAGAAAAATAAGAATTATAAAAATAAAAAATACAACTGAAATATAATTTTAAATAATTTTTTTTTTGTATAGAGTATACAAATTCAATAAAAACGAACATTTTTGTACACAAAAGTTGGTATACTAAAAATCCCGAAAAATCCCGGGATTCGGGATTTCCCGTTTGGCATCCCTAGTATATACATATATATTGACTATATGTATTATAATATCCAATTACATATTCGACTTTTGGTTTTGTTCGAGTAAGGAATTAATAGATTTTTGAATTTTAAAATTGCACGATTAATGGAAAATGGGTTTTAAATAATTCGAATAACTCGAACAATTCAAATAATATTATCCAATGGGAAAAAACATTCTTCCCTTTTTGAATTGATAATTTTATTATATTAATAAATATAAAAAAAAACAATAAAACATGTACATGTAGTTAAACAATAAAATAGCATTTTGCATGAAACTCTAAAGCATTTAAAAAACTTAAAAATCAAAAACCCGTCAAAACTTATAGTTTTTGCACACAAAAATTAAGCTTAGACATTTTTGTTTTAAATTGGTTCCTCAAAAGTGAAGAAAATCTTGGTTTTTAACAAAAAGAAAACTCAAAAAACTGCTGGTAACATGATTTTTGGCAAAAACGTCAATTTTTGCTTTAAAAATAAGGGTTTTTTGTAAGAAGAGTTAACTTTTTACATATTTACTACTGCCATCGCGAAGTCCGGCGATTTAAATTTTTCTTCATTGCTTTCAACTTCTTCCAAAGTTTTTAAAGGTAGTATTGAGGCGACTTCATTAAGGGCATGGTCATGTGGCACACCGGCTGCTCTACCTTCCTTTTGGATAATAAAATTCTATAAGGATTTTAGTTTGAGCCATAAGCTCAGCTTTTGAAAAATGCTGTAAAAAGTTAACATAAAAACGCTGTAGCGAAACGCGCAATACTTCCTTGGTTGGTCCAGAGCGGTTTCTAGTATATTGCTTTGCTTAAACATTAGAAAACACGGTTAACACAAAAAAGAAATAGATTATATTAAAAAGTCATATCAGCCATGTCACAGAGTACAATTCCGTTCGGAATCGAAGAAAACATATTTGTTTATTGATAGAAAAGGTATTTTGATAGTTTTTTTGGCCTTTCAGATAAAGAAAATTCTCATTCCGTTCATGAAAACAAAAATGGTATCATTCCGAAAAATGTTTTCGTCATATTCTGAAGCACCAAAATACATGATAAATTCCGTTCCCGAACGGAATTGTACTCTGTGACATAGCTGTATGCATACACTCTCGACTTTTTAGAGCTCGTCTCTGGGGTTTTTCTGGCCTTCCAAAATGGCCTCCTGCCTTTTCAATATTTTTTGTAAAGTTGCAACTAAAATAAAATAAATCTGTGGCCGTATGGAAAAACTAGATAACTCAATTTTTTTAAAACACGAGAAAAACACATTTTAAGTTTTAAACATAGTTCGCTAATTATTTCATATGAATTTATGTTATTATGCATGCGCACTTAACAAAACATAATTTTAAATAACGTTAAAGATTTCTGGTTCCATTAAACTAATTTTTGGACATTAAAACCGAAAATCAGTGTCAGTTATCTTGTTTTTTCGAAAAGTGGAGTTATCTAGTTTTTTCGAAAAACTTTTTTTCTCAAATTATATTAATATTTTACGGAATTAAGGCAACTTAAGTAATGATTTGTGGAAAAACATTATTAGCGGTTTTCACCCTTTGTATTAAGTGTACAACTCTGCTTTACTTAATACGGTTTTATAATACATAGCGTGAGCGTCTTTTTCGTTAGTTTTGTAAATTAATGAAGTTGCTGAGTGAGGGAAAGAGACGGATATAGTTTCTTCAACAGTTTTACTCTGGTTTATTTAACAAACGTGTTTACTACAGCTTTTTGTTGGATTTTTCAACTACAGCGTAGTAAATTTTAGTCTTATACATTTTGTTGTTGCGGTGTTGTAAATCTTAGTACTTTAACTAAATAAATAAGATTCACAAGGTCTACAAAGGACTTTACTATCAAGGGTGAAAACCGCTATTAACTATTTGGCTCAGCACGTTAATTTACCCGTTTTTTTTTTACGAAAAGATGGAGTTATCCAGTTTTTCCAAAAATTATTTTTTTCTTTTTATGCTTATATATCAAAAAATAAGCCGAGTTTTTGTCTGTTTTTATGCAAATACTGAATTAAAAAGTTTACCCTTCTTGATTTTATGAAATTAATTGGCCAGTTTTTGGGACGTGGATTAACGTTATACTCGGTTTAACATAGGTTGAAATTGAAAACAGCTATTGAGTTTGTGGTTTATTTTATTTCAATAAATATTAAAATTTTAAACAAAAGGTGTTCCGTTAAATGTTTATAATAAACTTCGTAAGGTCCAAAGAAATTCATTGTCCGGAAGATTGGTACCAACTAGTCAGAGAGGCAAAAAAGTCAATTCCTTTTCAAGTTATTGTTTTGAACCAATCATCAATTTACAGCTACGACGAACTATTTAAAAGCTCTTTGGTCATACCGAAACGTTATAATGATAATACACCCTTTAAAATCAGCAATGTAAAGTGGCTGCGGTACACTAAAGAGACACAAGGCATTGTTATGTATAAAAACACACTTTCTGAAGAGGAACGTTTTATTTATTTGGACATGAGACAAAACACGGTTTCAAAATCACAGCCCTCTTCCAATCACGAAAGAAAAGAAGAAAGATTTGATCAGCATTCTGCCACTTTTACGGCCAGACGTTTATTCTTTTTATGAAAACCTACCAACAAATTACAATCCGACTAACATAAACGTTGATCCAGACCTTCACCTCATGCAAATGCAGACTAAGTTGGAGGAAATTATTCCAGAAGGCAGCACGGAACAAAATAAAAGGAAGCAAAACTTCATCGAGCAATCGGATGAAGACCTCGAAAATTTCGAAATAAATGCTTTAAAAAAAAAAAAAAACAAAATCAAATCAAGCCGGAAAAAGCTCAATACAAGTTTTAATCAGGAATTCGGCAAAAGCCTAAATGTGTCTCCGGTTGATGAGCATTTAACATTGAAAATATCGTCAAGGTTCCAGAAAAAATAATTTTATAATATTAAAATCAAGGCGAATTTACTTCAGGTGGCGGCGAGACTACAACAAGTCAACAACACAAAAAACAACATGTATTTTGTTTTTATTTTTCGGTCATGTAATGTCAAAAACAAGGCGAATTAATATATATATGAATTCGCCTTGTATAAAACAGTTGACTAAAGCAGGGCTACCAGATTTGGGGTTCTAATTTCAAATTAGTTTAAAAAAAATTAATTTCGGGCTTAAATTGAGAATGTAAAAAAAACATTTTTCTCTTTAGGGAAATTATTGATAGATTTGTTTCTGTTACAAGCCATCATACATATATAAAATCTGTAAGATTTTTTATGTACAAAACTCATTTTAATACAATGTATATGAAACAAATTATAGCTCAAATACAATATCGGACGGCTGAAAAATCTGATTTACTGATCAGTAAATATCAGTTTTTTATTTAAAATTAATCAGCAGCATATTTTTCTCATCTAAAAAACGTTTGCCCCATTTGTTAAGGTTGACCTGTTAAAACTCTATGAAGTAAAAATACTTTTAAACGTATTCAGGGGTGTTCTGAAAATCGAAAACAAAAAACCCAAAAATTGTATATGTAATTTTTTAATAAGATTTCCTTGATAAAAGAATTTTACGACAAATATTAAACAATTATTTCTTTGTTAAACTGAATTTTATAATAAAAATTATACAAATTAGTTTAAAAGAGTATTACAAACAACTGAACAATTTTATTGTTTTGCTTTTTCGATTTAAAGAACACTCTTGAATGGCTAAGCCAATTAATATTTTACGCGTTAAATGGATGAGTTTGTGGGTCGTTACTATAGCCCTAATTCTCCACATTTGGAATTTTCTGAAGTTGTGAACATTTCAAGTTCTTAAACGATATAAAATGGTGTAACATGGATTTCCAGGCAGACTCCATTAATGCTAGAAGCATGTTTGCCAATGTTCTCATGATGCTTTAAGGTTTATATTTTTACCACTAGTCATAGGAACAAGAAATTTAAAATCTATTAATTATATCTTAGATTAACTGATCACAACTTCCACTTCTTTTAATAACGTAGATTTTTGGTCAGAATTTGTAAGATAATTACCAAATTGTAAAATTGGTTACATGACATTATTGTTTTAGTGTGCTTATCTATGCTAAACTAAATAATTTTTTGTTTAAAGAATTATTTAGTGGCTTTTTATTTTAAGAGGGGATATTTTAAGTAATTTTTATTTTAAATTTGGGATTGAAGAAAAAATTTATCTGGCATCCCTAAACTAAAATTAACAAAAATAATTGAGAAAAAAAAAATTAAAAAAAAATAAAATTATTTTTGGAATTAAGAAAATAATAGTTTTTCTAACATAAACTTGTGCAATTTTTGTGAGCATTAATTCCCAAATTCGGTTGAATTTAATGTTGTATTTAAAAAATTCTAAGCCGTTTCTTTTCTATGTTCATTTTATACATTTAAATATTAAACTGCACATAATCATAGAAATATGTAGCTTTAAGCTATAGTTATAATGGTAAAAATTAGTTTTGGTGATATAAAAAAGATTTTAACTTAATTTTTATACATAGTTTAATTTATCATTTCTTTATTGTTTAATTTTTTCATTTATAAGTTGTAAAGCAAAATGTAAAAACAAAATACATGTTGTTTTTTGTGTTGTTGACTTGTTGTAGTCTCGCCGCCACCTGAAGTAAATTCGCCTTGGTTCTTAGTTTAATTTAAAAATAAAGAAATTTACTGCGAGGCCCACAATGTCGACAAGAACATTTCTTTCGCATATTTATATTGAAAACAATAATAAAAAACTAAATTTTTTTTGTTTTCAATATAAATATACAAAAGAAATGTTCTTCTCGACATCGTGGATCGGGCAGTTAATTTGTTTTTATTTAAAGAAATCTGTGGCCGTATATAACAACTATGTAACTCCATTTTTTAATAAAATTTGCTTGCCTTCCAGATTTATTCCAAGAAAAAAAACTGTAAAAAAAAGTTTTTATTATTTTTGTACGTAAAAACACCTTAATATTATCTTTGCAACAGAAAAAAAAAAATATTAATGGGTAAGTTGAAACCTTTCTTAAAGTTACTGTGCCACATATGGTACGTTAGATCCATGTGGGTTAAATACTATTACTCAAAAAGATTTCGGGTGTTTTGCAGTCGTATTCTATAAATCAAAAACTTCAGAATTGATATAATATGTATATAAAGAATGCATTCTTTATATTATCGGGAGTTACAATTTTTAGGTTCAACATTTTGACCCAAAGAGCTTGTGACCCGAATTTGTTCTTTTTCGCTCTTTTTTTCTTAGTTTTCGAAACAACGTCGTTTTAAACTTCTTATTTCTCTGTTTTTTAAGACATTTTGGAGTTATCTAGTTTTTTGAAAAAATTTGGTATTTTTCTGATTTTTGTTTTTCAAATAACTTTTAAATGAGATACAATATCAAAATTTCGATCTGACAGAGTGATAGCAAATAAAACACGCTTTCTATTTTTGGTGTTATCTCAATTTTCACAAAAAGTGGAGTTAACTAGTTTTTCCATACGGCCACAGAAATAATGTTCGATCACCGGCTTATATATTTAGTTCATTATATAGCGTCTTCACCTGACAATTTTTTGTCTTACCAAACGTCAAAGTCTATATAAAAAAAACTCGAAAATTTTTGTCAGCGTTTTTTTAATATGAAGTTTGACGTTTGGTATGACAAAAAATTGTCAGGTGAATACGCTATGTTAATTTGATTGACTTTCGCTTTTTTCTGGCTTCTTTGGAAATAAATATGTGGTTCGTGGTAATACAGACTGGTTACTTAAAATGGAAATAATGAATAAAGGTTTACATTAACAATTAATAAACATTTTAAAATAAGTATTTTTTCTTACCTTCGGTACGCTGGGAGAGATCAATTATATCTTCAAAAATGTCATCTGAAACATCCATATGTAATTATATGTAAGTATAGCAATAATGCAAATTATTACATATTAGTTATAATCAGTAGTGGGATTCTGTAACTTTTAACAATAACAACAGTTGTTATAATTGTCAACCTGTTTTGTTGTTTGCACTAACGATTATGTGATTCTGTAAATTGTTGTTAACAACATAGATAAAAATTAACGCCAAGTGGCATCACTGTCAAAAAAATGCCAAAATAACGAAAAACACAAAGAGGAATAAAAAAAAAACAAATAAAATTATTAAAACTAAATAGAATTTTTTTTAATTTTTGTTTTTTTAAGAAGATAAGCCAAACATTTTACTATTAAATTAAATGCAAATTATTGCCGTTTTCAAGTTATATTATTTCTTTTAACTAAATATTTTTTATTTTTTCGACATTTAACAATAAATAAACAACACAAAAAAAGTTGTCGTTTACTTAACACAAACAGCTGACTTAACGATAACAAGTGCTGTTTAAAATGTTACAGAATAGCAAAATCGTTAATTTGCTTGTTAATTTTTTAACAATGACAACTATTGCTAAAATTAATTACAGAATCGCACTACAGGGTTGTAATGGAAATCGAAAACATAAAACGCAAGAATTTGGAAGTTGTTTTTAATACACTTTTAATCTAATTTTTATTATTTTAGTTATTAAATTCTATTTAATGGAGAAATATTTGTATAATATTTGCCAAAAAATTCTTTTATTACAGAAATCTTGTTAAAAAACTACTTGTAAAATTCTTGCGCTTTGCGTTTTCGATTTCCAGCACACCCCTAAATATCTTTATTATATATTAGGTGCGTTTGAGTACTTTTACAGTAAAATGCAGTAAATGAGTAAACTGAAAAATTTGCTCTCACAAAAAGCTGTTGTCCAAAAAAGTACGCGAACGCAAAATTTGTAAAAATTCGTAAAATAGAGGCAACAGCTGATGGCAAATAATTGAAGTGTTGAAAAATATTGACACTTTTGACTACTTAACTCGTTTTCTTATCGGTATTCGATTAAATACTTTTTATAGCACGAACATTTTTGCAAAATACAAACAAACGATTTTATGTAATCTTTCATATTAGTTTGTTTTGTTTTTTATTTGATTGTACTAATTTGTAGCGGGTTAAATTATTTTAAAGAACATGAATAATTTTTTTGCTATTGATTACTTAAGTACCCAAATACTTACACAATACACTTTAACAACTCTAAAAAATTAACATAACAAAAAAAAATTTCAAAAGTTTGTATTTAGCCAAATAAATGCTTCACAAACAAGTTAAATTAATTAATATTTTTTTTCACTTTTTGTTTTGATGTAATTTTTTTAACTTTTCTTTTATTTAACAATTTTTTCACAATTTGTAAGCTTTTTGTTTGTTACTTTTGCTGGTTTACATTTCGAAACATGTTTTTTGTTTAACTAAATTACTGCAAAAATTTCTTCAGTAAAAATTTGTAAATACTCACATAAGAACTGTCACTTTTCGCTCTCAGTTTCTCATTTACTGTATATTTATTGTATACACGAACGCAATTCAGTAAAATGCAGTAAAGTTCATTAAAAAAAGTATTAAAAACTTTTGTGTTCTCGAACGCAGCTTATGTAAACATAAACAACTTTTGACATTTCTCTACATAATTATGGGAAAAATGTAAAAATCTTTTGACATGTCTACACAATTATGCAGAAAAAAAGCACAACCGCGTTTTCTACGCAACCTGAAAATGAATTCGACTTGCATATTATGTTTTGATATATGTTATAATATATTAATATTGCCCAGTTTTAACCTAAAAAGCTATTAACAAAGGGAACGTTGTTAAGTTAGTGCTGGTTCACACTCTTCAAGATTTGGCCGTCAAGTCTTCAGTTTTTAGGAGAGAGAGGAAAATAAATGGCATTCTCTTTGCCCTTTTTTTCCCAAAAGCAAAAGACTTGACTAGGGATGCCAAACGGGAAATCCCGAATCCCGGGATTTATTTTTATTAATACCGCGATTTTTCGGGATTTTTAATATATCAACTTTTTGGTACAAAAATGTTCGTTTTTATTAAATTTTTATACTCTATACAAAAAACCAATTATGAAATTATATTTCAGTTGTGTTTTTTATTTTTATACTTTTTATTTTTCTTTTTTAAAAATATATGTTATATGTATTTATATACTAGCTGACCCGGCAAACGTTGTTTTGCCTAGAAAAGTATTGTTTTTGTGTATATTTAAAATACAGATACAGAATCAGGTACAGGTAATATTTGGTGCAGATAATTTATCTTTATTTACAAAAAAAAAAAAAAAAAAAAAAAAAAGAATATGAAAATGTGAATTATAAGTAAACTATTGAATAAGTTAAGAGAATATCATTGAAGCACTTTGTGATAAACAATATTTTTCGTTTTGTTGTCAGGTGCGAAAATGAACAAAGAGGATGGCTTTCACACGGGAACATGCGACATAGAGTTGACCGTGTGAAAAACAGTCGTTCTCCATATTTAGGCCACAAACACTCAATGATTGCCCTTGGGATTTGTTGATTGTCATGGCGAATGCGAGACGAATTGGAAATTGGATTCGTTTAAACTCGAATGGCATATCGGTTAGGATCATTGGAATTCTCGGAATGAGAACTTCCTCTCCTTTAAACATTCCTTTTATCACTCTATACAAAATGTATGAGAAAATGAATTTTCTTTATAATTTGTTTTTTCTGGAATATTTTAGACATTTTTTTGCTAACAGATCAAAGCATGATCAATTGCATAGCTTACGATTTGGTTTATTTTCAATGGCACTTCTTGTCGAAATTGTTCATGCCAACATTGAAACCTTTGCCGGCTCATGCACAACAACTTTACTAAAGACCATAGCATGATCAAATGATTTAATTTACTCTGAGTAATTTTCAATGGTGCCGCCTATCGGAAATTGGTCATACCAACCTAGAAACCTTTGTATGGTAATGCTCAACAGCTGTGCTAAAGATCATAGCATGATCAAATGCACAGTTTATGATTTAACTAATTTCGAGTCATTTTCAGTGGCGCCACCTGTCTGAAATTGGTCATATCAACTTATAAACCTTCGCCAGCTCATGCTCAACAACTTTGTTAAAGATCATAGCATCGTCAAATGAAGAGTTTACGATTTAAATCATACTGAGTAATTTTCAATGGCGCCACCTATTTTAGATTTTTTTTTCTATTCTTCTTACTTGGTCAGAGACCATTCCGAATTGGTACGAATCATCGAAATCGGTCCAGACGTTCTTTAGTTATAAACGTAGTAACTAACGCCACTTTCTTTTATATATATAAAAATACTTTTTGAAAATTTATAAATAAATAAAAAGTGTTGTTTATTTAAAAAAAAAATCAATTCCGATTGGCGTCCCTAGACTTGACGGCTAAAACTTGAAGAGTGTGAACCAGGACTTAATGTTCGTAACCTGGCGTTTACATTTGCCAGAAATGCCAAGCCATGCAAACCTTTTCACTAATACATGCACACTTTTCCAACTGTCTTGTCTACTGTCTAGCAAGTTTTGCAGACAGTAAAATTGGACAAAACAAAGGCTGAGTTCCTAAACATCATAATACTTTGCAGTCAAAGTCAAAAAAGTATCATATCATCATTGTGTACGCATCGATATTGTTTTTAGTGAACTTTGGTACAGATAACATTGTAAAATTTTTCACGGTTGCTTGGTAGAAAGCACTTAAAAAAGCTAGTTGGTTTGTAACTGATGTTTTGGAACTCACCCAAAATCTGAAGTTTTGTTAGCAAAAGGGAAAAAAAACAAAATGTAAAAAAGATTAAACATTTTTTTTTTTTTTTCAATTTTATTGTTATTTTAACACAGCGTTTACATTTGCCAGTACTGGCAAGACAGTAGGCATATACATATTAGTTGGCAAAACAATGCAAAAACAAAATAGCTGTAAAAGTGTTTATGTATTAGTGAAAAAGTTTGAATGAATTGCTACTGTCTTGCCAGTACTGGCAAATGTTAACACTATGTAAGCTTGTTTTAAATTTGTTTAGTTTATACAAAATACGTTTAGCTGGACTTGCGCTGCAACATTCACGTTTGACATATTTTAAAAAGTGAACTGTCTTAACTACTGTCTGGACGTCGCGAAGACAGAAGTGTTTTTGGCAACTTATATGTATTTTCTTACTGTCTTGCCAATACTGTCAAATGCAAACGCTGTGTAAGTGCTGGTTCACACAGGTCAAGTTTGACTCTTCAAGTCTTGAGCTTTTAGGAGAGAGGGGTAAAGAGAATGGAAAGGGGTACATACTTGACCGTACCAGTCAGTTTTGTGTTTTTCTTTTATTTTTTCATCCGTAATATAATAAAAAGCTACAAAGTTGAAGGAAAAGAAAACAAAAATTAATTTTGTGCATGAACGTGAACGCAAGTTCAAAAGAAAATTTAAATAAAACTGTTCAAGTAAACTTGACTTGTGTGAACCAGCACTAAAAGCATCAGTTGTAAGAGGGAGTTTACACGGAGTCTTTAGACTTGACTGTTTTTGACATTCTCTTTTGAACATGCTTCCAAAAACCCATTGTCTTTTCACGATGTCTTTGCAAATGAAAATTCTTATTAACAAACATTAAAACTCATTTCATGGCTGTTTGGCAGCCCCTCTTTCTTCTCTACCCCGATCTCCAACGAACAAAACAAACGTGTTTGTTAGACATGTCTGAAAAGACACCGTGTAAACTCCCTCTAAGAACTTGGCATCACTCTCATATGTCAAGTTTTTTCGCAGTGATGCCGCAGCTCTGTAGAAAATTTTGGCAATTATTGCTTCAATAAATTTTTGGAGGCGGCGCTCAGCCGACTTGCGACTTGGGGCCTAAGCACAACATAAAAGTGAGTTGTCAGTTCACTATGAATTACATAAAACTTTGCTTTAAAACAATTTACCAAATAAATAAAAAAGTTTAGTTAAAAAAAAATGGAAGGAAGCACTCTACAAAAGTGTAGGACATGCCTTAACACCAGTAAAAAACTATTAGCTCTAACGGAACGAGCAAAGGGATGTCATGGTCGTACCTACTATCAACTATTTCAAGAATATACAAAACTGGAGGAGGTACACTATTTTATTTACATTTATACTTATGTACATACATACATACATATGTATTTATTTTATATTTTTATATCAGTGTGACCCAAATTATGAGCGTCTCATGCCCCATAATTTGTGTAATGCCTGCTGTCGTCAGTTGAGGAATATTTACATCTTCATTTGTCAGGCAAAAAAGTGCAATAAAAAACTTTTAAAAATAATTTCTACACAATTGGATTGTTTGGAAGAAAAAGCCATTTGTATAAATCAAAATGAAAATGAATTGGAACATTCTTTTGACATTAAGGAGGAAAATGAGACTAATGACTGCTACCAAAAGTTAGGAACAACAAAAACAACGCAAATTGATTGTTTGGAAGAAAAAACAATTGATTTTTTGAAAAATGACAGGAAATTGGAAAAGTCTTTTGATGTCAAAGAGGATAATAAAAATAAAGATTGTTCTTCTTTAACGGATTTAAAAACAGAAGCTATAACAATAGATGACTTAAAAGCTATAAACCCTATTATGCTGTTGCAAACGGAATTAATGGAACAAGCAACTGATGATGACACATCATTTCGGATAGATGATAATAATGATGAACCAAAAGTGTAAGTCTTAAGGCGTACCTATCTAACAAATACAATTTTTTTAAGTTTAAGACATAAAGCTACGTTCACAATCAAAAAACAATTTCTTTTTTTCTTCCCAAAGTATTTCATATATTTTCCTTTCATTTTTAGAACAAAAATGGGCTTAAAATAATATGAATATTGGCACTATACTTTCAGAAATGTAGGGAAAATCGTATATTTATATGAACATTTTAGAGGTCCATAACTCGAAAACTATGCATTTGCGGCACTTTTTTCATTTTATATTTTCTTCTAATTTTAAATTTTCTATCAACCTAGGTACTTTTATTTTATTTGGAGCTACGTCGGTAAACTAGATTTGTTCCCAAAAATGTAACTAAATTTTTTTTAAAAATTTAACTAAAGTTGAGTCAACTAGAACTTCAGCAACAATTTGTATGAAATTGTTTCTGACGTTTACAATAATTTTATTTAATTTTGAATGAAAATTTTAACAAAATGTTTACAAAAATAAAAATAAATGCATAATATTGTTGTGGCTAAAATTTGCAAACGGTTTCTTGATGCAAAATGTGTGTAGTTACAAAAGAAATTGTTGCTCTATTATGAACACCAAGTGAAAATGTTTTTTTGATTGTGAACGCAGCTTAACACTTGATAAAAAGGAGTATATAAAAAAGTGTATACATACATATGTAGGTACATAGTTTTAGAACTATTAGAAATGCAGGAAAGGTCCTACATTTCTTATAGATTTACAACTATGAATAAGCTTTTATATACATATTTTCTTTTTTTAACATGTTCGCACTTAATCAACATTTTTTCGGAAAAATCGTCACGTAATATTCATATATAACCCCTGTAGAAATATTGTGTTTAAATTTGTTTTCCATATGCCTTCAATGTTAAATTAAAAATTGTTTTGCTTTTACTGAAAGTATTTAAATTTTGAGTTAATAGGTGCGTTTCGGTGCTTTTACAGTAAAATGCAGTAAATGAGTAAACTGAAAAATTTAGCTCTCACAAAAAGCTGTTGTCCAAAAAAGTACGCGAACGCAAAATTGTGAAAAATATTGACACTTGACTACTTAATAATAGCATTCTAAATATTAGAAATGTTAGAATGCTCTGTAGTCGTCTTCTGCAAACATCACTAAACATCTAACTTCTTCTTAGGTTATTTATTATTGGTAAAAGATTTCCACCAGTAGTATTAAACACACATTACATTCTGACTTATCAATCTCGAAAAAATAAATTAAGTGTTGTCATTTTCTGCATAGTGAAAATCTTTTGTAAATCCGGTTTTGCCAAAACAGTACTTAATGGTTTGGGTGTTACCTTTTTTCACGATTTTTCAATAAAATATCGGGCATAAAGAACATTAACGGTTGTCACTAAAGTTTTGGCGGAATCAATAAAATTTTTGATTGGCTCTAAATTTTTTATGATTGCAGTTCTATAGTGGAATTTCAAGTTACGGAAACTCGTTCACTATTTTTAAAGATTATGTCACGGCTTTCCACGCATTATCTAAAAACAATATCTTTTTTTTTTAGTGTTCTATTAACACTTTTCTGTCTCACTGCTCTAACCACTCAGCCTTAAACCGCAAATCATTCAAGCTTTGTCAAGGTTGTTTTAATAATCAAACGTTTACAGAAATTTTCATTTATATTTTCTTTTAAAGTGTCCGCCAATTAGAATATTGTATATTTTTTAACGTTTTGGAAGTAATTTAATAAAATTAAATGCAATATAATATTTATGATGTTATTATAAAGTGAGCTAAGTTGCATATAATGCATCTCAAAGATAATATTGAATAAACTACACATTTTTAAATACTAATATTTAAATATTTGGTTTAAATCGATTTAAAAGTGTATAATTTTCCCAACAGTGATCAAAATGACTCAAATTTAAAAGATACAAATGAGGAGAAGTCTTCAAAATCTCAATCTAATCTAGAGTGTCCCATATGTAATAAAATAATGAGCAGGCGTTATAATCTATTAGCACATATGCGTAAAAAGCATCAAGTTGAAGAGCCCAATAAACTTTTAGACGACAGTCAAGAGTCACAATCAGCTAACACATTTAAGTGTAAAATATGTTCCAGAAAATTTGTTAATAGAAATGAGTATTTAGATCATATAAAGGATAAACATTATAATAATGGAAAAGTGGGAAAAGAGGAACAGAAACATCAACTTTACAAATGTTATTTATGTGAATACAAAGCTAAGTCCTCAGCGGCTTTAAACTACCACAAACTTTCAAAACATGGCTGCGAAAAGGATCAATTTAAATGCAAATTTTGTTCAAAAGTATGTTTGGGGAAATTGGAATTAATAAGGCATGTTAAAAATGAACACAAGGAATTGATAAAAACTCTCAAAGCTAAATCTAAAAGTATAGTGGAGAAAGGGTAAAGATTTGTATTTAATTACGGTTTATTTAAAATTGTAGAATTTTTTTTTTATATTTTTTATTCCAGGGACGCATCAAATGATTTAAGTACTTGCAAACAAAATGAACATTTATTAGATCTAGGGCAAAATGAAGATTCTTCCAGCAATGATGACATTCCATTGGCAAAACGAAACATTAAATATCAATTACCAACAGATTTAAGCACTAACACGAAAACGAAAGAAGAAAAAGAGGAAGTTAGTGATGAAGAGTTTATAAGAGATTTGTTTAATATAAAAAACAAACCATCTAAATCCTTGACAAAATCCTTAGCCAGGCGCTGTAATGAATGTGGCAAAGTTTATAAAAACCACAGCGCTCTTTACGCCCATCAACGTTATGTACATATTAGTGAAGAGAAACGATGTGTTTGTCCACATTGTGGTAAAAAATTAAAACGAAAAACTAGTCTTACAGTTCACATTAAAAATACTCATGTTGCTAAAAATTCCACAGAAACTAAGAAGCCACTAACAACAGCAATAGAAAAAACTCCTAAAGTAAAAGAGAAAAAATTTATGTGTACAGAATGTTCGTATGTTTGTGGTACCATAACTACATTAACATATCATATAAATCGTCATCATACGGGTGAAAAACCTTATAAATGTGATATTTGTTTTAAAGCTTTTGTCGTACCGCATGACTTAAAACTTCATCGTTACGTACACTTCGATGAAAAGCCTTACAAATGTTCAATTTGTTCAAAGGGTTTTCAGGATAAAGCTCATCTGAGAAAACATCAACGTATACACAGTAGCGTACCACCTTATCAGTGTGATGAATGTGGTAAACGTTTTACTCAATCGTATAATCTATTAGCCCACAAAAGGCTACATATGAAACACAAAAACTTAAATTGTACAATTTGTGATAAGGTATTTGAAAACTTTGCTTTGTTAAATATGCATCGTATCAAAGAAAATCATCAGGATTAAGTTAAACTGTAAAAAAATAATTATATTTAATAAATAAATAAATGTAAAAATAATATAGATTTTATAACTCTGTGCAGAAACTGCAAAAGTGTTTTATTTGGATGTGTCGTATTCAACTTGACATAAAATAAAAGCAACTACTTTTTTAAATTTATTTAGTTTAAGATCTGCAGTTTGATGGCCTGAATTTGTTTACATTAGGTTTTTGGGCTTAAGTTAAATGTTTTACAACATATCAAAAATGGTGTAAAACTAGAACATTTTGATTGCGAAACATACAAACCACCTGATAGTGTAAATGTTTCGCTAATAGAAACAAAGTTGTTAAAAAATCAAATCTTGAAATTAAAACCGAATTATTGCGAGATAATAATAAAGAAAATATGGGTTTTGAGTTTTGGGTCTTTTATACCCATTTCCCATAAACTTTGTTTACTAAATAAGCTTATATTTACATATATGTATAAATATGATTTATAAAAAAATACAGTGTTCTAAACGACTTAAATGACATAACACATTTTTTATATGGTGGCAATAATAAAAAGTTGTTCCTCTCAAATTTTGGAAAAATTGTATTTATTTTTTTTTTTTTAATATAACTTTTGCAGAGTACAGACTAATTAAAATTTTCAACACTTGTGATAATGAAAATAGCGGTATCCGTTGCCAACCTTGGTTTTTATTATACCCTTCACCGAATCTTAAAGGGTATATGATGCATGTTGAAGTTGGACATTCCGTTTGTAATTTCTAAAATATTGATCAAATGCCCAATAAGTACATATATTCTGAGTCCTTATGACTAGCGAAGTTGATTTAATGATGTCCGTCTGTATGTTGAAATGGGTTTTCCGAAGACGCCAGATACGATGGGGACTTGGTTGTTTTTTATTTCTGTCACATCTGCTTCTTAAAATTTTGCTATTGAAATTCAGAAAGACCAGTACATTCTAATGTTACCCACAAATGCCTGGAGAACGGCAGGATCAAAGTTTCCAAATAAGGTGGTAAAAGCATATTGGTTATCAATAAACAACCTCTCTAAAAAATGGGCGGAATTGGAGAAGTGGGCGTGGAAGTTCTTATACAAAAACATTATAAATGTCTGTATATATGGCGAACGGAGAGAGCCAAAGTTTTCAAATTAGGTACTAACCTATCGGTTATCAATACACAACATCCCATAAAATGTGGGATTTTTTTTATAACTGGAAAACAACGAGAGCTTAATTTTCCAAATTAGAGGTACAAGCATCTAAAAATTTGGGCAGGATTGAAGAAGTGGTCGTGGCGCAAAATAGATTTATTATCATCTTCAACCTTCTCAGCACCATGCACTACGCCAATGTGTACATTAGACTGGTCGCAATTTTTTTTTTTTTAATTTAATTGTTTGCGCTGCTTAAAATGAGGTTTGGTGTAAGAAATCATGATCTAATTTTTCAGGTCAATCCGACGGGGCCTAGCCGTGCCGGGTGGGGCCCAAAGTTCCCCATATTATAAAAAAAACATATTTTCTATCAGATCTTTATAGTTATACTAGTTGAAAAGCCGAAAATCAAAAATATGGCTTCGTTACGATCTTCCGCAGAGAAAGTACTTCAAGTGTGCCAAATTTCAGCTCCCTATGTCATCAGAAAGTTGCGGAAAGAATAGCACATACATGCAAACATCCTGACATACTAAGAAATTATATATTGTATTGATAGATATATACATATATTGTTTTGATAGATTAACATATGTTCGCGCAACTCAAAAACGCTTAAGCTTATTAAAAAACTAAAAAAAAAGCCGAAATTACGCAATAAAATTTACTTCAAGAAAGGTAAAACGTTTTTCTTATATGCGCAGTCGTTTTAGAAACATAATTTTTTTTCTGGAAAAAAAAAATAATTTTTTTATTAAAATTTCGGAATTTTTGTTTTTAAAAATTCATAAAAAATTGAAAAATGCAGCTAGCCATATTTTTGATTTTCGGCTTTTCAGCTAGTATAACCAAGGTATATTTATAGCAGGTAGCCGCGAGATTACAACAATTGTACAATAAAACAAACAACAGGGCTTTTTATTGTTGTTTTGTGATACGAATTGTCAAACAGCAAAGGGGTTGAAAAGAGACAAAAAAGAAAAAAGATGAAGACAAAAAACTTGTTTACTTGTTAACTATACAACATTTGACAGTTTGTATCACAAAACAAGCAAATAAAAAATAACCAGCTGGCTTTCCGAGACTAGGTTAGGTTAGGTTAGGTTCCATGGGCAGCCATCAAAAGACAGCTCACTTGGGTCCTTCAGTGGTCCCTTTGTGATACCCGGCGCCAATGCCCATCCCCCAGATCAGTCATCCAGATGGCGTCACTGCAGGTTCCAACCACTTCGTCTTCCTAATGAAGAGAAGGAGCGATTTCAGTTCTGTCATGGACAGATCCCCCAAACAGGAAAACATCGGTTCCCCAAGGTATTTTTCCCTGATGCCCCGTAGTCCAGGGCAATGACAAAGGAAGTGAAGAACAGTCTCCTCTTCCTCCTCGTTCTGACAACTCCTACAGTAGTCATTAAATTCCAGACCCATCCTCGCAGCATGAGTCCCCACCGGCCAGTGTCCAGTTAAAACTGATATCACCGTCCTAATCTGGTTCCTATTGAAACCAAGTAGAGCTCTAGTTCTCCGTTCATCATATCCAGGCCAAAGGATCCTGGATATCAAACAGGTGGATTCACAGGTCCACCGCATCTGCGCAACTCTATACGACTCGCGCCTGATGAGTAATTTACAGTGAGCCATTGGAAGACCGACAAATTGATCGATGAATACGTCATCCATGCGACCACCTTGTCTGGCCAGCCCATCTGCCATTAGATTACCCGGGCACTCCGAGTGACCCGGTATCCATATAAGCGTTACCCTTGAATGTTTCGCAATCTCATCCAAAGACATCCGACATTCTACAGTTAACCTAGATGTCGTGTAGACACCCGCTAGGGAAGCAAGGGCAGCCTTGCTGTCAGTAAATATACGTATATCTCCCGATATGCGATGATACCTCAGCCAGTTTGCCGCCCGCCTTATAGCCGAGATTTCCGCCTGCAGGACACTGCATCCGTCCGGCAGACGAAAGTAAACCTTCACATCCAGTTCCTCTATGAAGAAACCTCCGCCAACTCTCTCGCCCTTCCTCGAACCATCAGTATAAACCCCTAGGGTAGGTTCTCGGAAGGAATCCGACAGCACGTTGCCGTGCGCCACTTGTGTCACGAACCCCGCACCAAAGAACGGCACCGGGGTGCAGTAATCCACACCGTCAGGGACAATCGTACTTCCGATAATCCTGGCGTGTCCATAGTCACGGGTCGACCAGCCGTTCGTTGCGTGCAGCCGTGTCGCCGAGCAAAGAGCCAACTGTTTGGCCGTTATGTCCACCGGGAGCCAGTTCAATAACGTAAACAGCGCCTTCGTAGGAGTAGATCGCATTGATCCCGTGATCATCAACGCGACAAGTCTGTATACTTTCTCAAGCATTGCGCGGTGTGTGCTCCTATCCAATGCAGTCCACCATACAACGACTCCATAGTACAGGGTCGGCTTTACTACAGCTTCAAAGATCCAGTTGACACACTTTGGGTTCATACCCCAGTTTCTGCCAATTGCACCCCTACACGCATAAATGGCAACTATTGTCTTTTCCACTCTCATCCGGACATTAAGTCCCCATGACAGCCTGCTATCCAAAACCACGCCCAGATACTTGGCACTTTGAGATATCTGAAGCTCAGTTCCATTTAACCTTGGAAGTCTAAAGTCCTCGGTCTTATACTTCCTCGTAAAGAGTACCAGTTCCGTCTTAGACGGATTTACACCCAGTCCACACGATGCACTCCAGGTGCTGAGTACCTTCAAGGCAGCCTCCATACACTGGGACATAACTCCCAAATGCATCCCTGTGATGGCCACTGAGACATCATCAGCATACGCCACTACTTTGATCCTCATGTTGTCCATCTTTGTCAACATGGTGTTCATAGTCAGGTTCCACAATAGTGGGGATAGAACTCCCCCTTGGGGAGTACCCCTATTCACCAGCCTCTGAACACTGGTTTCACCTATCGTAGAGCAAATGACCCTGTTCCTCAATAGATTGTCCACAAATCTACATATGCCAACATCGATCCCCAGACTCATCATGGACGTCACGATAGAGTCCGGGTTGACATTGTTGAAGGCTCCCTCAATATCGAGAAAGGCCACTAGTGTGTACTCCTTGAATTCGAGCGATCTCTCAATAGTTCCTACTAGAGAGTGAAGAGCCGTCTCAACAGACTTGCCCTTTGTGTAGGCATGTTGAGAGGCAGAGAGCAGACCTCTTGGGATAGTCATCCTCAAGTGCACATCGATAACCCTCTCAAGAGTCTTTAGAAGAAAGGATGCAAGACTGATCGGTCTGTAGTCCTTCGGCTCGGTGTGAGAAGCCTTACCCCCTTTGGGTATAAAGACCACTCTACACAGGGACCATTTCACAGGAAGATACGAAAATCTAGCGCATCCCCTGTATATGGCCAGCAACCAGGGTATTATCAGGGCCGAGTTCCTCTGCAGGTCCGCCGGAATTATACCATCCATACCCGGAGATTTATATGGGCTAAAGCTATCGATAGCCCATTTAATCCTGTCATAGTCCAATTGAATGGACATAGGAATGGGAGTCGCCTCCCACGCTTGATCCCGCATACCCCATTGGGAGTTACCAGGAAAGTGAGTATCAATTAACACCTCTAGTGTTTCTTGACTATTTGTAGTCCAACTACCATCCGATTTCCGGACGTAGGTCGGAACCATCGGGCTCGAGGCCATTATCTTACGTAAACGGTTCGTCTCAGAGGATCCTTCCACGCCGCTACAGAAGTTCCTCCAAGCAGTCCTTTTCGCTGATCTTACCAAGTTTCTAAACTTATTCAATGATGACTTGTAGTCCGCCCAGTTGCCTTGGCGCTTCGCCACATTGAACAGCCTACGACAATCAGTTCTCGCCTGCGCAATGTCAGGATCCCACCATGGTGGCCGGTTCCTACCCCTACGCACCCTTGGCTTACACGCCAAGGACGTCGCCAACTGCAGTGAGTTCGAAAGCAGATCCACTGCCGCATCGATCCCCCCGATATCATAAACCCTAGGAGGGTCAGATAGAGACCGGATCAGAGAGGAGTGTTGAATCCCCCAGTTCGTCCGTCTCCTGTTCAATATAGCCATCGATCCCGAAGACCTAAGCCCTAAACTAAATTCCACATATCTGTGATCAGAGAGTGAACAGTCATTCGATACCATCCAACCCTCGATCAAATTGATGTGGTTTATACTAACTAGCGTGACATCAAGAACCTCACACCAATTTGCAACCACAAACGTAGGCTTACAGCCCCTATTTACTACTCCTAAATTATAATTAATAATAAAGGAGAAAAGCGACTCACCTCTTACATTTGTGTCCGTACTACCCCATATAGTGTGGTGCGCATTAGCATCGGCACAGATTACAATCGGCGTTCCAGTGCCCGCAGCCTTTATTACGGCATCACGGATAAGCCCGTTGGGAGGGTCCTGCCCGTGGTCATGCGCCATATACGCCGAGACCATCCAGACTATACCGTCCGGTGTCTCAAGAGCAACAGTAGAAGTATCTTCATCACTGTAATCAGAAAGAATGAAGATATTCAAAGAGTTTTTAGCTAAGACACAAGATCTTATGTTACCTGTACCTTTCGCAAACAATAGCTTGTAGCCTTTTAGGTTTAGTCCGCAAACCCGATTCTTATGAATCCAGGGTTCTTGGACCATTCCGAGACTACCTGCTATAAATATACCTTGAGTATAACTATAAAGATCTGATAGAAAAGATGTTTTTTTTAGAATATAGGGAACTTTGGGCCCTCCCGGCACGCTTAGGCACCGTCGGATTGACCTGAAAAATTAGATCATGATTTCTTACACCAAACCTCATATTTTAATCAGCACAAACAATTAAATTAAAAAAAAAAAAATCCCATACAAGATGCCACTATGACAAATATCACAAGATATTTCTATTGGTGCTTCAGATAAATCTTTATCAAAATCATCTTCTAAAAAGGGACCGTCTGAATCCTCATCAGAGAACTGCAAAATCACTTTTTTTCTTGATTTATTCATACGCTCAAATTTACATTCACTCTTTGCCTGCAAAACAAAGTTCAACGTTGGTAATTTTTTTTACATCGTTTCGTACAAATTTGATTTTTGCATGTGTGCGTTTTTTATTGAAAGTGCTTTATTGCATTTTTTGTTGCGCAGGCAATATAACACAATTGTGTAAAGTCAAAAGGCACACATTCTTATACTTTTGCATTCAAGCAGTCATTGTCCACTCGATGAGACGCTTTGTTAACATTAACAACAATAAACCACTCGATGAGACGCTTTGTTAAAATTAGCAACAATAAAAACAACAATAACAAGAATACATTGTTCATACAGAACTACTGTACTTTTTAAGAAATGATAAAAAAAAGTCTTTTGTTTCTATGGAAATTGTTTGTACCTACATATGTGCGTTTAGTTTCATTTCAATTTTTTTTTTCTTGTACTACATAGTAACTGCTGAATGCCTACATGAGTAATAAATGCTTGATATCTGGCTTTTTTGTTTGTATTTTTTTTGCCAAAACAATCATTTTCGAAGCAAACACACAAACATCTTAATTGACAAACTAAGCTTAACGATGGAATAAATAACAAAGCACGATGTGCATTATTTGAATGACTGCAAACCAGCAGCGAATGTTTGCGGTTGCGCAAGTTTGATTGAATGACCGCAAGCGAGTGTATTTGTTGGTGTTCATTTACTGCGATTTTTTTGCAATCGCACAAAGCCGTTCTCTGACCCTCATCATCTTCGGTATTTAAGGTTTGAATGTTCCCTTTAACATAAACAAAAATTTCATTTTCAAGTTTTCTTTTAGGTATTTACAGCAAAAATTACCGTTGTTCTTCATGTTGAGGGTCTATTTTGGGTCCTTTAAAAAATTTATTTAGGGTTAAGTCGGTAGTTTCACAGTTTTTATCAGTGTTAACCGCTTTTCTACCATTATGGTCAATAAGTTCGGGGTTTTCGTATTTGATAAAATTGTCAGTTGTTAAATTATCAACATTTATTAACTCTTGTTCATTGGGCGAGCCTGCCTCAGACAAAGGTTCTGTTTTCATTTAAGTCAGCGGGCACTTCTATAATTGGCTAATTGAAGTATAAAACTATTTCATCTTATATTCTGCACCAAAATTATCAAATGCTGATAAAAAGTGTTCACTTTTTTATATGTGTCAACTGCTTTTCCATAGTCAATCAGCCTTATTCCGGTTGTCGTTGTCCTAATCGATCAAGTCGTTTTTTGTAAGAGATTAAAGTAACACACAACCAGTGTTCTTTAATCTCTTACAAAAACTTCTTGATCGATTACGACAACGACAACCGGAATAAGGCTGAATATTTTCTGGTTTCTCTTCTTTAATATGGTTTTTTTTTATAATATAGTCAGTTGTTAAATCAAGTTTGTATATTAACGGCCAATTTCACCAAGTTCAAATAAAATTAACTACCAGTTAAAGCTGTCAAAAACATATAGGTAACCGGAAGCTAAAGTAGTTAATTTTAACCGAACTTGGTGAAATTGGCCATAAGTCGACGTTTTTTGCAGTTATATCTTTATATGTAGCAAGACTCTTTGATGTGAAGTTTGCAATCTTTGTGAAAATTTCTGCAACGCATTTGCAAGTCTGGACGTGGAATTCATGGGCAAAAAACCCTTATTTTTTCTCTCTGTGTAAGTTATCAATGTACTGTGAACGGCATGAAAAAACAACAAAAAAAGTTTGCAAGCAAATTATTAAATACAAACAAATACAGATAATTTTAGAAAATTGTACAAATTTAAATTAATGTAATAAAATGGGCAAAAATAATAAATTAAAAAATAAATGTCGGACATGCTTAAATGGTTCAAAAGGTTTACAACTTCTTACAAAAGTGGTAAACGAGGATAAAGAAGAAACAAAATCTTATGGTGAATTATTAAAGGATTTAACCCGCATTGATGTAAGTAGAAAAAAACTTTAAAGAAATTTGTAATGAATAATGACCAAGAAGTTATATTTTGTAAATAAAAAGATGATGAATGAAACATGTAATGAACTGCCGCAAACAATATGTGGTTGTTGCGTACGTAAATTGAAATCTGCTTATGCTTTTGTCCAACAAGCCCAAGAAGCCAATGAAAAGTTAAGGTCTATGCTTAATAAAACAAATATTGAAGATGATAGTGATGACGACAAACCTATAAGTTGCCTACAAGAAGCTCAAATTGATATACAAGATTGTTTGGAAATAAAAATGGAGAATGAGGAGGAAATTGGAGAAGATAAAAAACAAGAAATAGAGGAGTTAAAGGCAAAATTAAAAAAAGAAGAGCCTGAAGAAGGCAATATTGATGTGAGTATGGCTGTAGACAAATTATCAAGCACCAAAAAAGACAAAAAGGATACGTAAGTTAAAATTATGAGAGTTTTTATAAATAAACTAAAAGCATTTTTATTCTTTAAGAATTTCTGACAAAGATGTTCTTGAATCCAAAACCCTGTCTGAGTGTGAGGATGATTATGATGCTGATGATAAATTTGATACAGACTTTCCAAAACCTAATGACACTTCTGACAGTGGCAGTGACTCTGAATCCTCAAATAATTCCGAATGGGCAAAGGAATCCACAACAAAAGACTCTTGCGCTAAAACTCAAGCTAAAGTTAAAACTCGAAAAGTTAAACAGAAAAACGAAGATGATGATATACCAACAACCTGTGAACAATGTGATAGAGTATTTCCCAACGCTAGTCAGCTGAAACGCCACAAACGTATAACTCACGTACCCGAAGAATTAAAAGTGCAATGCCCTTATTGCGCTGCCAAATTTGGACGTCGTCATAATATGTATGCCCACATGAGAATACATCACAAAGACAAACCCATAGAAGAGCATATAATACAACAACGCAAACTTCCACGTCAGTATGCCTGTGAAAAATGTGATGGCACTTACACTACCAAATATTATCTACTAGCCCATATGAAAACCAAACACGATCCTAATGCAGAGAAAAAACCTGAAAGAGTATTATTACCAAAAAAACGTTTCCTTTGTACTTTGTGTGGTGGCAAATTTGATACACAATATTATCTTGAAGTTCATATAAGACGCCACACCGGTGATAAACCTTTTAAATGTGATATTTGTGATCGTGCGTTTTACAGGCCGTCCGATGTGCAAGCCCATCGTCGTTCTCACACTGGTGAGAGACCATTTAAATGTACCATATGTGAGAAAGCATTTGCAAGATCGAACAAACTAAAAGTTCATATACGTACGCATTCCAATGAGCGACCCTATAAGTGCGACGAGTGTGAAAAGGCCTTTAAACAATCGAAGGATTTGACCATTCACAGGCGCATACATACCGGTGAAAGGCCTTATGTATGCGGTGTTTGCCACAGCACATTTACACAAAGTAATTCGTTGAAACTTCATCAAACAAAGCAGCAACATTTCGTAGTACCAAATCAGGTGCCACCTCCTCCCCCTGCCGTCGATGTAAATTTTACACCCTTTGTAAAGTAGTTTAAGAAATGTGTATTATTTTGTAATAAAAATTAATATAGGAAGAAAGGAAAACTTAAATATTAATTTTAAAGAAAATAAAAGAAAATATTAATATTTTTGTGCGTATAAAAATAGGAGCATGGTGAAATTATTAGTTATTTCACCATGAATAGGAGCGACCACAAGTAATGATTTTATTGGATTAAAACGAATTTGTTTTTATTATTTTTAAAATTAACGATTCAATATGTCTTTAACGTCTAAATAATTTGAAAACTTATTTCTAGCCGTAGTATATCATAAATACATATGTATGTATGAGTAGCTAAATTGCAAAACTCATTCGTTACAAAGTTAAAAATACGAGATGACAAATTTTTAAGTTTATTTATTTTTTACACATGTTAAAGTTTATTTATTTTTTACATATGTACCAGGGTTGCCGTTTAACAAATTTTAATCGAAGTGTTTCTTGGGATTAAAAAAATTAATTAACAAGGTTTCGTTTAATCCAACCAAAATTGTCTGCAAAACCTACCATATTAATAAAAATTCAAAAACAAATATATCGTCATATAAAATGCAAAAGGGCCTACCATCATTTTTAAAAAATTTTCAGGAGCGATAAGAAACTTAATAAAAAGCAAACTATAGTTATTAAAAAACTGTTTTTTTAAGATAGTATCATTAAACCATAATTTGTTAACGAAATTAACCTGAAAAAAATCGTTATATTAAGGACCTGTGTAAAACGGAACGTAACGCTAAAAATTACATTGAAAGTAAAAACAATGTCAAAAATTTGTCATTACTTTGTTGTTGCTTTCTACAGATTTAAAATTTTCAACGCCACAAGATATGCAGCAGAAATTTAAAAATTCAATATAAATTTCTGTAGAAAACAAAATTATGAAATAGGTATATCTCTCCTGAATTTTTTTTTAAAAAATAGAATGAACCCTTTTGCATTTTATATGACAATATATTTGTTTTTTTAATATAACGTATAATAAAGCTATTTATCTATTTTTATTTTTTTTTTTTGTTATGTGCAATAACGTTACAATAAAACCAAAAAAGTAACAAAATAATAAGCTATATAAAAATTCATTCAATAACGCTTATAAACCAGAATTATTCATTGAACATATGCAATCTATCTTCTATCTATCTATATATCGTCACCTAAAATGCATAAGGGCGTAACAACAAAAAAAATTAAAAATCGAGTTTTTGATTATGATGCACTAGACTAAATAACATGTTCCTATAAAATAAAAAAAAAAATTATAAAAAGTGTTGTTACGCCCTTTTGCATTTTAGGTGACGATATATAAAATAGGATGTGTGTATGTATGTATATATGTATGTAACGTGTGGACTCCAAAACGGCTGGGCCGATTTTGATGAAATTTTCAGGGAATCTTCAGAATATTCAGGCGGGTGACACTGTGAAGTCTGATTTTTGATTTTCGGTCTATATAATTTGGACAATTTTTTCTTTAAAATGATCGCCATGGTCCAACTTAGATTTGTACGATAAGAAAATTTTGCCCCGCCCACTTTTTTCGAATTAACTAAAATCAGAAAACGGCTCCATCGATTTGACAAATTTTTCTTTCAAATGTTCGTATTAATCCATTTTAAGTTTTCATCGAAAGAAAAATTTACCACGCCTACTTTTACGCCCACTTTTTCTATTAAGCGCATAACTTGAGAACAGCTTGACCGATTTTTTCTATAAAATCATCGCCATGGGCCAACTTAGATTTATACGAAAAGAAAATTTTGCCCCGCCCACTTTTTTCGAGTTACCTAAAATCAGAAAACGGCTCCATAGATTTGACAAATTTTTCTTTCAAATGTTCTTATTAATCCATTTTAAGTTTTCATCGACAGAAAAAATTTACCACGCCTACTTTTAGGCCCACTTTTTCTATTAAGCGCATAACTTGAGAACGGCTTGACCGATTTGGATTTTCTATAAAATCATCGCCATAGTCCAACTTAGGTTTTTACGGAAATAAAATTTTGCCCCGCCCACTTTAACGCCCACTTTTACCGATTACCTAAAATCTTCGTATCTTTTTAACGGATTTCAAAAATCGAACGCAAACATTTTTCCTTATTTGGACAGGACAACGTCTTTCGGGTCAGCTAGTAATACATAATATATATACAAAAAACAATATTAAACCAATAATCACAATTTGCACAATTTTTTAAAAATAGAATTAAACTTTATAAGACAAAGGCTGAGATCTAAAACATCTTAACGCTTTGCAGAAAACGTAAAAAATTTATAAAAGGGTTTACCAATACAAAGTTTACTTGAAGCTGGTTCACACAGGTCAAGTTAACTTGAACAGTTTTATTTAAATTTTCTTTTGAACTTGCGTTCACGTTCATGCACAAAATTAATTTTTGTTTTCTTTTCCTTCAACTTTGTAGCTATTTATTATATTACGGATGAAAAAAGAAAAGAAAAATACAAAACTGACTGGTACGGTCAAGTATGTACCCCTTTCCATTCTCTTTACCCCTCTCTCCTAAAAGCTCAAGACTTGAAGAGTCAAACTTGACCTGTGTGAACCAGCACTTATTGTTTACGCGTTTGTAACTCTTTTCGTGGACAGAAAACATTGTAAAATGGTACACGCTCGCCTTGTAGAGTGCTTAAAATTGTTGGCTTAAGCAAATTTGCGAATAATCATATGAGTTAAACCATATTGAACTTAACGAAACTTTTTGTAAGTTTTATGAAACTATTATTTGCTTAAGCAAAGTGCGAAACTGATTGCACATTTCTTACGGAATCAAATGTTTTTTTATCTTATTTTATTGTTTTTTTTTTTAATACATTTGAGAGACTTTTTGTTAATTTTTGACAACAGGCTAAGCAAGGTTATGCATAATATGGTATATTATAGTATGCATAAGCTTGCTTAAGCTACTGTCAAGAGTTAACAAAAAAATTAAAAATAGAATAAAAAAAATTAAAACCAAAAACTATATTCCGTACGGAAAATGCGATCTGTTTCGCACCTTGCTTAAGCAAATGCTAGTTTCATAAAATTAACCAAAAAGGCTTCTTAAGCTCAATATTGTTCGACACATATGAATCACATGTATTCGCACAATTGCTTGATTTTTAAAAAAGGTAATGTATTTTTGGCACAAAATATTAATTTTTACGAAAAGTTTTTTTAACAAATAGAATCTGGGAATTTATTTCTCATGGTGAGTAACATTTATTATATAAATTTTCATATTATTCGAATAATATGAAAATTTATAAGATTTTATATCAATGATTTTTCTTTTTTAAGGCAGCTAATTCCTTCTACGGAAAAAGTAATTACAAAATATTAGCTTTAGAAAACAACGGCACAAAAAGCCCTAAAACCGTCAAAGTAACTTGCTACTAACATTTCATTTAATATCAATCGAAAAAAATTTTGTTTTTGGTTTGTTCTGTTTTGCGACCAATGTTTTAAATTGGCTAAAATAAAGTAAATTTTCTTAAACCGACCAAAATTAGGCCTGGGGCATGATTCTGGCAGTCGTGATCGAGTACTTTCTCGATTCGAAAGCCATTTAATATCTAATTATTTCAGTCAAAACTGCCTGAATCGGAATTATTTTTTCGGTGTTGTAAAAAATTAATTTGAGTTTCACAATTCTGAAAAAATAATTTCGGTTCGTTCAGTATCGACTGAAATAAAATTGCTTTCGAATCGAGAAAGTACTCGATCACGACTGCCAGATTTAGGCCCCTGGCCTACCATCCGACCAAATTTGGTCGGAAAAGACCAAGTTTGGCAGCTCTGATAAGAATGTACAGGGTGCCGCCAGGAAGTTATACTACTTTATTTTGCGGCCATTTTGGTAAACATTCGTCTTGACAGTTCATATTTGGAAAAATATGGAAAAATATTCGATAAACCTACGTGTTTAAATCGTTAAAACATTTTATCAAAATCAATCATCAATTACTGTAACGATGAGAGTGTCAACAAAACGCACTTTTTATCGTGTAGTGAATGATTTCGAAGAAAGAGGACCTGTAGGTGATAGGCCCAAGCATGGAACACAACGTACTGCAAGATCCGCTGAAATTACTGCTGCTCAAAAAAGTGTTCTTCCCCGGGGTTTTTGTATATTTCTTCTTCGTCGGGATTTCTTCCCACGCAGATATAAATATTAAAGAACTTTTTCGGGAAGCATAGCTGAGGTGCTACGGGACGCCTCCGCAGGTTGCGGATAGCGGAGAACCCCACCATGTAGTAGGTGGGGCAACTGCGAATCAAATAAGCAGTGGCGGACAACTCAGCAGATTGGAGAAGAGGGTCTCAGATGGACACGCCTGGCAACGTGTGACTTTAAGTTCTAAGTGCCGTAGAAGCTCCACTCGTCATGGCGAAATAATGGCGCCATTCAATAACCAATGCCATTCCAGGTCCCTCGCCTTCAAGCAGGTTGGGCTGCGGGTTAATATCCCTCTCCCGGAAAAAAAAACTTTTATTACTGAAACGTCTGCAATGAATCGATCCCCCAACACGATGACGAAATTTGGCTTTAAAAGACGCCCTATGTTCAAAATGAATTTAATATCAATTCATTTATATAAATAAAAGGAAATATATATATATATATGTACATACATCAACCTCAATTCGACGCCGTGCTCAGGAGCTTGGTCTTCAAAGAACAACTTTGGCCACAATTTTGCGCAAGGATTTGCATTTGTTTCCATTTAAGATTCAGTTGACACAAGACCTTCTTCCACAAGAACATTTACACGGCCTAGTATAACTTCCCGGCGGACACCCTTTACATATATTTAAGTGGCATCTATGTCAAATTATGGAGCTTTGGAGAACTTTATAAGCCAAACAAATAATTCCTATCTTACCTTTTATAGCCAGACGATGAAATCTAATTGAAATAATGTGAAATTAATAAAATTACTTTGATAATAAATTTGCAAGTGCCCGTGCATAAAAAAACTGAACTGGCAAATTGCTTTATTTTGATTTTTTGCGAAATCAACAAAGCAATTCTGTGGCATTTTGACAAAACATCTTAATTCAAATTTAAAAAGTTGAAAAAAATTTTGTAAATCATACGAATTTTCATTCAAAAAATATTTTAGTTTACGTTTTTAAAATTTTGTATTATAAACGAAATTTTTCTTTACTCTTGGTTAATATTATTATTTAATAAAAATGATTTTTACACCGAGGTTTTTTTTAAAACTTAAAGGTAAAGGTTTCCTGATGATCTGGCCTAAGCAACCAGTGAAATTCGTATAGGAACTAGCTTATCCTCCAACAATAAATTTCAGTATATTTATCAAGAATGAAAATTGGAAAAAACAAGACAAACCAAATCTTTTTAATTATAAACAAAATTATTTGAAATACAACCAGAAATTCTAATATAAATGTAAGGTCCTTATTCTCATAATTAAACGTCTTTAAAAAAAGATTTCGAAGATTCTAAAGAATATGTCATAATTTCTGGCATACCATTTAATTGAAGATTTCCAAAGTAAAGTAAGAAAGTTTTTACCTGAATAAGAAATTACTAAATTAAAACTGAGCTTTGAAATAAGTATACATTTCAATGCATTAAATTAAGTATTTAAATTTTTAACCGAAAGCCATTATTTACGTAAAGAGGAAAAAATCCGTAGCGAAAATATTACGGAGCGGTTTTTCAGCAAGGTGACTCCAAGGTGGATACAACCCTTCCCGCCAACAGTGTATCCGAACGAGAAAAAAATTACAGGAAACAAAAAACAACAACAAACGATGTCACATTTAACAAGTTTAGAGGTCGTTTCTGTTACGGATCGGTTTGTCAGCGAGGTTTCCAATTCGCTCATGTGTTACTCTCAGGAAGCAAAAAAAAAAACATCGAAAATTCATAAGATTATTTTCTAAAAGATTTTACGAGAGAATATATTCGGCCAGAATTGGAAATTATAGCAAATTCCTTTTCAGGTGCGATTAACTTCGGTTTTGAGTGATATCAATGAATAGTGAATGCTGATAGAAAATCTACAAAAACAATTGTAAACAAAATGTATATATAAACAAAACTCATTTAGTTTTAAGGATAATAAATACTAGCAAAAGGCTACTCAATAAAATGAGTACAAATAATAAATTAAAAAATAAATGTCGCACATGTTTAAATGGCTCCAAAGGTTTGCAGACGTTAACAAAAATGGTAATCGAAGAGAAAGAAGAAACTAAAACTTATGGGGAATTGCTCAAGGATCTAACCCGTATCGATGTAAGTAAGAAAATAAAAAATATATGTATGTACTTAATGATTTATTTATCAATAACCAGATAATGGATGAAACATTCAATAAAATGCCCCAAACAATTTGTGGATGCTGCGTGCGCAAATTAAGAGCGGCTTATTTATTTATTTTACAAGCCCAAGAAGTCAATGATAAACTTTGGTCTATGCTGCAAGAATCTTCTAATGATAATGAAGATAAGCCCATAGATTGTTTACAGGAAGCTCAGATAGATATACAAAATTGTTTAGAAATAAAAATGGAGGATGAAGAGCCAGGGGAAAATAATAAACAAGGGCTAACGAAATTTGAGCTAAAATTGGAAGAACCGGATGAGGGAAATGCTACTGGAAATGACAGTATAGACAAATCTAAAACATGTAGAAAAAATTATGAAATAAAAGAGTTGTAAGTTAAATGAAAAAATTAAGCAAAATTATTTTTGAAAACATAAAAGTTGTGATTTTTTTTAGAAAACTTCCCAAAGATATACTTGATTCCGAAACACTTGAGCATGAGTCTATGTCTGAGTGTGACGATGATTTTGATAATAATGATGTTTTTGATAAAGACTTTCATAACCATGAAGAAGATATAACAGAAAGTGAAAATGAATCTGAATCCTCTCACGATTCAGATTGGGCTAAGGAAACAAGTAGCACTAAAACAAAGGAAAATTATATTAAAACTAAAACACCTGCAAAAACTAGGAAGGTTAAAGAGAGAAATTTAGATGATAATATACCCACACCCTGTGACCAGTGTGATAGAGTATTTCCTAATTCTCGTCTACTAAGTAGGCATAAACGTCATACTCATGTACCAGAAGAATTGAAGGTTCAATGTCCCTACTGTACCGCTAAGTTTGGAAGACGACATAACATGTACGCCCACATGAGAACCCATCACAAAGACAAACCCATAGAAGAGCATATAACCCAGCAAAGAAAATTTCCTCGACAATATGCTTGCCAACAATGTGATGGCACCTACACAAGCAAATACTATTTACTGGCACATATGAAACTTAAACATAATCCTGATAGAACACCCAAAAAACCCGAACGTATTATATTACCTAAAAAGCGTTTCCTCTGTACTTTGTGTGGCTCTAAATTCGATACTCAATCAAATTTAGACGTGCACATTAGACGCCATACGGGCGAGAAACCCTACAAATGTGATCTTTGTGAACGGGCTTTCTATAGGCCTTGTGATGTTCAAGCCCATCGTCGTTCACATACAGGAGAAAAACCTTTCAAATGTACAGTGTGTGAAAAAGCATTTGCCCGGTCGAATAAATTAAAAATTCATATGCGTACACATTCCAATGAACGTCCCTATAAGTGTGATCAGTGCGAAAAGGCCTTTAAGCATTCAAAAGATTTAAATATACACAAAAGAATACATACCGGCGAAAGACCCTACACGTGCGGAGTATGTCACAGTACATTTACCCAGAGTAATTCACTGAAATTGCATCAAACAAAGCAGCAACATTTTGAAATAATTGATCAAGTAGTGCCCTCTTGAGTTGAATTTCATACTAGACTAGTTAAGTAGGTTAATAAAAGTATTTTTTTTTTCTTTAAATATACCTAAGTACATTAACACAATTATGTTAGTTTTCTTTAGTATGTAATCATTTTTATCCAAATGCAATCACTATTATTTTAGTAATAACATGATGACTTGTGGTTCCGCAAGTAATTTATACAAGTTAGATCTTGCTTAAAGTGCGTTCATACATATAATAACTAACACACAAAAAATGTACATAGTGCGTTAGAAATTTTAAAAATAAGGGGAAGTTATTATATGGAAAAAAGTCTCGAAAACGGATAGTTTTCAAGTTATGGACCTCTAAAGTTTTCATATACACACTTGGTCAAAATAAAAAGTACATACCTACTTCTTTTCCTTTTTATACAATTCACCGAAGGTCAAAGGGTATACATATATAAGTTTGTTATTCCGTTTGTAATTTCTACAATATTGATCTAATGCCGTATACATTATTTATATTCTGAGTACCTATGAGGAGCGAATTTGATTTAACGATGTACGTGTGACCGTTGAAATGGGGTTTCCGAAGACCCCAGATATGAGGGACACTTGGTAGTTATATATTTATGTCACATATAGTCCGGAAATGTTTGCTATTGAAATCAGGCTTGCCAGAAGAATTCAAATTAAAAGTGCTAAATTGACAAAAAAGTGCTAAATTGTTTTACAGCGAAAAACAAAAGTGCTAGTTTTGTAACATTGATTTTTATGGATATAATTTTGTTTAATATAAACACTTATTATTTGTTACATTATAATATATATTAAATAAAGTGGTTACACCTGTTTAAAATTTCAATTATGTCATTTTCATCTTCCTCAAATACCAACTCATTTTGGTACTTTTCAGATGAACCGATTTTTTCTCAATATCGTCCGATATGTTTAAAGTGTGGCAACAAATGTTGTCTAATTTTGCACCTTCTTTTTCCCCGTATAACTGAACATAATAGTTCTGTTTTCATTCATGTTCTTAGCAAGGTCTATCCAATAGGAGGTTGGCTCACTGAACTTTCTGAATAGCTGATGGTTTTTTGTCCCAATGTCTGAGAAAACATTAATTTGCTTCTCTAAAACCGGAAAATGATTTTTGTGGTGTGGCGAAATTATTAATAATTATTAATGATCAGAAAACCAGGGGGGTTACCGCGTATTTCGATTTGAAAGAAATCATTTACCGATTCGAACAATTTGTACTGTGTATTACGATTTTCGTAATCGTTCGAAACTATGACAGAGGTTGTATTTTTTAAAAAATGTGAAATTTGATTAACAATTTTTGTTCGTAATAGAGAGTGGCTTATAAGAAAGTGATTTTTTGTTTTCAATAAAGTTTAAAAAACGTCCGTTTATTCGAAATAAATATTACGAAAATTGTAATACACAGTACAAATTGTTCGAATTCGTAAATGATTTCTTTCGAATCGAAATACGCGGTAACCCCCCAGACCTTCCCTGTAGTAAATAAAAAAGTCAGTTGCAAAAAACACTAACTATAAATTAACTTTTTTTTAAATGACTACAAATTGGTTTAAATCTCATGCAGATATCAACCAAAAAGGCACAAGTAAAACACAAATAAAATCAAAATAAGTAAAACAAGCATGCCATGAAGTCAAATGAAAAAAATATATACAAACATTTTAAAATAATTAAAAAATGAAACAATACAAATCTGTTTATGTACTAGCAATTACATATGTGGCGTATTTATTTCAGGACTATTATACATCATCATTTAGGGCAGTTTAATGCAAAATTTTCATAAATAATTATTTCTATAACAAAATATATAAAGATATACATACATATGTATGCATGTTCATATGTACATATATTTTTTTGACAAAAATTATTTAAAATTTAAATAATTTATTTTTAACTGACAATACTTTTAATTAATTACAAATAGATTGAAAAATAAGTAGTTAGTAGTCAGTTAAAAAGTCATGCAAAGATGGCCAATTGACTACTGCCTATGACATGCCCATGTTAAAATAATGAGTCGTCGACAAGGAAGAAAGTCACTTAATCAACTAGATGTGGTTATAAAAAAACCAGTTTGAAGTTAGTTATAAATGTGTTTGACTTCCTACAGGGAAAATATATAAAGATATATGTACATATGTATGCAGGTTCATATGTACATATATTTTTTTGACAGAAATTATTTAAAATTTAAATAATTTATTATAAACTGACAATACTTTTAATTAATTACAAATAGGTTGAAAAATAATTAGTTAGTAGTCAGTTAAAAAGTCATGCAAAGATGGCCAATTGACTACTGCCTATGACATGCCCATGTTAAAATAATGAGTCGTCGACAAGGAAAAAAGTCACTTAATCAACTAGATGTGGTTATAAAAAAACCAGTTTGAAGTTAGTTATAAATGTGTTTGACTTCCTACAGGGTTGCTCTAAGTATCACATACAAATTTACAAATAGCAATCAATTGCAATTGATTTTCCTAAATAAGTATAAAATGCAAAAGTGCCAGAGTTGCAACGAGCATTACTGAGTGCTGGCATTGCTCTAATTTTATTATAGGAAAAATGATAATTTTTAAAGGTATTTAAAAGCTTTGACCTATTCATATATGTAAGTATTATTTCCTATTTGCAAAAGTTGTAAAAAGGCATATGCCTAATATGTGTGTACTTTTCTTGATACACTTAAAGAATTAATACTTTACTTGAATTGATTATCGGGCATGTTCTGACAATCGCAAAACGCTTAACATTTGCGATCTTTACTTGAAATTGCATAATACGTGTACTGTAAATCGCAATCGCAAGAAGTTTTGTGACTTTAAATTGCAGAAGTAATATGGTATGATTTGCCACCAAATCTTAGAATGTTTAACAATTCAGTAAATATATTTAAAAATAGGCTTTTTTCTTATGTTTGTGAAACATCCTAACATTATGTAGATATAAGTCACATACTTCTGTGCCTTTTGAATATTTTACTTTAAGAACATATTTGTCACTTACATGTACTACTTTAAAACATTTAAACTTATTTAAATTGGCTGGGAGGCCTAAATTCATAACTTTTTTTCTTGATTACTAAAATCTAAATATCTATTATACATAGTTTTAAGTCATTTTTATATACTATTTATTATGTATTTATAAATGTATATGTACATGTATGTATGTTGATATCAATAAAGCATACATATGTATATGCATATGTAAACATATATTTACTTATTTTTCCTTTTACGCACATATCTTGAAATGAAAGCTCTGTAATAATGTTTTTTTCAGAGTACCGAAACGTTCACTCATTTTTCAGTCATGAGCGAGCGTGAAAAATTTAAACTTTTACTGCTTTTTCACATTCATGAGGGTGAGGAACAAATATTTTGAATTTCCTCATTCATGAAAAATAAGCAAACAAAAAAAATTCATATGTGAATTTGTCAGATATGAAAAATTTAAAAAAATTCACATTCAAATTCCTCAATGAAAAAACGCGATTTGCCCGACCGTTAAAAGCGGGCAAATGAAGTAGTAAAGAACCCTTATAGAAGGCCTTTTTGCCGATATAAAGTTTTCCAGTCGCATTCCAACTGTATTTCTAATTAACACAGTGTGTCATTAGAGACCAAAGCCTTGCCTTCTCGAATCTACTTTAAAGGCTTCTGAAAGCCTTCGAAAAATAATTTAGAATTAAGAATAAAGTTGTATCCCCTTAGGACAACAAGGTTCTATCTTGCATGTGGTTAAGGTGTATAAAGAACCTTGTTGTCCTTGGGTCGCAAATTGTTGTTGCTAATAACGCGAAGTGAGTAAACTGCTACCTTAAAAAATTACCAAGTTATTTACAAAATTAAAAATTACGTTTCATCAAAAATGTAATGGGACCACAAAATTTCTTCATCATATAAAAAGTTTATAATCAGCTATGGGCAAATGCAAAATCAAAATGCTAAAAGAGCGAACGATGTATATACATACACAAAAAACAAAGAGAAAAAGAGCATAAAACCAACAAATGCAAACGTAAACAACCAATAAAATGCCACACATGCAAAGCTTTCAATGTAGTGGTGCCCATACTTGTTTATAATACAAAAGAAATATTTTAAAGAGATTAAAATACTTTTAAATTAGAATGAAAAAGATAGCTTTTTAAAATCAGTTCATAGCTAAATTTAATGAAGTACATTTTTTAGTTTAAACCACTACTTATTATTAGTAATTAAAATCAATAAAAACTTATACGTAATAGGTAAGTATACCATAATATCTATAAGAATATAAATTCTCCACATTGTTAAATGCAGTACTGCCTGCGCTGCATCAGAAAAGCAATATAATTTTACCATGTCGACGCAAACCTAATGATGCTACATATTAATCGTGTGATTATCATATACTATAAATATATTCTATTTTTCCGGTAATTTATCAGAAATATTTAATTATTTAATATTTTAAGACCCGTTTTCACAACATACCGATAGCTAAAAGTAAACTTTAACCGGCCTCATAAAAAGTATTCTATTATTTAAACTTTGCTTTAACCTAAAATGAGCGATAATGTAATTTAAGGTTCATCCTACCAGGTAGGTAAGAGTCAAATTGTAATAATGGAACACTTTTTATACGGCCGATAAAATCCTACCTTTAGCTATCGGTAAGTTGTGAAAACGGGCCTTAATGTTAGTTTCACTTAGTACTAATATTTTTTCTTTTTGTTTCTGAAAATTACAAATTAATATAACGTAACACACTCAACTTAAAAAAAATAATAAAAATATTTTTTTCTCAAAAATATATCGGTTGTCTAATTTTTAGCTGAGATATTAAAAATTGCTTTTAAATCTCAAATAATTAACATTTAACAAAGTTTTTTGCTTTGCATGTAAACTAATGAAATGTGATGTTACATTATTTTGCATTTAAGATGAGGGACGATATGTGCAGTTCTTTTAATTTTTTTTCAAAAAGGACTATAACCAAGTGTAAAAAAGTCAGGATAAAAAGATGTAATTTTCCGCTTTAAACGTCAAACGAAATGATGTTGCCATTCATAAAAAATTGCTAATTTTTAATACAAAGTACGAAAAATTGCATCTCTTTTTATAAACTCTTGAATTGTACAACTTTGATTTTAAAAATTATTTTTTATAGTTACAACATTTCATAGATAACTTCTTTTTCATTTAATCTTTCAAAAAGAAAAATTCATATTAAATATGTGTTCAATGAAAAAAGATATTAAAAAAGAATTAAAAAAAGAAATGGGGTCAAAAAAATTGACAGAAGCTGAAGTTAATAAAATACTTGACTTTTTGGCAGACAATCGCCATTTTGAGTAACTTTTTGTAGTCGAATATTATGATGAAAATAACACCAATCAATTCGTTTTAAATTTAATAATCAATTAATTCACTTTTAACACTTTTGTTCGGCATCTTGAAAAATATCAATTACTTCCACGAATTATTTGACAGATTTTTTTGACAGTTTGTAAAAAAAAAAAAGCCCCGTTCACGTCAATAAGAGTTTAATTTTTCTTTTTTCCATTTTTCCAACCAAAATAAAATTGAAATGAATATCCTTAATAATTGTTTTCTACAAAAAATCCAACAGACACTTTGGCTGGTTGCCCTTAGTGCTGGTTCACACTCTTCAAGTTTTAGCCGTCAAGTCTTGAGTTTTTAAGAGAGAAGGGAAAAGAGAATGCCATTTCTTTTCCCCTCTCTCCTAAAAACTCGAGACTTGACGAGTCAAACTTGACGCGTGTGAACCGGAACTTACCAAAAATATTTTACACAAACAAATACACACACAGTCATTTCGAGCTGTGGTCATGCAAACTGTCGAGCAACAACAACACTGCTAGTGAGGATCTTCATGACTGAAAAATGGGATTTTTCCTCAAAAACATAAATGAATTTGGCGAAATATTAACAATTCATTTATGACTGTGAAAAAAGTTACATATTTTACATTTTTCATTTATGAAAAAAATTCAAGAATGGTTGAATATGAGCGATCACATATGAATTTCTCTGAACGCTAGTTTTTTTGGCCAAATTAATAAATAAAAAAAGTATGCTCAAGGGAACTCTAAAAAACTATGGCAGGTCGCAAGCAAAACGCACCAGTTTCAGAACACCATAAAATAAATCTGGCGTTTTGCGATTTCAAATCGTGCGATTGTCAGAACATGGCCGTATGTGAGTTTTTAAGTAGTTTTGGGATCTTAAAAAAGTGCTAAAAAAGCTAAATAATTATTAAATGTGCTAAACTAGCACTTAGCACTTTTTTCGAAATTCTTATCGCCAATTCAGCAAAAATCTATATCGAGCACTAAAAGTGTTAAACTGGCAAGCCTGATTGAAATTCAGCCTGATCGGTCTACAAACGGCTGAGATATGAGCAAAAAACCACGACGGTCTTTCATTTTACCCGAAAATCCCTTGAATTTTATTTTATTTTTATGTACATCTGAAGAATGGCAAATCCAATTTTCCAAATTCGGTACAAGCGTCTTAGTCATCAAAACACAATATCCGAACAATTGTGGGCGGGATTGGAGAAGTAGGCGTGGCAATTCCCATACAAAGACATAAATTCATGTACATGGCTATTTCACGTTACGACACCAAGCAATTAGTCTTGTATTTAAAACCCAAGTTGTTTAAATTTATTATCTATTTTACTAAATGTAGCTAGTTGCCCTTTACAACAAAATGCAAAAAAGTAAATACTTACATACCATTTTCATTATTCTTTGAGAAACAATTAAAAATGGTTGGTGTCGTAACGTGAAAAAAGTAGACTTTTCTTAGGAAAAACCTATATACATAAATTAATGTCTTTTTTTTTGTTTTGTATTGATAACTAAGATGCTTCTACCTTATTTGGAAAATTTGGCTCTTGCCGTTCTTCAGACGTACATAAAAAAAAAAGATAAAAATCTTTCGTTTTGGGATTTTTAATAGCTGGAACTCTTACATTTTAATTAATGGCGATTTCTTTTCTGCGAAAAATGTTGCATTAATGTTACATGTTCAACATTTTTGTGTTCATTTGTACAAAAAATACAACTGTGGGAAAAATTTTCAAGTTCTTTTGTGAATATGTTGATGAAAAACATGCAAACAAGTTGCATATTTTACCCTTACTTTAACTTAAGGTGTTCATACTGCCCTGTTCTACAACTTCGGTACTTACTACTTTGTTTGTACAACAAATGTTTTATTTTGTTTGTCATAATTCATACCGCTCATAATTTTGTAAAAAATTTGTTTTAAAACAAATTATAAAAATATTTACACATTAAAATCAAAAAAAGTCTATTTATATTATAATCGTTTTAATTTTTATAAGCCATTAGTGATGCTAATATTTGTTTCCAACCCGTAATAGCGTGCAGAAACCGCTTAAATAGCTTTTAAAATCGCTCATTAAGTACATTAATGATAAAAGTGTAATAGTTGTAAATACAAGCACTAATTGTGTTCTATTGAAATTGCACAACATGTAACACTTCGGGTGACTATAGGTAACATTAGAAAATGTTACATGTATATACTGTAACATATTTTTCTCAGAAAAGAAATCGCCATAAGCTATCTTATTTTTTATTTTAAATTCCTAAACTAATCCCGCAAAGCTCTGCGCTTGTCTGCAGGAAAGAAACCAGAGTCTCTGGTGGGAATCGAACCCACAACCCCGGCGCTGATAGACTAGCTCGCTACCAGCTAGCCTACCCTCTTGTAATTATATTTTAACTTTAATATAATTGAATTTTTATATATGTACATTAGAGTGGGTCAATTTTTTTTTTATACCCTCCACCACAATTAGTTGTGAAGAGGGTATATTAAGTTTGTCATTCCGTGTGAAACTTTTTTATTATTCATCTCAGACCCCATAAAGTATATATATTCTGGGTCCTTGAGTAATTCTAAGTCGATTTAGCCATGTCCGTCTGTCTGTCCGTCCGTCTGTCCGTCTGTTAAAAAACACGCTCACTTTCGAACAACTCAAAAGAAATGAACAAACTTGGTGCCAAATTGCTTGTAGTTATCCTAAGCAGTTTGGGATTGAAATCCAGCAAAATCGGTTCAGTAGGACCAGAGCTATGAATCAAAATGTAGAACCACCACCTAAAAAAATTGATAATTTGGTTACAAAAAATAACATAAATGCTGGAACAAGGCACGGAATGAGATAAGATTCTGCAAAAATTTGTTTTATTTGACTGGAAATCACGCTGTTGAATTTCGTGAAGATCCGTCCATAATTTACCCTTAGCCCCATATAAGCACTACTCCCGGAAAACAGTTTAGTACGCCTAAAACCGTAAAAAATAACGCTAGCGTAACAAAATTTAGTACGTCACACTAGAAATGACACTGTGAAATTTCGTGACGATCGGTCCATAATTAACCTTAGGCCCCATATAAACCCTTCTACCGGAAAACAGTTTAGTACGACTAAAACCGTAAAAAATAATGCAATCATAACAAATTTTGGCTCGTCACAGTTTTATAGGACTATAAATGATACTGCGAAATTTCGTGAAGATCGATACATAATTTACCCTAGGCCCCATAGAAACCTTACTCCCGGAAAACAGTTTAGTACGCCTAAAACCATAATTAATAACAAATCGTCACAGTTTAAGATAATAATAACATCATACAGATGTTACTGTCGGTGGAGGGTATCAAAGATTCGGCACAGCCGAATATAGCACTCTTACTTGTTTTTTTCTAAGTACCGTTTTTTAGATAACTGTACTTTTGTGTTTTTCGGTGTATGGTACCACTCAAACCCTTGTGGAGCCCAACCGATCGAAATAAATGGCATATCGTTGGAAAGGTAATAGAATGCCTTTTCCGTTGATATGCTGATATATTCTATCTGATAAGAAATGTCTGAGTTATGGCACCTCAAAATTTGCCTATTTTTAACGTTTTTTTTTTTAAATTTTTCATTTTTATTACGTTTTTTTTCTACGTTATAGTAAAGATCTGGAATGTTTTATTTTGTGTTTATTTTATTTTAACCAAATAGTTTATTTAATTACCAACATTTTAAGCGTTATTTGAAAAAAAAAAATCGGATGAAAAATAAAGTTTTTATTAAGGATTTTGTGGAACGACAATATTTGTATCTTCATTGCTCACACACTATATTCGGCGTCCATCAGTTTTAACGTATTTAAAAAAAAAAACGGAATTTTATATGAGATGGAAATATTGTCGTTCCACAAAATCCTTAATAAAAACTTTATTTTTCATCCGATTTTTTTCAAATTACGCTCAGCATATCGACGGAAAAGGCATTCAATTACCTTTCCAACGATATGCCATTTATTTCGATCGGACTTTTTGGTTGGGCTCCACAAGGGTTTGAAAACAAATTAAAAATTTGTAAAGCAGTGTTATAAGCATCTTGGATATCAATTTACAACATCCGACAAAATAAAGGAAGGATTGGAGAAGCTGGCGTGGCACTGCCTATACCGAAATATTATATACATATTTTTTAAATCATCAACACGACCAGTCTGTGTACCTTACCAAGCATCGCGCTGTACCTGCCCTTATCCAGCGCAATCTTCCATACAACAACCCCATAATACAGTCGGCTTTACTACAGCCTCAAAGATCCAATTGACACACCTCGGTCCCATACCCCAGTTTCTGCCGATTGCACCTCTGCACGCTTATATAGCAACTATTGCCCTTTACATCTACATCCGGACATTCAGTCCCCCAGAATCACGCCCAGATACTTGGTGCTGTGAGAGATTTAAAGCTCAGTCCCATTTAGCCTCGCAATTCTAAAGACTTCGATCCTTTACTTCTTCGTACCTAATCCAATTTTGGAGTTACGCGAACCTCCTCTAACATAATAAACGACTGGATTCAGCGTACACGTATTAAGTTAAAGGCCAGGCTCTACGCACAAAAAAGTAATTAGCATACATAAAATTTTAAGAGCTCCTGCAAATTTTACTTTTTTGATTTAGCATGTTTTATAATTCAGATGTCGATATCTATATATGGGCAAATCCTGTGTGACGAACGCTACATTCGCACGCGTTTTCTGATTGATATGTAAACATTTTTTGGGCTTTCAAAAGAGATAGCTTCAACTTATATATATATAGAATTTAGTGACATTAATATGTACTTACGAACGGCATTTATCATAATTTCTTAGCAAGTATTTGTTGATAAATAATTGATCACAAAGTTTTGTGACGCACGCTACAAAAAGTGGAAATAACTTCAAAGGTTGAAGTGTGTTTTCCTAATTTTAAGCGAATTTTGCATCATAAGGTATACAAAATCTAATTCCTAAAAGAGAGATGAATATAAGAGAATTCTAAAATCACTTATTCGCAGCCAAAAAATTTGTGACGCACACCTCACAACGCACGCTACAGTTTTTCCAGTAGTATATTATTATTATATTTTATTTATTTTAACAAAACAAATTATATTTTTATTATGTAATTGCATTTCTTAAACTAATGAATATAAATGTTTTTTAACGAAATTTATATTTTGATGAGTCTGCTGTTAGTGCTATTTTAAGCAGAAAAATCACCTAAAATAATGCTAAATTCACGTATAACATTAATGGCGATTTCTTTTCTGAGAAAAATGTTGCATTAAGGTTACATGTTCTACATTTTTGTGTTCGTTTGTACAAAAAATACAACTGTGGGAAAAATGTTCAAGTTTATTTGTGAATATGTTGATGAAAAACATGGACAACATAACATGTTGCATATTTTACCCTTACTTTTACTTAAGGTGTTCATATCGCCCTATTCTCACAACTTTGGTACTTACTACTTTGTTTGTACAACAAATGTTTTATTTTATTTGTCATAATAATCTTGTAAAAAAATTGTTTTAAAACAAAATATAAAAATATTTACACATGAAAATCAAAAAAGTGTATTTATATTATAATCGTTTTAATTTTTAATAGCGTGCAGAAACCGCTTCAATAGCTTTAAAAACCGCTCATTAAGTACATTAATGATGAAAGTGTAATAGTTGCAAATAAAAGCACTAATTGTGTTCTATTGAAATTGCACAACATGTAACACTTCGAGTGATTAAAGGTAACATTAGAAAATGTTACTCGTATATACTGTAACATATTTTTGCATTAATGAAATAGTCTTATAATCCTCTCAAGCTGCAAATATGAAATATAAAAAGTTTTTTGTCTCTCCTGTAAAATGTGCTTAAGGGGAGTAAGCAGGTTTTCATTTTAAGCCGACGCTATGCCTTTTATTAATATAAATTTCAACGCCATATCATTGCATACAAATACAAATTTAAAACTGTTGGTGAGTTGACTTTTTTAACGCCATCGAAAAATTAAAAACGCATTTCTTTGTAGTTTTTAATGGCCTATTCAATGTTCTATGACAAATTTCATATAAGATATGGGGCGATTCTATTCTAGACAATTTTTAACATCAATTTTCAAATCACACTTTTTGATGCCAATTTAAAGTAAAATATCTATATTTTATAATAATATATAAATATAAATTTGTTGTTCACTTCGAATCATTAAGATTCATAGATTTGCCGTGAACAGAAAATTCATTGAATGTTGCACCCGTCATGGCTTAAAGAGAACATTTCTTATTATTGGATTATATTTTTCTACGACGTTTGATTTGATAATCATCGGCTGATATCTCATCTTTCACAATAAAAAATAATAATACAATAAAAGTTTAAAAATTAACAAAAATTAATTTATCTTATGAAAGTGGGCCGATTTGGTTGCACCCGTCATGCACTTTAAAGCCCTCTCGTGGCTATTTGATCGTTTCATATAAATTCTTGTAAATAGATAACAATAGTATATACAAAAATGTTACCCCTTCTAGAAATAACTTAATTGCAAATGTGTTTCTTTCTATTAGTAAAAGACGTTTAAAGCGTCTAAATGTTGCACCCGTCAGAATAGAATCGACCTATGGATATATCGTCAGCTTATTATTGGTTTGACGCATATGACAAAAATTTGTATTGGAGAAAAACGACAATGAAGGTTTACATGAAGTTTTCTAAATATATACATAATAGAATTTTTTGTATTCATGGAGAAATCATAGTGAAAATTATTGTTTTGTGCCGCATACACCACTTTCTAAATTATTTCTAAAAAGAAGGTTTTTGTGCTGCATAAGTAAGTAAGTATACGTACTGCTGTGTATTGAGTTGTTGACATGTTATTTTGCTTTTTCTATTTTTTTTTAACGGCAATGAAAAGTAAAATTTATTTTCTTGCCGTCATATTATTTTGATATCACTTTAACTACATGTTTTTCTTATGGCAATGAAGCAAAGCAGGAGTGAAATTTATTTTGTACGTTTTTGTATGAAGAATTTGCAGCATTCGTCAAACAGTGGCGTGTACAGCCAGCGTTACCGTTGTGATACTAAAGTATCAATTTGACCCTTTTTCGACGGTGTTGATACCTTTTATGACCCTTCTTTTAAATTATACTTTGGTATCATTATCACCCATTTTGTGACACATTTTGACCCTTTTTTGGAAATATCTCTCACATTTTGTTTTTTGTCAACACTGCGGAACAGAAGTGCTAAACAAATGTTTTCGAAATAAACATTGCTTGATATGGAACAGACTCAAAGTATAAGCTTACAATTCCATGCTTTCTTCTCCTTGATTTTTGATAGTAAAGTACAATTTCCCTAAAAGCAAACATAACTCATATACATAATTGTTAATTTTTACGATGGTTTCTTTTTAAAACAAAAATTTGATATTTTATTAAAATGTCAAATGTTAAAATGCTATCTTAAAGAGTAGCATGTTTTATTCAAAAAAAATTCGCCCTTAATAATGGCAAAAGATATTGAACTTATCGCCCCCTTTTGAATCGACAGTGTTGAGAGTGCCCTAACAGGAATGAAAACAAGAGGTGAAAATTGCTAAATTAGCGGAAATTCCCAAATATTTGGTAACAGCGGTATGATAGCAAAGTCTAATATTTATTAAAAATCGTAAAAGCTTAAAAAAAAATTCTGACACTTACAGGAAAAAATCGCTTTAATCGAGAAAATGATTACAATTCGCGAACGATTGCAAAATTTAAAACAAACACTTAAATTTATTTGACATCGCTAAATCGGAAAATTTCATAAAAATTATTAAAAAATTAGCTATAATGATAAAGAATAAACTTTTTGTCAGGTGTTAAAAACAGGACAGAGCATTCCATAAAAAAAATTAAGTTTTTTGAGCTCTTCCTACCTGAAATATTATTTTTTTGTTTGCTTATAAAAAAACTTGGTCTTATTATGTTCATTTAAATGGGAAATACTGCTTATAAAAAACTTGACCCTTTTTTTATTGAAATACCCTTTTTTTGACCCCTTTTTCTGGAAAATCCCCTTTTTGTGACCCTTTTCGAAAATTTCCAACGGTAACCCTGTGTACAGCCAAACAATGCTTTAAAATACAGTTAAACCTCGATTATCCGGCTCTCGTGGGACCGGCACCACCACGGATAATCGAAATACACGGTTAATAGAGTTTATATTAAAATATACAGACATTTATTTATTTTTATTTAAACATTCGATTTATGTAACTACAGATTCAAATATACAACATTTTTTTTTACAAAACATACAAATTGTCATAGACAATGCAAAATCAAATATGTATGTATCATCAAAAACATTAAAATTGGGATTTTTACTGATTATGCTTTGGTTGATCAAACTATGTACATGACTGCACAAATTTTGTAAATTTTACAACGTTTATTGCTTTTTTGTTTTTGCATTTCTTCTGACGATATGTTTAAATTTCACTTACTAAATGAATAAAAACGCATATATGTATGTTCTTATGTGTGGGCACATGAACTTAAAAAGGGGAAACACCGGATTTAGATTAACATACATAATAAAAAACATATGAATGATTCACGGATAATAGATGTAAAGCACGGTTAATAGAGGTATAAATCTAAAGCACGGAAAATAGAGTTAAAGCACGGATTATAGAGGGAAAAAATAAAATGAACCGCATGCCGGTTAATAGATGTAACCGATTAATAGAGGGCCGGTTAATCGAGGTTTAACTGTAGTTGATATGAAGCAAAACTAATGCTAATGAAAGGTGGTATTAAAAATATATATACCATACCATACCTAACTCAATTTTTTAATAAGTGTTCGAAAGTTCAAACCAATAATAAGCTGACGATATATAAGTAGGTATATTTTATAAGCTTTTAGAAACGACTAAATTGACATCACTTTCTTATTCTTCGTAAATTTACAATTGGGAAGAAGAAGTTTGTAAATAAACATTTAAACAATTTTTTTAAGAAACTTTTAAATTAAAATTAATCTAATTTCCTCACATACAAATTATAACAAGCACTAACAATTTATTAAATAAAGGATGTCGCACTTGCTTAAATGCAGTCAAGGGTTGGAAACCTCTTAGCACAAAAACGAGGGATTATAAAAAATGTTTAAAATCCTATGCTGAACTATTAGAGGAAGTTACCAAAATTAATGTAATTTAAATAAAAATTTTTTAGTAATTTATCAAATAAATTTAGTTTTAACGTTAAAATATCTATTTAAACTTTCCATTAAACTTTAACATAAGATTAAAGATGCCAAATACCGAAAACTGCCTCAACTTATATGCGGGAATTGTTCACGTCTCTTAAAATCAGCATATGCATTTATACAACAAGCTGTTGAAGTACAGGACAAACTTTGTTCTACACTAAACGATGAAAAACTATATAGTTTGCAAGAAATGCAACCTTGTAAAGAGATTAAAATTGAAAAAAATGAGCAGAAGTTAAATATGGAAAATGAGGATTGCTTGCAGGAAACTCAAATCGATATAGAATCGTGTATGGTAATTAAAGTTTAAAAGGATGGATATAAAAAGAAAAAAGTAAATATTGATTGGTTGCAGGAAACACAAGTTTATATAAAATCTGGTGGAAATACTGAAGACCATGTACGAAAAAAGTACAGTAAAACCGATACGAAAGAGATGTAAGTTTTACAGATAACGTCAGGGGTCTAATCACCCCATTCGATACTATCGTATCAAATTAACTATCGAATTTTTTTTTGCATACGATAGACACTAACGTATCGTATAAAAACTCGATAAATGTAATGTCGAGTTACTCGATATCGAATGCTATTATTTCAAATTCAATACATAAAACTCGATATCGAGTTTCATGATACCAAAATAAATAGTTTCCATCAATTTTGCTCGATATCGTATGCTGTGATTAGATCCCAGTATGTATTATTATTATTATTTTTTTTACCACTACTCAAAAAAACTAAGGATATTTTCAGAACTTATATGATCCAGTGACACAGCTCCAGAAAAAAGAACCTGTCTGAAGCCATTTGTATCTAGTTTATCCTAAAAATTCCTGGTTATTCGTTGGTAAGAAATGACAGGTTAGGTATGCGTGGTGATGGTGTTGGGGTATATGTTTCTTATATGTTGCAATATAAAGTAGTTTTTAAGATGTCGGAACTTGTGAATCATCACTCTTCTTACAGTTAGAGAAGTGTGGCGTTTATGTGCTTTTAGGTGTTGTTTATTTGCCTAATGGGAATATTATGTCTTTTGAAGAGAGACACTTTGATTTGTTTATGAAATGCTCTTATGTGATTATTGTTGGAGATTTTAATAATAATTTGTTTGACACCGTTAAGGCTAGTCTCTTTAGATCGCTATGTGTAAGATGCAACTTATCTCTATTTTATAACTCTAGACCTCAATTTGATGTAGCACACTGCTCGACGTCCTTATCAGATTTTTGGCTGGTAAGCAATAGCTTTATGGTAGAATTTTCGGACCAGGTTCAATGCCTCTCTATCTCTCATCATGCATTAATTTTTGCCACATTCCGTGTTATTGTCAGTCGTTCTGAGGAATTTATAGAATATAGCAATTTTAATGAAATTGACTGGGATAGTATTCTTCTTCTATAGATTTCCAATCTCGTATGCAATCTATTTTTAATTTTGTTCCAATTGTTAGAAGGAGAATTCAGATTGGTATTGATAATTGGATGAAGTCAAATTGTGAAATGCTAGCAGTTTCCTTAAGAGACATAGCTTACTCTGCCCTTTGGTCTTCTGCTACTGATGTAAATTAGAAAACTTACTTTAGTTATAGAAATAAAGCTAAAAACATTCAGCCTTATTCCGGTTGTCGTTGTCGTAATCGCTAAAATCGTTTTTTGTAAGAGATTAAAGAACACTGGTTGTGTGTTAGTTTCATCTCTTACAAAAAACGACTTGATCGATTACGACAACGACAACCGGAATAATGCTCATTATATATATGTATATACATATTCGGGAGAGAAGAAAATATTTAGCAACAAAGTTTTCTGGACTTGTTTCATCTGCTATGTGAAGGTTATTAAAGGGACGAAGAATAACTAGAGATTTCGGAATGCGGTGTGACTTTAATGTTGATTAACTTAATAACTAATGATGTGGATTCGCAGAGTGCTGATAAAATTAAGTACGGAACTTTTGAACAGCTGGAAAATGTTTTTTCTTTCAGAAATGTAACTGAAGAAGAACTTTGGCTGGCTATATGCAGGGTTAGGTCTAAGTCAATAGGTAATGATGGTATTCCAATCAATTTTATTAGAATTGTTTTCCCATATATCTCTGGGTTTTTGATATTTTATGTAAATTCTATACTGACTAGCGCGAGTGGTACCTATCCCTAAGTCTGGAACGGTTGGTTGTATAGAGGATTTAAGGCATATATCTATCCTTCCTGCCCTATCTAAGTTGTTCGAACATATTATGAAAGACCAGATTCTCTCTTTTATTCAAGAAAAAGTTTTGCCATAGCAGTATGCCTTCCGTAGTAGATACAATACAACTTCTTTACTGTAAAATCTTACGGATATTATTCGGGAAAATATAAACGGGAAAATATTGACGTCATTGGTTGCCTTGGATTTAACTTAGCCCTTTAATTCGATTAATCATAATGTTATGTTGTCCAAATTGAAAGATCTTTTCGGATTTTCGGTGACTGCGTGTAAGATGGTTTGCTCATATTTCATCAGCTCAGAATTGGTTTGGCGCATATGCCAAAAAGTCGGAGTGGAGAAAAACGACAAAGAAGATTTACATGAAGATTACTCAAATTGTACCCGATAGAATTTTTTTATATTTTTACCACTGCTTCCGGTATATGTTTTGAAGAAAAATGCAAATTTTTGCGCACTTTCATGAATAAAGTTATAATTTAATAGTATTTTTTTGAAAATGAAAAATATTGTTTTGTGCCGCATTCGCCACTTTTCTAAAAAAAAAATTAAAAAAGTGGCTTTTTGTGCTGCATACGTATACTTATTGCTGCGTATTGAGTAACTTGTTGTTGAGATTAATTTTTTTTAATAGTTTTTATACCCTCCACCACAATTAGTTCTGAAGAGGGTATATTAAGTTTGTCATTCCTTGTGAAACTTTTTTATAATTCATCTCAGACCCCATAAAGTGTATATATTCTGGGTCCTTGTGTAATTCTAAGTCGATTTAGCCATGTCCGTCTGTCTGTCTGTCTGTCTGTCCGTCTGTCCGTCTGTTGAAAACACGCTCACTTTCGAACAACTCAAACTTGGTACCAAATTACTTGTAGTTATCCTAAGCAGTTTAGGATTGAAATCCAGCAAAATCGGTTCAATAGGACCAGAGCTATGAATCAAAATGTGGAACCACCACCTAAAAAAATTGATAATTTTGTTACAAAAAATAACATAAATGCTGGAACAAGGCACGGAATGAGATAAGATTTTGCAAAAATTTGTTTTATTTGACTGGAAATCACGCTGTTAAATTTCGTGAAGATCCGTCCATAATTTACCCAAAGCCCCATATAAACACTACTCCCGGAAAACAGTTTAGTACGCCTTAACCCGTAATTAATAACGCTAGCGTAACAAAATTTGGTACGTCACAGTTTTTTAGGACTAGAAATAACAATGTGAAATTTCGTGACGATCAGTCCATAATTTACCTTAGGCCCCATATAAAACCTACTACCGGAAAACAGTTAAGTACGTCTAAAACCGTAAAAAATAACGCAATCATAACAAGGCTCGTCACAGTTTTATAGGACTATAAATGGTACTGTGAAATTTCGTGAAGATCGGTACATAATTTACCCTAGGCCCCATGGAAACCCTACTCCCGGAAAACAGTTTAGTACACCTAAAACCATAATTAATGATGCTATCATAACAGAAATTGGTACGTCACAGTTTTAAAGGGCTAGAAATTACGCTTTGAAATTTCGTGATGATCGGTCCATAATTTACCCTAGGCCCTATATAAACCCTACTACCGGAAAACAGTTTAGTCGCCTAAAACCATAATTAATAACAAATCGTCACAGTTTAAGATAATAATAACATCATACAGATATTACTCCTTAAACATTCGAACTCCTTAAACTTTTTGTCAGGTGTTAAAAACAGGACAGAGCATTCCATAAAAAAAATTAAGTTTTTTGAGCTCTTCCTACCTGAAATATTATTTTTTTGTTTGCTTATAAAAAAACTTGGTCTTATTATGTTCATTTAAATGGGAAATACTGCTTATAAAAAACTTGACCCTTTTTTTATTGAAATACCCTTTTTTTGACCCCTTTTTCTGGAAAATCCCCTTTTTGTGACCCTTTTCGAAAATTTCCAACGGTAACCCTGTGTACAGCCAAACAATGCTTTAAAATACAGTTAAACCTCGATTATCCGGCTCTCGTGGGACCGGCACCACCACGGATAATCGAAATACACGGTTAATAGAGTTTATATTAAAATATACAGAAATTTATTTATTTTTATTTAAACATTCGATTTATGTAACTACAGATTCAAATATACAACATTTTTTTTTACAAAACATACAAATTGTCATAGACAATGCAAAATCAAATATGTATGTATCATCAAAAACATTAAAATTGGGATTTTTACTGATTATGCTTTGGTTGATCAAACTATGTACATGACTGCACAAATTTTGTAAATTTTACAACGTTTATTGCTTTTTTGTTTTTGCATTTCTTCTGACGATATGTTTAAATTTCACTTACTAAATGAATAAAAACGCATATATGTATGTTCTTATGTGTGGGCACATGAACTTAAAAAGGGGAAACACCGGATTTAGATTAACATACATAATAAAAAACATATGAATGATTCACGGATAATAGATGTAAAGCACGGTTAATAGAGGTATAAATCTAAAGCACGGAAAATAGAGTTAAAGCACGGATTATAGAGGGAAAAAATAAAATGAAACGCATGCCGGTTAATAGATGTAACCGATTAATAGAGGGCCGGTTAATCGAGGTTTAACTGTAGTTGATATGAAGCAAAACTAATGCTAATGAAAGGTGGTATTAAAAATATATATACCATACCATACCTAACTCAATTTTTTAATAAGTGTTCGAAAGTTCAAACCAATAATAAGCTGACGATATATAAGTAGGTATATTTTATAAGCTTTTAGAAACGACTAAATTGACATCACTTTCTTATTCTTCGTAAATTTACAATTGGGAAGAAGAAGTTTGTAAATAAACATTTAAACAATTTTTTTAAGAAACTTTTAAATTAAAATTAATCTAATTTCCTCACATACAAATTATGACAAGCACTAACAATTTATTAAATAAAGGATGTCGCACTTGCTTAAATGCAGTCAAGGGTTGGAAACCTCTTAGCACAAAAACGAGGGATTATAAAAAATGTTTAAAATCCTATGCTGAACTATTAGAGGAAGTTACCAAAATTAATGTAATTTAAATAAAAATTTTTTAGTAATTTATCAAATAAATTTAGTTTTAACGTTAAAATATCTATTTAAACTTTCCATTAAACTTTAACATAAGATTAAAGATGCCAAATACCGAAAACTGCCTCAACTTATATGCGGGAATTGTTCACGTCTCTTAAAATCAGCATATGCATTTATACAACAAGCTGTTGAAGTACAGGACAAACTTTGTTCTACACTAAACGATGAAAAACTATATAGTTTGCAAGAAATGCAACCTTGTAAAGAGATTAAAATTGAAAAAAATGAGCAGAAGTTAAATATGGAAAATGAGGATTGCTTGCAGGAAACTCAAATCGATATAGAATCGTGTATGGTAATTAAAGTTTAAAAGGATGGATATAAAAAGAAAAAAGTAAATATTGATTGGTTGCAGGAAACACAAGTTTATATAAAATCTGGTGGAAATACTGAAGACCATGTACGAAAAAAGTACAGTAAAACCGATACGAAAGAGATGTAAGTTTTACAGATAACGTCAGGGGTCTAATCACCCCATTCGATACTATCGTATCAAATTAACTATCGAATTTTTTTTTGCATACGATAGACACTAACGTATCGTATAAAAACTCGATAAATGTAATGTCGAGTTACTCGATATCGAATGCTATTATTTCAAATTCAATACATAAAACTCGATATCGAGTTTCATGATACCAAAATAAATAGTTTCCATCAATTTTGCTCGATATCGTATGCTGTGATTAGATCCCAGTATTATTATTATTATTTTTTTTACCACTACTCAAAAAAACTAAGGATATTTTCAGAACTTATATGATCCAGTGACACAGCTCCAGAAAAAAGAACCTGTCTGAAGCCATTTGTATCTAGTTTATCCTAAAAATTCCTGGTTATTCGTTGGTAAGAAATGACAGGTTAGGTATGCGTGGTGATGGTGTTGGGGTATATGTTTCTTATATGTTGCAATATAAAGTAGTTTTTAAGATGTCGGAACTTGTGAATCATCACTCTTCTTACAGTTAGAGAAGTGTGGCGTTTATGTGCTTTTAGGTGTTGTTTATTTGCCTAATGGGAATATTATGTCTTTTGAAGAGAGACACTTTGATTTGTTTATGAAATGCTCTTATGTGATTATTGTTGGAGATTTTAATAATAATTTGTTTGACACCGTTAAGGCTAGTCTCTTTAGATCGCTATGTGTAAGATGCAACTTATCTCTATTTTATAACTCTAGACCTCAATTTGATGTAGCACACTGCTCGACGTCCTTATCAGATTTTTGGCTGGTAAGCAATAGCTTTATGGTAGAATTTTCAGACCAGGTTCAATGCCTCTCTATCTCTCATCATGCATTAATTTTTGCCACATTCCGTGTTATTGTCAGTCGTTCTGAGGAATTTATAGAATATAGCAATTTTAATGAAATTGACTGGGATAGTATTCTTCTTCTATAGATTTCCAATCTCGTATGCAATCTATTTTTAATTTTGTTCCAATTGTTAGAAGGAGAATTCAGATTGGTATTGATAATTGGATGAAGTCAAATTGTGAAATGCTAGCAGTTTCCTTAAGAGACATAGCTTACTCTGCCCTTTGGTCTTCTGCTACTGATGTAAATTAGAAAACTTACTTTAGTTATAGAAATAAAGCTAAAAACATTCAGCCTTATTCCGGTTGTCGTTGTCGTAATCGCTAAAATCGTTTTTTGTAAGAGATTAAAGAACACTGGTTGTGTGTTAGTTTCATCTCTTACAAAAAACGACTTGATCGATTACGACAACGACAACCGGAATAATGCTCATTATATATATGTATATACATATTAGGGAGAGAAGAAAATATTTAGCAACAAAGTTTTCTGGACTTGTTTCATCTGCTATGTGAAGGTTATTAAAGGGACGAAGAATAACTAGAGATTTCGGAATGCGGTGTGACTTTAATGTTGATTAACTTAATAACTAATGATGTGGATTCGCAGAGTGCTGATAAAATTAAGTACGGAACTTTTGAACAGCTGGAAAATGTTTTTTCTTTCAGAAATGTAACTGAAGAAGAACTTTGGCTGGCTATATGCAGGGTTAGGTCTAAGTCAATAGGTAATGATGGTATTCCAATCAATTTTATTAGAATTGTTTTCCCATATATCTCTGGGTTTTTGATATTTTATGTAAATTCTATACTGACTAGCGCGAGTGGTACCTATCCCTAAGTCTGGAACGGTTGGTTGTATAGAGGATTTAAGGCATATATCTATCCTTCCTGCCCTATCTAAGTTGTTCGAACATATTATGAAAGACCAGATTCTCTCTTTTATTCAAGAAAAAGTTTTGCCATAGCAGTATGCCTTCCGTAGTAGATACAATACAACTTCTTTACTGTAAAATCTTACGGATATTATTCGGGAAAATATAAACGGGAAAATATTGACGTCATTGGTTGCCTTGGATTTAACTTAGCCCTTTAATTCGATTAATCATAATGTTATGTTGTCCAAATTGAAAGATCTTTTCGGATTTTCGGTGACTGCGTGTAAGATGGTTTGCTCATATTTCATCAGCTCAGAATTGGTTTGGCGCATATGCCAAAAAGTCGGAGTGGAGAAAAACGACAAAGAAGATTTACATGAAGATTACTCAAATTGTACCCGATAGAATTTTTTTATATTTTTACCACTGCTTCCGGTATATGTTTTGAAGAAAAATGCAAATTTTTGCGCACTTTCATGAATAAAGTTATAATTTAATAGTATTTTTTTGAAAATGAAAAATATTGTTTTGTGCCGCATTCGCCACTTTTCTAAAAAAAAAATTAAAAAAGTGGCTTTTTGTGCTGCATACGTATACTTATTGCTGCGTATTGAGTAACTTGTTGTTGAGATTAATTTTTTTTAATAGTTTTTATACCCTCCACCACAATTAGTTCTGAAGAGGGTATATTAAGTTTGTCATTCCTTGTGAAACTTTTTTATAATTCATCTCAGACCCCATAAAGTGTATATATTCTGGGTCCTTGTGTAATTCTAAGTCGATTTAGCCATGTCCGTCTGTCTGTCTGTCTGTCCGTCTGTCCGTCTGTTGAAAACACGCTCACTTTCGAACAACTCAAACTTGGTACCAAATTACTTGTAGTTATCCTAAGCAGTTTAGGATTGAAATCCAGCAAAATCGGTTCAATAGGACCAGAGCTATGAATCAAAATGTGGAACCACCACCTAAAAAAATTGATAATTTTGTTACAAAAAATAACATAAATGCTGGAACAAGGCACGGAATGAGATAAGATTTTGCAAAAATTTGTTTTATTTGACTGGAAATCACGCTGTTAAATTTCGTGAAGATCCGTCCATAATTTACCCAAAGCCCCATATAAACACTACTCCCGGAAAACAGTTTAGTACGCCTTAACCCGTAATTAATAACGCTAGCGTAACAAAATTTGGTACGTCACAGTTTTTTAGGACTAGAAATAACAATGTGAAATTTCGTGACGATCAGTCCATAATTTACCTTAGGCCCCATATAAAACCTACTACCGGAAAACAGTTAAGTACGTCTAAAACCGTAAAAAATAACGCAATCATAACAAGGCTCGTCACAGTTTTATAGGACTATAAATGGTACTGTGAAATTTCGTGAAGATCGGTACATAATTTACCCTAGGCCCCATGGAAACCCTACTCCCGGAAAACAGTTTAGTACACCTAAAACCATAATTAATGATGCTATCATAACAGAAATTGGTACGTCACAGTTTTAAAGGGCTAGAAATTACGCTTTGAAATTTCGTGATGATCGGTCCATAATTTACCCTAGGCCCTATATAAACCCTACTACCGGAAAACAGTTTAGTCGCCTAAAACCATAATTAATAACAAATCGTCACAGTTTAAGATAATAATAACATCATACAGATATTACTCCTTAAACATTCGAACTGTCGGTGGAGGGTATCAAAGATTCGGCACAGCCGAATATAACACTCTAACTTGTTTTATTTGATTTTACTTTACTTTACAACAGAAAAAACAGTAGAACTGTTATGAAAAGTTACATAAAAAGGCAAATTAAACAACTTAAATAATCCAAAAGTAAAAAGAAAATTTAAAACTTAATATTGAGTAAATTTTTATAATAAGCTTTATCAACACGTGGAAGAAATATAAGCAAGTCTTTTATGTCTCTATTTTAATCGCTGGAAATAAATGATGGTTTCGATATTTTCAAAACATTCGTCAACAAATTCTCAGGAGTTTTCAAATAATTTTTTTAAGCAGACTTAACCAAAATTGCATTTGTATATTTTTCCTCTCTGGTAGAAGTTTTATAATATATACATAAATCATTATTTTAACTGTATAGAAGTACTTTAATTTTAGCAAAAGGGACTTTTCGAAAGTCCATTTTATTTGCTTTCAACGAGTATGTGCGAAAATTTTCCGGAAGCATTTCCATAACTTTAAGTTTTGTTTTATTATTTGGCATAGTTTTAAGCAAATTTAGTAAATGAAGAGGACTATGAATTTCAATATTCTTTAAGTACCGGTCAATAACACCATGGACACAGTCCACTTCTTGAATTAAAGAATGTTCTGGTTCTAAAAACTTTTGTATTACGGCATCAATATTATTTTGTTTAAAGAACATTTTGATTGCAGTTACGTTAATTTGATTTTTATTTTGAGGTATGCAAGAATCGCTCCATAATCTCAAAGTTTTAATAAGTGGATAATCTTTATTAATTAATTTAAAATTTTAATTTAAGCACTAGCAATATTGTTACCACTCCGACCACTATGAGCTTCCGTCAAAAAGGCAGGCACAATAAGTAAAAGTTGGTATATATGACAAAATAATGGTTGCTGTAAGATTAAACATATTTAATTTTCGTCTGTAGTAAAATTTTGAAGGCTAAAAACACAAATAATAGCAAACCGTACACTTGGTTGGGTCCATTATAAAACAATTTTTCACAAATTTATTTTCTTGTTGTCATTTTACTTTGCTTTTGCTTTAACTACTTTTATTTTCTTACGGCAATGCAGCAAAGCAGCAGTTTTTGTACGTTTTTGTATGAAGAATTTGCTGCAATCGCCAAACAATGGCTTGTAGAGCAAAACAGTACTTAAAAAATTTTGAAACAGGTGATATGCAGCAAAATTAATGCTTTATATCTCAGAAACCATAAAAATTTTCGCAAAACAGGTTTTTGATTTAGAAAGAGGGTATTAAAAAAATATGTTCCTCATACCTAACTCATTTTTTTTTAATGGTCGGTAGGTCAAACCAGTAATGAGCTGACGATTTGTCTATGAGGCGTCAATTTGTTGATGTGAATGGTAAATATGCCCCTTTACTTAGGAGTACCTCAAGACTCTGTCTTAGGACCACTTCTTTTTATATTATACGTTAATGACGTTTCCAAATATATTCCAAATATGTCTTTCGCATCTTTTAATTTTTTTTTCTTTTCGTAAATCATCACTTGTATTTTATTTAAATTTTACAATTTCAAATATTTTTGCACACTTTGGCATTTCATTACTATAAATACGCACCATCTTTAATTTATATTGCCACTGGAAAATTTTGCGAAAGTGATAGAGTGCCAAGTTGGAATTTAGCTTTCGCATCGCAATAGAGAGTAGACCCCCTGGTTATGTCAAGAATTTTCTTGGTTGTACTTTTAAAAGATTTATATCCTGTATCGTAATTATTATTATTCCAAGTTTTTCTTCACACATTCAACTAGAAACCTAAAACTTGTTTTACCTAGAATTCGCTGTAGTTATTTTGAGCAGTCGTTTATAGTTAGAGTTGGAATTATTTACCAGTGGACCTTCGTATATTCTCTCATTCAAACATCTCGTTCCGATTAAAAATTATGGTATATTTTTCTTTACAGGATTAATATTCTTTTGATTTTTTTTACCTCTTGTCAAATCTCATGTTCAATGAATTTAGTATGGCTTTTTCAGACGCAATATTCTGTAATGATATATCTACTTAACTTATCTATTTTTTTTAATCTAAGCTACTACTTTGGGACCTAATGATATATTTTTAAAAAAATTCCTTCAATCCTTGGCTGGTGAGCCATTTGTTTTTGTATTTTTACATTTAGGTATATACTTGAATCCATTCATTGTTATATATTTCTTATATCCTTAATAATATTCAGGATTTTGCATTTTTAATATATTTTTTTTATTGGCCTTAATATGCTTTTGTATATTACTTACATATGGGCATTTCCTGGGGTCACGAACGTACGTTCGTACGGTTTTGATGTACAAATAATATAGAAAACAAAACTTTTCCTAGCATTTTTTTCGATTCAATAGCATTTGGGTAGCTATATGTTTAGTGCAAAAGATGGATTTCATCGAGTTTAAGTTTCCATAATAAGAATTATAAACGTGTGGTTACGAACGTACGCAAAATAGAAGTCAACTTTGGCTGACAGTAGTGAAATGTAAAAATCTGCGCAATGGAACGGAATATTCAAGGGTGATTAAATTATTTTTAAAGTGTATTAATGTAGGTCTCCATCCAGTATTAACAAAATAAAATATCTCTCTTGGTTTTTGTTTAATTGGCTTATTTACCGGTCGCGAACGTACTATATTTTCATGTTTTTTATTATTATCACCACGCATTTTCCCATAAATGTCTTCAAATTTCCTTAACAAAAAAACTTAAAAAAACTCCTTTTACAATTGATTGTAATGGAGAGATTATGAAGAAAGAGTGTAAACATAACATATTTCTTGCATGTAAAATAAGTATATAAAAATGTCTTTAGAAGTAGAAAATACAGAAAAATATAAAATTTTCCAGTTTCCAGCCCAATTTCCTCAAGTAAAACATCTGAGATATGCTATGAAACCATTCTTTTATAAGAACAAAGACTTTTTCATAATAATAAACAATAAAAGACGACGATTATCAACATTTTATTTTTTCATCCTGTTAGACCATTCTGGGGAAATGCCCATATAATAAAATTAATAAATAAATGTCAAGAAACAAAATAAACCACTCAAAAAATATACATATGTACATAGGAACAAACTTTTATCGCTTAAGCTCGTAAAATGAAGCTTTAATGTCTTAAATTACTTATTTCGCGAGCGTTACAATGATTACACAGGCCAACACTCAATTTGCTTCTTTGAATTTATCAACTGATTCTAGTTAATTTGGGTGCGCTGAATTCAAAACTGTAATCAGTTTGTCTCTATCAGCTCTAGTTTTCATGATATAGCTTTTTTATACCCTCCACTTATGACCTCCAATTACCAATTACCCAAAATTTTTTTTCCAAAATTGTTTTTTTTATCAAAATTTTTGATTTACTGTTATAGTTATTGCCAAGGCCCATTGAAAAGGTCTGCCCAAGAAGCCTCATGATCATTGTTTTCGTTCTTTTGAGCTTTCAAAGTTGTTTACATACACGTTTTTTTCCTTTTGCTTTGTATACATATGTGGTAGTAAGTTTTTGACAGCTTAAAAGAAAAAGCTTTTTGTTTTTGTACAAGTAAGCAGACCTGATAGATGGGCCTTGGTTATTGCAAGAAAAAAAAATCGCAAATTTTTTTAAGTATTTAAAAAGTAAAACTTTTCCATAGGAATTTAAGAAAAATAAAAAGAATTAAAACTGTATCATACAGATTTATTAAAATAAAAAAAATGCTTAAAAAATATGGGAATTTTTTTACAATAACTATAAAAGTAAATAAAAAATTTTGATAAAAAAAAAAAAATTTGGGTAATTGGAGGTCATAAGTGGATAGGTTCCATGGGCAGCTATCAACAGACAGCTCACTTGGGTCCTTTATTGGTCCCTTTGTGATAGAGACAAACTGATTACAGTTTGAATTCAGCGCACTAGAATCAGTTGAAAAATTCCAAGATGCAAAAATCTTTTTTAATTTTGTCGGGCTGTGTTATAAACTGTTTTTATGTACATATATTCTTATGCAAATCAAATTTCTGAAGAGCTGATACCTTGTGGCCGGTATCATATCAAAAACCTTATTTAAAAAGAAAAAAAAAAGTAAGGGAAATATGTATGTTTGTAAAATAATGATTTTGTCACGTTTCATTTACCAAACAGATTTCTTATTCAAAAATTATTGAGCTAAATATTATAATTTTATCACGTCTGAGCCAAACGAATTTGTCGTCGTAAAGTACATATTTTTACCGGATTTTATCTTCTTGCAATCCACTTGCTTTTAAAAAACCCGAAGATGGTGAGTGCGTTTAGAATTTCAGAATATATACATAAGTACAAACCAGCGTTTAAAAAACTGCAGTCAAAGTAGAAAAACTACAATTTTTCCACTTCTTCATTTGTCATTGGCCAAAAAAAACAGTATCTTTTACTTCTGATTCATTAGACGTAAACATTTCCTGTCCAACCAACTCAAAAATCGAAAAGTTGTTAACACATTTTCGTTTTTTGTTCGATTGCAGTTTTTTAAGCCCTGATACATACATCTTATTTTAGGTTTTCCGACTACTGTTTTTATAGAATTATTAGTGGTGGGTATAATAAAACACATTTTCCAAGTTTCAAATATGTAAATTAAAGTTATTAATAGAAAACAGAATTAAAACAAACAAGAAACAAGTCACGCTATATCAATAACAATTTTTACAATATTTTTTTTAGACAAACAGAAAAAAAATCATCAACATTTGAACTCCTGAAATGTACAACAAAAAGCCAAGTCGAATCAAACAAATTGGATGAATATGAATCTGAATTGGCACTTTCAGATTCTTCTGAATGCAAAGAAACTAAAACCAAAAAACTTTCAAATAAAAAATGTATAAAGAATAAAAAAAGTTCACTAACAAGTGAAAATAAATTATCTAAACAAAATGAAGAATTTTTGGACGTTGCAGTGCCCTGTAATAAATGTAATAAAATATTTAAAAATTCCAAATTATTGGCAGTACACCAAAAAATAAGTCATGTGCCAGAGGAGAGAAAATGTACTTGCCATTTGTGTGGCAAAAAATTTACCCGTTACTGTAATATGTACAAACATATGAGAACATTTCATGGCCCTGAGACGGTGACATTAGTAAGTAAACGTCCCGAAAGTGATTATATATACAACTGCGATAAATGTCCCAAAAAATATTCGAGGAAGAAGAGTTTAGTCTATCACAAAAAATTAAAGCATTGTCCTGTTAAGGTAGTAAAAGAAATTGAAACAAGGGAGGAAGAAAGAAAATCGATTGACAAAGGTTCATTGTGTCCCATTTGCGGAAGTTCTTTTACTAGCAAAAATCAATTAACTGTACACCTAAGACGCCACACAGGTGAAAAACCTTTTAAATGTAATCTGTGTGATCGCGCTTTCTTACTGGTAACCCAACTTAACAGCCACAAACGTCTTCATACTGGAGAAAAGCCGTATAAATGTCAAATGTGTGGCAAAGCATTTCGAGTTTCGGATGATTTAAGACAACACATGCGTACACATACCAATATAAGATCCCACAAATGTAACCAGTGTGAACGTAGTTTTAAATATCCACAGGATTTAAAAATACATTTACGTTCACATACGGGTGAAAGACCGTACACTTGTGCTGATTGTGGGGATAGCTTTCAACGTTATAATGCTTTGAGATTACATCGCATAAGAATGGGACATTTGGATAATTTGTTGCAAAATACTAAGAAAATATGAATTTGGTATTGGTTAGGAATACAGGTTAAAATATTATTAATTTTAAATTTTTCTTGATTATTGATTCAACTTTTACAGGAATCATGGTGAAATTACTAAAAGGTGGCCTCGGTAAGCCAGCTGTTCGTTGTTTGCTTGTATTTGTTTATGTATCGATCTTGTCAAGTGTGTTGTGGTTTTGTAATTTACGTGCCATAGTTTTATTTATTTGTCAAAGTGTATTGAAATTTTCGTTATGAATTTTTCTGTTTTTTCAATTTTATTTAAAAATATTTGTGTTTTAAAATAAAAAAATATTGTTTTCAAGATTTTATACAATATAAAAAACAAAAATGCGTGATTTACTCTCTATTTGTAGCTTAGATAGGACATAAACAGGGTAGAGAAATCCACAATGTTTACATTAAGCTTCTTATGCCCGGACTATGCATTTTATTTTAATGAAATAAGAAATAAATCAGGGCCACGATTTTGTTTTCCGTTTAATATACAGCTGGAACTTTTTACTTGAAATATTCTCTATTTCCAGCAAACGTTGGGCATAAATAATCAAATAAATCCACGTAGTATATGTAGAGCTTCTTGGGCTTAGGCTATGCATTTTAAGCATGTAATTGCATTTTTTTATTGAAAATTTGATATTTAAAAAATCTTTTCTTGACAGTCATCTATTCAAACTACAGCGACACAAATCATGAAATACGGGCAAAGATAATAATGTAATATTTGCTTTTTTTTAATGGTTTTACACAAATTTTAATTTTTTTTTACAATTTGAAAATTTTTATAATTTGTTTTTTAATATTTATTTGTTTACTTTGTATCAGCTTTTTTGACGTTGAGTATACACATGAAACAAAAACAAATTGCCTGTAAATGTTGTATTATTATGTTTGTTGTATTACCGAGGCCACCTTTTAGTAATTTCACCATGACAGGAATTCTACTTCTCAATTGATATTGTTGTAAATGTAGTGTAGTGTAGACACTTCGTTGACAATGTCACCAACATAGTCGACAAAACTGCTGACTGGGAGACACTTGCACCCAGGTTTCCTTTTGGGAACTTAAACAAAGTTAAATTTTTAACACTAATAATAAAAATGCCTAAAAAATAAAGATTTTTAAATTTTCTTTTCGAGAGTGGGCTTTAAATGGGACCTATGGTAAATTATGGACCAATCTTCACAAAATTTGGCGTAGTAGTTTATAATCGTATGATACAATGACAGACTTAATTGCTCCAATAATTATGTTATTCGTTGCAATTTAAGGCGTACTTTAGCGATTTCCGACAGTGTGCCTTATATGGGATCTTTGGTAAATTACAGACCGATCTTTTCTAAATTTAGCGCAGTGGTTTCTTATCGTTTGAAACTATGACAAATCGACTTAGAACTACTCAAGGGCCCAGAATATACATATATATTTTATGGGGTCTTTGATGAATATTCACCACTAGTGGTGGTGGAAGTTACCAAAACATTAACGGAAATTCACGGTTTGATATTGTAGACCTTGTATATCTTGTAGGTTAGTTAAGATGAGAAAGGCTGGTGCGAAGTAAACTTCACACCGAGAGACCAATGTGGTCCATTGTGACGCCTTAGTAAGTGAAAGAATTCCAGTATGAAAGAATATGAGAAGTAAAGAGTGAAAGCAGAGGAAAAGAGAAAGTAGTGGAAGATAACAAATCGGACAGCACAAGCAAAAACAACCCTACCAAACAGAGAACTGTAGGTCTCACGTTTTTTCCAACTTGCTTTTGTCACTTTTTGGAGCGACGTTTTTTTCACAGATGACAGCAAGCTTGAAATCTGATCAAATTTAGCAAAGTAGAAATTTAACTTTTTATAACTAACAGAACTCTTTTTACGCTGTACACTTTATTTTGACGCTCCAGTATATAACACTTTTAAAAAGGAGCTTTTAAGATTTTATAGTGGAAATACCTATGAATGATATATTTCTGGCATAAGGGAAAAAATAAAACGTTATTGTTTAAATTTATATTTTGTAATACTTATGTGGTTGAGGAGCCATTAAATTAAATTAGAAATTACATATTGTACTATATTGATAAATATTTATATAAAATTGTATTTGTAAACCATGGATAGATGTTAACAGCAATACAGAATGGAATAAATAAATAAATAAACCAAACAACGGCAATCATACGCTTAAATTTACATCAATTAGGTATATGCCTGCAAAACAATTTTCAACGTTGAGTGATATTTGGGAGTGTAGACATGCTGCTCTATAAAAAAACCCGACTTGCTCAAATTGTCTCCATATAAAATAAAAACAAATTTAACGCACACATGTACAAATTTTGGCTCCTACATAGGAATTTGATATGTCCGTCCTCTAACGACTTTACCTTAAGTTTGTCATTCCGTTTGTAATTTCTACAATATTGATCTTGGACCCTATAAGGAATACAAATTTTAGGTCATGAGAAGCGAAGTTGATTTAACGATATACATCGTCCAGGTGTATGTTAAAATGGGTTTTCCAAAGACCTTAGAAAGGATGGGGACTAGGTTGTTACATATTTATGTCACATTTACTCCATAAAATTTGAAATTTAAATTAAGCCCGATAGATCTAAAAATGTCTGAGATATCAGAAAAAAACCACGACTGACTCTAATTTTGTCCATAAACCCTTGTTGTTGTTTTTTTTTTTGTTATCTAGAGAATGGCAAAAGCCAAAGTTACCCAATAAGGAACAAGCATCTTGGTTATTAATACACAACATCCCACAAAATGTGGGCAGGATTGGAGAAGTTGGCGTGTTACTTCTCATACAAAGACTATAGATTTTTAGATACCTATATGAAGAACGGCAATAGCTAAAGTTTTCAAGCATCTCTGTTATTAATACACAATATCCGACAAGATGTGGACGGGATTGGAGAAGTGGACGTGGCACAAAATATATTCGGCATAGCCAAATACATATATAGCTTACTCTTTTTTAATCTTGTTGTTCCATCTTTGTTCTACAAAACGATGACTTCTATTAAACTCTATTTAACATTAAACACCTGTTTAAATGAAGACTTCTTCACTGTGTTAACATGTGGTTGCTTTTTCCGCAAATTAAAAGTAGCCCATGTATCAATTAGCCCGCGAAATAAATAAAAACAGTCAAAAGAATGTAATGGAAATAATTTTTTTTTTTAAATATGTAAAGAATTGTAAAAAAGTTGAAACGGAAATGATTGAAAGCTACAATATCATACTGATAGAAGAACGCAATTGAACAGAAATGTCACTTAAATGATTATTTTCAAAGGTAAAAATTTGTTATTGAATTGGAATAGAAGTAAATACACACATACTTACATATGCACATACTTATGTACATACATATGGACCTATAATGCAATTAAATTTCTGTTAATAGCAAAATTTTTAAATAGAAAACAGATAACAACGGCCCGTAAGAACTTAAAAAAATTCTTTCAGGTTAAAAGTTCTAGAGGGTCTTTAGAAATGAAGGATATCGCCATAGTGCTTATGTTCCCCAAAAATTGTAAATACAGTACCTAGAATGTAAGGCAAAAATTTCATAAAAAGAAATTGGAAGATAAGTATAAAAAGTGAAGAACAATTAATTGCCAACATTTTTTTTAATAAGTTTAAAGCACATTTTGGCCTTGCAAGCACTTGTCTGATTATGCTTTTGAGCCACTGTATATGTTTTGAATAAATTTAAAAAAAAAATTCCAACGCTTACCGATTCTTCGTTCAAACTTAAACAATATAAGATTAAACTTCTTTTACATTATATTATTTACACTAACACTTAATTCACTCCACTTACTATTTACATACAATTTTCATTTAAAATGTATCTTGCCCACTACGAAGAATAACGGTACTTAAAATAATAACACAGCTTCAAGGCGAATTAACTACAGGTGGTGTAGTTGAATTCGCCTTGCACAGTTTCATTCAAGGCGAATACGCCTTGGCTTCATTTTATTCAGTACATGCAGGGTTGTCCGTTTGATTTCGACCTTAGTCGCCAAGTTCAATGTCCAAAATCGCCAAAGCCTTTTTTTTTAGTTTTTGACAAAAAAGTTAAAATTTTTATATTAATAAAAATATTTGTTATAAATTCTTAATTCTTAATACTTGTGAACTTTGTTATTTATCAACAACACATAAATAATTGGCCTTGGATGCTTTCTTTGTATTGATATTAATAAATAAAATAAATAAATGCTTATCTCCATTAGTGGCAATATATTGCGCAATAATTGCTTACCAATCTGCTATCAAATCAGTTGTCACTTATTACCCTGCGGCAACACGGTCAAGTTGTTCTTGATAGTCTTTTACATACATATACTGCTTGTCAAAATTTACATAAATTGAAAGCTGTGTGCGATAAATTGTTTTTGTTTTATATGGACAATTTTGACGGTTCCTTTTATAGAGCAGCATGTCTACACTCCCAAATGAGTCTACCTTGTGTAAATCTACCTTGCGTGGAGTCACAGCGTATTTTTTTATGTAGGCTTTCATTAAAATTCTTACCCCACGTCTTCATGCTCTTTCGATTTGAACATGACATGACCACAACGCCAGCAGAGCAACGGTATTAATTTGTTCACGTTTTTGTATGTGGCGAATACGTTTTGATGTTTATGTTCTGATTAACCACAATTTTTGTTGTTGTGGCGTTTGGTTGTATACAGAAAATACATTGTACGGCCAACATCATGGCGCAAATGGATGCTAAATACCTATTTAAACAGGAAAACCTTTGGAAGGGAAACAATTTGTTTGATAGCAAATTACGGGTGGGGAAGAGAGAATGGTTTTTGTGTTTGGTACTCGGCGACACACTTTGTTCTCATTTTCTTTGTTGACATTTACTTTGCTTTTTGAGAGAAAAAACCAACAAAAATAACAGAATGTTTCCGGCAACATGTTCGTTTGAGAATTCCAGATGTTTTCCTTCCAAATGTTCACTCGTCTAAACTCGGACTAAGACGAACGTTTACCCCACGTCTCAATGAAATTTCGAATAGAGCATGACATAACCATAACGCCGACAGAGCAGCGGTATTAATTTGTTCACGTTCTTGTATGTGGCGAATACTATAATTTATAAGATATTGTGTCTTGTTGTGTTAGAAAATCCATTTAATAAATACAAATACAAAATACGTGTTGATGTTCATGTTCTGATTGACCACAATTTTTGTTGTTGTGCATTTGGTTGTATACAGAAAATACATTGTATGGCCAACATCATGGCGCACATGATTGCTAAGACGAATGTTTGGGCAACGATGGCAGCACATGGACGAAACATGAACATGAACAGTCTACACGAGTAGAATTCATGTGCGACATGCTGTTCTTACCAAGTTGATGGATGGTGGAGACGGGTAGTTACCCCCCGTTTCCACATGCAAGTGCAAATTCGAAAAACTCAATACACTGACACTTTTTCACTAACATTCACACAATTTTCGTACATTCAGCCAATCGTCTGTTTCCTCGATTTTTACACTACTTGCAAGTAATTACTTGCATGTGGAAACGTTAGGTTAGGCAACGATGGCAGCACATGGACGAAACACAAACGTGAACAGTCTACACGCGTAGAATTCATGTGCGACATGCTGTTTTTTACCAAGTTGTTGATAATGAAGACGCGTAGTTAAGCCCAGGTCTACATCAAAGATACATAACTCAGCAATTTGGCAATACCGTCGGCAGGATAACAGATCAATATTTCTTATTGCTCAGCAAATGTTAAAGGCATGGGATAACGTATTTATGTATGTTAACTCATTATTTGAAAATATCAAAGAAGGAGGTGCAAAATTTATTTTTGTTTATATAAATTCTTTCTTATTCGACTTTTTTATTTAAATGTACATATGTATATTCATTTTTTAAGCTTGAGGTCTTTTTTTATATAATATAATTTTTTTTTTTTTTTTTTGTTAAAATAGCTCAAGCATACTCAAATTAATATAAATTTATATAATAAAAATCGAATAAGAAAAAAAATTCTACTTACAATAATAGTTTTTGCAATTTTATTTTAGTGTTTATTTTTAATTATTTTTTTTTTTATTATTTAATTCTTTTATTTCAAATTAATTTGCTACCATTTCACAAGCTTAGATTCTTCCATAATTTGCTGCTATTTTTTTCTTTTTGGTTCCATTTAAATTGCCGGCAATAAATAATGTACAAAAAAGTGCTGTCTACATTAACCCCCCGTTTCCACATGCAAGTGCAAGTTCGAACAATTCAATACACTACCACTTTTTCACTAACATTCACACAATTTTTGTACTTTCAGCCAATCGGCTGTTTCCTCGATTTTTCGTGGTTAATACGTATATACTACTTGGACGTAATTACTTGGAAACGTAGGGTAATGATAACATAATTTTGACATTTTCTACAATATATGTCGCAATATTTATCCCTGGTATAGATGGGCAGTAAAATTGAAAGATTGTGCATGTGAAAAGTAAAAATAATCAAATAAAATTTAGCTAACAGTAAAGGTGTTATGATACTTGCTATTTTTTGTATTGGATTTTTTTAGGATTGACTGAATGAAACAACAAATGCGAGAAAGAACAAGAAATACAATTTGATAAAATGTAAACAAAACAAACAATACTGCCCACGTTTTTTCCCCACAAAAAACCGCCATAAAAGCTAAAAATCGCAAAAAAAAAGTTAAAAACCGTTTCTTTCGATCAAAAACTAAAAAAATTGGCAACAGTTCTAACAATTAATCTGGAAATGTCAATTTTAAGCTAAAAAATTTTATATATTTTTTGACAGTCTTAGATTATTTATCGATAACACATGTATATTTTTTTGACATTTCAAGATTTTTTATGATATAATCATACTCTTAACACTTAGTCAGTTTTCCTATGCAAATATATTTGCACTGTTCTCCAATATAGAAAAAATACAAAAAATAGCAAGTATCATAACAGCTTTAGACATTCTTTTCAAACGAATATTGTTACACTTCTTTTAAAATTTCCCTTGTGTTTTTAGTTAGATGTTTTGACAAATTGGTAAAGTTGTACCAGGCGAATTGGGTATTTTTCTAATGTGTGAGTTCGTCTTGGGTTAAATCTTTTGTCAAAGTCAGCAGGCTTTTTGCCGCCACCTGTAATGAATTCGCCTTAGTGTTTACTATACAACAAAAGGTGTTATTTTTCTGTGAAATTTGTTTTAATTTTAATGTTTTAATTAATTTTTCTTACTTAGACCATTACAAAAATGTACGATATAAATCAGAAAACTATATTTGTACTGGATCATACCCAATATTTTAGTATTTCAAGCGAAGATTATATACCTTTAGATTTTCTCAAAGGTAAAACCGGTGCAACAGAGCCTCCAATGGCGGCTCCTGCAGTAGGCAGTTCAGCAGGTCTCCAATTTAGCAAAAGCCTATGGACTTGTTCTGTAGAATCGTCCATAGAATATTGCCGTATTGTATGGGATCTTTTTCCGCGAGGTAAACTTATACGTTTCATAGTGAGTGATACAGCTGCTCATATAGTAAATACCTGGAAATTTGCTACCCAAAATATGTCACATGTTTTAAATGCTATGGCCTTAGTGGGTGTGCCGCAACGTAATACACCGCAATCCTCAGACTATTCGGTAATACATGGCCTAAGAGCAGCCATAGAAGCTTTGGCAGAACCCACAGAACACCAAATGAATTTGTTGCATTCCCAAGATAATTTAAATATTACCAATGAAAAAATACCCAATAAGGGGCGTGTGATTTGCATAACTTCAGCACGTGATAATCCTAGTATGAAGAGTTTAGAAGACATTTTCCATAATGTATTAATGCAACAAAATACTTTGGCCATGAATCAGAAAAAGTTGTTAACTATAGATCATTGTCATTTGGTTATAATTAATATGGTGCCCATAAATATAGAGACATTGGTAACAAATCGTAGCAAAATGGAGCTATCGCCATGTTTATCCACAGAAATACATACTACAAGTGCTCCGGAAATATCAAACAAATTGACACATCTCATAATGAGCCATTATGATTTGGCCAGTACCACGGTTACGGGAATACCTATGAAGGTGAGTTTGTATAGTAGGGTATTAAAGATACTCCACTGCGGATTTTAACATTCTCACAAATTTCTTTCTTTTAGGAAGAACAAAATGCCAATTCTAGTGCCAATTATGATGTAGAAATTCTTCATGCCCGTAATGCTCATACAGCTATTTGTGGCAATGAAGCTTTATTACCCACAAGCATCAAAGAAGGGGCCGAATATGAAACAGTTACTTTAAAATGGTGTACTCCCAGAGGTTGTGGTGCCTCCGATATGTCCGCTTGCCCTCCTTGCCTGGCGCAACATCGTGTCACACCTGTGGATGTCACCTCAAGACCTAGTTCTTGCCTAATAAACTTTTTGCTTAATGGTCGCTCGGTCTTATTAGAAATGCCTAGGTAGTTTTGTTTTCAAAAATTAGTATTTGCTGTTTAACATGGTTTTATTTTCGAAGGAAAACTGGAGGCAAAACTACAAGTCATTTACTTTCTGCTCGAGGAGGAGAAATTTTCATACACGCTTTACAAATTACACGATCCTGCCTAGAAGATCCTCCTTCAATATCTGAAGGTCCTGGTGGTCGTATTGCTGATTATCGCATAACAGATTTTGCTGCTTTTATAAAGGCACATCGTTTTTTACCGCTTAAGTCTAAAACAAAACCTGAGGAGAACTTGCACAAAGCTCGGGAACGTTTATATACAAGATCCTTGTACTTTCCTTTAACACTTAGCACTACAATGGTGTTCAATTTACAGCGCAATGTTCACTGGTTGCCAAACTTTCTTCGGAAACTGGTCAAAGAGGATATGGACAAAAACGATGAGTTACAATGTCAACAGAATATTTATGAGTTGTATACAGCGTCAACTAGGAGAGAACTGTTACCATTTTCAAATTTAAGTGCAAATCGTTTAAAGGGTCACAAGAAAATCGATCAATATAAATTGTTATGTGCCGAATTAGAAGTCTTAATTAAAGGCTGTACTAGCACTTCCCATCATAAAGTTATTTTAGAAAGTATACAAAATGTAAGAGCAGCATGTGGTGATGCTAATGTTAAATCAGAAACAGATTTGGCACGTAAGTAGTCAATTATAAGACAATATACGAAATTGTGGCTTTAATTTTTTTTTATAGGAGATGCGGCTGGTAAATCTATTATACGAGCTACTACCGATTCTCCTTTATCTCCACCGCATTCCATGGACGCTAGCAACTCTAGCAGCAGCCAAATGTTAAAAGCCAGTAAACGTAATTTTAGCAACGTGGGACAACGTTCTTTATTTGATATAGTAGCCAGTGCAGAACGTTCGCAATCGAATAAGCGTGCCGATTTTTCTGGACGTTTATGCACTCCTTTGGGACAAGTGGCAAAGCTATACCCTGATTTTGGCTCTAAAGAAAAAGATGCTGGCTCTACTAATGCTACTCCTATAAAAGATGAAAATTTAGCTATTAAATTAGAAGTGCCTGGCATGCGCAGTTAAACCTTAAACCGTTGTAAACTATGCTTCTAACCTTTTTTAAGAATTATAAAATAAATAAAATTAAGAATTTACTTTCAAACAATAATTTAAAAATTTTTTTCAAATAAAAATTACAAAAAATTTCTAAATTTTCCTAACTTCTTTTTTGTTTTAAAAAATGTTACCTAATCCCTTACCCCAAAAGTTAATACAAATATCAGAACAATCTTTAAGTCCCGTACATGGTAAGAGTCAAAAAACTTTTTAAATATAAAGAATTCTTTATTTCTGCTTTTTAGTTCCTCTAATTTTAGGCCAAGAATTGTTTATTTTAACACAACAAGATTTTCGTAAACTAGAAGACTCTCGCATTTTAAGTCTTAACAAATTGTTACCGAATGGTGAATTAAAATCTTTTAACGCTCAGGATTTTAATGAGCGGTTTTTACAGCAGTTAAAACAGGAAAACTTATTGTGTAATCAAAATTTCAACAATTTATCGGAACTTTTAAATAACATAAGAAATTGCCAACAAATAATACCTTCTTCACCACCTCAACAACAGTTCTCTTCAAATTATCCCCCCACTTACCCACAACCTATGGAAGTATCAACACCAATGACAGGCTGTGAAAATCGTACTGTTGCTTCAATAGAGCAACAACTTGAATGGAATAAATGTGTAAATACTTCAGCACCGGTAAGTGAAATAAATGACAGAAAACTTTCCAAAGAATACAAAAGTGAGAATGATCTCATTAATATTAAATGAAGAGGGATATTGTTTTTGCTTTAGTTTTTTTTTAAGATTTTCATAATTTTTCCGCATGAGATTTTAATTTTGAATATATCGAGCCATAACCGCAGGAAAAGCGTAAGCGACAAAAATAAAATTTTACAGGAGAAGGTTTTTTTATTATAAAAAAAAGAAAACATACTAAAAGTGGCGCTTAAGCTAAAATTGTTTTTGCTATAAAATCGTAACGGTAGCCTTGTATGACCATACAATTTTAGGAGATGATGCAAGTCGCTTGAGCGATTTCTGCTGTTATGGCTCGATATGTTTGTATATTTTTAATTTCACGGAACATTTTAAGGTTTAATTCTAGTTAAATTTTTATTATCTCCAAACTAAAATAAAAAAGTGAAAAACATAAAATTAAATTTTTTTAGTTTTTTCTTGATTTGTTTCTTTAAAATTTCACGTTTTTTTTTTAATAACAATAAGGTAGTTCACGTCACAAGATGCACCCTTGCGAAAAAGCAAAAGTGATTTAAAATAAACACAAATTTGCGATTTTTATTAACAACTTTTAAAATCTTTAATTTAATTTTTAATTTCACGAATCGTGTTTGAGTTATCTTTGAAGAATTTGCAATTTTAGCGATTTTTTACGATTAAATTTTTGTTTGCATTTTACGATTTTAAAGATTTTGATTATTTGGATAAACATTTTTATATAAGAGATTTTGTACATTTTTTTCTTTTAAGTTTCGGTATTATTTTTGCATTTTTAGGTTATATTTATGTTTGTGATGTTTTATTTATTTTATTATTTTTTTATCGCATTCAAGACAGATGGAAAGGATATATCGACAGCTTAATTTCAAAATATGCTAAGACGAAAAAGTGAGTTTTGCCGAAGAATCTCTTAAAGTTTAATGGCGATACGACATTCAGTTGTATGCCAAGTATTTTTTGTGCAAACTTTGGATTGGATTAGTCGATAAACTCCAAAATTTTACAGAATTTAAGTTAGACAAAAGTTAATTCAAAAACGTAAAAAAATTGAAACAAACTTAGTCGACTTAGCATATTTTTGAATTGAGTAGTCCACTTGTAATTACCGCTAAGTTAAAAAACTAAAATTCTGGGAAAATCGATTAACAGCTTTTTAAAATTGAAATGCCTAGCCATTTAGAGAGATTTGCAGGAGTATTGAATAATTAACCAGAAATCGCGCGTAACTTACGGAGTTTTGTACGAGATTGATAATGGCTTAGGGAGGCATTTTAAAAAACAAATAAAATGGGACCTTTTACTGAATTTTTATTTTTTTAACTTAGCGGTGTTTGCAAGTGGACTAATCAATTGAACCCAGCTGAATTATGAACAAAAAATCATATCTGCCTCTAATTTTACCCACAAATCCCTTGTTGTTGGTGTTTTTTGTATTTTCTGTATATCTGGAGAAGAGAAAGAGCCAGAGTTTCCAAATTAGACACAACCATCTTGGTTTTCAATGCACCACATCCGACAAAATGTGGGCGGGATAGGAGAAGTGGTGGTGGCACCTCCATACAAGTCATTATAGAAATCTGGGGTCTAATTCCCGCATTCGATACTATCGTATCGAATAAAATTTTTTTTGCATACGATAGACACTCACGTATCGAATGAAAACTCGATAAATGTAATGTCGAGTTACATTTCATTCGATATCGAGTTCCATGATACCAAAATAAATAATTGTGATTAGACCCCTGTATATCTGGAGAACTGCTAGAGCCAAAGTTTTTAAATTAGATACAAGCATTTTGGCTATCACTATACACTATCGGACAAAATGTGAGCATGATTGGAGATTGAAGAAGTGGTCGTGGCACAAAATAGATTTATATAAATCTAAAGAACAGTATTTATATAACTTTCTTTTCCTATCGTACCATGGTGAGGGGTATATATGTATATATAAGGTAACATTTTTGTAGTCGTTTGGAGAAATTTTGGATACTTAATCATACAGATTGAGTAATTTACTTTAAGAGCTTGACAATGATAGTTCAAAAGTTCTGAGATTGATAGGATGATGTTTTTTTTTATTACATTTTAATAAATGGGCTTGAAGGCAAACTTTGAGTGGCGGACGCACACCCTAAAATACAACTTATCGCTATGAAATTATTTCGTATTTTTTTTTAAATAAAACTGAACCGATTTGGGGGCAGAAAATATAAGAAATAAAAAAAAAAATTCTAAAAAATATCGTACTAAGTTATCAATTTTAATGAACTTTTCAGTTTCCCCCAACTTATTCCCATGGAACATCTACAACAGAAATCAATTACATAAAACCTAATCGCTTAGATGAAAAAATTATCAAGAAATGTTGTTACTCGAAATGTCAACAATGTGATATCAATAAAAATTTGTATAATAAAAGCACAATAACTTTGGATTCGCAAATTTTTTGCAATAAAAAATTTACTGGAAATTTAAGTGCCCGAGAACAATTAAAACAAAAAAAGGTAAACTTTTCCTTCCTTTAGCTATTAATCATAAAATTATTGTAAATAATTTGTAATAAAAAAAAAAAATTGAATTTTTGTAAATTTCTATACAAAAAATATAAAATTAATTAATAAAAAATTTTGCACCAATATTTTTTTTAAAAATATTTATTAACCTTTAACTTTTTTTTTAATAACTTTGTTGGAATTAACCTTAGGTTTTGCTTTAAAGTTAGTGTTCTTTACCACCTTTTTATTGTTTTTATTTTTTTCTAACACTGATAGCTTCTTATTGGGGAGAGAATAGTTATCACTTTCTGCTTTTTCTTTTGATTCTCCAAAATTTAATTTAACTTTAGGTTTTAGTTTAAAGCTAGAGTTCTTTACCACCTTTTCATTGTTTTTATTTCTTTCTAACACTGCTGTTTTTTTATTTGGAAAAGAAGAGTTTTCACTTTCTGCTTTTTCTTTGGATTCTCCAAAGTATCGGCCTTTTTGTTGTGAATCATTAGATTGATTCGTACTGGACGCTGATTCTTTAACAATCTCAGGTGAACCAATGCGCAAATAGAAATCTTTTAAAATAAATTTAAAATCTTCTATTAGAATTTCTTTTTTAGCCTGTAAACGTTTATGATCATCAGACAGGGCACAACCGTTAACATCATTAACTTTGAAATCTTTAGGATTGAAGGATGTAGGTTTCCATATGACTGCAATTTCTTTGCCGCCACAAGGGTTAAAGAAAAATGCTGCAAAATCGGAATAGGCTTCCTGAAAAAAGATATAAGTGAAAATAATGTTAGGTTAGGTTAGGTTAGGTAAGGTTAAGAAGGGTTATGCGCCCAAGAGCACACTTCCACTCGGAGACCAATACGGTCCATTGTAAATCCCTTCAATGAAAAGAAAAAGTCGAGAAAGTAAAGAAAATACCCTGACAAACCCCAGTAGATCAGCCGGATTACATCCAGCGATGCACCCCAGTTCGTCCTGAAACCTATCTCCTAGCCACTTCTGTCTGAAACCCTGCATCCTGGGGCAATGGCACAGTAAATGCTCGATCGTCTCCAGCTCCTCTGAATCATCACACAATCTGCAGAAGTCCGGTATGGTTTTGTCCCATCTGCCCGTTAAAGCCCTAACAGGACAATGACCCGTCAAGAAACCTATAAGTGTTCTAAGACCATCCCTATCCAATTCCAGTAGAACCCTGGTTGCACCCGCGTCCAATCTGGGCCATAGTGCCCTGGACACCCTGCAATCCGTTCTGTCCCTCCAGGAACGGTTAACGTCATCACGGAATTTCTCCCGTATCACCCCATAGTAGTAACATAGGGGGGGCTTAGCCCCCCTGGTCCTAACCGCTAATTCCAGATTCAAACCCCCTCTCGCGAGTTCGTCCGCCGCCTCATTTCCATCAACCATGCAGTGTGCAGGTACCCAACACTGCCCTACATTGAATGCCTCCATGAGTCCACCAAGAACATTCCTACACCGAGCGACCAGGCACGATCACACCGTATAATTTGTCAATGCCCTAGAATGTTAGTAGTTGATAATTATCTTTTTGTTATAAAAAAAAACACTGGATTTCCTATTATTTAAGTAAATATATGAGTATTTTAACTAGGGATGTAACGATACGCCTTTTTGCCGATACGATACCGATACTCAAAAGGAAATATCGGCGATGCAGATGCAGATGCAGATACCGATACGAATATATAATTTAAATTTAAGTAAAAATTAACAAAGCTCATGTAGAGTAATTTCTTTATTATACAAAATTACTGTTTACGAGATTATTAATATTTAAAATTGATATTAATAAGATTTTAATTTTAATTGAATTCATGGATATATTACCAAAAGTTAAATTCTTTTTCAAACAAAAAAGTGTAAGATATAATTATTTTTTAAAATTAATAATCACCCCTATCGTGAATAAAAATTCCTTGGGAGTTTTTTCCCTTTTTCCATTTTTCCTATGTTAATTCAATTGTAAAAATGGGAAAAGGGAAAAAACTCCCAAGGAATTTTTATTCACGACAGGGGTGATTAATAAGATTTTTGTTTTTGTATTTTGCAAATCCGTTTGAAGCAGACCTGCAGTGCTAAATAGTCTCTCAGATGCGACAGAACTCATTTCTGCGCCATGTTTTAAAATTTTGGGTATAACATTTCATTCCGTCGGTAAACAAGCGGATATGCCTCTCTGGAAAAACTTAGGTATCTTTAGACTTCTTCTTTAGCTGAATCTCAGCGTAGGGAATTTTCTTATAACATTTTCACAAACGCTGTAAAGGTTAGTTCTTGTAGACTTATCAGAACTTCAACACTTTCGGAATATTTTATTGCCTAGCGCATAAATGTGTGCTAATTTTTTTAAATGTACCTTTAGTGCTTCGGTTACAAGAGTTATCAACAGGGAAACCAGAAATATGCTCTAAAAACATGTTTTATGCTCATTAAATATGCAGTAAAAACTGGAAAATATGCCCTGAAAAATGTGAAAAATACGCCCTAAAAATTAAAATTGCTCATTTAAAGACACAATATTGAACAATTTAATAATAAAATCTAAAAAAAAAAAACCTAAAAAAGGTTAAAATTCATATAAGAGATGTTTGCGCCGAATATTATCTAGATATTAACATCCATATGGGTTTTTGTCTTAAAGGGATTTTAGGTACGGTCGCTAAATTGTTAACAAATGTTAACATTTAAAAGGAATTTAAGGCTAGTTAAGTACGGGAGCTTTGTGAATGTGAACCGATTCGAAAATAGTTTAATTTGAAGTAAAATATTTTTGGCACAAATTTAATTTTAATATCCTAATTAGATAGCTTGCGGACACAAAGAGTAATTTTTGATGTGAAATTATAGACCGATTCTCACCATTTGCAGACTTCGTCCATATTTGATCAAATTATCTTCAAAATTGGAACTTGTACTCTGCGCACAAGGCTAACATGGACAGACAACCAGCCAGGCGAATGGATAGACATCGTTAGATCACTTTAAAAAGTAATTCTGAGTCAATCGGAATACTAAAAGATTGGTCTAGATAAAAATCGCATAACATCATCATCATATATATTATTTCTAAAGCACTTTTTTTTGTCGGTTGTAAATATCTCCCATACCACTGCATCAAATTTAATGAATGATATCTCATTTTAAAGCTTATTTCTAACACTAATGACGAAAAATAATTAGAAATTGAAAAATTAGTATTTTCATTGATAAAAATTATATTTTAAAATGTATTGAAGTTACTAAAATTTCTATAAATTATTTTCATTTTATATTACAAAAATGACAACTAACGGTGCGAAATATTCGCACGGGTCATCTAGTATATATTATTTCTAAAGCACTTTTTTTTGTCGGTTGCAAATATCTACCATACCACCGCATCAAATTTAATGAATGATATCTCATTTTAAAGCTTATTTCTAACACTTATGACGAAAAATAATTAGAAATTGAAAAATTAATATTTTCATTGATAAAAATTATATTTTAAAATGTATTGAAGTTACTAAAATTTCTATTAATTATTTTCATTTTATGCTACAAAAATGACAACTAACGGTGCGAAATATTCGCACGGGTCATCTAGTTTATTCTTAATGACAACCTGCTTTGTCTTACAATTTAAGAATAAAAATTAAATGTAGATGTCGAAATTGAAGTAACAGATTTTCGAAAAAAATTTTTTTTTTATTTGCTGTGAAAGCTATTGTAGGCATCTAAAAAAATTTAATATGTATCAAAATATGCATTAAAAAGGCAAAATATGCGCTATAAACCTAAAAAATGCTGCAAAAATGCTATTTTAACTAAAATATGCTGCAAATGGTTAAATATGCTAAAATATGCACTAAAACGGATAAATATATTGTTTCTGCCTTTATTAGTCGCACAAGGAAAAACATGCAAATGCATATTTGTGGTTTCCCTGGTTATCAATGAGAGAACTACATGTTATGGTGCAAAGCAAAACGGCTAAAGCTACCGGTCTACACCAATCGTTCAATGCGTTTCTGCATCTGTCTAAAAAGTAAGAGTGTTAAATCGTGTTGACAAGTTAAACAGCAGGCGCGTTGAATGTTTATACGTATCGAAAGCATGAAGTAGGATCACTTTTTACTTTATCATGCGTTTGTATTTTGCAAATCCGTTTGAAGCAGACCTGCAGTGCTAAATAATCTCTCAGATGCGACAGAACTCATTTCTGCGCCATGTTTTTAAATTTTGGGTATAACATTTCATTCCGTCGGTAAACAAGCGGATATGCCTCTCTCGAAAAACTTAGGTATCTTTAGACTTCTTCTTTAGCTGAATCTCAACGTAGGAAATTTTCTTATAACATTTTCACAAACGCTGTAAAGGTAAGTTCTTGTAGACTTATCAGAACTTCAACACTTTCGGAATATCTTATTGCCTAGCGCATAGATGTGTGCTTATTTTTTTAAATGTACCTTTAGTGCTTCGGGTACAAGAGTTATCAATGAGAGAACTACATGTTATGGTGCAAAGCAAAACGGCTAAAGCTTCCGGTTTATACGTATCGAAAGCATGAAGTAGGATCACTTTTTACTTTATCATGCGTCAAAAAAAAAAAAAAAAAAGAAACACACACACATAGAACGCGTGGAATGGACCTCAAGCCTAAGAATTAAAAGAAATAATTTATTATTCTATTTAATGTTATGCTCTGCTTTTGAATGTGTTATTGCTCTTAGCTGTTATGCTAAGCGTTGAAAAGTAAACTTTTTAAAAAAACTATAACAAAAAGTATCGTCGTATCGACAGTAAAATATCGCCGATACTGATATATCGATAAATCCGAAGTATCGCCGATATATCGGCATCGGTATTCGTTACATCCCTATTTTTAACCTTATCGAATTTTTTAAATTTCCGAGATCCTTGTTTTCTGACATAGCGAAGTTTTTTATGTACAGAAACTCTAATTTCTTCGAAAAAAAAAATAATTAAAAAATATTTTTTTAACAAAAATTAAAGCCTTTTAACGAATGTTCAAAACTTCGAATATAATTTCGAAAATTACATTTCTTTCCCAAAACGCAACTTTTTAATTATTTTCGATGGAAATTAACACATTAGAAATTAAGCTATTGCGTAGATCACGGAAGGCGGATTATAAGGTTATATAGTTATGTAGTTAAATTTACAGCAACAAAACATATTCAATATAATTTAATAACCGGATAACCTGATAACAAGCCTTCCGTGAACAACCCAAATTTCCAAAATTTAATTTTGTTTTTGGAATTTTAATAAAGCAATTGTTTAGTTTCTTATATAAAATAAAGCTTTAAGAGCGAATGTTCGAAAAAATAAACTTTTGCAGATACATTAATAATTGAAATAAATAAAAAAATATATATATTTTTATAAAAAGTTCAAATATAATTTCGAAAATTCCAACATCATTTTGTAAATAAAAGAAAACAGGTAATGTACCTTTAAAACAAAAAAAAAAAAATTAACAAAAAAATGCAATTTTCTTTCTTTTCATCGTCCAAACTAAAGAACTGAAGAAGATTGATTTGAATTGTTTAGTAAATCCTAAGTGCAAGTTTCTTTTGCAATTGGTGTGTTCTAAATGATTTAATGATGCTTCTTTCTACGCTTTCGACTTTTCGTTGGCTATAGAAAATGTATAGTCGAGTTTATGCTTTAAATTCAGCATTTTTTTCGAAATGGAGACTTTGTATTTTTACTTACCCTTAATTTTTGTACAGCATTTTTTAGAAAATTGCTACCGGCCAATGGCATACGCCAATTTGGTTTGGTGAATCCCAAAAATGAAGAGCCAAAGTCATATGCTAATGTATTGGGAACATTATCAGCACTTAGTTGTATTAATAAGTCGTAGCCTTGAGTGGGAGCTTTAAATAATTTGGTTGGCCTTATAAAGTTCAGGTTGGGGGACAATAAAGTCGATTCTATAATTTCCACAGATTGACGAGCTAAAAGAGTAACTCTGGCTAAAACCTGAATATTTGGTTGCTGTTCTGAGCTCCATATTTTACCATAATGTTTTTGATCATATGACGTGACCAGGCACAAAGATGGGAATGTTTCGCGTTCGGTAGAAAAACGTTGTTCTAAGTCAGATATATCAGATTCTGACAAAAAAAAAAAAAAAAAAAAATCAAATAAAATTTGTATCCAATATTTAATAAAAAAAAAATCTTTTATTTTTTATTATTACCTTCCATAGCTCCATTAAAATTTATTATAAACAATTCGGATTTCCAATCGGTTTGAGAAAGCAACTGCAAAAATCTTATAAAACCAATTTGTGGAGTATTTGTAATGCATTTAGAAGCGGTTTTTAAATACTGTGATGCTATAAGCAATTCCGTGCATTCTTCAGGCCAAAGACCATCATCGATCAGTTGACTGTAGAGCCATCTTTTGGCTATCATGACAGTGGGTCCAAACGACGCATGATTTTGATAAAGTGCTTTTAAAGCTCCCGTCACTTTGGGTAGGATGTAGTGACGTTTTTCCAGCGCTATACTTTCGGTGCAGTCAATGTGTGTTGTTAGGCCTTTTTCGGTTTTCTCTTTCTTCAAAAGACCGACTTCCTTGGGATGGGCAATTTCTAAATTGAAGCAGTAGCCCTGCTTCAAAACCAACACGCCATCGTAGGAAACTTTGCAAAACAGTTTGTATTTTTCCTTTAACAATTGGGCAATTTGTATGTAAAATGCGGTCTTAAGAGCGCGTAAGGCTCCTATTTCTCCCGGCCATTTGCCACTTTGACCTAAAAAGAAAGGATAACAAATTTAAAGAAAGTTATATTAAAGTTTACAATAAAAGGCCAACATAAACAGGATTGGCAATGACAATTCCATTGCCAATACATTTTTAATTGCACAAACAGATTTTCCAATCTTCTGGTGTTGACTTTTTCAGAAAGAAAATTATTTTTTTAAAGATAGATTCTAATAAAAAAAAGATAAATTTTTTTTAAAGTAAACTTTTAAAATATCACATAGAAACTGGGAATTATTTCCTTCCGAAGGTTACTTTATATTATATTCAACATTTTTCATTTTTTCGAATTTATTCTATGAGCTAAATTTCAGTTATGTATTTTATAAAACTTTTTTTAATAGTCCTATTCCTTCAATAGAATAAATTCGAAAAAATGAAAAATGTTGAACATACTTTTAAAATATGTTTTAAAAAGCACTTCTTAATAATTTACCTTTTTAAACAAAATGGAATTTGTTGGGAAAATGTTGTATACTTTGTTTTTAGAAATAATGAAATTTTTTTTCGACTTAAAGTACTTTTTTTGTTTGGAAAATATGTACATAAGTACCTTTAAGGCAAAAAATATATAAAATTTTAAGGAATATAGTATAACTTGCCTAATTGTATAACTCCATACTGTATATGGTCGGCAAAAATCTGTTCTTTAACAAATCTGGCCCTGGGTAAAATCGGTTCCGGTTCACAGTATCTTAATACAGGCGATATACCCGATATTGACACTATCTCCAAAGGTAATTCTTTTAAGCTATTCAATTTCCTGGCCAAATCATCAAATTCTCTTATCACCATTAAGGACATGGCTTCGGCATTCGTGTCTTGTGGTATGTTGGTTTTTATGAACTTTAAATTTTCCGTTTTGAAAGCTTTAGTCAACTCAAAGACTGTATCAAATTCATTAGAAATATATTCCACATCCTTATTCTCCAATTGAAAATGATGTTGCAGCAAATACAAAACAATAGAACGCACAATTAAACGTTTCTTAGAGAGATCATCACTGGCTGCAGCCCATACGACAGACTCAGTTATGCTGCCATCCTGAAAACGTCTCAATTGTGCTTTTTCACCCCAAAATGCACGAAATTTGTCGGCCTCGTCATCTATGGACTCAGGGCCTTTATCAAGTATTTCGTAGGCTTGTTCCGGATTAAGTATTAGACCCAAATGTAAATGTTTTGGTGCGGATAAAGCAGATTCCGTGACAGTCCATGCTTGAGTTGTTTCTTCCAGGGGCAACAAAAAATTAACACGTTTGTCTAAACCTTTTTGCAGAAGACTAAAAAAAATGTTAACACAAATAACACATATTATAAAATACGTTTAGCTTGTATACCTTGAAATTACTTTTAATAATTGTGGATATGCGTAACCAGTATAATTATACTTGTCTGCCGGAGTGACATGCATTTCCAAGATTTGTTCTACTGCATCTGGTTTATTGATTCTAAATTGAAATAAAAATAGTTAAACATGTTGCAGATATATTTAAACTTCAAACTTACTTCAATATGTGATCCACTTGCGTATAAAGAGGCAGCTTAGTCATAAATAAATAATGAAAACTGTTCAATTTCATATCGTTCAACATGTCAACCGCCAACTTGGCCTCCAAACAAATTCTTTTATAAACATCTAAGCTTACATTTGAACAAATATTGTAAAACCCAGTAACATCTATAAATACTATTGGGAAGTATACATGAAATTGTTCCAGAGTTGGTTGATTAGGTTTAGAGCTGGAGTTGGTGCACAGGGTAATGCCTTTGTTGTCTTCATTCCAAGCGGAAAGGGCTAAAGTAATAAAAGCATAATGTAAACAGCTATCTAATAAAAGAAAACTTACTTTCTCTAAGAGGTACTTTTTTCTAAAAAGGTACTTTTTGTTTAAAATAGTAATTTTTGTCTTAATAGGTACTTTATGTCCAAAGTTTACTAGCTTTTGTTTAAAAGTGTTTTTTTTTTGTTTCTATGGCATTTCTGCTTTAAAAAAGATACTTTTTTTTATAGAAAGTTTCCTTTTTGTTTAATAAGCTACTTTATGTTGAAAATATTTGATATCTTTTTTGTAAATAGATTTTTTTTATTCTTAAAAACGCGTTTATTTAAGAATCTACTTTTTGTTCAAAAGTATACTTTTCTTTTTATACCCACACCACAATAGTGGAGAGGATATTATGCATTTGTGCTGTGGTCCTAGACCCACCTTAAAGTATACCGATCTACTCAGAATCACTTTCTGAATCGTCCGTCCGGCTGGCTGGCAGGCTGGCTGTCCATGTAACTTTGTGCGCAAAGTACAGGTCGCGATTTTGGAGATAACTTAATAAAGTTGGGGTCATAGGTTCTTATTGGCAGAAGGACCAAGCCTATTGAAAATGGGCCAAATCGTAGGACCACGAGGAAAGATAGGGGGAAATTTCTTCATCTCAGAAACTATCAAACCGATTTTAATGAAAATTAAAACATACATAGAACCATATCTATATGCAAACAAAATGTACACATTTTTAAAAAAATCGGACCACGAGGGGAGACAGGGGCGATTTCTGCCTCTCAAAATATACCCTACACCACAGTATTAAAAACACATCATGCTTATGTGTCCATGTAAATAAGGATTTATCTATGTTTATAAACTTCATGAAAATCGGTTTGAAAGTTTGGGAGAGGTAGAAATTGCCCCCTGCCTCCCCTTGTGGTCCTATTTTTTAAAAACCGCAGAGCTAATGTGTCCCTATAGATATGATCTTTATATGTTTTAAATATCATTGAAATCGGTTTGATAGTTTCTGAGAGGAAGAAATTTCCCCCTATCTTCCCTCGTGGTCCTACGATTCAATAGGCTTGGTCCTTGTGCCAATAGGAACCTATGACCCAAATTTCATCAAATTATCTCCAAAATTGCGATCTGTACTTTGTGCACAAGGTTACATGGACAGCCAGCCAGCCAGCCTGCCAGCCGGACGGACATCGTTAGTTCGACTCAGAAAGTGATTCTAAGACGATGGGTATACTTTAAGGTGGGTCTAGGACCAATATTTAAAGGCGTTACACACATCAGCACAAATGCATAATACCCTCTCCACTATTGTGGTGTGGGTATAAAAATCAATTCGGCTTCCAAAAAGACAAAAATATAAACAAATTGTTAGGAAATTTTTCTAATTTTATTAACAAGTCCTTAAGTGAAAAAAAGCATTGTCTATCCTTGTTCATTGATTTTAGCAAAGCTTTTGACACGCTTTCTCACATGAAACTAATAGAAATATTACAAAGAAATGGCTTACAGGAAACTGTCTTGATTGGTTCAAGAGTTATTTAGAATGCAGATCATATCGGGTGAAAATTAAAAACAATTTTAGTCAAAAAATTGTGTCCCACAACGGAGTACCGCAAGGCTCGAAGCTTGGTCCGATTCTTTACTTACTCTACGCAAACGACATGATAAGTCAACTTAAGAACAGCACTACTTTTGCATATGCAGATGATACGGCTGTTATAGTCGCACATAAAAATATTGAAACCGCCACTGAAATCATGCAGGACCAGCTTAACATTGTCAGTAAATGGTGTCATGATAATGGGTTGGTTATTAATGCTACTAAAACTAAAGTTATGCATATAAGACCCTCCAATTTTCAAAGAAAAACATTAAAATAAAGTTTCACGATACAGACTGCTTACATAAAATCAACATTTTCAGTAACAATCATGACACTTGTAATACCTTTATAGAACTTGTAAACACTTACTGCTTTATTTATAAAAAATAAAACATGTTAATAAAATGTTTATTAAACGGATTTCGTATGAAAATCCGTTTCATAAAGCCTTTATTAACCGGCTTTATTTTTTATAAATTAGGCCGTTAAAGTGGAAAACTCATGTACAAAATGTTCAAAAGAAACTAAGGAAAATCGCATATATGGTTAACCATCTAAGCACCTGCTCCACATTTACCGTTCTGAGACAGGCTTATTTTGCATTGGCAGAATCATACATAAGGCATGGAATAGCTGCTTGGGGAAACTCGACACATTGCAGAATATTTCGGAAAACACAAAATAGAGTTCTTAAAATTTTAGAAACAAACCAACGTCTTTCAAGTACCATTAACAACATCAACACCAGCATTACTAGAACAACAAACAACAACAATTTATACAACTTCTCCACAAACAACATTGATAATGGAAATAGCTACAATATCCTTCATTACAATTTTCAAAACGACATTGTCAACAACAGCTTTAATATAACAAATACCAATGCAAATTAAACCAGCACTGTTGACGACAACACTACAAGACGAATCAACCCACCTTACAACACAAGAAGTAACAATACGGAAATCAACAATCCTTTTATTTATTTAAACATCGGTAACAACACGAACAACAACACTGGCAATAACAGCAACTCGGCAACCAACAACCAGTATATAAACAACACTGGCAGGATCAACAACACGGGCTACATTAACAATAACATTGATACTAGTACCAATAATGCCAGAAACAACACTTTCAATAATAGAAACAACACCGGCCATAACAATGCAACACAAATCAATAGGCGTCACAACAACACAAATAACTTTAACAACACTACCAACAGCAATAAAACAAATGATACCATTGCTAAAAGGTTGGCATATTGAACGTTAAGAATATCTTCAACTTTACGATAATAAACGAGTTTCATAATGATTCAAGATTTCTACAAGTAATAGATCATTCACACAACACAAGACGGAGAGCTGATGGGAGATACAAAGTTGATAGGTATCACAACAACTATGGAAAAAACACGCTACAAGTTACCTTACCAACTATATTAAACAATCTACCAGAACATCTTATGAACTTTCCCAACAAAGTCAAAAGAAAAAAACTTTTAAAAACAATATTACATATCCTCGCAACGAATAACTCATTTAATGAATTTCCAAAATAGCATAAGTTCCTACAGACAAGCCAATGGCTTCGTAGGTTGTAGATTTAGGCAATTGTTAATTTATTTGAACAAAATTTAAAAACAACAGAAACATGGAAAGAATGATTTTTTGCTTACCGCTATTTTTTTTGGGTGGGTTTTTGCTTGTGTGTAGGTTTATTTTCTTAAGATCAGTTGGTTACATGAATAGTTTTTATATAAACCAATAGTTTTTTGTTTTTATCGTTTTTTCGTAAGAAATGGTCGGTCCCTTGCTATTACGAATTATCGGGATTCTACTGTATATTATTTTACACAATAATTTTATTATATATTATATAACTTGTACACTTACCCAATTGATTCCAAACATTCCGCGCCACCTGATAGCTGCTCATATTGCTGTGCAATTTACGGTGCTTAAACAAATACGCCACAAACATGCTCAAAATGTGGGCATTGAAGCCACCATAACCAACATCTAGATGACGTTGACGTAACCACACCTTAAGCAAAACTAAACCTTCTTGAAAGTTTTTATGCTGATCGAATACTTCGTGTAACAACTTTTGATTTTCCTGCATAGTTAAATCGAATAAGACATTAGCATTGTAGGAGGGCGTGGCCACGGCTACAGTTTCCTCATCCTCATCAGCCTCAAACAAAGAGGAGCGTATGTTATTGTTCCAAGGTACAAAACGATTTAATTTAAAGGATTGCTGTTCACTAGCTATAAAAATGCGCAAGCATAGTTTTCGTGCCAAATATTTGCCCGCATCTTCTGGAGGAGTTATTTCCAAAACAGGTTTTAAAGGATTATTTTTATAATAATTGAATTTTAAATGGTCCAAGGTTATACCAATTATCGATTTAGACTCTATTAGTTTTTGTGTTAAATAAGTAAGATAAAATGCCCTTTTCTGGTCGAATTGTAGATTAAGATAGTTCTCTTTTTGCCAACATTCCACCGGCATAACAACAGCAATGTCGGCCTCTAGTTTAGGTCCCAACAAAGTGTGTGTATTACAAGCTCCGATGAAAAAGGGTTCGCTAGAGGGTTTTATAAATTGAAACTGAAAAACTTTTTGTTGCTGTACTGTTAATGACTGAAGATTTAGAGGTACTGATATTTGTGACTTTTTTAACCATATAAATTTATCCATATCCTGTTTTTCCGGCATATTTTTTAAGCCTTTGATAAAAGTTTTGAATTGCTCCATAAAGCTGTTAATGTAATTATTGTATTTATCTTTAATTTTTACTTCTTGCAACATTTCTTTAACCTGCAGGCGAAATATATTGGAGTGAAACAAATTACGCGTTTCCTTAAGTTCGTTTATTTCCTCTAAAGTTGGAGCTTTTACTTTTTCGGGAGCAAAGGGATTTATTTTAGATTTTTTATTTTGATTGAAATCCTGTTGGCTAGCTTCATGTTTTCTTTTATTTAAATTATTTTCTGGTTTTACGGAAACAGATCTTTTGACATACTTCTGCTCTTCATTCTCCTCTTCCTTGGCGGAAAACCCATCATCACCCTCACTTTCCGCTTCCACTTGTAGTTGTTCATTTTCTAAATCACTTTCCTCGCTGGTACCATTTTCTATCATAGAGTCATAATCCTCTGCCGCGAATTCTATTTCATCTTCCGAATCCTGCTTTTTCTTTGGTGCGGTTTTTTTGCCATTCATCATTTTATTAGGCAAAAAATTCTATAAAAACAGGAATATTTTACATTTATCTTTGCGGAATCTTTTTATTTATTATTAAATAAATTACCTTTTTATTAACAGATTTATTAGTTTTAACCATGTTTTTAAAATTTTAAAAAATATTTACAGATTCAACTTGTCTCCCGCACGTGTAGTCAGAAATACCAACACAAAAAATAGTAAACACAGAGCTGCACCATGCAAAACATTGTCAAATTATTTTGTTCCCCTAATATCAAGGCGAATTAATTTAAACGGTGGTGACAAGGCGAATTGACTAGAAGGTGAGGTCAACTCTACAACTACAATGCTTCTGTGGTCGGGTTGTCAAAAATATTGCTAGTAAAAAAAACAGGTTTGCTTACATAAATAACTACCCAAGGCGAATTCAACAAGGTAAACTTAACTCGTCAGCCGGTCATCAGCTGTCTCCACGGCGAATTAAAAAAAATAGGGAAACGTCAAAATATAATTTTGTTTATGCTTTGCGCAAAAATAACCAAAAAAATTTCTTAGAAAAACTGCGAATAATTAAAGTGAATTTAATAATCTTTTTTATTACCCAAACAAAATTTTTATTTTGTTTTTCAATCAATTTTTGCCTTGTCAGCATTTTTGACAGCAGCCTATTAAATTGCGAAAAAATACATGGGGCTTTTTGTAATTGTAAAGTTGCACTTACCTTGTTAAATTCGCCTTGGAACTACCCTGCAAGAATTGAATGAGCGAGTAGTCACATTTTTCACTTTGGTGTTAAGAAAATGATAGAAATAAATGACCAAATGTGACCGAAAACTTTATTTCGTTCATTTCTTTCTATCATTTTCTTAACACCAAAATGAAAAATGTGACTACTCGCTCATTCATTTCTTGTAAGGTAGTTTGTATACAAACTTTGACAAGTCGACCACCGAAAAAAAAACACCATATGTTGAGTTGACCCCAACTTCTAGTCAATTCGCCTTGGGTGGTGGCAACAACAGCGTTCTCAGGGATTTTTTTTTAATGGGGATACAAATTTCGTGAAAATTCCCAGGTGTCTTTTTGGGGGAAAACACTTTTATCGCTCGGGATTTTTGGCGATAAGTGCTGGTTCACACACGTCAAGTTTGACTCATCAAGTCTTGAGTTTTTAGGAGAGAATGGAAAAGAAACGGTATTCTCAAGCTTCGTACAGACGATGGTTAGATCTTACAATGTTGTCATTAAAATTGCCTAAAAATTGGAAGATGTGTAAAATTTATGCATCTGACAACATTGTAAGATCTGACCATCGTCTGTACGAAGCTTCACACAACATTGTATTTTATTTGCCGCTTTCGTTCGTCGATATGTCAAAAACACAAGTAACTTTTGATATTTCTTTCTCTAATTTAGTAAAAAAAAAGTAGCACAGCTGTGCTTTCAACGCCACCTGAAAAATTAATTCGTCTTGCTTGAGACAAAAAAAAAAAATACTATTATTTTAAAAGAGTTAATCCCGAAAAATTTCCATACAAAAGTCAGTATATTAAAACTTAAATAATTGAGTATTTTTTAAATATGTCCTAAACAATAAACAAAATTTGTTTTTCACAGTTATAAACAGGGAAACCACAAATATGCAATTACATGTTTTTCCTTGTGCGAATTTTGGCATGGATTTGTTAGTGCATATTTTGGCATATTTTACCGTTTGGAGCATATTTTTGCATACTCTAGTTAAAAGAGCCTTTTTGCAACATTATTTTTAGTTTTTAGCGCATATTTTGCCTTTTTAAGACATATTTTGATACATATTCGATTTTTTTAGTTGCATCTTGTAAGCTTTCGCAGCAACAAAAAAAAAAAAAAATTCGCAATTCAGATGGCTTTTCTGTTTTAAATATCTATCCATCTCTCTATCCACATTTAATTTTTATTCTAAAACTAAGACAAAGCAGCTTGTCATCAAAAATAATGCTAGTTTAAACTTTAAAATTTTACATTAAAGCAAAAACAAGTAAGAAAGTATAATCGGTCAAGCCCGACCATATGATACCCTACACCACAGTATTAAAAAACACATCATGCTTATATGTCCATATAAATATGGATTTATCTATGTTTATAAAACTTATTAAAATCGGGTTAAAAGTTTGTGAGGGGCAGAAATTGCCCCCTACCTCCCCTTGTGGTCCTATTTTTGAAAAACTGTACAGCTTATGTGTCTATATAGATATGGATCTATCTATGTTTTGAATTTCATTAAAATCGGTTTGTGAGGCAGAAATTGGCCCTATCTCCCCTCGTGGTCCTATTTTTTAAAAAATACATCCCTTTTGTGTCCATGAAGATATGGTTCTATGTTAGTTTTAAATTTTATTAAAATCGGTTTGATAGTTTCTGAGAGGAAGAAATTTCCCCCTATCTTCCCTCGTGGTCCTACGATTTGGCCCATTTTCAATAGGCTTGGTCCTTGAGTCAATAAGAACCTATGTCCGAAATTTTATCAAATTATCTCCAAAATTGCGACCTGTACTTTGCGCACAAGGTTACATGGACATCCAGCCAGCCAGCTAGCCAGCCAGCTAGCCAGCCTGCCAGCCAGCCGGACGGAAATCGTTAGTTCGACTCGGTATACTTTAAGGTGGGTCTAGGACCAATATTTTAAGGCGTTACATACATCAGCACAAATGCATAATACCCTCTCCACTATTGTGGCGATGTGTGCAATACAACGAAATCTGAACCAATATTTTAGTACACCGATCGACTGAGAATCACTTTTTAAATTGATTTAACGATGCCCATCCGTCCGTCTGGCTGGTTGTCTGTCCATGTTAACCTTGTGCGCAAAGTACAAGTTGTAATTTTGTACATAATTTGATCAAATTTGGTAAATACATTTTAACTGTACCAATGACGAATCCTATGTAAATGGTAAGAATCGGTCTTTTATTTAATACTATGTTGTTTAGGCTTTACAGATTATTATTTAAGTTTTGTTTTTTTTTCATGTAAAAGTTGAATATTTTCGTTTTAAATGAACAAATTTTGATTTTTTGGGGCATATTTTAAACAATTTTGGGGGCATATTTTCGAATTTTTGCTGCATATTTAATGCGCATAAAACGCATTTTAAGAGCATATTTCTGGTTTCCTTGGTTATAAATAACAAAAGGAAAAATTAAATTGATTTCCGCATTTTAGCTGTCAGTGGCAGGGCTGTCAAATGTGGCGATTTTTTTTATTCTTTAGGCGATGGAAATTTACGTTTGGCGATATGGCGCTTGTTTTGGCGAAATTGGAAATGGTTGGCGATATGCGAAATGCATTTTTTGTAATATATCTACAATGTTATAAAATCGGGTAAAACTTTTATCTCTTGTTTGTAAATTTTATTTCAAATTTATAATTGTTATTATTACTGTTTTGCTTTGTTCTACTTGTGTAATATTATGGTAAAAAAGTGTACGACTGCAGTGAAAGGTTTTTTTTATAAATTAAAAATATTGCCAAATAATTAAAAACATTAAATATATTCATATACATACCAATAAGTTATAAAAGTAAAACTTCTAATTTCTTAAACTCACAACCATTCAAATGGATTTATTTAAATAAATCAATGTATACATATTTTTCCATTGACATAATCGTGGCTATTCTGGAATACGCGTCGAAGGAGTGAACATTTACATGAAAACAAAAACAAAATTTACGAAAATTGTTTTTGTTATCTATAAACTTCTAAAGTAAAATTAACGCGAGAGTAATAACGCACTTCTTTCTCTTTTTAAAACTGTAAATTTTGTATGATAAACAAAAACCATTTTTGTCAATTTGGTTTTATTTTCATGTAAATGTTCACTTCTTCGACGCTTATTTTGGAATAGCCACGGATATGTATTATGTATTTTATTTTATTTTGAAGGCAATGTGGGGATTTTTGGGGATGAGAAATCGCAAATTGGGGATCAGGCTTAAAATAAAACTGGGAACCCTGCCGCAATACTACGCCATGTACAGCAACAAAAACACAATATTGCTCTATACGGTTGCCAGATTGGACGATTTAGGTGTCCAAAAATGGCCCATTGACGATTAGACGATTTAAATATTTTTTGTTATTTTATTTTCTTCAATTACATAACCGAGCCCTTAGGGCCTTTTATAATTAATAAGCAACAAACTTCAGTTTTTAATAAAAAAGAAAATATTGTTACTTGTGTATATAAAATTTAACTTAGCTTTCTTACAAACGATAAAGAAAACTTAAGTTAAAAAGAAATTAATACATTAAATAACAAAGACATAAATAATGCTAAAGGGTGTTTTTTTAGAGTGTCACAACTTTGAGTTGGCATCACTGCTTTATTTGAGCAGCCATTTAACAGCTGAGAGTTGCTTTTTGCTTAGTTTGCTTTGAAACACAAAGCATACAGAGATGAAAAAAGTGACGTATGAAAAATGCCTTAATCATTTGCGAGGGCAGCTTTCGAAGAAAGAGAAAGAAAACGTCTTTTGGAACTGAAGTGGCAATGTGTTAAAGCAGGCCACTTCTATCAACACAAATTGCGGAATCAAAACAAAAACTGCAAAAAGGGCAGCTTTCGAAGGAAAAGACAGAAAAAAATACAATATTTTCTGTCTCGTGACGCCTCTGTATGCTCTGTGCTTTGAAATTTAATTATGAATCGCTTTACACCAGAGCAACGCATGCAAATTGTTGAAATTTTTAATCAAAACAATTCCACGAATGAGCTGAAGCACAAATTGATTTTGAATTTATATTCAAAATTTTATTTTCCTATGAAGGCCATTTGTGGTTGAATGGGTATGTAAATAAGCAGAATGCGACAATTTGGAGTGAGGAGAATCCACAAGCTTTGGTTGAAACACCGTTACATCCACAGAAAACTACTTTTTGGTGCGCTTTATAAGCTGGCGGAGTCATTGGCCCATATGTCTTTAAAAACTATGTTGGTCAGATAGCGAAAAGTTGTAAAAATTGGTGTTCCTCCTTCAACGCGCCAGCCGTGGCAGCCACTTGGCGAAAATCATATTCAAAAATATGAAAATCATATTCAAAATAAATTTCATAAATTTTTCTCATCATATTAAAAATTCAAGTTTTGCCTATCAAATTTTAATACACTCACACTTTTTTACCAATACAATAATACCTTTAAAAATTGAAACTTACTTGCCTTTAAAATTCTCTTTCCAGTGAGTGTTTCAATTTACGTTCAAGAAAACAGCTGATTTCAAGGTTAGTGAGCAAATTTTTTGTTTGCCTTTATAAATTGTATTTTGACTTACATTTAAAACAAAAACAAATTTTGAAATACAGTTTTTGTTTTAAATGTAACTGCCGTTTGTAGAACGCAAGCACAAAAGTGACTCGCTTAACTTATATATAAAACAAAAACAAATTTTGAAATATTGTTTTTGTTTTAAATGTTAGTTGAACGAGTCACTTTTGCGCTCGCGTTCTACAAACAGTCAGTAAGTTGAACGAGTCACTTTTGCGCTCGCGTTCTACAAACAGGCAGTACGTCACAACTTTCAATTTTAGGAAATTTTGACAAACAGTATATGTAAAAGACTTTCAAGAAAATCTTGATCGTGTGGCTGCACTGTTAAACAAAATCGATTTTAGATAGTCAAGTCAACCAAAATCATCTGGCACCTTTTTTTGCTCCCTTTTTCTTATTCATAGTTTCATTAAGACCACAGTGGCATCATTGCTGAAGACAGTTCTGTCTGATGATTTTGCATAGGTTTTGCATTGTGGTGGATAATATTGTATATTTTTGGTCTTTAAAGGCCAAAGAAACACATAAAAATCTATTTTAACTACGACGGTAATAAGAATAATTAAATCTCTAAATTAATTAAAGTGCGATATGCTAAAAGTGTTTTGGTTAATAATGAATGAAAGTTGCAACAAAAAATCCCTTATTCCCACTTCCTCGTTTTTTCATTCGGTTACTTTTTTTTTTTGCTTTAAATGTATATGATTTTAATGTTTTATTATAAAACTTCGTAAGAGTGAAAGAGATAAACATAGTACAAAGAATAAAGAAAAGTGTTGTACATACAGAAAAATACAAGAAAATTTTATAGAAAACAAGTGTATAAAGTAAAATTTGCAGCAAAAGTTTGGAAAAATTAAACTTAACTGAAAAGCAGGTGTTTGCCTTTTATATATAAATAGTAAAAAAAATTCAATTAACAAAAATATTCAATTTTTTTCAAATAAAAAGTGCTTGCAAAACTATGTGCTGCCGGCTTTATTAAGTGGTAGCTATACAAGTACATACCGTAAAGTATTGAGAACAAATACATTTTTTTTATTCATTCATTAGCCTAAATATATATATTATCATGATTTTATGGTAAAATTCGATTAACTGTTTAAAATACAACTTAATTTACGTAAAATATTTTTTTTTTTTAACAAATTAAAATTTTTTTAACTTTCCCCAAAAAGAAAAGAAAAAAAAAATGTGTTAAGGAAAGTAATAAAAACAATATTTTGCAACACTGGTTGTTGATTTGTTAAGTGGCAACACTTTTGTTTAAATGAAACAGTCAGGGTTGGATAGTAATTTTTTTTTTAGAATTTTAAAATTGTCTTCTGTAGTTTTATTTAATATTTTGGTTTAAATCTGGATAACCGACGCAGCACCAAATAAAAAAAAGCACCTAGAGTGATAGAAAATTTAAAAATAAGAAGAACATTTAAAGGAACAAACGTGGGGCAAACGCATAGTATGATGGGCGATATAGATAATGTTAATATATGGTTAAACAAGAATAAACTAAAACCCAATGAAAACAAAACAAAACTTATGGAAATAAATATGAACACTGAAAAATTATTTACAATAAATAACGAAGTTATAGAAAAAGTAAAAAATATTAAATATCTAGGATTTAAAATAGACAAAGAAATAAAATTCAAAGCCCATATAGAATATATTTGTAAAAAAAATTAGTAAACAAATTTGCTTTTTTAAAGAATAAGAATCAAAATATCTGTGATAACTTCTATTAATATATGTAATACAATAATAAAACCTCATTTTGAGTTCAGGAGGCTTATTCTGAATTGCGATGCGAAAATCAATGCGATGCGAAATGTATAAAACGTGCTGCAACGAATCCCAAATAGAAAGACTTCAAAAGTTACAAAACAAAGCAATGCGAACTATCTTAAAGTGTAATAGATATACAAACAATGCTTGATATGCTCAAATTGCTCAACATTAAAAAGACTTGCGCTAAATACTTTGAACTTTATTCACAAAATTAAATATGGAAATGCACCTGAATATTTATGTGATCAAATCAAATATGTAGGCGAAGTACAACCATATCGATTGAGATATGCCGATAACTTTAGGATTAAAAGTGTTACTACAAAAATGGGCAAATATAACTTTTCTACAAAGGACTTAAACTGTTTAATTCACTAGCAAATGAAATAAGAAAATAAAACAAATATTAATATTTTTAGAAAAGTTGAAAGTTAAAAATAATAATATATAAATTTTTTTTTTTATAATATCAGTGTTTATAATATCAATGTGAAATTTTAAAGTATTTTGAATACCAATAAAGCATACATACATACACAGTGCAATTCCGTAACTTTTTGATCTAAAATGTTCTAAAAACTATAAAGGAAGATAAAGAGTTAACCACTTTTAAATAAGTTTTGTACATCCAGAAAGATCAACTCAAATGCTTTGAAATAGTACCGATATTGGCTTATAAGTTCTGAAATCTGGAAAATCGAATATATATATGTATAAAAACTTAAGAGGTTAATAACTCGAAACCTATGCGTTTCCGAAACTTCTATTTAATAATTTATTTTTATTTTGAAATTTTCTGTCACCCTATGTTATCTTTATTTTGCTTGGGGCTGCGTTGGTAGATTTGTTCCCTTTTTTGCTCTGATCAAAAATGTGACTATTTTCGCATTTTTTCTGCTAAATTTAGCATTAAAAATGTTTATTTATATGCCAAACTCATTTAGTACATTATATTTTATTAAGCATTTTTATTCAATATTTTTAACTTAATTTTAAAAGTTGGAGGAATAGTTTTATTGAATAAACTAAAATCTTTAAAATGAAATTTGGTATGAAAACGGATAATTCTACTTTTAAGAAGTATTCTAATCATGGTGATTGTAGAAACTATTTTCAATTTAATTATTACAATATAAAAGTATAAGGAAAGGCACAAAACTTTTGATTTACATCACCATCAATTAAAAATATCACATTTTCTGAAGAAAAAGCTTCTAGAAATGTTAAAAGAAAACACAAAAATGTATTGGAATTTATTTTGTTAAAAAAAAAAAAATAAAAAAAGGGAAAAATTGACAAATGGTAACGCTGCTTTTAAGCAAATGCCATTTTGTCTGATGCCACAATAAGAGAATTTATTGCCACTTTTCTAGTGATGACATTCAAATAATCGAAAAATGTAGAATGGAATAAAATTTCTCACTTATATCTCGTAAATATTTTGATATTTTGCGCAATGTTTTACTTGTAGCCTTTTTATAGACATTTTACACCGATAAACATCTAACTTCAAAAATGTAGAAAATGTGAAACACTCATTTACCCCCACGTAGCAATATTTATTGCAGCAAACGTTAAATTTGATTGCTCCATTAATTTTGCGACGTAAAGACCGCAAATTGCCATGAGTGGCAATCCATTGCGCAATGATTGCTCTTATGATTGCTTGAGCAACTATCCTCCTCGCAGTGCATGCTTTTCTTACCATACTTGCGTTCTACGTCTTAGTATTAGTTTATTATTATGATTTTCTTCATTAGTATTTTAAACACTTAATGTACAATATCAAAAATTTATGTATCAAATATTTCTAGCTTAAGTTAAATGCAACGCTCTTTATGCAGCAGCAGCACAAGTAAAAATAAAATTTAATTTGTCAAAATCAGCTGATTTGTTCGAGAGCTGCTTGTAACGCTTACAAAAGTAGAAAGTAAACCTACTTTTCGCCTCAAGGCGTCCACGCTTTTGTGCATATAACTTACGTATAACTACACAAATTCTACTTTTTTGACAGCTGCGAATGCTGCGAAAAAGCGAGTAACGCGTGGTTGTGTACGTCCAGCTTTATTGCTTAGCAATCTGCTGTCAAATCAGTTTTCATTTATCTGACATTTTATTTCTCTGTACGGTTGTTTATTTATTTGTATGTTTTTTTATTAAAGAAGCAATCAAGAAAAAGCCGCCAAGTAAAAAAAATACTTCAACAAAATACAAAAAAAGTTTGTAAATATTATATTTTTAAATAAACGTCAATATCAACAAAAGCAAACGACGAATTGTTACAGCCACAAAACTTTATACAACTTCTTGCGGTGAAAATTGCAAATATATGGCAAAGCAATTTCAAGTGTTCTCTAGCAATACAATCAGCAATTATTGCTCCATTGTTCTGTCATTGTTCTGCCGACGTTTTTGCTTGTACTTAGCAATAAATATTGCTACAACTTGACATATGGTAACGCTGCTTTCAAAACAAACTGGGGTCTAATCACCGCATACGATATCGAGCAAAATTTATCGAAATTATTTATTTTGGTATCATGAAACTCGATATCGAATGAAATGTATTGAATTTGAAATAATAGCATTCGATACCGAGTAACTCGACATTACATTTATCGAGTTTTCATTCAATATGTCAGTGTCTATCGTATGCAAAAACATTCGATAGTTTATTCGACACGATAGTATCGAATGCGGTGATTAGACCCCTGCCTTTTTATTATTGTTTATATACAATTTATATACGAATTGCTTTTTTGCTTGTTAAATTTTTTTCTGTTTAACTTGTGTGTGCGTGTTTTGATTGATGGTAGATGTAAACAATATGAACCAAGGTATATTAACACAAGGTAATCTCGTTGGCCCATATGTTTGTCAGCTGATTACCCCTAGTTGGAACCAAAACGTCAAATTTCGTTTATATGAGCCAAAATTTGTACATGTGTGCGTTGTTAATTTGTTTTTGTTTTGTATGAAGACAATTTTGACAACTCGGTTCCTTTTATAGAGCAGCATGTCTACACTCCCAAATGAGTCTACCTTGTGTAAATATACCTTGATATGAACGAACGCATGTATCATATATTTAATATCCTATATTAAATATCCTGTAAAAAGACTATTTTGCAGAAAATTTATTAAGCATAATTTTTTTTGGCGTTTTCGCACTTTTTGAAATTTACTTTCTGGTAACATTGGCTTAGTAACTCAAAAACAAAAAGCAATTTTAAAAGATACGTTTTTTTAACCACAAAAAGGAAAATGTGAAATATAATGAAAAAAAGAATAAGTGCGGAAAGAAAATAAACTACACCCCTGACGAAAGTCTGAGATTGCCGTGTGTGAAAAATATTAAAATTTTTTGTCATTACATTAATTTAACACAAAAAAATCTTAAACAATTGTAATAAATAAAACAGAATAATTTATTTGCTAATAATATTTGAAATAAAAACAAAAATTACCAAACCTAAATAAATGATTAGAGAAAAATAGTTTGTTACTGAATGAATGAACAGTGGCCTAAATTGTTTAGTGTATATAAGAATTTAACACGGCATTAAACAAAAATAATAAATCAAGTGAGTTAGTTGAAGTGTTAATACATTTTTTTCTTAAGAAAAAATGAAGAAAATTTTAATTTTCTTGTAAATAAATTCGTTTGATAAAAAATGTATTGAATTTGGTCAAATAAAATAAAAAAAACTACAAATAGCAAATTTGAAAATCAATGAGCAATCATACTTTCGTATGCACAAATTACATACACATTAACTCGCACTCAATTAAATGACACACGTACATTGAATACACTACTTAACTGCTCCCTTTGATATAGTTATCTCTTTTTCTCTTACAGTGTTTATATAGCAGTGTTGATATTTTAAAGTCACGCCTGTCTCGCTTACTACAAAACAAAAAAAAAAAAAAAACAAAAAACTGCAAAGTGAAATGTCAAAAAATGAGTAGATATTTTATTGTTCCTTGCGTTTTATATTTTGTGCTCTTCACCTGTCAAAACTTTGCTTTGCTTCTGAGTGAGCGCGTAACGTGAAAAATAAATTAAAATAAATAACAAAAACCAAATTCTCGATTTTATAAGCTTAAAAAAAAAAAAATAATCAGAGACTCAGATGATTTTTGGTTTCTTATTAAATAAAACAAGAGAAATATTATTAAAATTTGAATTTTAAGTGTAAAACACCTTTTTTCCGAAATTCCAGGCTATGAAGTTTTATCAAAAGTGAAAAAAATAACTAAGTTAAATTTTATTTGAAAGATTAGTATTTATTTTATTATTTTAAAATACCTACTTTCTAAAGTTTTGCACTTCAACCGAGCCATTTCCTAAGCTTTTGAAATACTACCTAGGTAGAAACTAAAAGCTGAATCCTTTAAAATTGGAATGTAATTTAATACCTACGTACCTATAAGATTTATATTCTACCTAGACATTTATTAAGATTTGTCACTTATCTAAAGGTCAACATAAACTGCACAGATTGCTTGGCAAACAAGTCAAAACTTTACGTTCGTACAAATATTAACGTCTTGTTTATTGGGATGTTTCCTGTTTAGGCAAACATTTAACGCATGATTGTAGAAACATTAAAATTGAAGACGTTGAAGAACACGCATATATATTTATTATCCCCATCTCAAAACTCGCTAAATCATCGTTGAAAAAAAACCTTAAAATATTTAGTACCTACCTAGGTATATTTGAAATATAAATTTGTTCTTTTAAAGTTTTGTTTACTTTATTATACCCACACCACAATAGTGGGGAGGGTACTATGCATTTGTGCTGATGTGTGTAACGCCTTTAAATATTGGTCCTAGACCCACCTTAAAGTATACCGATCTACTCAGAATCACTTTCTGAGTCGAACTAACGATGTCCGTCCGGCTGGCTGGCTGGCTGTCCATGTAACCTTGTGCGCAAAGTACATTGCAATTTTGGAGATAATTTGATAAAATTTGGGTCATAGGTTCTTATTGCCTTGTGCATAGTATGTTTTGATAAATATTGAGGGTATTCACGTCACAAGTTGCACGCTTGGAAAAAAGCAAAGTGCAAAAATATAACAACAACCACAAAGACAATTATTTACGCACAACTAACTGTCTGTGTGGTTGTTGTTATATTTTTGCACTTTTGCTTTTTTGCATGGGTGCAACTTGTGACGTGAATACCCTCGATATTTATCAAAACATACTATGCACAAGGCAATTCACAAATTTATCTATGGTGTCATATTTGTCGTATTTGCTATAATTTTGCGAATATCACATTCTACCAGTGTTGCCAGAAGTAGGGGAAAATCCCTACATGTAGGTATTTTTGAGACTAAAATAGAAGCGTAGGGAAAATCAGACAGATTTTTTATAATCTCCAAAACGTAGGGATTTTTAGCCATATGGCATTATTTATAAAATAAATGCAGAATAAACCTTTCTTTAGTGATATTTTCTTGTGTAAAAAAATTTTTTTCCTAAAAAATGTATTTCCAGAGTTGTTTGTACATGTTTTTTCTAAAGGCCTAACCAGAATGTGAATAACGTGGCTTTAGCAACTGAGCGAAATTATGTAAATCATATGCGTCAAACCTTATTGAACTTAAGGAGACTTTTTGTTAAGTTTTATAAAACTGTGATTTGTTTAAGTAAAGTGCGAAACTGATCGCTCATTCTGTACGGAATCAAATTTTTTTAAATGCATTTGAGGGGCTTTTAGATTATTTTTGACAGTAGCCAACGTTTGTTTATGCACATTCTGGGTGGGCCCCAAGATATTATTCAATGTTGAAAGATTTTATTGAATTTAATTTAAAGTTAAAAGTTTTATACTTATTTTTTGTCAAAGCTTTAATATACATATGGGCATATCCGTCAAAAGATCCACCGTGACCGAAAATTTAAAAGTTATCAAAAGTGGAATATTTTACGATATTATTATAGACAAATTTTTAGATTTTACTAATTTTATAAATTTACCCATACATTTGTTCACTTAGATGAACAATCATTTGAGAATGTTTTATTGTATGTTTTCTTTAATATTATCTCCATGTAAGAAAAAAAATGTTCTTACATGGTCTGTAATCTAAGGAAGAGTTCAAAGAGAAATATGTTGTTCGCAGTAACGGTAAATTTATATTTTGTTTTAATCATTATTCAGTTCAATTATTATGGAAGAGATTTCACGTTCGTAATGTCACGTATCGACTCAGATTTTGGCTTAAAAAAAAGAAAATACAGAAGATTTTGGAATCAAACCAATACATTTTAATGTTACATTGCTAAGTAAAATTCTAAAAATAGTTTGACTAAAAATTTGTGCCAGGTTTCGCTGAATTAGCCTTTTTATACATGGTCACAAAAAGTACTTTTTTTTCACGTTCAAACCGCTACTTCTTTTGCAAGTATCTTTGGACTAGAATCGCATATAAACTTTAGCATAGATAACAGTATTTTCTATACATATAATTTAAGGGTTAAGAGAACGTAAAAATATTTGTTTTTTAAAATATTGAATTTTTGATGCGTACGACTGTCACGTTCAACACTTTGGATTTACCCATATTCGAATAAATTTATTTTTAAGAACTAAGGTTTTTTCTTCTAATTTAATGACAATAATGCGTTGGGATTTTTTTAGGGGACATTTTTTCAACGTGTAGGGAAATTTTTAGCATATGCATGGTTATAAATTTCATAAATGTACTAAAAGAAGATACAGGCAACTATTAACCAAATGTAAGAAGCTTAAAACGATAACAAAACTATGTATATTCTTTTGGTTTATCAATTAAAAATTGTATGTTTAAAACATTACATAATATTGCAGTCGTTTTATTTAATATTAAACTTCTATTAATTATTACATTTTAAACAGTTAGAATGAACAAACATATCAAAAGGTCCTTACAATTTTAATGTCATAAAACTAGTTTAGAAGAGTAGAGTTAAGATTAGTCGTTGTTAAAAAATACGTTCTTTCATTTTAGCCTTATTTTTTGGCCACAAAAGCGATTGTATATAATACCTCGAATTGTAATTGGCCTTATTTGAATCTATACACATATTCGTATTCGCACACACATTTGATGATATATCAGAACAAGATGTTTTTGATCTTAAATTAAGTGTTAAGTTATGTAATGTAAACGCACTTAATTGTCATCACTGATTATAGGTATATCTGTACTTACATATATATATTTAGTCCTTTAAAATTCCCAGTTGGAACATAGGGCCATGAGATGGTTTCAGTAATCATTGGATTTCAGATGAGTAGGTGATTGGCCAACAGCATCCTAGGCTGGTGTTGGGGCTGCCAACTTTTAGTCTCCAGTCCGACATTCAACGTTGCTCACATTTGCTAGTAACGGATGTTACAAAACCATTGCCCGGTGACCACCCGCCCCTGAGGGTCGGAGGTAGTGATTCTTCTTAGTTGGTACTTACATATCGTCACCTTAAACGCAAAAGGGCGTAACAACTCTATTTATTTTTTAATTTTATAGGGACATGCAATTTAGCCTAGTGCATCGTCATATCAATCAAAAACACGATTTTGAATTTTTTTGTTGTTACGCTCTTTTGCATTTTAGGTGAAGATATGTATATTCTTGTAAGATTTTTCTCAAAGTTGTTTTTAAATGCAGTACATTGGGTGTGTGTGAAACGTGAAGTAAAATTGTTAAGAATTTCTACGCTATTGTCAAAATCAAAGTATATTTATACCAAGTACATGCAAGTCTACAACAAATCAACAATTAAAAAAAAACAACGTTCATTTTGTTTGTGTAAAAACATTTGATACTGTCAAACAGCCAAACATAAAGAAAACAAAAAAAAAAATCATGGCGCACTAAAATGTAAGCAAATTTTGACACTATCGAAAATAAAACAACTGAACAGCTGATCACTTGCATGTACTTGTAATAAATATACTTTGGTCAAAATTTATAAATTTTGTTCACCTTGAAAGTGTCAAAATTTTACCTGTTATGAGTACTTTGCTACCGTTTCGCACACACCCTTTGTATTTACCCAAGGCGAATTCAACAAGGTAAACTCGTCGCTACAACAATTACAACTCTAACAAAAATAACAGGCATTTTGTTAGTGTAACATATCCGAGTTGTCAAAATAGTTGTTTACAAAAAGTGTGAATAAAAAGTAAACAATAAAATTTTGTATTGATTTTTTTATATTAAAATTTGTGTGTTTATGAACCGATCTAAACAAAATTTAATGTATTCTGTGTTTTTGAAGATTTAATGTTAAGGGTGCATTCTGCCATGCATTTAAATTAGTTTTTTTTAATCAAAGTGTGTATAAATTTTTAAGGCACGATGTTTCACATTGGGTTTTTTGACTCGTTTCCAACTAAACCAATTGTGTTGGAGTTCAATTCAGAAATGCTTAGGAGAAGTGGAAAGAATTTTACACCAATATTGTTCTTTTATTTTGAGTTTTTTCGAAAGTGATAGTGTTTTGAACAGTCGGACATGGCTAAATAGACTAAAAATTGCTCAAGGACCCAGCATATGCATAAAAATTAGAAACAAATGTAGCTTACTAACGCAGCTGCAACAAAAAAGGACATAGAGGAATAGAAAATTGAAAAATAAGAAGAACAAATATCATGGTAAAATTCTACAAAACGCATAGTTTCAGAGTAATGGACTTCTGAAGTTTTCATATGAATTTGCGATTTCCCACTACATTTGTAAACGTATGTGGCCATTATTAGTGTCTTTTTAACACATCTTTCTGAAAGTGTAAAATTTATTGTAAACTTTTTAACTCTTTACCTCCTAATACAGTTTTTACAAAAATTTATATCAAAACGTCACGGAAGTGCACTAGGAATCAAAAATTTAATCAAATAAACCCCATCTTCGCTTATTAAATCTTCTTCACATAGCCGGCCTACGGTTGGGCCCAAGGATTTTCTCATCTATGGTATAACAAACACCGAATTTGCAAAATAAAGGTCCTTTGCATAGCAATTGATATGCTTACTATAATATTTTCGCAAACTCATCGTCGCACCTTTATGGATTAAGAATTTTTAAATAAAGCTCTTAAGTTATACCAATATTAGCTATATACGTTCAGATATGTAGTGGGCAACCGCAAACTTATATGAAGACTTAAGAGATCCATGACTCGGAAACTTTCCGTTTCCGAGAATTGTGCCATTTTATTTTTTCTTGGTTTTTTTTTTTATTTTCTATTCCCCTTTGTTTTTTTTACTTGGAACTGCGTTGGTTAACTAGAATTAAGCCACAATTAATTTTTTTGTCATAAAATTTCACAAATTAACACAATCACAATTTTTTTAAAATGAAAAACAAAAATAATTAAAAAATACAATTTATTGACAACTCGGATAATACAGCTGACGAACAGATGTTCTAAAGAGTTTACCTTGTTGAATTCGCCTTGGTATTTACCCATATATTTTTAAAATTTTATTTTTTTTAGCATTTATCGAAGTAATATTTATACACTCATCACACCTTTACAAAAAAATAAAATAAAAAAAGGGCCTTAAGTGCAATTAACTCCTTAAGAAAACTCACAAAATTGACAAAAAAAAAAAAAAAAAAAAGGAATAGCCAAACAACATTCAAAACGCGGAAAGCACTATAAACAAAATAAATAATAAAATTTCTCAACATTTCAATGTCAAATTATATTGAAACTGTCAAAAAGAAACATTTTTTATTTCAAAATGAAAAATTCTTTACAAACTACCTAAAAAAAAAGTAAACATCAAAAAGTTTATAAAAAGTTAATTAAAAAAGCTAAGAACATAAAGAAATAACTGTAAAAAAATAATTATATTCATACATACAAACATAAAAAAAATCAAAAGCTTTTCACATCACAAAAAAAATTGTGTAAAATCATCATAAAACGAGAAGTGTCAAATACTAAATTATTCAAAATATTAAAATTATTGACAATTAAAAGTAAAAAGCAATAAAACATATAAAATTCTTCAGAAATACCAATTCATCTTAAAAATTTAAACGTTTTTGTGGCGGCTGTTGTTACCAACTCATGTTTATAAATCATAAAAGTAAAAAATTGGTTTAATCCATGAAAAAGTTAATATAATTAAAGAGCAGTTAATTAAATATATCGCAACTTTAAAAATTTAACAAACTGTCGAAATACAAAACAAGACAAAGCTTTTAAAGCTTAAAAAAAAACAGTTAATAAATTTATTATTTTTTGTGTGTATTAGAAATATTAATATTATTTTATTTAAATTTGCCTAAATAACTTCAAATTACTTAAATGTGATCATCATTATTCGTTAATCCTGTTGTGGTCATGGTTTCATCGCTGTAGTGGTCATTGTGTACATACAAAATTTTAATGAATGTCTTCTCCTTTCTATACTTACTCTACAAAACTTAATCCTCACCTATTTATAACTAAAATAATACCAACTACAATAATAATCATCAATATTAAGAGCAACAGCAATAACTCCAAACGACCAATTGACACATCGTACTCTGCTATCAGTACAACAAGTTAAAAAACAAGAGGCACACAGCAAAAAAAAAAAAAAAAAAAAAAAACAGTGTAACCATAGTGTTATAGTGCGTTTGTGTTTTTTATGAATGCATTTAATTTTTTATTTTTTTAATTTATTTAATAGAGTTTGCTTAACCAAAAAACCGAACTTTAAAATATCAAAATTAATTAAAAACATTTTTCGAAATTAAAACAGCAAAAGTGAAAAATCCAATTAAATGTAAGAAGCAATGAAATAAATAAATTAAAAAAACGCACAATAAAAAGAACAAGCATATAAACGCTACTAGAACTAAAACAGAAAGTAAAAATATCATAATCGTTTCCTATACGCCTTTTTCATATAGACGTCGTTGTTAACGTTATCGTAAACTTTTTCCTGTGGTCGTTGTAAACGAAATGCAACGACGTGAACCACGACAATCAGGGTAAGCTTAAACTTATATTATTCACATATGTATATACATATTATTATTTTCCTAATCTTATATTTAAAAAAAATATTTATTGTGTTATCTTAACTAATTATCATCATAATCAACAACAGCATTTTTTTTCATAAAAAATTTTAATGTAGGTACTTATCTATGTAGTTAGTAAAAAATTGGTAAAAACGTGAAAAATAGAAAAAAAATTTTAAAATTTTATGACAGTAAAATTTTTTTAAAGGCAATTCGGTCAAATGAAAAAGTCTGCGTCATAAGTAATTTAATCTAACCGCTTGTTCATCTATTTCTGAACAAAGTTTTCATTCGAAATCGATGAACAGGTCATAAATAAATATGTTATCTCCATAATATCTAAAATCGAAAGGTATTAAAGTTCAGATGTAACTGGCAGTAGGTGAAAGTATTTTAAGTCAAAAGTATTTGTCATTTTTTTAAACCAGAAGCAAAGTTGGTGTTTTTTTTTAATCTGGAACTGAAGTGGCAAGTATTCAACTAGCGTTACCGTTTAAAATTTTCAAAAAGCGGCAAAAGAGGAATTCTGAGAAAAAAGGGGCAACTTAAAAATAAGAATATTTTAATTTTTATTAAGTTATTTTCTCTGTAAACATAAACGTTACAAAAAATAAACCTCTTCTAATGTATAAATAATCCATAATATATGTACATTAGACTGGTCGCATCTTGTATGGGATTTTTTTTTTTTTTTAAATTTAAATGTTTGCGCTGCTTTAAATATGAGGTTTGGTGTAAGAAATCAAGTCCTAATTTTTCAGCTCAATCCGACGGTGCCTAGTCGTGCCAAGTGGGGCCCAAAGTTCCCCATATGATAAAAAAAACATCTATTTAATCAGATACTAGATGAAAAGCCGGTCTTAAAGACCGAAAATCGAAAATCTGGCTTCGTTACGATCTTCCGCAGAGAAAATACTTTAAGTATGCCAAATTTCAGCTTCCTATGTCATCAGATAGCTTCAGAAAGTTGCGGAAAGAATAGGACATACATGCAAACATCCTTACATACTAAGAAATTATATATTGTATAGATAGATTAAAGTATTTGCAGTTTAATATTTTAGTATGATACGAACGAAAGATTTTTAACTAATTTTAACTAATTCGGGGTCGCTGAATCCAGTGGTGCTAGCCGTTTTTTTAGGTTAGCTTTAGTTTTCGAGATACAGTGCACTCGCGGTAACTTGAACACCGTCTAACGTGAACACCGCCTAACTTGAACAAGATTTTCTTTACATTGACTACTCTGTAACGTGAACAAACTCAGAAAGCTCTATAACGTGAACAATATTTTATACCCTTCACCGAAGGTAAAAGGGTATTAATAACTTTGTCATTCCGTTTGTAATTTCTACAATATTGATCCTACACCCTATAAAGTTTGCATTCCCGATGATCCTGTGAACAAAATTGCTGCAATTGAAATTTGTAACAATGCATTGCAACGGGCAGGAGATGCAATGGTGGATCAAATTGACATGAGTGTATTTAGACGCTTAAGGGAGAAAGCAGTATTTCAACTACTTATTAGCAAAGAAAAAGCAGCAGAAAAAGATAACCGATTTTTTTAATTCCTAAATGTTATGAGTAATTTTATTTGTCAATGTAATTTGAATTCAATAGATATATTCTCGTGATCTCATTTTGGTTTGTAATGAATTTTAATTAATAATTTTATTTTTATATTTTGGTAATGGAAATAATAATCAAATACATAAATATATACATTTATATTTTAATAATGGAAATAATCTGAAAAAAATGTCACGTTCAAGCGACATATTTTTTATGAAATTCGACAACCGCTAACGTGAACAATTTCGCTAGCATGAACTCCCTAGGTTTTAATTAGTTCACGTTACCGCGAGCGCACTGTATACCGTTATTTCAAAAATTAAGGATGTTGCACAACATATGTTCGCGCAACTCAAAAACGCTTTAGCTTATTGAAAAACTAAAAAAATCGAAATTCGGCAATAAAATTTACTTTAAGAAAGTTAAAACTTTTTTCTTCATATCATACTAAAATATTAAACTGCAAATACTTTAATCTATCTATACAATATATAATTTCTTAGTATGTAAGGATGTTTGCATGTATGTCCTATTCTTTCCGCAACTTTCTGAAGCCATCTGATGACATAGGAAGCTGAAATTTGGCATACTTAAAGTATTTTCTATGCGGAAGATCGTAACGAAGCCAGATTTTCGATTTTCGGTCTTTAAGAGCGGCTTTTCATCTAGTATCTGATTGAATAGATGTTTTTTTTTATCATATGGGGAACTTTGGGCCCCACTTGGCACGACTAGGCACCGTCGGATTGAGCTGAAAAATTAGGACTTGATTTCTTACACCAAACCTCATATTTTAAGCAGCGCAAACATGTAAATTAAAAAAAAAAAAAATTGCGACCAGTCTAATGTACATATACAGTCAAACTTCCTTATGATGAATCTGCATGGGACCAACAAATTCCCTCATTGTAAAGAACTTACATTTTTTCCAATTTTGTTTATAAAAACTGGTATTTTAGTTCTATTATCGATTTAACATTTGCTTCATTAATATCCTTTAAAGGACAAGTTTGAATTTCTTTTGCCTTAAGTGTTTAATTGCTTGTATCTTTATTTGTAGAATAAATAAAGTGCTGAAAATAAACAGTTAGGCTACAAAACTTTTTGGTGCTGCTTCTTTAACTTTTAATATTAAAATTTATTTTAAAAGAAATTCTGCTACATTTTCGTTTACTAAAAACGAACGACTGCTGTTAAAATCGTTATTGCAGATTCGTTTTCTTTTAATCCTATTTTCGTCTTTGGAAATCGTCTGACAGAAAATTTTTTATATCAAGACAAAAATGTAATAGCCAAGGTATATTTATAGCAGGTAGCCGGGAGATTACAACAATTGTACAATAAAACAAACAACAGGGCTTTTTATAGTTGTTTTGTGATACGAACTGTCAAACAGCAAAGGAGTTGAAAAGAGACAAAAAAGACAAAAGATAAAGACAAAAAACCTTGTTTACTTGTTTACTATACAACATTTGACAGTTCGTATCACAAAACAAGCAAATAAAAAATAACCAGCTGACTTTCCGAGACTACCTGCTATAAATATACCTTGGTATTAGCGTCAAATTTATGTATATTTTAAAAATTTCTTCATTCTGAAGAAAACTAAATTGAAATTCATTATAAAGAGATCAAATTATAAAATATTAAATTTTTTCATTTTGTAGAGAGATTCATTGTTTAGAAGTTCACTATAGAAAAGTTCGAAAGTATGTATATGTACATATGTATATACTAGAGTTGTCAATTACTCGCCTTTCAACTTTGTTCGAATAATTCAAATAATTGTTTTTGTTCGATCGATCAAACGAATAAATCTTTAAAATGATTCGATTAATCGATGAGAATAATGAATAAATTTTGAATGAGTACTTAACACGGTTTTTGCTTACTAAACATTGAGATTAATTGCAATCAGGGCTATGACCATATTTTTTTTAATTTTCCTACATTGTCTAGAAAATAATGCTCGACGCTAATCGTGAGCAACACCTTAACGTCATGTTTTTTGCCCAACTTAATTTGATATTTCTTTGTTTCAGTATTTTACAAATTCAAGCATGGAAAAGTACTTATTTGAGAAAGGCGTTGAGATTGTTAAAGCCTTTTCCGAAAATGGGCGTTCAAATGAAAACGCATTTCGTGCACTCCGTGGTTTTATTGGTCAGCATAATTGACCAAATCTGTCCACAATCAAACCAGGTCTGTAGGAAATTTGAAAACACCTGTGCATCTTTGCCAAGTTCGTTTATGGTCTAGTGGCGTCATCAGACCGTACTTCATCGCCAATGAAGTCAGCCTTCTATAATAATAAAAAATATTAAACTAATTCTCTGAAAACTTTGTTTTATTTACAGTTAACATCGTGCGTTTCAGTTGGAATACCCTTTATAAAATCACTAAAAACGTATAAGAATAAATCAAATTCTTATTTAATAAAAGAAATTGCTCGGTTAATCGACATCAATTAATCGATTTATTCGTTATTCGAAAATCACCATTTTAAAATTATTCGAACAAGAGTTTGGTTATGTTTGATTGATTATTGGAATTATTGACTACTCTCATATATACACAGTTAAAATACACGTCTTGTTTGCAAGTTAACGCATATAAATTGTTGCATATAATATTACCCTTCACCACAGCTGGAAATATAATAAGTTCGTTTTTTTATAAGTTTGTCTTTCCATTTTTAATTTCTACGATATTGATCTTAGACACTATAGAGTATATTTATATATTATGAATCCTTATGAGGAGCGGAGCTGATTAAATTATGTTCGTCTGTCCGTATGTAGGTTTGTCTATCTATGTACTTATATGTTGAAATTTGTTTTCCAAAAAACCCCAGATTTTTATAAATTTATATTACATATAGCCTGAAATAGTTTTCTATTGAATTTCAACTACATATCGAGCCCTTATAACAAAAATGATGTAACCAACAAAAATAAAATTTTACAGGAGAAGGTTTTTTTTTTAAATATTTTTGCTTCAAGTCTAGGGTTTCGTTTGAAATTGCTTTTGCTCTTATTTCGTAACGGTACTTCCCAGAGATGTATGTTGTTGGTTACATCATTTTTGCTATTAGGGCTCGATTTGCCCATCGATGATCGATCGAATCGATGATGATTTTCAATTGCATTTTTGCAAAAATTAACGTAGCTTTTCTTGATTTCAAAAGAAGTTTAGGTAGAGGAAAATGGTCCTCAAAGTATTAGCTATATAAAAGCAAATATTTTTGTAAACTTTGAACAAGGAAGAGTTTTCAAAATTTTTCCGATTCAAATAAACTTTTTTTTAAATTTTTTAAACTCTGTGGAACAGTGAAGATGAACAAATTCAGTTACTTATTGACTTAGTAAAAGACTTATAACAACCTTATTTTTCCCAAAATAAGAGCTTTGGCACAATAGCGCCAATATCATGAGAGATACATAGGTGGACCAAATTTAGATCAGATATTTCTTATTTTGAGAAGTTAGTAGTGGTACGATTTTTATTAATAAATACTACGGTTAAGGGTATATAATAAAGGGCTGCATGAACAACTTCTTTCATAAACATACTGAAATGCTTATTCACTGAAAGTCGTGTTCGAATAAAATTGAGATTACCGAACAAACTGTTGTTTTATTCATGCTGCTATGAACACATTTCGTTTCATATCGCAAACACACAGAGGTTGTTCAATGAAACGGGCTTTGTTTCATAGTTTTCATTCTCTCTCATTTATTTTTATTAATACTCAATAGCGATGTTGCCACTTCAGTAAATTCATGTAATAATTTGCATGCGTTGCCCATGTGTAATTTAATTTGGAATATAAACAATAAATAAAATGCAAAATATGTTTTTTTTTTGTTTGTCATTTGCATTTTTGAATAATACAAATCTTTGAAACATAGCAAGATTTTATTGTCTTGTAATGTACTGTACACGGCCCTGAAATGAAACGAACTCATAAAAATCAAACAAATTTTTAGGTGAAAGATGAAAAACAAAAGGAGGAATGAGTTTATGAGAAATTTAATTGTTAGTTTTGTAAGTGTCTTAGGAGTCTGACCACGTGGTAGTTTTTTTTTCGAAAGATATTAAAAACTTGAAAATTAATGTAAGTTAATATAATTAATAACGGCTCACGTTTGTCTCGATGTCACGTTTGTATGTAGCATAACAGCTTTTTAACCATACGTGTTTTTTTTTTGGTAGATAATATGTAACATTTTATAAAAAAAAGCAAGAAATTTACTTTGCGAAAAACGTTGCGTCATTGGGTGGAATACAGCGTTAGTCGAACAAATTATGTTTTACATCATAATATGAAAACGACGGATGTTGATCGTGCTGGATGATGTATATGACACTTTTTTGCCTAGAATTTATCTCTTTTATTTTAACCATGAATTATCTCATTTTTTTAGTTCTCATTATAATAATATCTGTAGATTGTTAAGCATTTTTAATTTATTAGCTATCTACTTTTTTCTGTTTAAGACAAATATATTGCCGAAAATTTTTTAATGTTAGTAAATGTTTTTGAAAATAAAATTAAATATATTTAATTTTATTGAAAATTTATATTGAAAACAAAAATAAATTTGAGTTTTTATTTCAATATTAATGTATCTCTTTAACTTGTTGCATTTACCCCTCACGGTTATTTCTATTTTTTTTTTAACTTTCTTTTGTTTTTATTTTTCTACAACTGGCAACACTGACATATAAATCATACTGTTTTTCCATGAACTTATTCGAGATTTGTTCAATGGTTGTTCTGTTTCATGGTTGTTGATGTTCATGTTCTCTTGTATAAGCAAATAAACTAATTTCATCTTATTCGTCTCTTAAATATCAAGTGTTCACTGCTTTCATTTCATAGTATTTCATCTTACTGAATACGAATGAAGCGAACACAAAATTTTAATGAAGGTTTCATGAACATCATTATTAAGTTTCATGCAGATGTTTAGTATATAAGATTCGATACAGCCGAATAAATAGATATTTCATGTTTTTACTTAATCAATAATACAAAAGGGCGATTCTATTCTAGACAACTTTTAACATCAATTTTCAAATCACACTAAAAAAGTAAAAGTAAAATATCTATATTTTAAAATAATATAATTATTTTAGACGTAAGCTTAAATATTAATTTGTTGTGCACTTCGAAGCATTAAGATTCATAGATTTGTCGCGAACAGAAATTTCATTGCATGATGCACCCGTCATGGCTTAAAGAGCAAAATTCTTATTATTGGATTATATTTCTCTACGATGTTTGATTTGACAATTATCGTCTGATATCTCATCTCTCACAATAATAAAGAATAATACAATAAAAGTTTAAAAATTAACAGAGTTTTGTGTTTTTGTGGTATGATCTTATGAAAGTTGGCCTCGGTTGCACCCGTCATGCACTTTAAAGCTCTTTCGTGGCTATTTGATCGTTTCAAATAAATTCTTCTAAATAGATAACAATAGTATATAACAAAATGTTAACCCTTCTAGAAATAACTTAATCGCAAATGTGTTTCTTTCTATTAGTAAAAGGCGTTTAAAGCGTCTAAATATTGCACCCGTCAGAATAGAATCGCCCAAAAGCACTTACTGAATTCTTGTTAATAAGACAAGCTTAAAAGTAATAGTTTAACATTAATAATAAAAGGAAAAAATAGTTAATTAATATGGTGACTTTTTGACAAAAAAAAAAAAAAAAATACAAGAAAAACATTCAGGAAAAAGCATTTAAAAGTTTTGATTGAACTAAACATTCAATTCTTAAGAGGATAATATTACGAACAGATCAAATTGTTTATGCATTGGAGAGTTAGGGCCCAACTATAATATGCTTAAGTTGGCGTAAGCAATTGCACGAATACATGTGATTTATATGTGTAGAACCATATTGAACTTAAGAAACTTTTTGGTTTATTTTATGAAACTGGCAATTGCTTAAGCAAAGTGCGAATTTTAATTTGTGCTAGTAGCTTTAGCCAGCTTATGCATATTATAGTTGGGCCTTTATGCTGTTTCTTTAGTTATTATATATCTATTTTTTGATAATAAATTCAACATGGACGTCAGGTATCCTCTTTTATTCTATGGCACAATTTATTGTTTTATAATGCTAATTTAGAAAAAAATCCGTTCAGCGGATGCACTACTACATACGAACATATAAAAGCTGAAAGTTCAAAAAGGCACACAAAAATAAACAAAATGATACAATTGGGGATGTAAAATAAAGGTGCAAAAAAGTGGCAAGACAGTCAAAAAAGGGGCAAAATGCGACTTTAGTCGCATAACGGGAACGCTGCATTCAACCAGTTTATATGAAATTCTTCATAAGTCACAACATATGGTAGGATGTAGCAAGGTCTGAGCTATAAAGCAGGCCAGTTTAAATTTTCCAATCCTTGTTTCTCATGCAGAGTTTTACTTTTCCATTTTTTGTGTCTCATATGCGTACTTTTTTGCCTTACAGCAACATTTTCACGAAGCCCGTTTGTTTGACGAGTTTCTCCTTCTGATAAATCTTTTTTAGATGGATTCACACAAAACAAATGGAGAATAACGCCTTTATATCAAGTCTTATCAGGCTTTAAAAGCTCACAACACCAAGCATAACAGTAGCACAATTAAATTATTTGCGTTGGCATTCGCTTTAACCGGCAAATAATATTCGACTACTTGATCTAAACGCGAACTTATTCCACTGACGTTTGTTTAAAAATGGATTATTTTTAAAAAACTTTTGGAACTAAGTGAAATTGAATTTGAACGAGATTTTTAACTCAATTATTTACAAAAGGAGTGTATGTAGTCTTTTCTGTGCTTAATAGTGGTTCTTGTAAAGATAACACTACGTGACAATTTTTTGACCAAATGAATTTGACACCTAATCGTTATGTAAAATTGTCCGCTGAATCCGAATATGAAGAATTTTCAAAAGTAGAACGGTTTTCGAGATATTCCAAAATAATCGTTATTTGTGTTTTTAAAAAAGATGCTGTGACTGAAATGAAAATATCCAAAAAATAAAATTTTAGCCTATTTCAAATAGGAACCAGATCGGTGCAAAAATGTCAAAGTTACAGAAGATTAATTGAATTAACCCACGGCAAATAAATATACAAAGCTATATTTTTAGTAACAATAAATATTAAAAATTGCTTAAAACTATTGAATTTCTATTTGGGTTAATTTACAAAATCTTCTGTAGCTTTGTCATTTTTGTACCAATATATGTCTTGTTGGGCGTAAAATGTTCATATTAAAATAATCTAATGTCGCATGCAATAAAACATTAGGATTTTTAAATCATTGGTTAAAAAAAATAACTTGAAAAGAGCAAAATTTAACAAAATTATAAAATTTTCAATGAAGCTTGAACTTTTGTCCCCTGTAACTCTGTATTTCTTGACCAATCTTCACAAGCAATCCATGGTTATTTTAGAAATTTTATAATAATATATAAGAAAACATAATCCGTTTACAATTTTTGAAGATATTTGCATTTCAATCACATCATCTTTTTTAAAAGCACAAATAACGGTTATTTTGTAATATCTCAAAAACTGTTCTACTGACTTCATATTCGGATTCAGCGGAAAATTTTACATACATTTTTACATTAGCTGCCAGATTTATTTGGTCACGACTTTGTTGAAATTTTGTCACGTAGTGTAATTGATACAGAAAGTATACAAAAAGGAATATTTTTGATTTTCTTTAATTAGGCTTGAGTTCATTAAATTTAATTCTCATTAAATTATTTTCACTGAGGGAAGGAATTTTTACAACTTGAAATTTTTTATTAAAATTTATTGATAATGTTTCTTGGCTGAGCGGGGATTTGAATCCGGGTTGATTTTTACATGTTTCAAGAATCACCACATTCTATCGTCGGAAGATCTTTGAGTTCTACCCACTGCACCACTGCGGTGCCAACAGTCAAACATCAATATTTAGCCAGTAGTAGTGTTGGTTCGAAATTTGCTGTTATTATCACTTAAATTTCAAATAACATGTTTCCCCCTTTCCTCTGTTTTTTCGTATTCTTTCTTTCAAGACTTTGTCTTGAAAACCTGAATACATTTCTTTGTTATGTTCTTTTGTCCACTTTCGTCGACATTTTATTTGTAAAAATTCCTTCCCTCAGTGAAAATAATTTAATGAAAATTTAATTTGATGAACTCAAGCCTAATTAAAGAATATCAAAAATTAAAAATTAACAGTTTAACCAGTGTTGCCAAAACTTGTTGACCAAAAATGGCTAAATTTACTGAAAAGAATGGCTAAAAAATGGCTCAAAATGGGCTAAAAAAATTGCTAAAAGTTTTTTTTCAAATAAAACACATTAAGGGTATTCATTTCCATTTTTTTTTTGGTTGGAAAAAAGAAAAATTACACTTACTGACGTGAACGGGGGGTTTTTTTTTTTCTTTTTTTTTTTTGTAAAAAGTACAAACTGTCAAAAAAAATCTGTCATATAATTCGTGGAAGTAATTGATATTTTCCAAGATGCCGAATAAAAGTTTTAAAAGTGAATTAATTGATAATTTAATTTAAAACGAAGTGAATGGTTATTTTCATCATAATATTCGACTACAAAAAGTTACCTCAAAATGGCGATTGTCTGCCAAAAAGTCGAGTATTTTATTAACTTCAGCTTCTGTCCATTTTTTTGCCCCCATTTCTTTTTTTAATTCTTTTTTAATAACTTTTTTCATTGAACACATTCTTAGTATGAATTTTTCTTTTTGAAAGATTAAATTAGAAAGAAGTTATCTTTGAAATGTTGTTACTATAAAAAATAATTTATAAAATCAAAGTTGAACAATTCAAGAGTTTATAAAAAGAGATGTAATTTTTCGTACTTTGTATTTAAAAATAACAATTTTTTATGAACGGCAACATCATTTCGTTTGACGTTAATAGCGGGAAATTACATCTTTTTATCCTGATTTTTTACACTTGGTTATAGTTTGATAAAAATGCAACTTTTGGTAAAATTTTTTTTTTCATGTGGTTGTTGTAACAAAAATTACATTTTTCCACTTTTCCATTTTTCCAACAATTAAAAAAACTGCAATAAATACCCTTATTAAAAAAGTTAAGATCAATTTGTTAAATAAGAATAAAAGTCAATTAATATTTTGATGGATATTTAAAAAATTAAATGATCGAAAAATTCGATGTCGCTAGTGTTTATTTTAAATGAATCACTCGTGCCTATTAGTTTTATATAATTTGAGGGTAAATCATAATCACGACAATATTTACCCAACCTTTTGAGTCCAGAGCTACAATGAAAAACAAGAAAGAAATTATAGTCGGTCAACCCCGACTATATAATACCCTACACCACATTAGGAGATATGTACCAAATTTTATCAAATAATCTCCAAAATTGCGACCTATACTTTGCGCACAAGGTTTACATGGACAGCCAGCCAGCCAGCCGGACAAACATCGTTAATTCGACTCAGAAAGTGATTCTGAGTCAATCGGTATACGTAAAGGTGGGCTTCGGACCAATATTTATAAGTGTTACAAACATCAGCACAAACGCATAGTACCCTCTACGGTTGCTAAATGTAACCTAAACGATGTTTACTTGGCTAAATCCCCTTTCTACTTCAGCATTAGACCATGAAAGTAAGACAAAATTTATAGTCAATTCTGAAATTTCCAAAAAAAATTTTGTTGCCGCCTGCATCTCTTTATTGAAATACTTGCAGCCAGAAAGAAACACTTGATCTATTTTATAAATTTACTATTGGAATACTGTTCATTTATTTTGAAAGATGTTTCATCATCATAGTTTCTAGCGATTTTTAAGATTTATAAAAGTCATCAAAGTTTTTCTTGGGATTCAAAAATTAATTATCAAGGTTTCGCTATAATGTGCTAAATTCCCATTTCATACTATTGACAAACTGAAGTTTATTGTTGATGGGATAAGCTATTCCCATGCGCATTTCACTGGTTGCTTAGGCCAGATCGTCAGGAAACTTCATCCAAAGATTTTAGAAAAACTAAAGATATTATACAAATAAAACTGTTAAGCGAATAAGAATTATAAGCCCCAGTTTTACTTGTAACAATATCAAAGCTTAAACAAAAACAATAACAATAAACAATCCCGACCACAATCGGTTGATTTTTTTGTCAACTCTAAATGTAGTTGTAAGTGGGTAAAGAAAAAACAAAAATAAAACAAATTTCTTTATTTTATTTTGCCAGTTCAGTTTTATTTACACTGCCACATGCATATTAGTTATCAAAGCTTTTCTTGGGATTCAAAAATTAATTATCAAGGTTTCGCTATAATGTGCTAAATTCCCATTTCATACTATTGACAGTGTAAATAAAACTGAACTGGCAAAAAAAAATAAAGAAATTTGTTTTATTTTTGTTTTTTCTGTAACTTTGGTGAGAACATCTTACATCGAAAAGTTGTGAGACAAAATATTCCATCGTTTATCGAAAAGTAAGAATAAAATATATCTGTAGTGTCTGTAACTCATGTCGAAAACTATCAAAACAGATAACGTCGTTACGGTATTAATGCCATAATATTCCAGACGAAGCCGAAGTGAAATTGGAGGCGTTGAGAATGCCCATCACATACATATATATATATAGTTGACGGCAACCATAATTTGTTTAGTAATAACAAAGCCGACAACCGTTGGTTATACCAAATAATGTAATGCGTCATTCGTATATTTTTCAAAAATCTTAAAAGTAAAAAAATTCAATCAATGAAAAAATCAGGCAATAAAATACTCACCTCTTCCTTTAATATAATTTTAGTGTTAAAAATTGTTCTCGCTCTGTTTTTATTCGAGAGTTTGTTTCACAGTAGGGATGGGCAAATTAAAAAATATATCGATATATATCGAATCGATTGTTTTTAAGAGTATCGATATTTATTATTTCAAAAATATTTTATATATTTTATAATATTTTAATACATGATGTTTGCTTTCGACATTTGAAAAGTGCACATTTATAAAGTAACGACCGTTACTTTTTTTAATGGTCAAAAAAAGTATTGAAACTACATTTTTTTTATGAAATCTTTCGGTTGCTGCTGTTGCTTGAACTTTCGTAAGTCCAAAATGGAACAATCCTCGTGGCATATTTGGGTAGGTTGGAATTTTATTTAAAAAATCTCCGAAAGTCGGTAACGACCGTTACTTTGGAAACACCCATGTATATATGCACAACTCTTATTATTATTCCAAATAAATATAGGCACATATATTGTTCCAAAACCGCATACAATAAATCTTTTCAAGTTCGTTTGACTTTACTGTTTTTATTAGAAATCTGCAATGTGAAAACCCCGCTTTTTCTTAATTCTTCTTCTTATAAATGCTAGTCATTTTAGGTCTTCATATTAGTTTAAAACAACATATAATGCATGCAGTGATGCCAATTCTTAGAAAAACATATTGTTTGAAAAACGGCTAAAACTCGAGTTTTTTTATTTTTTTTTTTAATAATATCGAATTTGATAGTCGTATTTCAATATCGATATATCGGTATTTTAAAAATCGGCGATATATCGATTATTTATATTTTAAATATCGATATTTTGATATATCGATATTTTTTGCCCACTCCTATTTCACAGTTGAAAGCGAGATAAACCTATATCACAGAAATTTTACAGTCACAATTTTTCTGTAAATTCTCGAGTTAGTTCCTAACGGGACAACTAAAGGGTGATTTTTTGAGAGCTATAGGAAATTTAAAAAAAAGACATAAAATTCAGAAAAATTAATGAAATCTTTATTTGAATCGATAGTACGGTCCATATAATTTAATGTTTGAAGATGATTTCATGCAAGTGTTGACCGTGACTGCGCCTCAAATGGTCCATCCGCTTAGTCCAATTTTGGCATACTCTTTCCACCAAACTGTGACTTTTTCTGGATGCATTGGTAGCTCTTGCAATGCTTCTGGCTGATCTTCACTCCAAAATCGACAATTCTGCTTATTAACGTACCCATTGAGCCAAAAATGAGCTTCGTCGCTGAACACAAGAAGCGCGCGATGAACTTTCTTAACAGAGCATGCATTTTGATAATAAAATTCAATAAATTGCAAGCGTTGTTCGTTTGAAAGACGATTCATGGTTAAATTATAGACCAACTGAAGAGGTTTGACAGTGAAACAAAACACGGAACGTGCGCCAGCTGTTGAAACCAGTGTTGCCAAAAAGATAATAGCTAAAAAATCACCCATTATTAATCGCCAAAAATGTTACAGACGCAGTTAAGGGAGAAAAACAGTTGTTTGTTTCAATTTATGGCACTTTTTATTGCATTTCTCATATTTCATTCGAAAACTTTATCGACGCGGAAGTTACAGAACATGGGCACAGTGTTATTTTTTATAAATAACGGGGTTAGTGTTTTATCAAAAAATCGTGTTAAAAGAATTAAACTATTTTCAGTTTACCATAATTTTTTTTTTTGAAAACAATTGTATATTAATTACTAGGGCAACCAAAACAAAGCACTAAAAAAACCGTTTTAAGCTCTTAAAAAAAGCGTTTAAAAACATGAAAATAAGCTGTTAAAATAAAAAAAAGCAATTTAAATTTATTGTTTATTTTCCACTTTATTCGTTGAATGCGTTGTTACAGTAAATTACAAATAGATGCGATAAATTTTCGAAAAGAAAACCCTGTCTATTTGGAGTCAGCACGCTTTTGTACATAGAAAAACTTCTTTCTACGTCTACAGATGTTAAGGGAGCATATTTTAAATTGAGTATTTGCTCTGAGGTATATTTTATACGATTAGACTTGCAATTCCGCTTGCCTTCCAAAATATCCCCAATATCTTTGAGTACCGAAAATCCTTCATTTTTTAATAAAACTGATTCAAGTTTTTTATGCACTTTGTCTCCTATATACCCTGGAACACCGGACAATTTTAATACGGTGTCCATAACTATATTCACTTGGGAAACTAATGAAAGATTTTTTGTTTCCAATTTGGTTACTACTTCGTGTAAAAACCCAAAATTTACAGAAATGAACAATATTTGGTTCAGCAAATTATTTTCATTCATTAAAGCCTGGCATATACGCACTGCTGAAGAATCTGTAGAGTTTAAGTTTGAAAAAATTTCTACGAAATTATCAAAATATTTGGCATAATAATTTACAGCCATTATCCACGTTCCCCATCGAGTTGTCACTGGTTGTGGAGGTAATGTTATATCTGGTGCTGTTTCTCGTAAGATTTGAAGCCTTGCAGGAGATTTAAGGAACGTTTTTTTTTGAATTTGAAATAAATGAGTCTACATTTGAGTAGCATTCTCTTATATGTTCACAAACTCTGTGAACTCCATGTGCAAGGCAGGTTACGTGAGTTATATGTGGGTAAAATACAGCAATGGCTTTTGAAGCTTTCACCATATATGGTGCGGCATCACTTACAAAAAGAAGAATTTTGTCTTTGTCTATGTCAAATTCTTTCATTGAATCATCAAACAAACGTGCAATAGTGGAATGATTGACTTTTTCTAATACAACTGTTTTTATTAAAAATCGTTTTTCTGAAATATTTTCATCCACATGCAGTATACCCACAATAACGTTTGCCACAAATCTGTTCGACGCATCTGTGGTCTCGTCTATAGAGACCCAAATAAAATGTTTTTGTATTTCTTCCTTTATTTTGTTTATTGTCGATTCATAAACTATTTTTGTATATTTGTTTCGAAGAGACGATTCGGATGGGATATGGAATGATGTATAGTTTTGAAGATATTGTTGTATTTTTAAATGTCGAATTTTGTATAATGGTATATCTGCTGATACAAAGGCTTCACAAAGATCAATGCAAAATTTATCGGCTGCCGAAGAACTTGTAGAACCTTGTAGAAAAGTTTGTTGTAAATTTTGTTTGGATTCTCTTTCTTTTAGTTCTTTGTGCTTTTTCGAATCCAGATGTTGTTTTATGTTGTAATTTTTATCAAAAGATAAAGGTTTTGAGCACACGTTACACACTAAAGCTGATCCATCAGTTTTTAAATCTGGATACTGTTTGACTAGCTTGCGCAAGTAAACCGATTTGCTTTCCTTGACTTTAGGCATTTTCTAAATAAAAAAACTATAAATAACATTTTAACAAAGGTTTTTATAAATTAAAAAGATAATGTATACTTACATCCAAACTGCAGAGGTAATGTAGGTAATTTTATCTGTTTTTGAACTAAGACAACTTTGCAAAGTTTTAAAAATGTTATTCTTTCAACAATTCAAAGAAAATTTTAAAATGTAAATTTGTAGACAGTAAAAACTTGGCTACTTTGATTTAAACGTTTTTTTTTCAACCAGAGTTGTTTCAGCACAAAAGGAAAGGCGAATTCATGAATTCGCCTTCACAAAAAGGGTCGAATTTGTTAGTACTTATAAAAAAAGTTGCCACATCAAAAAAAATTTTTTTTTTTTGCAAAAATTTATTAAATTAGTTTTTTTTCGTATGAAAAAATTAAAAAATAACCTTAAAATGGCAAAATAAGTAAAAAAAAAGCCGATATTGGAAAAATAACTAAAAAAAAATCCGATATTGCCAAAATAAGCAAAAAAAAGCTCTTACAAATATAGCTCATTTTCTTTGTTTTTTTTATGATCGGAATTTGTGTTCAATCAAAAACATTCTATCTTGTAAACCAAAAAATAAGCATTTGCTTATTTTTGGTTGCCCTATTAATTACCCTTAATACTAAGTGAACCAACACACTATTTTGTTTCCTCCTTATGAAAAGATTTTTTGACTTGGCAACAGAATTTCAAAGTAAGAGTTATTAAAATACAGACATTCTTCATGCATATGTACATTTTTTTTATTACTTACCCTTTTTTTAAACTATAAATAATTTTTAAAAGAACCACACAATATATTGCGTGCAATAGCATATGAAATAAACCTTTTTTCTATTTTAATATTAAATATTTACTATAAAAAAAAAAAAATAATAAAGATTGTCGATATAAAGTATTTATGGTTTTAGTTAAGTTATTGTCTGAAAAAGAAATGAAGAAAGAAATGAATACAAAAATCTTAAATAATAAAAAATGAAACCGATATTAGATTTCATTTATCTTTAATGACGTCATTAAATCAAATACTATTTTCAAATTGACACTAAAAATGTATGTGTTTTAATATTTAATTTTCCAGTTACGTGGGTGTTTTGTTTAAAAATTTTTCTTTGGGTTTTGTGCGATTTTAATCAGAAAAAAACTTTCCATAAAAAAATTATCTTTTTATAAAAATAAATTGTTCCATTTATTGCAAGCTGTTTTCTTGTTGTTTTATTATTTATGTTGTTCACAAAACCTTCAATTTAAAATTACACTGAACGTTACACTGGCAACATTGATATTTTCATATTTTACCAGTGTTACCCACCAGCAAAACTAAAAAAAAAAAAAAAAAAATACCAAGTTTTTAAATATGCTTTAAAGATTCTTTCGAAAAATGATATTTTAAACAAAAAAGAATTCTAAAGATTTTGTTTTTGTTACATATACATATAGTATATGTACGATAGAAATAATTCTTTCGCACATCGGAAATAGGCAGTAAGTTTTATCAATAAATATATGAAAATTCATATCCGATAAGTAAGGCAGTCATGCCACAGAACGCCATTCCGATCGAAAGTGGTTTAAATTCCAAAAGGGCAATCTTTAGAAAAATTTCTTCGGGATGAAACCACTTCAAATTATTACACAAATTATTACACTTGTTAACTAACGTTTAATGCATTTATAAACTTATTTTAAAAATTTCATTAATTGTAATCTGCTCAAATAAATTAAGTAAAATTTTGCATTGTTTTGTATGGGGAATCACCGGGAAAATCAATCCCGCTTTACCGGGAAATGCAGAAGTGCGGAAAACTCTATTCCTTATCTATCCAAGGCTTACTAACATTCAAAACATAGAAATTAAATAGTTATATACCATTTGAATAAGAATTTTTACATTTTTGGGTCCACTTTAATGGGGTTCTTTGTAAAACCTTTAGTACATGTTAAAACTACGTTTCTAAGTACATAGGTACATAAATTCGCTTAAAAAAAACTGCCAAACATTCAATAAAACAGAAAAAATTGCACCTATCGCTACTTGTTGCTTATAAAGACTGTAAATGTACAAAAATTACCTGTTGCTAATCGAGCTCGTACTGTATTTGCTTTTGTTTTTAGCAAATAATTAATCCTTTTAGTTACATTTAGTAATATGTACATGTTTGCGGCATTTTGCGAATATTTTTTCAATTAGAACAACAAAAACGTTTTTTTTTTAACAAAAACAAAGCATGTTTTTTAGCCAAAAACAACGTGTTTATTAAATAGATGATAATATAAAATTTTGTTTGTTTGTATTTTAATTTTGACATTTCTTGATGTAATTTAAAAAAAAAATTAAAAATTTAATAACTGTAATTTCAAAAGATTTTGTTATTCGTGCTTAATTCCCAGTTTTTATTCTTGATAAAAACACTTGAAATTTATTGTTGATGGGATAAGCTATTCCTATGCATTTCACTGGGAATTAAGCACGAATAACAAAATCTTTTGAAATTAAAATTTTGTATTCCCAAAAATTGAAATTACTTTTTGATAATAAACAGGCAAGTGCACGGCCTAAAAAAACACTTAATTGACAACATCTTTTGTAAGTTGTTGTTGGTTTTTTATTTTGTTTTTCTTAACCTGCTTACAACTACAATTAATGTTGAGAGAATTTCAACTAATTGTAGGGGGGAATGTAAGATGAGATAAACCCACTTTTTTTTTTTTTTATTGTTGATGTGTTTTGTTAAAGCTTTGATATTGTTACAAGTAAAACTGTTGCTATAAGTCTTATACGTTTAACAGTTTTATTTGGTTTAATATCTTTAGTTTTTCTAAAATCTTTATGGATGAAGTTTCCTGATGATCTGGCCTAAGCAACCAGTGAAATGCATAGGAATAGCTTATCCCATCAACAATAAATTTCAAGTGTTTTTATCAAGAATAAAAACTGGGAATTAAGCACGAATAACAAAATCTTTTGAAATTAAAATTTTGTATTCCCAAAAATTGAAATTACTTTTTGATAATAAACAGGCAAGTGCACGGCCTAAAAAAACACTTAATTGACAACATCTTTTGTAAGTTGTTGTTTGTTTTTTATTTTGTTTTTCTTAACCTACTTACAACTACAATTAATGTTGAGAGAATTTCAACTAATTGTAGGGGGGAATGTAAGATGAGATAAACCCACTTTTTTTTTTTTTATTGTTGATGTGTTTTGTTAAAGCTTTGATATTGTTACAAGTAAAACTGTTGCTATAAGTCTTATACGTTTAACAGTTTTGTTTGGTTTAATATCTTTAGTTTTTCTAAAATCTTTATGGATGAAGTTTCCTGATGATCTGGCCTAAGCAACCAGTGAAATGCATAGGAATAGCTTATCCCATCAACAATAAATTTCAAGTGTTTTTATCAAGAATAAAAACTGGGAATTAAGCACGAATAACAAAATCTTTTGAAATTAAAATTTTGTATTCCCAAAAATTTAAATTACTTTTTTTAATAACTGTTTTACTTTTTTAGCAGTGTTACCACCAGCAAGATTCAAAATTACACTTGAGATGAAGCAAAATTACCCGATTTAAATAAAATTACACCTGATATAAAATTGAAGTTTTATTTAATAAAAAGACATTTACAAAGAAGCAAAAACACAAATAACTCATTAAAAGAAGATCAATATTAGTCAAACTGTTCATTTTATTTAAATTAACAAAAATAACATGAAAGACTTACAAAAATTAAAAAACCATAAAATAAAACTGCTAAAATAATGAGTTTAACTTCCACATTTGGTTGCATATATCTAGGGAATAGAAGGTTAGGTTACGAAAGGTTAGCTGTCAAACGAACTGTCATACTGTTTTCACTTTTGATCGGGCACATAATCATGAATAGATTCATGCTTGAACAACGCCACCAAATTATCCAAATATACTTTGAAAATCAGCCATCGATTTTCGCAACTTAAAGGTGACTTCATGATTTAAATGACGCAATATTTTTCACAAATGAAGGCGATGTGTTGATTTAGAGAAAATAAACTGTCAGTTAGACTTCAAGGCCATGCGATGTGACACTTATTGATTGTTTTCCGTAGTGCTGTGAAGTCACTGGTTAATGCTGATAAACCAGCAACAATCGGTGTCTTGGAGGACAACATTGTTCATTTTATTCGAAAAAGAGAAACAATTGGACGTCTGCAATGCGTTTCGTCAAGGACAGGCGCGGTGCGGTGCCTATTTGTTTTAAATCAGTCTCAAATGGTAATGCCGTGTATCAATCTGCGATTCAAATTAACTTTGTTTGTTGTGTTGTTTCATGGTCTTAAAAAATACCCTTTATACCTTATTTAGTAAACAAAATGCCTGCAGAGTTTTATACAACTGTCCCTTTCGTAATTCAGTTTTGCAACTGTAAAGGGCGTTAAATATTCTTCAAACTAAAGCATTAAAAAGTAGCAAGATAGAAATAAAATTAGTTATGTAAATGTTGCAATATTGGAAACATATCTTCCCCCAGGCAAGTTTTTAGTTTGAATGACTTTTTTTAATAAACTTCAGCTTCTAAATCACTATGATAGGCATCCTTATTCAAATTTAAAGGTCCATCTTGCGACATTCATTACCAAACATTTGAAAATATATGTATGTTTAATTATTGAAGTCGTTTCTTAAAAAGAAACCGAGACTTTGGTTCAGCAGGTTCAGAAATAAATGTCAGCACTGAAATCTAATCTTAATTTTATTTGGGTATCTGAAGTAAGAATTTCAGATTACACCTGAATTACACCTAAGAGAAATTACCCACGCTCTACATACGACCGTAAAAATTATACCAAATTCGGGTAATTACCCACAAAGTGGCAACACTGTTTTTTAGTATGACAACTTTGTTGCCTAAATTTTTGCTTGAGTTCTAAAAAAGTTGTTAACATAACAGTGATGTCAATTATGGTTGTGTTTGTGAGATTACTCTTATCTTTTACATGCCCAGCGGGCGAAATGTGCGGTTGCGAGGCCTATGCGAGGCCTTATTAACAACTTCAAAGGGTCATTTATGTTCGATTAAATTTTTGGGAATCAGGTAAGGTATTGAAACTTACACTAGGAAACATTTTCATGAAAGGGCGATGCAAACACCAGGGCCAGCATTATGTGAGGAAACATAGTACATGCTTTTCATTCATTTGTCATCAGACCATTTAAAGGTAACTTACATTTATTGCTATGAAGACTTAAAAGCAATTAATAATAATACAATTATCGAAAAATGTAGAGTTATGGACATACACAATCAGTTATTATTTAAATAAATTTAATTTGGAACCTCAGAAACTTTGCTTATTTTTTGGAAAAATTGAGCAGTTGACAATATTTGAAGTCTTTTTACAACCTAATACAATTCTTTCCAATTTTTTCGTTTTTTGGTTAACATACCTTTGCGAATTCCAACAATGAAAATTCATTTGCTCATACTAATGCAAATAAAAACCCCATTAAGTTTAAAAATATTCTGTTAGTATTTACCACCATTATAAAAAGAGAAGATTTTACTAGCCTATAAAAAAATAATTTTATTAACCAATAATATCTTTTAAATTTATATTGCAGTTTCGTAACAACAGAACATTATTTAGGTTTGCGGATGTTAATTTATTGCGTTGTTTTAAGCAAATGTATTTCAAATCGGAAAATATTTGTTCGCAAAGATATGTTGAGAAAAAAAGCGACAAACATTTGAAGGAATTTATTTTTAATATAGGATATAGCGCCCCGTCTAAATTTTTCCAGAACTCAATAATATTTTCCCTATCTAGATAATAAACAAAATAAAAAAGATAATAAAACAAAAAAAAGGTGTACATTAGACCGGGTCGACCTCCATACAAAAAAAAAAAGTTGTGCCAGTCACCCCCTAGAATGAAAGATATGTCAATGAAGTTTCTAAAACAGGAAAAAATTTTTTTTTGCCACGCCCCAAAATACAGCACTTTTGGTTTTTTATATGTAGCGCTGCCATTTAAAGTCCGATCTCATCATATCGCATATCGTTGTTCATGGCTTGATAGTGGCTTCATTTTTGTCTTTGGTGACTTTTCAATCCGTCCTGAAATTCTGGGCGCCACTAATGCCATCTCGGATCCTTCCCCCAAATGTCCAATTTTTTTGACGGTCCAAGAAAGTCCTTATAAAACTACGTATGTTAAGATTTTAATATGCTCACTTTTATGACACGCCTCCAAATAAAGACCCTTTTTCTGTTTCACATACATACTACATTAAAACAAGTAGAAGTCAATACAAACCAAAAAAATTTTCCTCAGTCACGCCCTAGAATAAAAGGTATATTTATACAGTTTTAAGGACTATAAAAAAAATTTGCCACGCCCTAAATAACAGCCCTTTTTGTTTTAGAATAAAAATTCTGTAAAAGCCTCCATTTTTTTAAATGGCTCCCTAAGCCATTATCAATCTCGTACAAAACTCTGTAAGTTACGCGCAATTTTTGTTTAATTATTCAATAATCCTGAAAACCACTCTATGGCTTGTCATTTGAATTTTTAAAAACTGTTTCTTAGCCTTTGGTCTTTTTTTAACTAAGCGGTGTTTTCAAGTGGACTGCTCATATTTTAATGAAAGTGAGACGGATGAATTTATTGACAAGCTTTCTCGATCTGAACTACTAGCGTTTTTTTTTTGCCAGTTTTCATATTTTGTGCAATTTTTCGTGCCATTTTTTTTTTGCTGGACTGTGAAACTCAAATTAAAAATTTAAATTAAGACATTTGTAAAAGCAAACATAATGTCATATATGAGACCATGATACAGAGTTAAAACAAGAACTAAAAAATATAAAGAAACTGCAGAATTCTAAAAATGAAAAAAAAAAAAAAATAATTTAAATGCATAAAAATGAATGCCTCAAAACATGTATGCGAAAAATTATAAATTGGGCAGTCGGTGTATATAAATCTTAGCTAGACTCAAGGTGACTCAAAGTTTTAGAGGGACTTTCTTAGCACGTGAAAAAATTAGACATCAGAGGGAAGGATCCGAGATATCATAATTGCCATCTAGAATTTTAAGTTAGTTTAAAAAAGCATTAAATACGAAAATAAAGGCACATTCTAGCCATTAACAATGATATACGATGAGATTGGACTTTAATTGACGATGCTGTATATATAAAACAAAAAGGGCAGTAATTTAGGGCATGGCAAAAACAATTTTTTTTAAGTTCTTAAAACTTAATAAATATACCTTTTATTCTAGGGCGTGACTGATGAACATTTTTTTGGTTTGTATTGGCTTCTACTTGGTTTAATGTAGTATGTGCGTGAAAAAGAAAAAAGGGCCTTAATTTGGAGGTGTGTCATAAAAGTGAGCATATTAAAATCGATACATACGTAATTTTATAAGGACTTTCTTGGACCGTCAAAAAAATTGGACATTTGGGGGAAGGATCCGAGGTGGCATAACTGGTGTCCAGAATTTCAGGTCGGATTGAAAAGTCACCAAAGACAAAAATGAAGCAACTTTCAAGCCATGAACGATATGCGATATGATGAGATCGGACTTTAAATGGCAGCGCTACATATAAAAAACCAAAAGTGCTGTATTTTGGGGCGTGGCAAAAAAAAATTTTTTCCTGTTTTAGAAACTTCATTGACATATCTTTCATTCTAGGGGGTGACTGGCACAACTCTTTTTTTCGACCCATCCTAGTGTACATACCTACATGCAGTTATTGCATATTTATTTATATACATAAATATGTATATTATTTCTTTTTAGAGGCCTCAAAACAGGCCTTGCGATAATTCCCGCTGAATGAGAGTGTTTCTCAGTAAACAATTATATTTTACGCTCGCAAAATAAAAGAGCGTAAGCGTACATGTGAATTAATTTCCACAATTGTGTATGGCGCTGACATCCCTGTAACATAACCAAACCGTATGGCAGCACTTACAGTTTAAAGTTTTTAACATTTTAAACACGTGCCAGATCTTAGAAATTTTAACATATAAAGCTACGTTCACAATCAAAATAACAATTTCGTTTTTTCTTCTATCTTTTTTCTTCCCAAAATATTTCATATATTTTCCTTTAATTTTTAGAACAAAAATGTAACTAACATTTTTTTAAAAATGTAACTTAAAGCCTAGTACTCTGTTCAAATTTGTGAAAAATGTTGAGCAACATTGATTATTCCACATGAAAATTTTGGCATTTATCAATGTTACCAATCTTGCGAGTTTGTACAATTTGACGTTTTTATTCCTTCAAAGTATGCTACATTGTTTCGTGTATGTAAACAAACGCCACATGTATTTTACTAAAATTATTTTTTTTTAATAAAAAATTTAATAAAAAAAGTAAATATGGATAAAAAACTGTTACCGATTGTGTTATTTTAATTTTTTATTTCTTTTTTAATATTAAGTTCATACTTTTTTGCTTTTGCTTAAAATTCCACGTGAAATAAAGGCCGCTTACATTATTTCGCAGTTGTAAAAAAAATGTTGCCAGAAACATTTCGGTACTTTTTCACAAAATAAACAGAGTACAACTCCATCAACATTATTTCATAGATATTCCGCACAAGTTTTTTTCATATGCATTTTGACAGCATTTCACGTGAAATGTTGAACAGAGTACCAGGCTTAAGTTGAGTCAACTAGAACTTTAGCAACATTTTGTATGAAATTGTTTCTGACGCTTACAATAATTTTATTTAGTTTTGAATGAAAATTTTAACAAAATGTTTACAAAAATAAAAATAAATGCATAAAATTGTTGTGGCTTAAATTTGCAAACGGTTTCTTGATGCAAAATGAGTGTAGTTACAAAAGAAATTGTTGCTCTATTATGAACACCAAGTGAAAATGTTTTTTTGATTGTGAACGAAGCTTAAGCTTTGATAGATTCAAAATGGTTTACAAAATCGAGTTTGAGTGAAGTTTAAATCGACAAAAATTTTAAAGTCCAATTCTTTTAAAAGTATGTAAAAGTAGTTTTTCGTGACTTATGTTCTGATATACGGGCCTGTTCTGAAAATAATATTTTTTGAATGTGATTTGAAATTAGCTGAACGTTTTGAAATCACAAAATAATATGCCTAGAACACCTTTAGGCATATTATTTTGTGATTTCAAAACGTTCAGCTACGTAAACAACTTTTTGAAATCACTTTGTTATTTTTGCGACTATTGCAAGATGACCGTCATTATAAATTACTTTAAAAAAATATTCAATGTGTTGGTTATTGAATTTTTATGCAATAAAGTATTTTATTTGCAACAAATCCTTTAAAAATAAGAAAATTCGACGACACTACAAAAATGATATTTGCTTTTGAGACTTCTGTTGTGATTTCAGTTTGTTTTTTTTTAGTTGAATTAAAGATCGCTAATTTGCTAAGAGCGGCATTAAAGCAAAGTATAATATTTATTAAAAATCGTAAGAGCTGTAAAGAATCACAGGAAAAAATCGCTTCTATCGCGAACATGGCTAAAATTCGCAAAAAATTGCAAAATTTTAAACACACCCTAAACTTAATTTGAGATCGCTAAATCGGTTAAAAAAACAAATTGTTGAAAAATAACATAAAAAGCGTTAAAAATTAGCTATAATTTTGTAGAACCAACTTTGTGAGTTTGCTTGTGCTTTCGTCAATTGAAAATCACACCGAAAACACAAAAACGGTGTGATTTACAGAACACCACAAAATCACACGTGTGATTTTAAAAGCACATGTGATTTGAAGTCACGTGATTTTCAGAACATACCTGTACCTCAATTCTGTAACTTTTTGAATAAAACTACCGATATCGTTAATTAACGAGAAATCTCGGTTACTTTAACGAATTTGTTATTCTGTATTTTAAATAAACAAATATTTTTGTTTAGAAATATTGACGACAAATATCGGTAAAAATATAAGAACGTCAAAGTAAAAATTTTTTAAAATTAATAAAAAATACAAAAAAAAATTTGAAAACGTGTAAATATTGATTATATTTCTAAACAAATATGTTGGTTTTAAATCTTTTTATACAAAGGGGAAAAATTTCCAGGTGACTGAGCCACTGTAGCACAACATTCTGCTCTTACTTTTTATACCTACACTACTGTATGTGAAGAGGATATTATGTGTTTGTACGAATGTGTGTAACACATTTAAATAAAGGTTCTGGGCCTGCCTTTTAGTATATCGATTAACTCAGAATCAATGTCAGAATCCATTTAACGAAGCCCGTCCTTCTATCAATCGCCCAAATACTGCAATGTAGAGTCGGACTTGATCGACTATACTTTCTTACTTTTTTTGTGTTAAAAATTGGCTACTTCCTCTATATTTTTAATCTGTTAACAGTACATTTATTGTCGTTATTATTTAACAAGAACTTTTTTTGTGTCGTTAGATACCGACATTTTTTGCCGATAAAAATTGTTAAAATTTCATTACAGAATAGCTCTTAACGACAATTTTCGTTAGCTAACGAATTTTGACTACTTAACGACAATTTTTTGTCGTTAAAATGTTACAGAATTTCAGTACTGTACCTCAATTCTGTAACTTTTTTAATTTAACTACCGATATCGTTAATTAACGAGAAATCTCCGTTACTTTAACGAATTTGTTATTCTGTATTTTAAATAAACACATATTTTTGTTTAGAAATATTGACGACAAATATCGGTAAAAATATAAGAACGTCAAAGTGAAAATTTTTTAAAATTAATAAAAAATACAAAATAAATTTGCTTTATTGCATTTATTTTAACAAAACATGAATGAAAACGTGTAAATACTGATTATATTTCTAAACAAATATGTTGGTTTTAAATCTTTTTATACATAGGGAAAAATTTCCAGGTGACTGAGCCACTGTATCACAACATTCTGCTCTTACTTTTTATACCTACACTACTGTATGTGAAGAGGATATTATGTGTTTGTATGAATGTGTGTAACACATTTAAATAAAGGTTCTGGGCCTGCCTTTTAGTGTACCGATTGACTCAGAATCAATGTCAGAATCCATTTAACGAAGCCCGTCCTTCTATCAGGATGGCTGGTAGTCTGTCCAAGATAACCTTGTGCGCATATTACAGGTCGCAATTTTAAAAATAATTTTATAAAATTTGGCACATATGCGTTTATTGTCACAAGGTCGAAGCCTTTTTGTAATGGTGAGAAGCAGTTATTTAATTTTAATATCCCACATGAAAACTTCTTTCCGGAATAGGGTTTTGTGCCTATTAATAGCCATTTTGTTTTATAGACATTTGAGTTGAATAAGATCCAAAAAAATTTTGTCGCAACCTACATAAATCACCAGAACAAATTTTTTTAGAAGCGGTCCATATTTGACCCAGCTCCCATACGAATAATAATGGTAGTAGATACTTAGATAATATTGGCACAAAAATGTCTTATGTGAATATTAACCTCACAACATACTCTTTTTGGCGAAAACATGATCGCCCATATACTGCAATGTAGAGTCGGACTTGATCGACTATACTTTCTTACTTTTTTGTGTTAAAAATTGGCTACTTTACTCTATATTTTTAATCTGTTAACAGTACATTTGTTGTCGTTATTATTTAACAAGAACTTTTTTTGTGTCGTTAGCTACCGACATTTTTTGCCGATAAAAATTGTTAAAATTTCATTACAGAATAGCTCTTAACGACAATTTTCGTTAGCTAACGAATTTTGACTACTTAACGACAATGTTTTGACGTTAAAAAGTTACAGAATTTCAGTACTGATATTTATATTTTAAGTATACAATTTTATTAACTTTAAAATTTTATCAACTTTAAAAGCAGTGCCGTTTATAAAATTATTTCGATTTGAATTTCACTCGAAATCGATTTGCAGAACACAGGAGAATATTCACCAATAAAAAATAAATTAGATTCAATTTCAACTTTTAAATGATGGCAGTTTAAACCAAATCTATTAAATTTGTCTTATTGTTTAAGTCTCCCGTGAATAAAAAGAATTAAGATAGTTATAAATCAAAGAAAAATAAAAGGAAAAATATTGGCAGTAGGCTAATATCTATAATCATATAATACTCTTGGTGGTTGTCTTGGCTGAATCCAATTTTGGACTCATTATTATTTTTTTATTTTATTTATGACGATGTACGTTGTAAAGTATAAAATAAAATAAACAAATAACAAGTATGGGAAACAATGTACATATTTAATCTCATGGAGAACATTATAATTTAATTAGGATACATTTTGCTATTGAAATATTTACAAATGACAAACAAGTTTTTTTTTTAGGTTTTAAAATTAAATTTTATGTTTGCTAAATACGTTAGCAATAAAAATGTCCTTGATATACTATTTATTTAAAAAAAGTTTCCAATTTCTCTTTGAACTCATAAAAAAATGACAAATTATTTGATGCTGGCATATCGTTACCTAAAATGCAAAAGGCTCTAACTAACCAAAAATTAAGAATCGACCTTTTCATTTCCCCAACAAATGTTGGAATCTTTCAACCAAAATTAGCAAATTTTTTTAAATAGAAAAGCAAACGGTCTTATCTACAAAATATTATGTGATAAACGCTAAAACCCTAACTAACAATTTGCGTAAAAAGCAACATTGTCAACTGGCAAAACAGCTAGTAGGTTTTACCAGAAAAATAATCTTAAAACCAGGGACCGTACCAGTTATTCCTTCTTTCATAATATGTAGTTATTTTCTAATTTAAATTTTTTGAACAAAAATAAAATAGGAAATTAATAGCGGTTTTCACCCTTTGTATTAAGTGTACAACTCAGCTTTACTTAATACGATTTTATACTACAAAGCGTGAGTGTCTTTTTCGTTAGTATTGTAAATTAAAGAAGTTGCTGAGTGAGGGAGAGAGACAGATATAGTTTCTTCAACAGTTTTATCCTGGGCTATTTAACAAACGTGTTTACTACAGCTTTTTGTTGGATTTTTCAACCACAGCGTAGTAAACTTTAGTCTAATACATTTTGTTGTTGCAGTGTTGTAAATCTTAGTACTTTAACTAAATTAATAAGATTCACAAGGTCTACAAGGGAATTTACTATCAACGGTGAAAACCGCTATTGTCAATTAAATATGTATGGAACCGCGACCTCGGCGGCCCACCTCCATTCGATGGATAATTGAGGTTCTATGCCGTTAATGTGCCGAATTATCTCATCCTTTAGCTCTTGAATTGTTGCTAGCTTATCGACGTAAACCTTTTCTCTCAAATAACCCCAAAGAAAGAAGTCCAACGGTGTCAAATCACATGATCTTAGCGGCCAATTGACATCGCCACCACGTGAGATAACACGGCCATTGAATTTGTTTCGTTAGCTGTGTGGCAAGTTGCACCGTCCTGTTGAAACCACATATCGTCCACATCCATATCTTCCAATTAGGGCCATACAAATTTCGATATCATCTCACGATAGCAAACACTAGTGCTGGGATACTATCGATATTTTCTACTATCGATATTTATCGATAGTTCAGATTTCACTATCGATATATCGATACTACTATCGACTGAATGTTTGTACTTATGCAGGAAAACTTTAATTATTTTTATATAAGCCTACAGTCCGTTGTTTTTATCACATTATTGAATGTATGAAACGTATGTATATACGCACGTTATTTTAGATGGCAGTTTTTTAAAAATTGATAAGTACCTTTCTGAAGGAACCGAAGTAACAGGGACTTTAATATATTCCATTACAACTTAAAAAAATTTTCTAAATTCTAAACCCAAAAAGGTAATCAATCTAGCGGACTTATCTTCTAATGGTCGTTCATTGTTTTATCCTTTGCCTGCAATTGCATTTGGATTTGCATTTTTTTTTTACAACATTACAAAAATCTTTGACATTTCAGTCCCTATATAAACATGTACAAATTTCGAGTTAAAGGCCTTTAATTAGCAGTAAAAAGCACTGCACATAAAGCGCACCAAAAAGTGCATTGGTTTTTCGACAATCACTCTTGGATTATCATTCGCCCAAATGCGGCAATTCTGCTTATTGACGAATACACTGAGGTGAAAGTGTGCCTCATCACTGAAGATGATTTTCTTTGAACGCCCATTTTTATAATAAGCTTGAATAACTTTAACTCGTTGCTCGATTGTGTATCTTTCCATGGTTCAACCTGAGTTAGTTTGAAATTGAGAAATGTCAAATGAAATGCAGAAAAAAACTTGACGTTTAAGTGTGGCTCACATTCAACATCGGCCCTTAAAATTTAACCACCCTGGGGGGCTACTATCTATTGCGATGCGAAAGAAAATTTTAGCAAATCTAGCGATTGGTACTCTTCAATACGTCGGCGCATGTGTTTTTCGCATCTTTTAGCTTGTTTTATTTTCGTAAATCATCACTTTAATTTATTTAAATTTTCCAATTTCAAATATTTTCACACACTTTGGTATTTCATTACTGTAAATCCGCGCCATCTTTAATTTTTATATAGACAGTACCAAGTTGGCATTTAGCTTGCGCATCGAAATTGTTTTTGCATCGCAATAGAGAGTAGACCCCCCGTACTTCCATATATGTATACATACTTCCCAGACAATGTTATTTTCTATATACATTTAACATGTACGTGTCATTTTGTTACTATAGACAAGGTGGTTCTTTTGGGACATTTTAGTTAATCTAGTTAGTCCACACTTTTGGCACTTTTTTTATCGTAGATGTCAAATTAAATTGCTTATTTTTTAACAGTTAAATATATATATTTTTTTTTTATAAAATATGAATTATAAAAAACGATTATGCCGCCGACGCATTATTACTCAGTTGTCAGCGCCAAGCCTTTAGCGGCGCATTATACTTCTCAGTTGTTGTTGTTGACAATTTTTGTTTTAGTATTAAAGGCAAATATACAAGACACTTCGTTGACAATGTCTCCAAAAAGTCACCAGTAGCGATTTATTGCTAAATTTTTAATATTTCAAAAATTTTGTTTGCAAGCAGTCTTTATAGCAATTAATGGCAACATTTTTTTACCCCGGGTCTTCGCTTAGCAATATTTATTGCGGCAAACGTCAAGTTGGATTGCTCTATTAAATTTGCGACGTGTGAACCTTATATTGCCATAAGTGGCAATCCATTACGCTATGATTGCTCTTCTGGTTGCTTGAGCATTTATTGCTTAGTCTGGGTTCACACTATGAAAGCTTTCTTCCAGACAGCGTTACCGTTGTGATACTAAAGTATCAATTTGACCCTTTTTCGACGGTGTTGATACCTTTTATGACCCTTTTTTTAAATTATACTTTTGTATTATTATCACCTATTTTGTGACACTTTTTGACCCTTTTTTTGGAATAGCTCTCACATTTTGTTTTTTGTCAACACTGCGGAACAGAAGTGCTAAACAAATGTTTTTGAAATAAGCATTGCTTCATATGGAACAGACTCAAAGTGTAAACTTACAATTCGATGCTTTCTTTTTCTTGATTTTTGATAGTAAAGAACAATTTTCCTTAAAGCAAACATAACTCATATAAAAATTTGTTATTTTTACGGTGGTTTCTTTTTAAAACAAAAATTTGACATTTTATTAAAAAAATGCAATTTGGTGTTTTGCTCTCTTAAACAGTAGCATGTTTTATTCAAAAAAATTCGCCCTTAATAATGGCAAAAGGTATTGAACTGTTCGCCCCCTTTTGAATCGACTGTGTTGAGAGTGCCCTAACAGGAATGAAAACAAGAGGTAAACATTGCTAAATTAGCGGAAATTCCCAAATATTTGGTAACAGCGGTATGAGCAAAGTCTTATATTTATTAAAAATCATAAAAGCTTTAAAAAATCTGACACTTACAGGAAAAAATCGCTTTAATCGAGAAAATGGTTACAATTCGGGAACGATTGCAAAATTTAAATCAAACACTAAAATTTATTTGATATCGCTAAATCGGAAAATTACATAAAAAGTATATAAAATATTAGCTATAATGATAAAGAATAAACTTTTTGTCAGGTGTTTAAAACAGGACAGAGTATTCCATAAAAAAATTAAGTTTTTTGGGGCTCTTCCTACCTAAAATATTATTTTTTTGTTTGCTTATAAAAAAACTTGGTCTTATTATGTTCATTTAAATGGGAAATACTGCATATAAAAAACTTGACCCTTTTTTTGACCCCTTTTTTCTGGAAAATCCCCTTTTTGTGACCCTTTTCAAACATTTCCAACGGTAACCCTGCTTCCAGAACGTCTGAGTTTATTGATGAGAGGGGAAAGAATAATAGCATGTTCTCTTCCCCTCTTCCCCTCTCACCCATAAACTCAGTCTTTATGAAAGATAACTTTCATTGTGTGATGAACCCAGATTTAGTTATCTGCTGTAAAATCAGTTGTCATTCATCTGACATTTCATTTCTCTGTACGTTTGTTTTTGGCAAAGCCATTTCACGTGTTCTTCAGCAATATAATTAGCAATTATTGCGTCATTGTTCTGCCGAAGTTTTTGCTTGTTCTTAGCAAAAAAAATTTTACGTGGAGATATATTTAAAAAAATAACAGCTATTTTCTAGCTATTTTTCATTTTGTTTTAGCGATATTCTTTGAACAAAATCTGGCAACAGTGGTTATACATTCCTGCACATATGCACAAACCACGGCGAGAGGAATCGAAAATAGTACAAAATATCGTTGAATGTTTCAAAAGTCATATACATACACATATACAGGGTGGCGCAGAATGAGCTATATGGTTTAAATCGCTTATAACTTCTATATTTATGCGATTATTATAACTTTTTTTTTTTTAAATACAGGAAATTTTTTGCATTAGCTTTGAAAAATTATATCCTGTAAGGGATGTTCATTTTCAGCTTCGCAAATACGTGCTTTTAGCATATTTTCCACAACTTTTCGCAAAATTTCGGGTGTTGTGGCCATGATTTCATTTCGAATGTTGGTTTTTAGTTGGAGTATGGTTCCTGGTTTGTTAACGTACACTCTTTTTTTCTTCAAATATCCCCGAAAAAAACTGTCAGGAGCTGTTAAATCTAGTGAACGTGGAGGCCCGTTAAAATCGCTTGTGCGCGAAATAACGATATGCATGCTGTGTCAACACAAAAGACTGCTGCCTTGAAAAATAAAATAAAATTATTTTTATAAATTAATTCCGCAAGTCTCCTTTACAAAATGCTGAAAAAACAAGGAAAGAATAATAATTAAAAAAGTAATAAAGAATTCAAACCATATACATAGCTCGTTCTGCGCCACCCTGTATAAGTAAACATTGGGTGGTAGTACTGTATGCGTTTATTTTGACTTATATTTCTCGTATTTTTTGCAACTAAATTACGCTACGAAGAGTAATACAAATATGTAAGTATGTATGTACGTATCTGAAAATTGTCAAACTATAGCGGAAGTTCATCGCATTTAAAAAAAATCCTTCTTAAACAATTGCACACAGTTTTTTTTTTCAATTTAAGTTATTTTGTTGCAAAGAAATTTATAAACACATCCATACATAGCAATGCATTTTTTATGTACATAAAATGTAAATGGAAAAATATAAAAAGAGGCGGCTTAAAGGCGATCTTTCGGTAGCAGTCGTTGACTTATGTATTTGGTAGTCGATGCTGTGTGATTAAACAAAAAGGCATTAAAGTTCCATTTGTTTACATTTTAATAATTTTTAAAATAAAAACTAATTATTTATTTTTTTTTATTCTTTTTATATTGTTGAGTTGATAAGATTGTGTTTAACTACAAACAGCGATTTTTCTTTATCTGCTGGCTTAAAAAACGACGTTTTCAACTTTAATTGCTAACTCGTATGTATGTATGTATGTATGTATAAGTTAAGCAACTGCCTCCGTTTATAATTTAGCGGCTTTGTTTTTCGCACCACCTGTCATGCTAATAACAATAAAACAGCCAAACAAACACATGAAAATGTATGTATGTAGGTATACAATATTTGCCTTTGAAAAACCAAACCTGAGGATTTAAATTTAAAAATTTTTATAATTGTTTTTGTTGTTGTTTCTTGTCAAAGTTTTAGTAGTTGTCGTTGTTTTATGTTTACTTTATATTTAATTGTTGGTAGTTGTAAATCTAATTTTAAATATCAATTAATTAAATTGATGATATTTTTACCACATTGTTTATTTTATTTTACAACGATCAAAAATGCACATGTTTTGCATTGCAAATTATTTTGTTACTGTACCTTTGGACAGAGCTGTAAAATAATGCACTTTTTAAGTTTGATTGGGAAAATGTAAGTAAAAGGCAATTTCAGGGACAACGTAATACTCTTAACGAATCCGATTGCATACCGTACATGGCCCCATTAATACCATGTTCTCACGAAAGCGTTTTTTCGTAATTCACTCTCTCATTCGTAATCCACAACCTTATTATGATCCAAATTACATAATTCGTCATACAAAATTTGGAGAGCGAATTATCTCATTTGTACGTAATTAAATTTTTATTACCCTGTGAATTATTTTAAAATCAATGTATTCTCTAATTTTTATCGGGTTTTTTCCATCACCAGCTGTCAAAGCACTAAAAAACAAACAAAATATAACATAAACAAAGAAAAGTAAACAAAAGTAAAGGAAGTAATTTTATATTATAAAATTTAGTGGAAAATAAATATTTTATATGTATGAATTTCTTTGTAATAATATAATAATAAGAAGAAGAACTGTCAAAACCTCTTAGAAAAATGCCGTGCGAACATGGTAATTCAAATAACTAATTAAAATAGAGAGCGAAGTAATCCAAAGCACCGTGCGAACATGGCATAAAACGCTTACTGTCCTATTTCCAGGAAATAACCTTTACTTTCTTAACGAAGCCGATAAGATACGTACAAGCTTTCTGCCACACTTTTTTTTCTCTTGAGACCGGCGTACTCAGCAGAGTACCCTAATGACATCTAGCACTATGGAAGAGTCAGTAGCCCCCGGTACTGGTCTGACTATTGGGTAAAGCCTATGCTAGTTTGCTTCTCGCAAGAAATGCTTCATGTCTCAAGAAGATTGTCTTGCAGAAGCTTTGCTATTCTTTGATGGGCTTACTTTCGGGGATTACGTAGTGGCTGTGGCTTAAACCTTAAATTGCAGGGAGGGTCTATTCCACATGATGGGCTCATTTTTCACCCTTATGGGAATTTTTGGCCTGTGGCGGTGCTGTTGCTATTCAACAGATGCTGCTGAGTTAACTAGAGCAGTGAAGAATAAATAGCTCCAGCTCCTAAACAAGGGGAGAGTGTATTATTTTTGTCGGACAATCAAATTGCTACCTTTGTTTGAATGTTATCCAAGCACACACGGCGGCATCTTGTAAGTGCATATATTAATTGACCAAGGGGTTGAGAGCCACAATGGGACTATCATATATGGCAAGTGCTCATTTAAATTAAAATCGCAACTATGTGCACAATCCGGCAAGATTATACACTCGTCCCTTGCTTATGGGGCTGGAGCTATTTAACCTCCGCTGGATATATGCTCCGCTGGATCTGTTAAGAAGCAACATCACTTAGGGATTATCCGTCCCTCAGGCCGCACTGTGCCAGAAGTGGTAAAATATCAGCCCTTGCTTGGGGCTTTCAGGATATCCCTTCCCGCGACTTTGGGCGTAAACCACAACCACTGTAAAAGAATATTTTCAACGGAAAAGTAATACTCCCCGCAGAGAAAATATTTCTGAAAGACAGAAGCATTTTCCCCAAGAAGTATACTTTCCGAGGCTATGGGCCAGTCTGGTGCCGTGCAAATGACTGCCCTTGCTCTCACTAGATCTTTTCGAATCTGTAAATTTTGGATTTTGCTGCACCTGATTTTCCCGGAGGATGTAACACCAGAAGTAAAATATCCTTAAGATGATCCCTACAAACCCCCGGGTGTATCCAAGGGAGCTGTTGAGATAAACTGTTGTAAGATTTTAGAGTTCACGATTCGTCTATTTAATACCATTTTCGCCTCTTATAACTTCAATATGTTAGTTATTACGTTCGGTTTTCCTAGTGTCTCAAGAACTACTTTTGATCGTTTTGTAAAACTTAACCCCCTTATGCAAAAAAAGTTAAAGTTCACATTAGTTTAACAACACACAAAAACCCATTCACTTTTGCTGGGCTTAATGTGTTTAATGACAACTTTAATATTTTTTTTGCATAAGGAGCTAATTCTTTAACATTTCTGTTTAAGTAAATATGCTTATAATTTATTTTATTGGCACTTACTCAGTTCGATATCATGATCATTACAATGATTTTGTCAATTATAACAAAACAAAAAGAAAAACATTTTTCTCAAAGAAAAAAAATACGGATGTATCTTCCGTTTTTAAATGCAATTAATGAATTTTAAAAATAAATTCAAAATTAAGTAAAAATTATTTCTTATTGAGAATAAAAAAAAAAAAAATTACTCTTAATACAAAAACAGTAAACGAGATTACTTTTATATAAAAATATAAAAGACAACGGCCATTAAAACATGATACTGAAGTAAGGAGTACAATAATTGTTGTTTGTTAAATTGGTATTATCATTTATTTATTTGTGGTGTGGCGTTGAACAATTTGACCTTAAACTAACCTGGTTCTCATTTAATACCTCAAAAAGTTGGTTTTGATGGTTGGTTGGTGTGGTTGGGTTTCTTGGTTTGAAAATGAAATAATATGGAAAAGAAATCTGGTTCACTTGCTTAACAATTGTTGCTTCATTCTCCAACGGTTTTTTTTGTTTTTGTTCATATAAAATACTTTTTGTGTCTTTATTTGAATTTTTCTTTATTTTCTTCTTTAATTTATTTGATGTTTTATATTTTGTATGTATTTATACTTTTTTGTAGTATTTTTTTTTTCTAAAGATTTTTTTCCAATGCACAAAAGAGGTCATGAAAACACTTTTATAAAGATAGCGTGGTTTAAATAATGTTGTTTAGAGAAAAAAGAATATTTTCCATATTAAGGAAATATGTATCATAAATTAAGCGATTTTTTCTTCTATAAAATTAATTATTAAGTACAGAATTTTAGTTTGACTAAATTTTAGTACTTGTTGGCTTAACTTTTCTGAGTAATGTTTCCTATTTATATTGTCAATATCATTATAATTACACTGGGGAACAGTCATTTTGCGGCCTGGAAATTTATTGCAAATTTTTACTTATTTCAGGTCGCTGATTTCAAAAAGGTTCACCATATTCAGTTAAAAAAAACATCCGAAAATCGGCAACAATATTATCTTTAAGCCATGCTTATACTGTTTTTAAATTTTCCCAGGAATTTCAGAGATATCGTTGAAGTTTTTTTTCTTTAAACATTCATAAAAAATAAAAACGCGTCGAAAATCACAGCTTTGGCTCAAACACATTTGCTAAACATATTTCGAATCAAATGAAATTTATTACGTATTGTGGTAATTTTGTTGAACTATTTATGGGTTTTAATCCAAATTTTCAATATTCATATCAGGCTTAAGTTCATCAAATTTAATTTTCATTAAATTATTTTTATGAAGAAAGGAATTTTACAACATGAAAATTAATTAAAATTGTTATTGATAATCATGAGATTCGAACCCAGGCGGCTGGCCTGAGATTCGAACCCAGGCGGCTGGTTACCCTGACATGTTTCAATCGCTACCACTCGATCTCCTCAGAGGGTTTTGCCGTCTTACACTCGCAGCCATCGACGACTGCTGACGCCAATAGTCAAACATCAATCCTTAAACCAAATTGTATTTTAACGTTTGGTAGATCGAAATTTGCTTTTTTTTTAATGATTATTCATTTTAAATTGATTTTACATGTTTTTCCTTTACCTCTGTTTTTTCGTACTTTTTGTCAAGAATTCTTCTTGAAGTCCAAAGTACATTTTTTTTTTCTTGTTGACCCTTTTCAGCACAACTTAAAGGACAAATGTACACATAGAGCTCGTGCCTTAGCTTTAACAATAATTAGTATTGTGGTAATTTTGTTGAACTATTTATGGTTTTTTATCCAAATTTTCAATATTTTTAATCAGGCTTAAGTTCATCAAATTTAATTTTCATTAAATTATTTTTATGAAGAAAGGAATTTTACAACATGAAAATTAATTAAAATTGTTATTGATAATCATTCATTCTTGACTGACCTGAGATTCGAACCCAGGCGGCTGGCCTGAGATTTGAATCCAGGCGGCTGATTACCCTGACATGTTTCAATCGCTACCACTCGATCTCCTCAGAGGGTTTTGCCGTCTTAGGCCGAGGCCACGCAATGAGGGGTCAAGCGGCCAAGCGATGAGCGTCAAAGCGTCAAGTTTGAGCGGCAAGTGGCTTATTACTGAGCGTCACTTCTGAGCGGTTAGTTGTTAAAATGCCATTGTAAAGAGTGGCTTGTTCAATGTTATTACGCGAAAATCGTATTCATAAAAATGTAATGCGTTATTTAAGAAAAAAAAAATTGCAGCCTGTTCGTCGATTTCGAGCGAAGACTTCGTTCGCTAAACTTACATGTAAAACAAAAACAAATTATAAACAAGTAAGAAATTATAGTCGACCAAGCCCGACCATATGGCACCCTACAACACAGTATTAATAAACACATCATGCTAATGTGTCCATATTTATCAAGCAAGGGGAATTAAACCATTTATATATAATTCTACCCAATACAATACTGCCGTATGTCTGTGAAATGCTTTGATTTGCTGTTGCTAATAGTTAACACCAAATTGACAAAACAGAAAATAATTTCTCGGTCATATTTTTATTTTTAAAATTTGATAATCTGTCTTGCCATAATGCGGTCGGCTTTGTACGGATGAAATCATAAGCTCCATATTAACTTTTGCCATGTTTATTTTTTGACGCTCAGAAAACAACAAAAATTTAGAACATGTTTTATGCCTGAGCGACGCCGCTTAGCCGCTCAAAAATTTCGCTCGCATGCCGCTCATTTCGTGGCCACTTCAATAGTATTTCATATGTTTTTATTTTTTGACGCTCATCGCTCAGCCGCTTGACGCTTAGCCGCTTGACGCTTAGCCGCTCATTGCGTGGCCTCGGCCTTACACTCGCAGCCATCGACGACTGCTGACGTCAATAGTCAAACATCAATCCTTAAACCAAATTCTATTTTAACCTTTGGTAGATCGAAATTTGCTTTTTTTTTTTTTTTTGAATGATTATCCATTTTTAATTGATTTTACATGTTTTTCCTTTACCTCTGTTATTTCATTGTAATCGGTGCACAACTTTTGATTTTATTCATAATTTACTGAGAAATTTGAATTGATAAAAATCGCGATTTCCATACAAAAATAAAATTTTGTAATTTGTGTGTGCCTTGCTGCTTTTCTATTTAGGGTCGTTTTTTTTCCTTTACTTTAAAATTAGAGCTCTGTTTCTTTACTCTACCTCGGGATCCCAATTTGCACGAAAAGCGTTCCCGTATTTTAAATTTGTGTAAATGAGAGCATGAAACAGCCCAGCCTTTTTTCTTAGTGCAAATTGTCAAACAGCTGTAAAACATAAACAAAACAAAAAAGGCAAAGAAAAAAAAGTTCATGATCCAAATTCCGGAAAAAGTGTTTTGGTATAAAATAATGTACTTAAATAGAAAGTTTTGTACTGAAATATTAGGGAAAAGTAATGTTAAGCGGACCATACATACACTTGCAATATTATTGTAAATGATATTCGCCAATTTATTTCCATTTTGTCCTATATTATGCGGCGCTGCGAAATATGGCCCCAGGAAATATGGCCCCAAAAAATAAATGAAAATTGACCCCAAATTTGGGACTATTTTTCATAATGCAATATGGCCCCATTTTTTTAATGAAAAATTTCCCCAAAAAAATGAAAAATAACCCTAAAAATAAAATGAAATATGACCCTAAATTTGGGGTTATTCTTCATTATGAAAAATCACCTCAAAATTTATAATGAATTTTAACCCCAAAAAAGAACGCAAAGAAAGTGACATTTAACATTTTCGGTGGAGTTCATATGCCCAAAACTAAAAATCCCAAATTTAGAATCCCGATTTCAAAATCCGGATAATTATACAGTTTTGGTTTTAAAAAGCGTACGATTGATAGCACGGTTGGGCTTTCGGCCATGCACAAGGATTTTTTTCTCTATGGTATAACGAACACTGGCTTTGCTTACTAAAGCTCTACGTTATAGCCGGCCTTCGGCCGGGCGCAAGGATTTTTTTCTCTATGGTATAACGAACACTGGCTTCGCTAACTAAAGCTTGTCTGTATAGCCGGCCTTCGGCCGGGTGAAATGATTTTCTTCTCTTTGGTATAACGAACACTGGCTTCGCTCACTAAAGCTTCACAACATAGCCGGCCTTCGGCCGGGCGCAAGGATTTTCTTTTCTATGGTATAACGAACTCTTCTCGTAATAGACGGCCTTCAGCCGGGCTCAAGGATTTTTTCCTCTATGGTATAACAAACACCGGCTTCGCTAACTAAAGCATCTCTGCATAACCGGCAAGGATTTTCTCTACTTTGGTATAATAATTCTGGTTTTTTATATTATCCCTAGAAACTTTTACATTTTTTATAAAATTTGTATAAAAATGTTTTTATAAAATTTGTATAAAAATGTTTGGGGTGATTTTTCATTTCTTTAAACTTGCATTTTTTATTAGTAGATGAAAAATAGCCCCAAAGTAAAAATTGTGATTTTATTTGGGGCCATTTTTCATTCCTTGATATTGGGGTCATTTTTCATTCCACTTAAAATGCAAAAACACCCTAACGAAAAAATGAAAAATAACCCCAAAAAAACAAAAAAATTGCGCCAAAATTGCGTGTTGTTGTGTCTCATGTAAAATTTTGGGGCCGTTTTTCATTTTCCTTTTGGGGCCATATTTCCTGGGGTCATTTTGCGCACCGCCATATTATGCAATAAGTCGCACAATGGTTTCATTCATTCAATAAAAAGGTGAACATAACATATAGAAATAACAAAAACATCATTGTACAATATAACCAACACATTTCACTTTCTTTACGTTGTGCAATAAAAATCAAAAGTCTTTTGATTGTTGCCAATATATTGTTCCACCTACCAATATCACATACACATTGGCGATATAATATACAATACGTACAATTGAATAATTTTATTGCAAGTGTATGGAGCTGCTTTAGTTATTGTAAAAGTGTTTACTTTGTTTTATTTTTGGTAAAACTAGTTTATTTCTAAAGCCAATATAAAATTTTTCAAAAGTGGAACCATTTTTTTTTTGTGTGTTGTAAAGACTGTCAAAACACTGAATTTTGTTTGTGCTTAAAATTGTGGTTTTTCTGTTTTCGTACTTTTGCGTAATTTTGTCTCTTTATGAGAGAAATTTAGGCTTGCTCTCATTTTCACGAACTTTGCCAGAGCTAAGGTACCTTCACTTAATTGTGCATAAAAGCGAAATGCGTTCATCGATCTATAGATCATTTGATCTATGTCTCATTTTGTTCACGTAATAAGACTTGAACTTTTTCCGTTTTTGAATTTTTTATTATTTTTTAAAATAGAAAATTCTTAATATTTTTTTTGTTTGTTTAACCCTAGAACACCAACTGATTTTGTCCGTATCTATAAGCAAAATATTAGTTGGTTTGGTAAAAATACAATTTTCGCTTTGATTTAAATTAAAATCCAACAATAATTTTATTTAATTTTTTTTTGTAAATATAGTTTTTTTAATATTTATTAAGCAAATTTTTTTTAAAATACTGCATAAAAAATGTAAAGCATTGTTAAGTGAATAAAAAATAGCACTTAAAATAAAATGCAACTTGACCTTAATTTTGGGTAATTCTTCATTTTGAAAATGAGTTTTTACTTTACCCCAAAGAAAGGTAAAATAAAAAAAAAAAAAAAAAAAAAACACAAAGCAAATTATGTTTAAAATTTGGGTTGGGTTTATATGCCCAAAACTTAAAATACTAAATTTTATATTCCCGAATTTCAAAATCCGAATAATTTTACAGTTTTGGTTTTTTAAATCGCAAGATAGATAGCATGGTTGGGCCTTCGGCAGGGCGCAAGGATTTTCTCATCTCATCAAAGAGAGAAGTGAGCGTGGCACTTCCCATACAAAGACATTATTAATTTCTGTATATCTGGAGAACGGCAAGGTCCCAAGTTTTCAAATTAGTTAAAAGCATCTTGGTTATCAATACACAACATATAACAAAATGTGGGCGTGATTGGAGAAGTAGGCGTGGCACAGATTTGATTTATTTATATCTAAAGAACGGTATTTACATACTTTTTTGTTCTTATCACACCTTGGTGAAGTGTATATAATATTAGGCATAGCCGAATATAGCACTTTTAGGATCTTATTCCGTAAAACACAACGCAACGCCTATAATTTCATTAAAAGCAAAAACAAATTCAAAAATATTTATATAATTTTGTTCTTGACTAGCTGGCCCGGCAAACGTTGTTTTGCCACATAACTTATTTCTTTCAGATGCAAGTGTCTGCTAGCCAAATTTTAAGAAAAAATTATAGGCTATAGTTCTTTCTAGATGTTACACTTTTTGCCTGCCTAATTTCAAGAAAATTATTTGATAAGTTAAGAAGATATAGGGAGGCGGAGCTTTTACCCCTCTTGCCATATTTAATGCCCTGTTCTCTTTCCGATGTTACAGCGTATGCATGCCAAATTTTAAGAAAACCGGTTGATTAGTTAAGAAGATAGAGGGAGGGGGGCTTTTACCCCCTTTGCTCTATTTTTACGCCCTAAATAATAAAAACTATAGGCCATAGTTCTTTCCAACTGTAACACTAATTGCCTGCAAAATTTAAAAAAAATCGGTTGATTAGTTACGAAGATATAGGGAGGGGGAGCTTTTAGCCCTCTTACCCTATTTCACACCCTATCCCTTATTCTCTTTCAGATGTTACATTGCCTGCATGCCAAATTTTAAGAAAACCGGTTTAGAAGATTGGGGAGTGGGAGCTTTTACCCCTATTGCAATATTGCGCCCTCTAGTGATATAAAATATACTCTACGACCTTTTCTCATACCTAATAAATACACATACAAAATTCCATAAAAATCGGACAAGCCGTTTCGGAGGAGTTCAAAATGGAGGGCATTTTGTTGATATTTGTATGGGAATATATAAACATGTTTCGGAATGAATGCAGTGTTCACTAAAATGGCTATAACTCATAAACCAAATTTAAAACCGTTGATACATAAAAACCTTGGTATTGACGTCACCTTCCACGTGAACTTTACAGATACAAAATCGGTTCACGCATTTCAGAGAACATGAATTAATAACACAATGCAACTTATTTTAATATACAAATATAGATTTCTGCGGAAATTCATATTGAATTTTTAAATTTCAAACACTTCATATATTCCGGCGTTGAAAATTTTAAAGCAAAATATTTTTTTTACGCTTGTCTGCAGGAAAGATACCCAGAGTCTCTGGCGGGAATCGAAACCGCAACACCGGCTCTGATAGTCTACTACTAATTTCTATAGAAAGCAGCAACAAGATTATAAAATATTTTTGAATTTGTTTTTGCTTTCAACGAAATTTTTGTGCGCTGCGTTTTACGGAATAAGGCCTTTACTTGTTTTTTTTTGCTCTTGTTTTTTACTTTGCCTCACTTTTCGAACATTTTTTTACATTTTCACTTTTCCAAGGTTTCTTTTTTGTATTTTATATTTATTTTGCATTTTTTTACGCATTCAAAGTCAATCACTCGTTTTGATTGACGCGGTTTTGTTGTCACGCACTGTATGCATAGAATTTGACATTTATTGTGTTTTATTTTTTAGCGCTGTCTTATCAAAATATTATTACTTCAATCTTGCTACTTCAAACAAACAAATAAATAAAACAAAAACGTTATACAGTAAAATCTATTATGGCTAAACTATTGAAATAAACCCGCACAAGAAAGGATGTCCTTTTAAAAGAATTCAATGCTGTCTTAATGGAACGATAACAAGACCAGAAAAGGGGTGTCCGCTTTGAGAAGTTGGCCGTTGCGGGAGATTGCACTGTATACATATGGAAATAAATACAATTATTTTGTTTCGATGATTGAACAATGTGTAAACAATATTATTGTGGGACTGTATTTTACAGTTGAATTCAATTTTTAAATCTTAGAATTTTACAACAACAAGAATCGCTTTTAAAAAGGAAATAAATTTGAAATAAAAGTTTAAATAGAATTTCAATTAATGTTTTATTTTTTTTTTTTAGAATGACAACAAATTATGACCGCATAAAAAATATCTCATTGTTTGCGGTTTTTATAATTAGTGCTAATTGCTTTTTTTTTCTAAAAGAAAGAATAAAAATCTTCTTTATAAACTGCTCAAGTCAAATCTGCTGTAAAAATAAAGAAATAAACGTTTTACAAGAACTAATTAAATTAGGTTTAGAAGAAAATGGAATTCAAAAGCCGAATTCAGAATGAAAACAACCATTTTTGTTTGCAAACGAAAAACATATTCGCAAATTATGTACCGGATTAGGTTATGCATAAATTTTTTATTTTTAAAATAGTAGTTTCTAATTAGTAAATTCCCAACAAACACGGAGGTTTGATTTCAAATTGAAAATGATTTGAAATCAAAACTTTTTTCAAATGCAAACGTTTGTTGATTTGAAAATCATTTGAAAACGATAGCATACCCAACAAAAAAGGGGAAATTATTTTTATTTATTATCAACTTTCATTCAAACGTTATTCTCAAATGTTTTTCAAATGTGGAACATAATTAAAAATTATTATTATTTAAATTTATTATTCACCTACGTCACCATAGCTGCTGCATAAAGATTAAATAAAATAGCGTTCTTTTCGTCTTTAAATTCTTGGAGCGACAAAATACTTGGCTCCTTTTTATTTTGAGGATTTTCATGGCTCTAGCACCGTAGCACCGCGATCGTAGAACAAACTTACAATTAATTTCTTTATTTTCCCGTTTTATTTTTATTCGTATTCTGATTCATAGTTATTAATTTTTTACTCACAAATAATTTATATTTTTCACAAGAAATTTAAGTTTTCTTAAGGCGAATTCACTTCATTTAATATATGGGTAATTCCATGTCAAATCTTCCAAGAGTGGGACCCATCCCCTTTTGATTTAAATGAAATTTGGTGAGAAGGTTCCGTTTGTACTATAAGGAACATATATGAACGAAAAAAAGTTTGTAATTTGAATACCCTTCACCACAGGTGGTGAAAATGGTATATATATGTTTGTCATTCCGCTTGTAATTTTTTATAATATTGATGTTAGGCCCTATAAAGTATAAATAATCTGGGTCCCTATGAGGAGCGAAGTTGATTTAACGATGTCCGTGTGTCCGTTGAAATGGATTTTCCGAAGACGCCATATATTATACATTTATGTCACATATGGTCCGGAATTGTTTGCTATTGAAATTCAGCAAGATCGGTCCACAAATGGCTGAGATATGAGTAAAAAACCACGACTGCCTCAAATTTTTTACTTTAAAGGTCCAATTAGACGTGACATTACCATACCAACACTGTATTACCAAAACGACATAAACATACCATACAAACCAATTAAATTTTGGTTTCTACGGTCAAACAGTGGCTATGGTATACAGTCTTGGTAATGTGTTTTTTTTGTTGTTTTTTATTCCCTTCACTACAAGTTGGATTTTATTTGTAATGTTTAATTTTACGCATATACATAATGCATGTATATGATATGCCGCTCAAATAAAGAAACAAACTCATATATATATATATATATATATATAAATATATATATATATATATATATATATATATATATATATATATATATATATATTCCTCTAACTCCCACTGTAGCATAGGGCGCCAAACAAACTCATAGACTCAATATATTTTAAACTCAAACTCATAGACTCAATATATTTTAATTTAACGCTTCTTCAGTAAAAGCATTCGTAGCCGAGTTGTTAAGTTCTCTCCTGAGACTGATGATATTGCCAGTTCGAATCCCAAACAGAATTTTTTTCATTTTTTTTATTTAATTTTTTTATGTTCTAAAAAACGATTTTAAGATTATAAAACGAATTTCAAACATCAACTTTGGCAAAAGAGGAAACGGGATTAGGTACATATTTAAATTTTTTGTTTTTTTATATTCTTCGGCATGACGAAATTAAAAGTTGGCGTGGCTCAATTAATATTTATTTATATCTATCTAAAGAACGTTATTTATGTATATAACTTTTTGTTATTATCTCATCATGGTGAAGGGTATATAAGATTCGACATAGCCGAATATAACACTCTTACTTGTTTTATTTTTTTTCAAAAGTTATGTCATGTTCAAAATGTCTTAAATTTGCCGAATGTATTGAGATTATTTCTTCAATATCTCGAGAACTACTTTACATACGAAGATGATTTATATGTCATTTTAAAGAGAATACTTGGGGCTACAAACAATATATTGTGAAAAATGTAATATCTGCAAAATATTAAATTTTAAAAATGGACTAATTCAAAAACCTACTTTTTTATTTGGCTATTTATATAATATGTATTGTATTCCCAAAAATTATTTTGATAATATGTAAATATATATAAAAAAATCAGCCAAACAAAAAAATACGTTTTTGACTTAGTCCGTTTTGGATTTTTTTCAAATACATATGTATATTTTTTAAGCATGTGAATAAATCTGTTCTAAAATCACTCTTTCTAATAATGGCATAAGGCATTGATATCAGTTTATGCCCCGTATAAATCGACTGTGTTGATAGCGCCCTGTAAAACAGGTGTCTTCCCAGTAAACCAAGCGATATTGTAACGATATCGAAATTATATCATATAGGTGATAGAAAGTATCACAAGTGATAATCGTTTACGAATCGAAAACGATAGTTTTTACGGACTAAATTGTACCTTTCCTTATAATATCGTTTTTCCATAAAATTATGATATCGTTTTCGATATCAGAATTTCCAATAATAACGATAGTGAAATCGCATTTTTAAATTTTTCGAAAAACTATCGTTTTATTATACTGATAATGATATTATATGTATCTAATAACAAGGTAAAATTCATTTTTTTTTAAATGAAAGAAAAATTCTTAAAATATAATAGCTAATACTTACAGTTTTTTGTAATATTTATAGGATAATTCGATCACAATGTGCATACATATTTTAATAAAAACTTTGTTTTTAATTTTTATTTTAATCTTTGTTAAAATAATTTATTATGTTTAAAAATATTTGAGGTTTTTTTCAAATGTTTGTTTTTAAATTGGAAAAAAATATTTTGATAAAATGATGTCGTAACGATATCGTTTTAAATATAAGTATATACTATTATACACGCCGTAAAATGTAATATCGTTTTCGCTATCATATCGTTCTATGGTTTATTGGGTTCTGTTTATTTATAGGGGTTTTTTTTATAAAATCAATGATTGGCTTTAATGGCCAATTTTCAGGATTGATATTAAAACACATTTGCAAAAATTCCATAAAATTGATTAAAAGTCTCTTTCACTATAGGGAATAGAAAAAATTTGGTAAAAATTGTTAACCAAGCGGGAATTTACACAAAGTCTAATATATATTAAAAATCGTTAAAGTGAACAATTTTCAAAAAACTGCAAAAATGAAAAAAACTGAAGATTTATTTGTAATTGCTTAACCGGTTAAAAGAAAACAAAAAATCAAAAAATAACATAAAAAGCGTTAAAAGAAAAAAACGGATTGTCAGGTGTTAAAAACAAGGCATTTCACTTTTTTATAGCATTATTATAGGGTTTGCAACACATTTTCTACATGCTCCTTTTAGTAAGGTATTACTTTTTTTGGTAGGAAGAAAACACCATTAAATTTCAAAAACACCATGTTGTTGCGCTTCATATAAAGTCTTGTGGCTATTCCCCATTTAATACTTTTGGGTCATATTACCTAGAAAATTCCGCCGCCCGAAAAAATCCCATTTTTCTCTACGCGTTAAAAAAAGGTCTCTACAAAAATGCCCGTCTTTGCCTAAACAATAATTGGTTTGATTTTAGACCCATGGTTTCTTCGGATAATTTTATGTAGACTACGTTTTTGCTATACGATTTTTCATTATTTTTTTTTTCATCCATACAAATCAACCCGCCCTAATCTGCAGTTTTGCCACATTTTTGAAAGTCCCTACATTTTAATGATTTGAAAAAATCTGTCCGTTTTTTCCTTACGCCTATAACATAACTGACCTGGGTGATGAAAAGTGTTAATTTACCCCAAGTCTACACCAAAGATAAATATCTCAGCAATATTGCATAATGTCGGCAGAATAACAGAGCAATCACCCCTATCGTGAATAATATTTCCCTCGTAATTATTCCCCTTTTCACATATTTGCGATCATGAAAAACTCCCATGAAAAAAAGGTAATTCAAAGGAGAATAATAACGTGAAAAATGTTCACGGGAAAAAATTCCCCTTATCGTGAAAAGATTTTTCCCTCGTAATTTGTTCACGTTTCCCTTAGATTTTCTCACTTTATTTTTGCTAGGGAACAGAACATGTATGTCAGGTGTTCCTCCTATAAATCGCCTAGATCCGTTAATAAAGCACAAACCGGTATATTGGTCAACAAAATGCAAAATACCAGGTTGATTGCCGGTGGATTTGTGAAGATTTCGAAAGACGTGAGGCAGAATTTTGGAAAATATTATACATACTACATAAAATTTAAAAAGTGCAAGAAACTAACGTTGTTATCAACGTATCCCCCAATACAAATTATTTAGCTTTATTATTTTAACTTTTCTTTTAAATATATACGTGTATATTTTTAACAAAAATTTCATTGATTTTTAATTTTTTCTAATCTTTATTCTTTTTTTACATTCACTGGAACTGATAGCGTGAACAATTTTTCACATGAGATTCACGATTGCTTTTTTCCCTTCGAGGGGAATGAAAATTTCATGGGAACAAAAATTCGACTTGTTATTCACGATAGGGGTAAATATTTCTTATTGCTCTTCTTATGTTAAAGCATGGGAAAACGTATTTAGGTTAACTCATAATTTGAAAATAATCAAGGAAAAAGGTGCAGTGCAAAAACTGACGCTATCTTGCAAAAATTATTTTTATTATAAATAAATTCCTTCTTATTCGACTTTATTATTCAAATGTATATTAATTTGTTTAAGCTTGAAGTTTTTTTTTTTATATAAAAATATTAATTTTATTAAATTTATTTATTTATTTTTTATTAAGTAAAATTATTTTTTTATATAAAAAAGAACTCAAGCTTAAACAAATTTATATAAATCTTAAGAATAAAGATCGAATAAAAAAAAAAAAAATCATATGAACAAAAATAGTTTTTGCAAATTTAATTTTAGGGTTTATTTAAAAAAAAAAATTAATTTTAGTTTTTATTTAATTTTTTAATTTAATTCTTTAACTTCAATAATAATTTGCTACCATTTCACAAATTTAATTTCTTTCCCACGCAATTTGCTTCTTTCTATTTTTTACTTTTTACTTCTTTTTTCTCAATTGTCAATCAAATTTGACGTTTTATGTTAGCAATAATTGTCAATGAAAATGAATTAACAATTATTTCAATTATTTAAATTGCCGCCAATAAATAAGTACAAAAAATTGCTGTCTACATTAAAGATAACATAATTTTGACATTTACTGCAATATATGTCACAATATTTATCTCAGGTGTAGACGGACAGTTATATTGCGCAAATATACATTGCAATTATATATTGCAAAAAATATGTTGGCAACATTGTACAATACGCAAATGTGTGCGTTGTTTTAGTTTACATATGTTTTATATCGCGTAATTTACTGAATAGCGTAAACAATAATTATAGCAATAAAGTACTCAATAATATAGTGTAGTCGATGGAACATACCAACCTAAATCAGCGAGTTCAGCGTTTTCTATCTGTCAACAATTTTAATGCTCATACAAAATTTAATATATATGCACATACAAAGCCAAATAGCGCGGCGTCAAAGCTTTGAAATTTGAAAATTCCGATATTGAAAGCGCGTTAAATAAAGTAATTTACAATTAAGCTTTTAAAGGTCGATCTAGCGGTTTTTTCTCCATTTGTATTTATATTTTGTGGGTTTTACTAAGCAAGATTTAAGTTAACATTACTGTTCAAGACACAACGTTGACACTCCTATTTACCCCGGGTCTACACGTAGCAAATTTGATTGCTCCATTATTGCTTAGCAATCTGCTGTAAAATCAGTTGTCATTTATCTGACATTTCATTTCTCCGTACGTTTGTTTATGGCAAAGCAATTTCACTTGTTCTCCAGCAATATAATCGGCAATTATTGCGCCATTGTTCTTCCGACGTTTTTGCTTATACTAAGCAAAAAAAATTGCTACGTGGAGACCCAGCGTTAATAATGCCATTTAAACAATATAGGGTTTACAAATAAAAACAAATTAGCTCGAACTGTCAATATAAGAAGGCGTTCCGACACCACCTGTAGTTGAATTCACCTTGCGTTAAAGCTAGGCGCAAGAAACGCTTGACGCACTGATTAAGGTTGGCCTGTAAGGTGACTAAAATTAAGTGTTGCCAAACTTGAAAAAAACATCTACAAACATTAGTCAATATCAAATGAGCTTAAAAGAGCAAAAATATTAAAATAATATTATTGCTGCATTGTATGTAACATCATTATCGTTATATGTTTTTCTATTCAACTTAATACATTCGTTGTTCTATTTATATTTACCGACGTTATGACGAAAGCCATTTGGTTAGAATAGAAGAAAGATGATGATGGTTAGAATTAAAAATGGATAGAAAGAAAGGTTGGATGAATGGCTGGTTGACTGACTGACTGACTGACTCGAGGTTATGAGTTTTATTTTAGTATTTTTCTTTTTTGTATGGGATTACTATTTCTCCTTAATTTTTCATCAAAAGTATACAAACATATTTTTTATTTTGTTTTATATTTTTTTTACTGTCAATGGTCGTCGTCATTTTATACAATTTTAAATTGACAGTCATTCACGATAATGAGTAGTAATAGAACATATTTTTAAGACTCCTACTACTTGTCGTTTAGTTTTTGTTTAGTAATTTTTCTTTTTATGTGCAAATATTTTGACATTGAAAAAGTTTTATTTTCCTTTAAACAAAATAAATTAAAATAAAAAAAAAGAATGCTTAACAGATTCGTACATACAAACGAACATACTACATATGTACATATAAAAAACTTAAATAACGTTTAGCTAATTGTTGTTTTATAAACAATCAACTGCATTTATTGATTTATTTACCATCACTAGGAAATCATTATTTTGTATCGAGACATTCATTTAATTTCGTTTAAAAATTTTAATTTAATTTATTCTGCTTAAATGTACTTTATTTTATTTATCTTTTTTTTTTAATTTTCTGTTTTTTTTTCATTCATTAGTTGCCAATTATTTGTTAACAGGACTTTTTTGTTACTTTGGTGCACACCCTGCTTGTGTTTTTTTATTATTATTTTTTATTGAACACTGAATATTCTTATCAATCATTACATATTGACTTTATTTGTTAAATAAATATACAAATACTAGTAAATGTGTGTTTAATTATTTAGCAAATATTATTTTTTTTTATAAGCTCTCACTTACTGCAAAAATAAAAATGAATTTTAATAAATAATTAATTGTTTTTGTATTTAACATATTTTCATGCAATTTTTTTATTCTCTTATAAGTTATTTAAGAACCAGTGTTGCCACATTTAAAGCAAAATGACACACACAAAACAAATTTTTTTGATAGAATGAATACGCTTGTATCACCTTTTTGTTGTTCCCTGTTTGTAATTAAAGGCAAAGCTTAACAAGGCTTAATCTTTAATTTCAATTGCGTATTAATTAATTTATACACCTAAGTCTGTTTTACGCGACTTTTATTTGCGCAAATTTGATTTACACGATTCCAAAGATTTTATTCTGTTTTACAGATTAAAAATGTATGCATGTATTTTTTTAAACAAAAAAATAAAAAAAAACGTTTATATCGGATTTTGAATTAAATACATTTAGTTGGCAGCACTTATTTAAATGGAGGTACCGCAGAACCAGTCTTTTTTTTAGCTATTATCTTTTTGGCAACACTGGTTTAAACAGCTGACTCACGTTTCGTGTTTTGTTTCACTGTCAAACATCTTCAGTTTGGTCTATAATTTAACTATGAATCGTCTTACAAACGAACAACGCTTGCAAATTATTGAATTTTATTAACAAAATGCGTGCTCTGTTAAGAAAGTTCATCGCACGCTTCTTCCATTTTATGGTCAGTTTAATCGACCCACTGAAGCGGCTATTCGGGTTATTGTGACTAAATTTCGTACCAAATTTACATTGATGGACATTCAACCACCAACACGCCTACGTAGAGTGCGAAGTGAAGAAAATATCGCAGCTGTATCGGCCAGTGTTAATGATGACCATCAATTTCGATTCGTCGCCGTTCGCAGCAATTGGGCCTCTGTTAATCATCAACGTGAGATGATATCCAACTTTTGTTTGCCCAAAATGCAAAAGCTTGACTTGCATGACATGTGGCTTCAACAAGACGGTGCCAAATGCCACACAGCACGCTTAAGAATGGACTTATTGAGAGGCGAGTTTGGTGAACATTTTATTTCACGTGCGGGACCGGTCAATTGGCCGCCTAGATCGTGCGATTTAACGCCTTTAGACTTTTTTTTGTGGGGCTTTGTTAAAGCTCATGTCTATACACACATGCCCGCTTCAATTGACGCATTGGAAGACAACATTGAAGCATTTATTCATGAGATACCGGCCGAAATGTTGGAAAGAGTATGCCAAAATCGGACTAAGCGGATGGACCATTTGAGGCGCAGACACGGTCAACATTTGCATGAAATAATCTTCAAACATTAAATTATATGTACCGTACTATCGATTCAAATAAAGATTTCATGAATTTTTCTGAATTTTATGTGATTTTTTTTTTTAACTTTCCTATAGCTCTAAAAAAATCACCCATAATAACGAACATGTACAACCAAAATTCGCATTAGAATGCAGTACTAGTTATTAGAAGTTCTTAAAATAAACACACACTTTAAAAATAATTCAGAAAGCTGCGACAAATTGTTTTCCATCTTCTCAGAAAATAACAATTTTTAATACAATCAACATGTAAAACAAAATTGCTTATTTTTTTTGTGCGTGTTTTATTGTTACACTTTTTATATTAATATGTATGTATAACACACCAAACAAATAAAACTTGTGTTAATAATATAACACAAATGGAATGAATTAAATAAATAAATGTATGCATACTTTTCCTTTAACATAATATTATTCTCTTTTTAAGAATCTGCGAGGATTTTTGGGATTTTGGGGTATGTAAATCGCAAATTAGGGAAAAGGTATAAAATAAAACTGGGAACCCTGCTCTTTCCTTAAAAGAAAAATACATATTAGGGATGCCAAACGGGATTTGTCAATCCCGAAAATCCCGGGATTTATTTTTATTAATCCCGTAATTTTTCTTAATTTTTAATATATCAACTTTTGTGTACAAAAATGTTCGTTTTTATTGAATTTTTATACTCTATACAAAAAAAAAATTATATATCAGTTGTATTTTTTATTTTATAGTTCTTATTTTTCTTTTTTTAAAAAGATATGTTATGTTTATATATAATACCTTTTAAAAATTATAATAAAATAAAAAAAGTGTTGTTTAGTTAAAAAATCCCGAAAAACCCGAATTCCCGGGATTTTCTCAAATCAATCCCGATTGGCATCCCTAATACATATCCATGAAAAATAGTTGAATACAATATAACGTCATAAATTTGTTTGCGTATGTTTCATGTGTTTACGAATGATGTTTTTTTTTATTGTATTTTTTAGCTTAAAGCAAGGTTGTCAGATTTTTATGAGGTCCATCGCCAAACCGGATGTCAGAAATCACCAAAAATCGCCAAACGTCAATTTGTTCAGTTTTTGTAATTTTTTTTTTTTTAAATTAAATTTTGCATACAAAAACCGCTAGTATAATATTCCGTCAAAAATCGCCGAAAGTAAATTTTGTTTTGTTTCTGTAATTTTTTTTTTTTTTTTTAACATAAAATGGATATCATATATTCAGTTAAAAAACTTAAATTATTCACACAAGTCTATTAGATCGTATACTTCAGCGTCAACCGATTTCATTAATGGAGTTTTGACCTGCATACATACTATAACAGTTAAATAGTGACTGAATATACCATTTGCTTAAAATGATAACAAAGTAAAAATCATGTGAAAAAAGTTGCAAGTTTTTTTATATTAGTAATGAAAACAAAAAATGACAAGCTGTTAAACAAAATTGCCGAAATAATATAAATGGTAAAAATAGCCAAAATAATCGCCAGTTATATCAGAAATCGCTATAAAAGTCGCCAAATGGGAAATCCCATCGCCAAACACGTTTAAAAATCGCCACGTTTGGCGAGAAATCGCCATATCTGACAGCCCTGGCTTAAAGTTGCAATATGAGAGATTTATTTTCCATATAAAGTTGCCATATTTCATAAAACCCATCAAATAGCTTAAGCTACTGCTAAATTTTTACCGATTCCGTAAAGAATGTGCGATCAGTTTCGCACTATGTTTAAGTAATTGGCACTTTCATAACTTAACAAAAAGTTTCCTTAAGTTCAATATGATTTGAAAGATATGATTTACATTTATTTGCACAGTTGCTTAAGTCAGCTCATGCACATTATGGTTGGCCCTATATAATAATAGTTCTTGACTTGTTTTAAAATAAGACACTTTATTCTCTTTATTATTAGTAAATTGTTAAATATTAAGATATTTCGCCCAGGAATTTAAATTTAAACCCCGCCCACTCAAAAAGGAGACAGAAGTTAAAACTGTTCGTCTTTTATTTTTATAAACTCAATAAAGCCTAGGAATGCCATCAAAACTTTATTAAAGATTCCTCATCATTTTTACTGAAGCTAAGTAGTTAAAAACTTTAATCATGTTAAATATGTTTTCAATTAGATGACATTTGAATAATTATAATCACGACCGAAGAAATTTTTTATATAGTATTGTAATTCAGTTTATGATTTTTTCACAATTTGGTAACTTTTTATTACAGAAAATATTCTTTAAGTACTTTTCTCTCTCTCTCTCTTTCTTTATCTCTCTTAAGGAAACAAACACTGTTTCCGAGGCGAATTTACTTACTTAGAGAAAGAAATGCCAAATTTGCTTATTTTCGTCAGCCGTTCATCAGCTGTATCCACGGCGAATTAAAAAAATGGTAAAACGTCAAAATATTGTTTTGTTTCTATACTGAAATTTGACAACAAGTCAGAAAATTGCAAAAACAAAATACATGGAGTTAATTCGCCTTGTTTTGTAGTTGTAGAGTTGCACTTACCTGTTATAAATTCGCCTTGGTATTGACCAATTAAAGCTACTATAAAAACACATTGTTGTTCTTGTATCGTATCGTCCCACCGGATACATGAATTCGCCTTGACTTTTTCCTTACAGACTTGTGCATACAAGTTAAAACAAAAACTGCCAATACGATGAAACTAATAGTGTTGCCATTGCGCTCGAATACAAAATTTATGACCGCCAATAAAATTTTTGATTGATTTTTTTAATTAAAAATCTTGGGCATTGTAAGCTATAAATTTCTTTCATATCTTGGTGATACAGTGCAACCTCGGTTTACGCAAACAATAAAAATTTAGGGTGTTGCCAAAACTGAGGTTTCAAAAACCGAGTCAAAGATGTTATTGCCTTTATTAAATTCAAGAGTTTATTTCAATCCAAATAAAAAATTAAAAAAAAACATGTAAGGCTATGCCGAATCTTATATACCTTTTACCATGCTGCGCTAATAACATAAAGTTATATACATAAATACCGTTCCTTAGATATAAATAAATAAATTTTGTAACACGCCCAATTTTCCAATTCCAATTCAATGTTGTGCATTGATGACCAAAGTGCCTGTACCTAATTTGGAAACGTTGGCTCTCTATAATGTCTTTGTACGGGAGGTGGCACGCCATCTCAAATCCCGCCGATATTTTTTGTGAGGTTGTGTAATAACAACCCAGGTATGTGTTTCAATTTGGGATAATTGTTTTCTTAACGTTCTTTAGATATAATAAAATTTATTTTGTGCCACGCCCACTTCTCCAATCTCGCACACAAGTTGTCGGATTTTGTTTATTAATAACTAAGATGATTGTCGTTCGCCAGACATACAGGAAAAATATAAGAGATTTATTTATAAAATTAGAGACAGTCTTTTGTTCTCATATCTCAGCCATTTGTGGACCGATAGTTCAATAGCAAAATATAAGGGAGAATTTGTTACATTAATATGTACCAACCAAGTCGCCATTATATCTGGGGTCTTCGGAAAACCCATTTCAACAGACAGTCGGACATTGTTAAATTAACTTCGTTACTAATAAGAACCCAGAGTATATATACTTTATAGGGTCTTAAATCAATAATGTAGAAATTACGTTTGTAATTGACTGACAAACGTATATAAGTACATGTACACTAGGGGTATAACTTATTCCCATTTTTTGCAAATATCAAAATGGCCCTAGCATAGTCGAATAGTCCGTTTTCAAAAAAAGGTCACCCACAAAACGCGGTAAAGTTGGAAAATTATTTTTTTCCATAATCAATAATTAACCAAAGGCCCCATATAAAGCATACTCTTGGAAAAAAAAACTTTAGTACGTCTTAAACCTTAACGAAAAACGCTATTAGGTCAAATTTCGTGAAGATCGGCTGATAATTGTCTTATGTATTAGTTCATTACTTAAAAAAAGAAATAATAATAATAGCACATAGATAAAACAGTGGGCAGACCAAGCTTAGTCACTTACCCTTGGCCACAAATCAATCATCAAGATATCTAAGAATCTCTACATAAACTTTGAGGGGTCTCTCAAACCAGTTTAGAGCCCTTATAACTTTTGGGCTACCGGTTCCTTTTATATTTGGTGAGCCACGATTTCCATGAGTTATCGAGGTTGTTTTATTCAAAATTAAACCTCATTGGGGTTCGTTTTATATTATCTTAAAAAGAAATTCAAAATGTTTCTGTTTTCAATAAAAACAATTTCCCCTTTTAATTTCTGTTTCTTAGTGTAGCCACACGGTAACACTGTTCAAAGTTACTCAGTTGTAAATACTTTTCTATAAACAGTTTTTTTAGTACGTTTTCGATCGTTAGCCGGAGTAGATTTGTGAGGTTTAAATAAAACAAAATTTTCAACGTGTTAACGTTTTTTTTACTTTTTTTCTTTTTTGGTTAAATATAACTTCTCGTGATAAAAAAAAAAACTCTTCATGCGTACAAACTAAATAATTTAAGAAAAATATATGTACCTATTTAAAAATAATTAAAAATTGTGTGTGATGAGTTGTCCTATACAATAAAATAAAAATAAAGTATATGAATATCTTATCCTATCCACGCTAAATATAATATAAAAGTGGTCGTTTAAATTAGTGCGGCAGCGGCGGTAACGACGTCAGAGAAAATATAAATCATCAATAATTTTTTATAAAAAAGAAATAATAATAATACATAGCTTTATTTTGGAATAAAATAAAACCCTACAACAAATACTATTAAAATGTTAGTGTTAAAAGTATGAAATATTATAATCAATTTTTTTACTTAAGTAAAAAAAAAGAAATAAAAAAATTTTATAAAAAAGAGAAATGTATATAAAAAAATAGAGAAAAGTGCTTTACGTACAAGTATTTTTAAAAGTTATTGCATACCTATATATATTTTTTTTTATTTTGTATAATATAAATAACATAATATTGTTATAATTTTTTAACGTAATTGTGATTAATTACTTAAAAAGAAATATATTTAAGAACATATATAAAAAGCAACTTAAATTTTTCTCCGTGCTAACCAGCAATTTAACTACTACATATGCCACAAATATCTGAAAAAAACGACTTTTATTTAGTCTGTTTTTAGATTTTTTAGTGATTAACTTTAACGAACGTTGTTTTTTCAGTTTTTTTTCTAATAAATTATTAACAGTTTTCATTCTTTTTATGGCTTTTAGTTTTTTTTAATTCCTTTTTTTTTTGTTTGGTTGCTGCCATAAAATTTTTTTGTTTTGTTGGCTTGTTCATTTTAAATAAAGAAATGGCTTTACGAAAGAACTAAAATGCTTTTTAATAACAACTCTAAATTTACAAAAACAATTTCCTTTTGAGTAGTTGTATCTAAAATGTAGTATGTATGTAGAAGTGTAGTTGTTGCTGTTATTCTGCATTCTCTTGTTTGCACTTCAATGTTTTTAATATGGCAATTATTTTGTTGTTGCAGTATTTTATGTTTGTGTTTTTTTCTACTTAACTTTTCTACTTTACACAATACTGGTTTGACAACAACAACAGTTAATGTTTTTTTGGTTTTTTGAAATCTGTTTTTGTAATTTTGTATCTGACCATATGATGAAAAGAAAAATAAAAATTAAGGGGGAAATTAAATTAGTGTTGCCGGTTAGTTAAATGCCATATAGGGTACTAGGAAATTTTATAATTGAATAGAAGTTTTTTTTTTTAATAAAAATACCTACCTTAAATAAATATGAAAAAAATTTTTAAAATAATTTTATAATAGGTTTGTATTAATGATTATAATTGCTGAAGGCTAAGTGATTTTATAAGCTTTTCAATAAGGATTATTGGGAAAAATTCTGGAATAATTGAAGCTGCACCTAAAGCGGCATGGCCACACATAAAAATGGCTAAACAAACTCATATTTTTGTGATTGCGTTTTGTTGGCTTTGGCAAACTTAAATAAATGAATTTAAAAAATATAGGTTCATAGGTACTGTGAGCGTCAAAATAAAGTGAACAGCTTGCTTTCCAATATAGAAAGAGTTGTGTTCGTAATAAAAAGTTTCTACTTTGCCAAATTTGATCGGACTTCAAGCTTGCTGTCATCTGTGAAAAATACGTTGCTCCAAAAAGTGACAAAAGCAAGTTGGACAAAAAAAAAAAAAAACGCGATAAAAGGTAGAAATAAGAAATTCAACGGAAGAAATATAGTATCTAAAGTGAAGCGTGATAGGGTCCAAACGTCCTATAATAGATGAATCAGCCCAATAGTCGCTCGATATCAACTCAAGTAAACATCTGGAAACATTTGGACAGACAAATTAAAAAGAAACATTAGCAGCAATCACTCTCTGCATACAATTCTGCAGGAAGAGTTGCCAAAATTGTCTACTGAGCTAACTTTAAAATGAGTGGAATTGATGCCAAAGCCGTTCTAAAAGCAAAATTAAATCAATCAAAGTATTAGCCACTTCACTTTTCTTAGTATTTTAAAACTGTACACTTTTTTGACGCGTTTAAAACGGAGTATACCTATTAGTTTTTTATTGTACTGTTTTTGTTGTTTTTGAAGTATTTCAAATTTTTAATTTTAAATTGTAATAACATTGTCCAAAGTTTTGTAAATGATAATAAACTTCTAAAAATTTAATTTCTTTTTTGCTAAAATAACACTTTTTTTATTGGAAAACCAGTTGTACACTTTATTTTGACGCTGACAGTATGTATAATAGTGTTAAAATTATTTTTTGTGAAATATCAAAATACGTAAAGAAATTGGACAGTCGTTTGGCTCCGGCTATTTTTCTAAACGAGAAGATGTTTTATTTTATTAGAGTTGTATTTTTATTAAAGCACAATAAGAACATTAGGAAAGAACAATTTAAACTCTGTCCTCTTATTATCACTATTTTTTTTCTAAAAAAATATGCAAAATGAAAAAAATAAATACCTATTAAACTTTAAGTGCTTTTTAAAAATTTTAAATAAATTACTCATAGGTATATGTTTTAAAAACTAAATTAAAACTTTCCCAACCTTGAAGAAAACAATAAAAACAGCCGCCAGCATCAGAATAAAAATGATTAAATATTACAAATTTTTACATTGTATGTTGATAGCTTCCCATTTATAGTTATATTTTTTTTTTTATCAGGTACTATGTGATGAAAATCGATCGATTTCAAAACGATTCTCTTCCTTAAGCAAACAATAATTAGGAATATTTAACCAAAGCATTCGGTGACACTCATTGTGTGATCTACCAGTTATATACTCCATACGAGCTTACAGTGTTATAATATACCCCATTCATCTCAGTTATTTTGATCAGCAGCACGTTTATCTGGTATAAGATATTTCTATAGGTGAATTCTCTTATTGAAACGACTAGGGACTGCTTTGAGAGGCGATAAGCTAATAAATAAATCTGCCGATTATTTTTCTTAAATATTAATAATCGCAAGTCTAGTAAAAATTGTTTTAAACTTGGGATGGTAGTGGTTAAGTTTCTTTGCTGGTTTTTCTGTTGTTTTTTTTTTTCTTTAAAAAATTGGATTTGTTTAAAGATTTTCGTTGGCCATTGTCAGCTGTAACTTTTTCTGCAATATCTTGATAGGTACTTAATGTGTATGAGAACTATGGATGCCAAACAGGAAATCCTTTATCCCGAAATCCCGGGATTTTTAATATATCAACTTTTGTGTACAAAAATGTTCGTTTTTATTGAATATTTATACTCTATACAAATATTATATTTCAGTTGTAGTTTTTGTTTTTATAATTCTTATTTTTCTTTTTTAAAAATAATATTTATGGGCATTTCCTGGGGTCACGAAAGTACGTTCGTACGCTTTTGATGTACAAATAATATAGAAAAACAAAACTTTTCTTAGAATTTTTTTTTGCGATTCGATAGCATTTGGGTAGCTCTATGATTAGTACAAAAGTTGGATTTCATCGTGTTTAAGTTTTCATAATAAGAGTTATAAACGTGTGGTCACGAACGTACTCAAAATAGAATCAGCTTCGGCTGGCAGTAGTGAAATGTAAAAATCTGCGTAATGAAACGGAATTTTCAAAAGTGATTAATTTATTTTAAATGTGTATTAATGTAGGTCTCCATCCAGTATTTACAAAATAAAATATCTCTCTTGGTTTTTGTTTAATTGGCTTATGTACCGGTAGCGAACGTACGGATCGCGAACGTACGATTTTTCCATGTGTTTTTTTTATTATTATCACCACGCATTTTACCATAAATGTCTTCAAATTTCCTTAACAAAAAAACTTAATACTCCTTTTACAATTGACTGTAATGGAGAGATTATGAAGAAAGAGTGTAAACATAACATATTTTTTGCATGTAAAATAAGTATATAAAAATGTCTTTAGAAGTAGAAAATACAGGAAATTATAAAATTTTCCAGTTTCCAGACCAATTTCCTCAAGTAAAACAGCTCAGATATGCTAGGAAACCATTCTTTTATAAGAACCTAGCCTTTTTTCTAATAAAAAACAATAAAAGACGATGATAATCCACATTTTATTTTTTCGTCCTGGTAGACCATTCTTTGGAAATGCCCATATGTATATAATAATACCTTTTGAAAATTCATAAACAAATAAAAAAAGTGTTTTTTATTTAAAAAAAATCCCGGAAAATCCTGAATCCCGGGATTTTCTAAAATCAATCCCGATTGGCATCCCTAGTAAGAACTGCGGACCTTTGCAGGCCAATAATGAATGTAATTGCTTTTTAATGCAAAAGCGTGAACCGAATAAAAAAAATGAAATTCAAATATCTCAAAGTTTTTTTTACTGGTACAACAGCATGAAAACCAAATTATAATGGTAGAAAATATGATACAAAATACCATTTGTGATGTGATATGAATACTTAAGCTTGGGGAAATGTATATTTTGTATTGTGTTGATTTTGCTTGTTGGTTCTTCTTTAAATATTCTGGCTTGCCTTAATATATCCATTTGACACCCCTATTGAAATTCAGCCTGATCAATCCACAAATGGCTGAGAAATAAGCAAAAAATCACGAATGCTTATTACTAATTTTACCCATAAATCCCTTGTTGTTTTTTCTATTTTTATTATGTTTATCTGGAAAACGAAAAGAGGTGACAAAATGTGGGCGGAATTAAAGAAGACGGTATATTTATATAGATCTAGAGAGAGGCAATTCGAAAATTTCCAAATTAGGTACACAACATCTGACAAAATGTGGGCGGGAGTGAAGAAGTGGGAGCGGCACAAAATAAATTTAGTTTTATATAAAGAACGGTTTTTATATAACTTTCTGTTATTATCGCATCGTGGTGTATATAGCACTCTTAACTTGTTTCTTGCTAAACGGTTAATTAACATCAAAGCGTTTTTTGTATTAAATCTTGTTAAGCCATTTTTAGTCTACATATAGGTATTAAAAAAAAAAAAAAATTTTAATCACTTTTGACCTGACTGTCATACATATGTATGTATGTAAAGTTCATTACTACCTCATATCTTCCAAAAGGCTGGATAGATTGCGACATTTGAAGTGCCATTGTATTCGTCTTTGAAACCCTCCTAAGTGTCCTTAGAAAGGTTTTTCTCTCTACTCCACTTCGATTTAACAGACTATATTATGAGCTAAGAGCCACATTTAAATAACCGGATTATTTTTAGCAGGCGGGACACAATTGCAAATTATAAACTGAAATAAAGTTAATATGTTCCGTCTTCTAAACTCAAAGCGGGTATGTCACTTGAGCTTTCAGCTTATACTATAGTCTGTTAAACCAAATTAGAGTTCACTTTGTTTATAGTTTATGTAAGTTTGGTTTTCTTATTATGTAAAGTAGGTACTGAAAAAAAAATTTTAAATTTTTCAGGCTTATTTTTTGGCTTTTTTTAAATTATATTAATTAAATTTTAGCCATAATTGGCCAGAAAGAGTTGGCAAAACTCATTTAAAGCATCAGTTTGTAGTTTTTCTAAGCCAGAATTAAAGAGATTTTAAGTGTTGCTTTATAAAAATTTATTAAAAATTATTTTTTTTTTTAAATAAAAGAAAAAAAATGTGCTACAGAATAAATAGAAGGTTTATTTTGTGTAAATCGCAAAATTTCTGGAGTATTATAATTCTATGAAATTGACAGACAAAATATTATGCAGCTAATATAATTTCGTTGAAAATGTATTTTTTTAACTATTTAAAAGTAGTTTTCCAGGGTTAAATACATGTTTATGATTCATTTAACTTGAGGCAAATTTTATAGACATACATACATATGTACATACATATGTATAGTTTATTGAAGTATAAAATATGATCGCCTTCTACCTATCATATTTATCATTATTACTTATTTATTTTGTATTTTTTCTCTAACCATATTTCCAACATCTGAGAGTATGAGTAATATGAGTAATGTGTTGAATTGAGTTGTGTTAATATTATGTCTATCATTTATTTTGTTATTGGTTTTTATCACATGTTTTCTTTTGTACCATCTTTCTACTATTTGGTTTTACATTAAGTTTAGTTTGTTTATTTATGAAGTCTTTGACTTTTAAAATCAGCTGGTACATATCTTTTTGTGTATATAAACAATTTTCCCTGCAAGTTTATACACAAACAAACAAACACATGGTGTATAAAAAAATGTATAAGAAATTGTATGTATACATATGTGTGTATTTTGTCTGCACCGTTGGCCCAAGACCACGAACTAACTAGCCTGAAAAACTAAAGACCAGAAGAAAAAAAAATATGATTGATTAGTTGGTGAATTTCTTTCTTTTATTCATTTCAGAAAAGCCTGTTTAAAAAGAACAAAAACTTAAACTTTATTTAAAGGTTTTTTACCTTTTCACTGTTCTTTGTAAAGAAAGAAACAGGTTTTATTTCTACAGGCATATTTTTGTATTTATTTAAATACCTACATACATATGTATTTTTTTTTATCAAGTGCATGTAAAAATTTTATTTTTGATATTTCCGGTGTTGTTTCATTTCGTATAATTAAAATGATATAATTTTTTTTAATAAAAAAAGCCTTTAAATCCTCTACCATTTTCGAATTTTATTTCCAATGAGAATTGTCACAAAAAAAAAAATAAATAAATAAAGGAAACAAAAAATTAGCTTGGGGAATTTTTTATTGTTATGATTATTTTTGTCGTTTTCCTTTTGACAAATTAACATATGACTTCTGTTTGACATTAAGATTTTTATTGTTATATATGCCAGTTTAAAAGGATTGGTGTTATCAGTGTTGCCAGATAGGGGAATTTATCCCATTTAAAAAATTAAGGAATATTTATTCCCAGAAATCTAACTGCCCGTCTATACCATAAATGTCAAAACTATGTTATCTTTAATGTAGACAGCAATTTCTTGTACATATTTATTGCCGACAATTTATGTTGCAATAATTGTTAGTCCATTTTCGTTGACAATTATTGCTTACATAACACGTCAAATTTGGTTATCAATTGAGAAAAAAGAAGCAAAAAAGAAAAATATAAAAGCAAATTGTGTGAGAAAAAAATTAAATTTGTAAAATCGTCGTTCCGGAGTTATCTTGTCGTATATCACAAAATCGAAAAAAATGAGATAGGACCGTTTCCTCTGGTAAATTTAACAGATCTATCGATCTGCGCAATCCTCACGTCTCTATCTCTTATAGTTAATGAGATATTACGAAGCCATTTTGTTGTATATCCATTTTTGCGAAAAATTTAATTCGTTATAATATCGTATGTAGCATAATTGTGGATATACGACAAAAAACGTATGGAAACTTTCAATTAAAAAAATCTTGCGTTATCTTGTTGTATGTGAACAAAGTATATTAGGCATGTTTGTTACAAAAAAGAGACTATCTTATTATTATTACTGTTATTTTAACATTTTTCGTTTTATATGTAAAGATATTTTTCGGACGAAGTTCACAACGGCTATTTACATTGATGGAATTATTGCTATATTGCCTTAATTCACTTTATTGTTGAGCAATCAAAGGTTAAATATTCAGGGTGGTCCAACCATAATTTACAATGTTAATTGTGAATAAAACAAAAAGTTTTTAGAGAATAATCTGAATTTTTTTTTATTATTATATAGAAGGATCTATGACAACTATGCGTGAGACAAAATATCGGCCAAATGCTCGTCGCGGCTTCGATTGCATACCTTTGTCCTATGGTCCATATTTTCAATGCCTCTGAGACATAATTGAGATGCAATGTCCTTAAAGTGTCATATTATCTAATCCTTTAGCTCTTAATTGTTCTTGGCTTATTGACGTACACTTTTTATTTTAAATATTACCAAAGAAAGAAGGCCAACGATGTCAAATCATATGATCGTGACGGCGAGTTAGCATGGACATTGAATTTCTTGTGCAGAAGAGCCATTGTTGCGTTGGCCTTGTGACACATTCTTTTGGAACTACTTATCGTCCAGGTCCATATCCTCAATTTCTGGCAAAAAGAAATCCGTTATCAGCTCGCGATAGCAAACACGATTCACAGTAACTGCTTGGCGATGATGCCGCCTGGCCATAAACCGCACCAAGCATGCATGCACAGGCGTTTTCACATTTCCTACAGAGCCGGTTTGCTAAAATTTGCACACAAATATCCCGATTGTGGACCAAAAAAATCAAGATGTGCACAAAATGTATTTTTGATTTGAACGCCCATTTTCGTAAAAGGCTTCAGCAATCTTAACGCGCTGCATGCTGTACCTCTCCATGGTTGAATTTGGCACTGATACCAAGAAATGACAAATTAATTTAGGCAAAAATTTGTCGTTACGGTGTGACTCACAGTTAACATCGTGCATTATGGTTAGACCAGCCTTAAGTAATAATAAACCTTAAAATTATTCATACACAAGGATATTCGATAATGTAAAAACTACAGTAGAATCCCGATAATTCGTAATCGCAAGGGACCGGCCATTCCTTACGAATTATAGGGGTTTCGATTTAACGGGGTTAAAATAAAATAAATACGAATAAACGTGGTTTTTCAATTTATTTACTAAAACGATAAAAAAAACATAAAAAACAGTTGTTAAAACTAAAATATATTAAAATTCTATATAAAAATTATGTATGTAACAAACTGATCTTAAGAAAATAAATCCACACACAAGCAAAAACCCACGCAAAAATAAAATAGTGGTAAACAAAAAATCATTCTTTCCATGTTTTTGTTGTTTTTATTACGAATTATAAGTGGTAGTAAGCAAACAATTACGATTTATAAGAGGTAAAGAAGATTTTATTTGAAAAAAAATTACGAATTATCGAGGGGACCAAAATGTATGGAAAATTTACGAATTAACGAGATTTTTTCAAGGGACCGACAGTTTATTACGAATTATCGGGAATTACGATTTATCGGGGTACGAATTATCGGGATTTGACTGTATTACTTTTTTCTTATTCGACCTTAATTATTTAAATTTATATTAGTTTGTTTAAGTTTGAGTTCGTTTTTATATACAAAATATGAATTTTATTAATTTTTTTTTTTTTTTCAAGTAAAATTAATATTTTTATATAAAAAAGACCTTAAGCTTAAACAAATTAATATACATTTTAATAATAAAGTCGAATAAGAAAGAATTTATATCAATAAAAATAATTTTTGCAAGAAAGCGCCAGTTTTTACACTGCACCTTTTTCCTTGATGTTTTTCAAATTATGAGTTAACATAAATACGTTTTCCCATGCCTTTAACATAAGCTGAGCAATAAGCAATATTGCTTTGTTATTCTGCCGACGTTATTGCCAACTGGCTGAGATATTTATCTTTAGTGTAGACCTAGGGTAAGGAACTTAACATAAAGAAAAATGTAAAAATGATTAAAAGGTTTTGTAAGAGGATTTTGTACAATTGTACAGTTAAGCCTAGAACAGACGGTAAAACGTAACAGCAACGAAACTGCAACTCCTAGTTATTTTTGAGTTTTGACTCCTTTGAGAGACCATATATTACGCGACCATTTTGAAACACCTTTTAAATCAGTTCCATTGAAACCGGCGTGTAGGAAACCCGTGTTTGCGTTTCATCTGTTCTCAAAGGAAATTGAAATGATTGTAATAATTTCTTAACATTGTGGTACAACATAGCTTGCGTAGTGTATTGAAAATGATTGAATCGGGTTTCAGACCAATAATTACAAAAGGGTTTCGTTGTAGTGGCGTTTTACCGCCTTAAACATAATTTTGAACTGTAATTTCTATAACCGTTTAAGTGGATTTTAAAACTAATTTTAAAACGCCTTCAACAAAATATCGGAAATAAGTCAATTAGTTTTCAAATTGATACAATTTTCCACATAGTTTAAAACTATATTTCTTAAAACTTTGTGATATGAAATGGTTGCAAATTTGCTAACTCTTTTGCCACTTATACACATATGATTTGCTTTTTACAAACACAAATTCTGATTATTCTTTATATTTATTATAGAAAATAGTGATAATATTTTGGTTACATCAAGTATCGATTTTCTTTATAAAAACATGATATTCTTTCAGACAATGAAATGTTATCGAAAATAAAATGGGCGAAAAAGGATAACAATCTTAGATCACCAAGGAAAGTTTTTTATGGCACATTCCATTTTTTTTTTGTAATTTTTGCTATTTCTTCAATTATTTGGTTAAAAAGCCATTTTTGGTCCAGCATGCCAAAAAATGCTTTTTTTTTAACAACCTAGAATAAATTTTTGAATAAGCTTAGGGAATATGAGGTAGAATCTTACGAAATGCTAAATGAATGTTGTAAAAATCGGACGTAAAAAGTGACTTAGTGTACACAAAAGCGCACTTGTAATGAATCTGCTCAAGTCTCTTGAAATTAAAAACAAAAGGACTTTCTATAAATGAAAGCTTAGACTTAATTGACAGTGCTAAGGAAAATATTAATAAAAATTCTGTGCAAGCCGCCTTTTTATATCTTTTTTAAAATGCATACCTAAGCCCTTATCAATCTCGTACAAAACTCCGTAAGTTACGCGTTATTTCTGATTAATCAATTTTTAAAAACTGTTTTAATCGATTTTCTCTAAAAGTGGACTACTCATATTTTAATGAAAGTGAGACGGATGGATTTGTTGACAACCTTTCTCCATCTGAACTATTAGTTTTCAAATATGCTCCAGTTACATCTTGCAATGTTGAAAGACTGTTTTCCATTTATTGAACTCTTTTATGCCAAAACAGGAGATTTTTTAGGGTGGTTTTGTAGACTAAAAAATTTAAATTTGGGACATAAGTCAAAAGTTTTCCGGCAACTCTGGGTGTTGTTGTCCTTCATTAAAAAAAGAGAAACATAAATAAGGTTGCCAACTGTTTACTTACCTAAAAATTTATTTTTAAAAAGCACCATAATCAAAAAAACTATAACATTTTTAAAAGTTTGTAATTTTTAAGTAATTTTTCATAAATTTATAACAAAATCAAAACAAAATCATTTAAAATAATGAAATTTTATATAAACAACGTTTCAGTTATATTATTTTTCTTGATCTTTTATTAATATAAAAAAAAATATTTAAAAATATATACTTATTAAACTTTTTTTTTTTATATATTTGTTTCGTTAAAATTGAAAATATAAAAAAATAAATCCAAACAAATTATAATCAATAAAGTTATGTCACATCTATATGTGTTGGAGTATAACGGCTCCATTAAGTTGTCATTGTGCCTGGAACACCATTTATAACCAATACACTCAGCCCAGTCTACAAGAAGCGTTATCAGAAAATCTTACAAAAGGATACGATCTTAGTTGAGTATGTATATAATTTTTTTTCTTTTATATTTTGATTTTTTTTTATCATTTTTTGTTCAATAAATATAATCACCCCTATAATGTAAGTCGTTGTCGATGTCGAAGTAAATGTTAAGTTGTCGCATCAAGTTGATGACTAACTACATCACTTCGACGTTAATTTGGTATTCTAAAGGAAAGTTGTGTCGACGTTTAAAAAACTAAAAGTGAAAAAAATAAATTAAAAATTAAGTATTTTTCTTAACGGCTTTAGTTCTTCAAGTGTTATTCCGTAGTGGGCATTTTGCCGAAGTGTAAAATGAATTTTTTTTACTCAGGTTTGTGGACTAATTTGAATATTAAGTTTCAATAGTTACATTTTAATAAAATTTCTGTCCCTCACTTCTTTTAAATTTGCATTTCTTATTTTAAACGTACATATTCAGGCGTGTGCTGGAAGTCGAAAACGCAACTTTTGTTAATAAAATTTCTGTAACAAAAGAATTTTATGACAATAACGGCTCATTTTGATACTAATGAAAAGTCATTCACAATGTTGAAAAAATAGTAAAATAATACACCTCAATAGGCAATGTTGCATATATACAACAAACAAAAATCAGTATAAAACGTAAACGAAATTGGTTTTGCGAAAAAAATTAGTAATTGATTATTAAAATATATCCTCATACCTTTCACTCAAACAAATTTCAATAGCTAAATATTGCTATTACTTAAAAAAATAATTTTTTGAAAATTAATTCAAAGAGTGCACAACAAATTTCTACACGCGTGTCACTTGAATGAAATTAATACAAACTTGTTGCTGTTTAGAAAACATATAGTTTTTAAACCGCAAGAATGCTTCGTTGCCAAACTGCAACATCTGGCTATGCTAGCATATATAATATTTTTACACTTACTTTAAGGTAAGGGTATGTTACAGAAATACAACATGACGCTGTAAAGGGATAAACATTTCTCTATTTAACAGAATTTTATAACCAAAATGATAAAAGTTAGATTAAAAGTGTATTAAAAACAGCTTCCAAATTCCTGCGTTTTACGTTGTCGATTTCCAGCACAGCCCTGATTTACACTCTAATTAAAATGTTTTTTACTTTTATCGTAAAATTTCCTGTCGACTAAAACATAGTCATTTCTACACGACGTCGACTTCAAAGCACCTTAGAAAAAGCCAAGTTGCTGTCAAAAGTATAAATAATGACTAAAGGCCAGTTTACAGTATTATACATTGTATCACTGATGGGATTTATGGTACAATTGTACCAAATCGGGTACAATCGAAACTTTTTTGGTACACTGGTACAATTCATTCCTTTTTTGGTACAATTAACCCTTAAATGCGCAACGTCTTGTAACTTAATGAAAAAAATATATTGAACGTAAATAAGAAAAAAATTAAAAACTGCGGTTTTTATTTTTTAAATTTTTTGTTTTGTTGTAGTTTTATTAAGGAAAAACTGGTTGTATCTTAGAGATACACTGCGCACTCCACACACAAAGAGAAACGCATTAATGAAAGGATTTTTTAAGTGCAGTTTATTTTTAATATGAATAAAATTCAAAATTACTGTGATTGTATTAAATTAATAAAACTAGGACCACGAGGGGAGTTAGGGGGCAATTTCTGCCTCTCCGAAACTATGCAACAGAATTTAATCCCTACTTATATGTATACATTAGGTATACATTTTGTAAGAAATAGGATCACGGGGGAGGTAGGGGGAAATATCTTCCTCTCCAAAACTATCTAACAGATTCGAATGAAATTTAAATCAAATAAATCCCTATTTAGATAGGCACATAAGCTATGAATGTTTTACAAAAGGGGACTACATAAAGGGGGAACGTAGTAGCAGAAGCCGGGTATCCGCTAGTTCTAAATACATCTAATATCTTAAAGATTATAATAATTCCACTAACCTATCATTATTATTTGACCAATAGTCTCTCGAGTTATGTAGGTTGAAATATCTCATATTATGTAAAATACCAATTATCTTTCGCAATTCTAAAACATTGAAGGATCATCTTTCGTAGCAAATCGCAAAGTTTCCTCAATTATATAATTTTCCAATCTCTCAGGTAATTAGTAACGACAAGCCTGATACGGAGTAACTAATGATTTGATATCATCAGGCAGAGAGCTATCGCCCTTGCTGACTGACGAATTGCATATTACCCTGTTTTTTTTAGATATTTTTTTCAATTGCAGAAGCTTTTGGATCGAGGAAAACATTTTGAAATTTTGAGGAAAGTAAATCAAATGACGTTGGACTTGATGGTAAGGCCTGTGAGTGAATTGAGCACTGATTAGCTGCCGACTCTTGTAAGCTCGCAGTTGAGGAACTGGATGCAGTAGGATTTGATAATAAACTATTTCTGGAAACGCGGGATAGGACGAAGGTATCCGTTCCCAAATTTGGTACTAGGGTTTTTGAGGTACAAAATTGTACGTGGCCAGGATACAGAAGGGTACTAGCCTTAGCAGGTACTTATCGTGCAGCTACAGGAAAATGTATTGGGCTTGAGAAAATATTCAGCCATGTCACAGAGTACAAATCCGTTCGGAATCGAAGAAAACCTATTTGCTTATTGATAGAAAGTATATTTTGATAGTTTTTCGGCTTTTCTGATAGAGAAAACTCTCATTCCGTTCATAAAAACCAAAATACGGAATGAATTCCGTTTTCGAACGGAATTGTACTCTGTGACATGGCTGATTATCATCGTTCATAAATGCAATAAAAGAGTCATGAACTAACTCTAACGATATTTTCCGATCCTTTCTCCGGATCAAAGTCATTATCAATAAGGAAAACATTTTAATTTTTAGAGGAAACTGTTTTTTGGAATTTAAATTTCATCGTCACTATTTTTATCAGTGCAGTCATAAGGAAATTCTGCGCTGTTTCAAGAAATTTTACATATTTTATCTTTTGTCATTTTGGATCTACCAATACGTCTGAACGCATTCATATTCATATCGTTACCTAAAACGCAAAAGGCCATTAATTAAAGATCGACTTTATCATTGATTCTGATGTATTGCATCAACACAAATGTGTACAAAACATTTTAGTATTATATGGTAAACACTAAAAGGCCAAACTAAGAGTTCCCATAATGTGCAACATTGTCAAAGCAACTGGTAGGTTTTACAAGAAATATAGAAGACAAATAAATTATAAATAGTTTAAGGCAATACTTATCCTGTAAAATGTTCAAAATGTTAGATAAGACCTTTTGCATTTAAGGTGACGATATTTGTAATTATAATTATAATAAAAAAAATTTAAGTAGCGAGCGAAAAGAACTTATGTCAAATGACTTAACAAGAAGAACGCACAATACAAACAGTCTACATAGAACAATAACAGCCAACATTCCTAATTTGTGTGGAATGCGCAATGTGTCTTTTAAGATACAACCACTATATACGATTTTTTGACGAAAGTATAAATCAGACCGCATTGAAAATTTCTGTATGGTTTAAGAACACTATTTTAATCAGCATATATTTTTCTGGAGTAAATTCGTGAAGAAATAATGCAAATAAAATTGGGTAAAACTAAGCTTCATTTATAAAAGTACGAATTTTGAAATTTTGAATCTACGGCTCTGTATTTTTCAGAAACGATAAATTTTTGATAACAAAATTAATCCAGCATAAAAGAAAAAAGTGTTGTTAGTGGTAATCAGCAAATTTTTTTTTAGTTTTTTTAATAATTGTGTAAGTAGCAGCAGTTTTATTGGTTGTATCTTTAAAGATACAATGCGCATTTAAGGGTTAAATTATTTCTTTGAAATGGATTAACTCCCTTTGCTTTTCGATAATAAAATTTTCAATACCTTGTCTCCAGCCCTGACCAGAACTACCAAAAATTGCACAATTGTTAATTTGTGTTCATGATATTCAGGTATTTATCGAAACTGGTACGGATATTGTTTTACCTTATTTTTCCAATAATTTTAGATGCTCCCACCAAAAAGCGAAACAAATTGACAAACAAGTTTAAGTTCAATTTGTGTTATAAGATTATTTCTGCAAAACAGTGGAAGAGACAGTGTAAATTTCGAATGCACTAGGAGTAATTTTAGAAAATTGAGTTTTGTACCTGACCTTATTAAAATTATCTTTTAAAAATGTTGTTCATATAAATATTTAAAAACAACCTCTTGTTCTTGTAATTGAATTTACTCAAAGGTACACGTACAATAAGCCTACTGAAAATGGTAAGAATCAGTTGATAATTTCAAATAGCCCCTATAAAAACTTCATTCCGGAATAGTGTTGATATTTTTATTAACTTTAGGCCAATTTTATTGTAATCTGTCCATATTTGAGGATAACTTCCATACAATTACTTCTCTCGGAAATAGCTTTTAATGCCATACCTTCCTTATAAATATTGGTATTGACATGAAAATTGGCTAAAATAACTTTTACGAAAATTTTGGTACAATTTATGATACTTTGGTACAATTTTTTCAATGAGGCGGCACAATTTAAGAATTGTCAGATCACAACAGTGCTTTGTATTAGTACATGTCAAAAACTCAAGTAATATCAGGGTTGCATTTTATTTCATGTGTGAGTGTTTATGAGTGATGGTGTGAACACAAACTGTTATGTTAAATTAGATTTTTTGACAGTCGCAACAAAACTCATTAGATTTCTATCTCACAAATTATTATGGAATACGTAAGACTTGCAAAATAGTGTAAACTAGGCTTTAGAAAATAAAATTATTTTTCTGTTGCCGGCGGAATGCGGCATAGGTTATGCCTGCAGACGTTCTACTGGTAAACACTATTTGCCAATTTCATTATGTTCAGGCACATTTTTAGATCCCAGCTATCAAAAATATCTTACTGTTTTTGATATTTTGTAAAGTTTTTTGCTTCTCCTGTAAAAAAAAAAATTAAAATTAAATTACGACCGTTTTAAGGTGACGATATGTATGTAGGCTGCGTGTTGCTTGCAGCCCAACAATTTTACTTTTATTTAATTCTAAGCGCACGGTCTTAATTGGGCTATTCACAAGTTGTGCTATCAAGCCACAATAATATTTTACAATTGTTTAAAAAAAATATTGTTGTGTTTGAAACAAAATAAAAATTTTAATGATGTGTTCATTATTTCGTTGTAACTGTACATTAGAAATATAAATTATAAGCGCTTGCCCAAAGCAGTCATATATATTTCTTGTAATTATTTTAAGACATATGACCAGGGAAACCAGAAATATGCAATTGCATGTTTTTCCTTGTGCGACTAATGAAGACAGAATCCATATATTTATATGTTGTAGAGCTTTTTATGAATTTTGGCATCGATTTGTTAGTGCATATTTACCGTTTGCAGCATTTTTTTTGGCATATTTTAGTTAAAAGAGCCTTTTTGCAGCATTTTTTACACTTAGCGCATATTTTGCCTTTTTAATGCATATTTTTATACATATTAAATTTTTTTAGTTGCCTACAATCGCAGCAAATAAAAAAAATTTTTTTTCCAAAATCTGTTACTTCAATTTCGACATCTACATTTAATTTTTAATCTAAAATTGTAATACAAAGCAGGTTGTCATTAAGGCTAAATGTTATGCGATTTGTATCTAGACCAATCTTTTAGTATTCTGGTCGACTCAGAATCACTTTTTTAAGTGATCTAACGATCTCTATCCATCCGCCTGGCTGGTTGTCTGTCCATGTTAGCCTTGTGCGCAGAGTACAAGTTCCAAGTTTGTAGATAATTTCATCAAATATGGACGAAGTCTATGCAAATGGTGAGAATCGGTCTATAATTTCACATCCAAATTAGACTCTTTGTGTCCGCAAGCTATCTAATTACGGTGGTATTTAAATTTAATTCATGCCAAAAATATTTTACTTCAAAATAAATTATTTTCGAATCGGTTCACATATGCTCAAAGCTCCCATCCTTAACTAGCTTTATATTCCTTTTAAATGTTAACTTTTTTAGTTTTTGACAATAAAAAATATGTATGTATATTTTTTACATCATTAATCAAAAAATAATTTTTGAAATTCGTAAAAAAATAAATTTATTCCGAATCGCTAAAATCCGCCAAAAATTAAAAAAAAGTAGCCATGATATTTATTATGTTTGATTTTTATTTAGAACAGTGATAACCACTCCATAGACTCGCGAGCCAGTCAATAATCGTATTTTTCACACAGACACGGTCGGCAATTCACATATACATTATTACAACCAAGGCCTATCCAATAGGTCTGCTTACTTCTACAACAATACAACAATACAAAAAACAACAGGCATTTTGTTTGTGTAAAATTCCACGCCGTTGTCAAAATCTTACGACTACATAGGGTAAACAAAAGGAAAAATGTGATTTGTGTCCATGTATGTGTGGCAAAAAACCGAAAACATAAACAAAAATACACATGTATAGGGAAAATGTAAACAACTTTTGACATCGTTGAGGAAGAAACCAAGAAAACATCTGGCTTCTTGCGCAGACCTATTGGATAGACCTTGATTACAACTTTGTTCGTTTCAAAACATCAGACTATCATCAGTCTCTGCGACCGCACACAAGCACATAATCACCCTTATTGTGTTTGGCGTATTTAAAATTCGCCTACGACTGTTTGGTAATAGATTAAAGAGAACGTGAACTTTTTTCCTTTAGTCTATTACCAAACTGTCGTAGACGTATTTTAAATACGCCAAACACAATAAGGGTGAATATCTTTGTGTGCGTGCGTTCGGGGCTTACTTAGTTTGGGGCTTGGTTATCACTGATTTAGAACAAAGTAAAAATGATTAGTGAAGACAAAAATGGAACATTGCACTATAAAATAGGTAAAAGTAGTCTACTTAAAGCAGCAAAGAAAGAATTTTTTGGTTGCAGTAGTAATATTACATATGGGCATTTCCTGGGGTCACGAACGCTTTTGATGTACAAATAATATAGAAAACAAAACTTTTCCTAGCATTTTTTTCTATTCGATAGCATTTGGGTAGCTCTATGTTTAGTGCAAAAGATGGATTTCATCGAGTTTAAGTTTTCATAATAAGAGGTATAAACGTGTGGTTACGAACGTACGCAAAATAGAAGTCAACTTTGACTAACAATAGTGAAGTGTAAAAATCTGCGCAATGGAACGGAATATTCAAAAGTGATTACTTGATTTTAAAAGTGTATTAATGTAGGTCTCCATCCAGTATTTACAAAATAAAATATCTGTCTTGGTTTTTGTTTAATTGGCTTATTTACCGGTCGCGAACGGACGGATCGCGAACGTACGATTTTTCCATATGTTTTTTTATTATTGTGGTGATAATTTTCCCATAAATGTCTTCAAATTTCCTTAACCTTCCTTGCATGAAAAAAAAATATGTAAATATGTCTTTAGAAGTATAAAATTTAGAAAAATATAAAATTTTCCAGTTTCCAGCCCAATTTCCTCAAGTAAAACAGCTGAGATATGCTATGAAACCATTCCAGCCCAATTTCCTCAAGTAAAACAGCTGAGATATGCTATGAAACCATTCTTTACAAAGACTTTTTTATAATACTAAACAATAAAAGACGATGATGACATTTTATTTTTTCATCCTGGTAGACCATTCTGGGGAAATGCCCATATCTAAAAGGTTTGCACTTCACCGTCAAGGCTCCTTTCTTGTCTTCTTTTTTCGAATACCTAATATAGGGAATTAAATTTGTTCATCGAAGGTACAAAAGAATGGCATCATGTAGTATTTACATTCATATAATTTATAACTCGAAATAACGTGTCAAGCAGTTCGAATGCATTCTACTTCGAAGGCGAGTTTTAGTGGAATTCATTATTGAAAATATTCTTTTAACACCGGCATTACTACTTGGAACTACCAGCATATAAAGTACAGCCAAAGCAAGTTTTTTTAAAATGGTACGTACTTGCCGTATCGCTATACTTAGATATAAAATTTTGGCTAAAACGTAGGAAAAACTAATTGTGTACTATAGATGTGGGCTTTCTGCACTTGTAGGTTTTTCTTGAACTGAAACGGTTTTATAAAATAAGTCCAAGATTTTTATGCGTAGGAAAAACTAATTGTGTACTATAGATGTGGGCTTTCTGCACTTGTAGGTTTTTCTTAAACTGAAGCGGTTTTATTTTGTTTTTAAAGATTTTCTTTTCATTATGTTCCCCAAACGGAAATAAAAAAATACAGAATTAATTCTGTTTGTAACTGCCCTCTTATAACATTTTCAATCTGCAAAAATGACTTTACAATTCTTTACTCTCCACTTGAGTTTTAAGACTAATTTATGTTATAGTTATAAAGTAGGTCAGCCATTTTTTTTATACAAACATATAAATGTACATATTCACAACACTGACCCGAACATCGTTGCCAACCAAAACCATAAAATAATAAATTAATTATTGACAACATCGTTTCCATAAATGGTTACTTACTTACAAACTGACATGAACTTTTACAAAACATTCCTACATTTACACTTACCGTTATCCTTTTGACTGCAATCACTATCCTTTTGAGAATATAAACCTTTAATTAAAATAAAGGGGGTACTAGTTAGGTACAATAGAAAAAGAGAAAAACACGAAAAAAAAATTACAAAAAAGAAAAGCTAAAACAAAAACGTATACAATTAAAACGGAAAGAGTGCTATATTCGGTTGTGCGGAATTTAGGATATACTAAACTGAGAGTTGAAATATTTCCGGAGTGAGCTTTTTATGGAGCCTATGTTCAATTAATCCTCGTCCATATTATGAAACATTTTATGCAAAAACTTTTTCAGTTCTCTTTTGAAACTGCATTCGTGCTAATGCAATGAAATTTTTGTTTTGCATAAAGCATTTAGGTATTCTGTATGTTTTCTCTCTTTTGCTTCCATTCAATAACAAACTCACAAACGAAACAAAGTACACTTTTTCATATTTTTATTCCGTTTTTATTATCAAACTCAAATTTTTCGCAGCAAATGTTAAATGTAATGTATAATATAAACCGATCTTAACAAAAATTTCCTATGAAACTATGACACATAAAATTTTACTACGAAATTTTGATAGTGTAATTTCTAGTCATATAAAACGAATTTATGTAAAATCTTATGTCAATACGTGCATTCTACCAAAATTTATGGTAGTTTTGTAACAAAATTACTAATTTTTTAAGAAGGTTGATTTGGTCCAATTGCGTTGGATTTTAATTCCAAACTGTTTAGGAGAACTAGAAAGAATTTGACACCAATATGTACTGTTGTTTTTTTTAATAAGTTTGAAAGTGAGCTTGATTTCTATAGAAGGTCAGACAGACGGGCATGGTTAAATCGACTTTACCCCCCGATTCCACATGCAAGTGCAAGTTCGAATAACTCAATACACTCACACGTTTTCACTTACATTCACACAATTTTTGTACTTTTTGCCAATCGGCTGTTTCCTCGATTTTTCGTTGATACGTATACACTACTTGCAAGTAATTACTTGCATGTAGAAACGTAGGGTAAGGTACGTTCACACGTAACAATTGTTTGACGAAAAACTCGAAAAAGGCGTCATCACTTAATTGAATTAGGTGGCATTTATACGATGTCTGTTCAGACACGTCTAACAAACACGTTTGTTTAGTTTGTTGACGATCGGTTTAGAGAAGTAAAAGAGGTTGCCAAACAGACAAAACATGTCTGTATAGACATCGTTTAAATGCCGCATTAACTTGAACTTGCTTTTGAACAATTTTTGGTTGATTTAAGCCTATAGTACACGGAATGTAAAAAGCAACAAGCACATGTGATTCTGACGTAATTTTGTCGTCATCACACAACACGAACTTGCTATTGTGGCTTTGTAGTGACGTCAAAATTACGCCAGAACCACATGCGCATGTGGCGTTTTACATTCCGTGTACTATAGGCTTTACTCAACTTCATTACTGAAAAAGTTGTTGAATATAATAAATCAATTGTTAAAATCTGCTTGATCTAGCAAACCTTATACAGAATCAAAGAAATTAATAATTAAATATTGGTTACGTGTGGGGTGTCAAATTTTGTTTTGTGTGGCCAAAGCTTAAGAGTTACTTACTCAAAGATACGGAATGACAAACTTAGTATACCTACCCTCTTCACAACTTGTTGTGGAGGGTATAACAAATCTGTGTTGCCAGCTTGTATTACACACAACTACACAGTGATTTATACGGTAAGCAAGTTGGGAAAAATGAGTACTGGAATACACACAGTTGTATTGTGAGAGTTATTGGAACGGTGACACGAATATGTCAACGACCACAATTATATGGATTATTTAATGAAAACAAAAGGAAATTATTTAAAATTGTATACATCTTTGTATGTGAGTATTATTTAATTTTAATGATGTACTACAAAAATGATTTTATTTCGAAATGTTCATGTTTGATTAATTATACCCACACCACAATAGTGGAGACGGTATTATGCATTTGTACTAATGTGTGTTATATTTTAAAATATTGGTCCTAGAACAACCTTATACCAATCGGAGTTACTTTCTGAGTCGATCCAATGATGCCCGTCAGGCTGGCAGGCTGGCTGTCGGCGTAACCTTGTGCTCAAAGTACAAATACCTTTTGAAGAAAATTTGATGACATTTGGTACATATGTAGGTTCTAATTTTCACAACGACCAAGCCTACTGAAAATGGGCCGAATCGGTCCATAATTTCATATTGCCCTTATACAAGCTGCTTTAGCTGGAGTAGGGTCTTTGTGTCCACTATCAAACCAATTTTAATGAAATTAAAAACATAGATAGACACATAAGTTTTGCATTTTTTAAAAAATAGGACTACGAGGGGAGACAAGGGGCAATTTCTGCCTCCCCGAAACTATCCAATATTCGGCACAAAGAACTTTTACATGATTATTAACCTCATAACATAACTTAAGGTGGGTCTACTATTGCCCATGGGTCCTTAATAGGGTACACTCGCAAAAACTGTTTTTAAATACTGTGGTGTAGGGTATCATATCGACCCCTAACAGCGAAAATAATGTAAGCGCCAAAAATCAAATTTTACAGGAGAGAGCTTTTTTGTTTTATTTTATATTAATTTTGTATGAAATTTGTCGCTTACACTATAATTGTTTTTGCTATAAAATCGTAACGGTACATTATGTGACCATGATATTTTAGGAGATGATGCAAGAGTTGCCAATAAAGTCATTTATTAAAAAAAACGAAAATTGAAAATCATGTCGCTTACGTTATTTTCGCTGTTAGGGCTCGATATGATCGGGCTTGTCCGACTAACTTTCTTACTTGATTTCTATTTCCTTGGTGTTGAAAAGAGTGTTGTGTTTTTGAGCCTGAAGCGATTCTAGGAATAAAGTGGGCATAAAGTAGGATTTTTTAAACTTTTAAAAGATTTTATTTCTAAAAAGTTAAAAAAAAAAAAAAAATTGTGCAAGTGTCTAGTTAGGAAAAAGTCAGATCAATTGGGAATGTATCTCTTTACGTTTTAGTACAAATACAGAACATTCTATTCAATACAGAACAATTAAAGGGTTTCCACTAAGAAAATAATTCTATAATACAGAACGGCTGGACACCTCAGTTACATGCGTATGTATATTAGAAACTAAAATTCTTTGATTTCCATCTAACTAAACTTTACAGGAACTTTGTTTCTTCAAAAACATTTTTCTAAACTATTTTCATAGTTTGCAAGTATGTTTTATTATAAGAAACGATGTATTTAAGTATATAGAATAGATACTTTTACCAAGTTAATTTAACTTGTAATAATTTGTTTACCACAATTTCACTAAAGAAAAGAATGTTGACAAAGAAAGTCAAAATATTTTATGCGTTCACAAGTTACTTATTAATACAAAGCTGCCATCATATCGTACTAAACGAACAATCTTAAAAACTTTGTTTTATTTTTTTTTTTTTTTGCATAGTAAGTGCTTTCGGAAGCAAGTTTATTGGTATTCGGATTACAGATTATACTTTTTTTGTATGTCTTTTTTTCTCATATTTTTGCCATTTTATTTTCTTCTTTTATTTCTGAAACATACAAAATGTTTGCACAAACGTGAATAAATCTTGCATAAAGAAAGAAAAAAAACCTAACCAACAAAAAATAATGTAAACCTAATTAGTTTCAAGGTTTTTAAATAGAACAGCCGCAAAAAAACTACTTTGACACTAACATGTCACAGAGCAATGTGTTATACAAGTATTTAATGGGTTTTGTTGGCATTTTTTTGTTTCTTCTTCCGTTCATTTCATTTTTTTTTTTGTGTTTAATATACTACTGGATGAGCAGATGTTAGTTGGGAATAAATTCGATTTTTTAAAGGAATACGATAATATTTTTTAAAGACTAATCATTTGTAAAAGTCCCCAGTAAAAAATGTGCTCCAAAAGGAGCAGGTTTTATGTATGAATTCATGCCTCAAATCGCTTCAAACGTGCTGATGGGATGCCTGATTTTTGTATGGGGTATTCCCGGTTCGGAGGACTATTTTGTGCTGACAATAAGCGCTTCTTTTAACACGCGAAAAAGGAACTCCTAAAGTGCTTTTTTAAGGGCTAACTATATAAACATATTCATTAATGTTTTGCTTTTACTTGGTTAAATGCCTTTTTTCAATCATTTGCTCTTCGGTTGAATAAAAAAAATCAGAAGAATTTGATTTGCATTCAACTGGTGCAACGTGAATTGAACTACAGGTGGTGTCGAAATGCCATCGGATTTTAACAGTTCGAACGACTTTGTTTTGGTTTGTTATTACTTTGTTAGTAATGGTTGTCATTTCGAGCCCTAAACACTAACAATGCAATGCAAAAACCCCTATTTCGTTTTTGGCTTTTTGTAGTATCGACACTACCTGTAGTTGAATTCGTCTTGAACTGGTGTATTCAACTCAATTGCACGACCACTTGTAAAGTGTAGGAGCCGCATAAAAATATTAGCTAAGTTTAGGCCAGTGTTGCCCAAAACTCTTGGCTTATGTCCCCAAAAAAATGCCCATTTCAAACCAATTTTGGACCAAAATTGTAAACTTTAATTCAATTAATCAGTTTATAATTATACCCACACCACAATAGTGGAGAGGGTATTATGCATTTGTGCTGATGTGTGTAACGCCTTAAAATATTGGTCCTAGACCCACCTTTAAGTATACCGATCGACTTAGAATTACTTTCTGAGCCGAACTAACGATGTCCGTCCGGCTGGCTGGCAGGCTGGCTGACAATTTTAAAGATAATTTCGATAAAGTTTGGCTCATAGGTTCTTATTGGCACAAGGACCAAGCCTATTGAAAATGGGCCGAATCGTAGGACCACGAGAGCAGAGAGGCGGAAATTTCTTCCTCTCAGAAACCATCAAACCGATTTTAATAAAATTTAAAACATAGATATATCCCTATCTATGTGGACACAAAAGCTATACAGTTTTTCAAAAATAGGACCACAAGGGGAGGTAGCGGGCAATTTCTGCCTCTCACAAACTTTCAAAGCGATTTGAATGAAGTTTATGTATATAAATTTAATTTAATTAAATACTGTGGTGTAGGGTATCATATGGTCGGGCTTGACCGACTATACTTTCTTACTTGTTTTTAAAATTAAAATATTTTTATTTTATATATTGACATGTCCGATTCTTATCATAAAAAACAAGTGATTGAAATTTGTTGTCATGAACGTTCTATGACATTTTCTTTTCTCAGAGAAAATCGAGTTTTTGAAAGAAAAATCGATACTTGGTTTAAACACGCAATCAGTGTTGTTAACTTAGCAATTGTGCCAAATGACATTTACACAAAAAAAAAAAAAAAAAAAAGATGATTAAAACTTTTGTTATTCAAGTTTCGAATAGTCGCGCATCATTTAAAAATGACGGTCAAAACTTAAACAACTAACCGAAGAGCAAGAAATAGTTCCAAAGATTTTAATAGAAAAAAAATAATGAAAAGTTCTTTAAAAATTGAACATTAAAATTCCTTGTCTAAAACGGCCAAAGAAATTACAGATTAAAATCGCTTTACAAAACATGCTTATCAAATAAAAACCTTAAAAAAAAATTTCTCATTTTTCTATTTGTTAAAATCCTTAACTTTTTGGGAATAAATATTTCATTTTTAAAAATAATATAACCAAAAAAATGTAATACTCTAACACTTTGCAAAAATACCCACCAAAGTCCCACTTTCAAAAATCTATCCCCAAATAAGTGTTAAAATCACCAATTTGGGGACATATCACAATGGTTGAGGCTGCCAGATGATTGAATATAATATATAATTGTATTTAATAGAAAAAGTCAATCAAAAGCAAAAGCTAGAATTAAAAACAAACACCCCTATCGTGAATAACAAGTGAAATTTTTGTTCCCATGAAATTTTCATTCCCCTCGAAGGGAAAAAAGCAATCGTGAATCTCATGTGAAAAATTTTTCACGCTATCAGTTCCAGTGAATGTAAAAAAGAAGAAAGATTAAAATCAATGAAATTTTTGTCCAAAAATATACACGTGTTTTAAAGAAAAGCTAAAATAATAAAGCAAAATATTTAGTATTGGAAGGATGGTTTAATTACAACGTTAGTTTTTTTCACTTTTTAAATTTTATGCCACCACGCTTCGAAAGCTTCAAAAAATCCGCAGGCAATCGACCTGTTGTTTTGCATTATGCTGACCAATATATCGGTTTGTCCCTTATTACCGGATCTGGCCCTTAATATTCGATTTATAGGAGGAACTATTTACATAAATGATCTGTTCCCTAGCAAAAGTAAACTGAAAAAATCTAAGGGAAATGTGAACAAATTACAAGGGCATAAACTTTTCACGATAAGGGGAATTTTTTCCCGTGAACATTTTTTCAGGTTATTATTCTCAATTGAATTACCTTTTTTCATGGGAGTTTTTCATGATCGCAAATATGTTAAAAGGGAAATAATTGCGAGGGAAAAATTATTCACGATAGGGGTGAATCATGATTGTATTAAAAACTTCTATAATTTTATAAATGTCATACTAATTTTATTTGTGGGATAGTTAAGTTTGTTTTTTTTTATCGTCAAAGTTTCTTTAATAAAATCTTTTGAAAATCTTGTTAGTACGCTCAGCTTTTCATAACACTGTTTTTATTACAATTTATTTAGTTGTCATACCAAATTAATTGTAAACTTGAAATTCTTCTAAAGTGTATCCTAAGGCGGCGAATTCACACCAGGTAACCTAAGCTTGCTTCGTAAGCAACAGCTGATAACTAACTATGTGTCACAATTGTATACCGTTCTGGTGGTTCTGGGGATCTTACATAAATTCTATAATTTTCACTTAGAATTACGAAATTTAAAACGTTTTTAAATTATTACATTTCAAAACACAGTGTTGTATTATTTTGACACAACGTTAAAGTATTTTACAGTGTTGTATCCGTTTTTTAAATATGGCCACCTTGTATAAATTCGCCTCGGTGTATCCAGAACTGTGTTGCAAAATAGAAATTTTGAAATGGTACTGAACTTCAACTAAAAGAGTATATTTCCCACCAAATGGTATTTAAAAAAAAAAAAAACAATAATTTATGAAAATAAAAGGAACAAAAAATATTTTATTGGAATTCATTTATCTAAGTATTTAATAGCAAACATTCCTTTGCTTTTTACATCATTTTGCATATGAAAATGTGCGTTCAATTGATGCTCTGAAATGTGGTATCGATAAAATACCAAAAGCAATGTGTGCAATATCAGCAAACATTAGTTTCTTTCTTAATATTGGCTATATTTTTCCAAGAAATTTAATTATATTCAGTTCTGAAATGTTTTATTTCTGAAAGATCCGCTAGAACACGGAATCGAGAATTGATATTATTATAGTTTTCTTTATCAATTGTAAATAACATTAATAACATCAGTATTATGCTATTTCCTGGAGTGAAGCTGATTAACACTTTTAAGGTTTTATGTTTACAACAAAATTTAGTTCTAAATGTTTCGCAAATTGTCGAATAAAACGATTTCGCAGTTTCTTTTACTTTATAAACCATTTTCTTAGCATTGCATGTTTCTATAAATATAGTTTTCATTTAAATTTTCCACTGATATATTATTTAATGCATCCCTTTTTATAATGTTATGTTTAGTGCAAAAGATTGATTTCATCGAGTTTAAGATTTCATAGTAAGAGTTATAAACGTGTGGTCACGAACGTACGCAAAATAGAAGTCAACTTTGGCTGACAGTAGTCAAATGTAAAAATCTGCGCAATGGAACGGAGTATTCAAAAGTGATTAATTTATTTTAAAAGTGTATTAATGTAGGTCTCCATCCAGTATTTACAAAATAAAATATATCTCTTGGTTTTTGTTTAATTGGCTTATTTACCGGTCGCGAACGTACGGATCGCGAACATACGATTTTTTATTATATTACAAGTAAAACAGCTGAGATATGCTATGAATCCATTCTTTTATAAGAACAAAAACAAAAACTTTTTTAAAATACGATGATAATCAACATTTTATTTTTTCATCCTGGTAGACCATTCCGGAGAAATGCCCATATCCCATTCTGGAAAAGCAAAATATGAATACTTGCGTCCACGCTTTGCATTTTAATTTAACGCCTTTAATTATTTTTAGAATACAGCAACATCAATTTTTTAATAAACACATGATAACCTAAGCCTGCTATCCAAATGATCACAACAAAGTTAAAAAGCTCAAAGGATAAAAAAGTACTGAAAACAACGCGGGGGTACTGCGGTATTTTTAATATGAAAAAGTACTGAAAAAAGTACCAAAGTACTGAATTTTTCAACACTGATCCAGAATAGATTTAAATAATGTAACTGGAATCATTACCTTATAGTGTTGATTTAAAAATACACATATTTCTCTTGTTAAACTAAAATAGGAAACGAATATATGTATATAGAATTTATTAAGATTTTTCCGTTTTTTTTTTTTTAAGTAAATGAACACGTTTCAATTTGCTTATTTTACATTACAAGCATAGCCTTTATGTTATTTAGTTTGCTGTTTGATTTTTTTTTTAATTTTGAAATCGTTAAAATCACATTAATGTCATCCGGTTACTTTTAATGTCATCTGGATTTGTGTTTATTTATTACATGGTAATTTTGACAAATATTAATGTTCTCGATTGCATGGTTAAACAGTTTTTAACTGTAAAGATTTTGTATAGAGTTGCTTTACATAAATGTAGGGAAATTTAATAGGAAAATTCTAAAGGAAAAAAATTTCCAAAAATATGCATAATAAAAAATGGGCTCTAAATTTAATTCAAAAGCCTTTTTTTATATCAATAACCACATCTAGTAGCAACACTTATATGCACTAACATACCTACGTGCATCTCGCACTTGATCATAAAGAGGGTATTAACTCAAAATTTAAAAATTTACAGTTGAAGCAAAACAATTTTAAATTTAGTATAAAAGGCAAATGAAAAAGAATTTTTAAACCAACCGTTTCATTAGCAGTTGTTAAAATATATGTACAGCGGGTAGTGATGGTTTTTTGCCAAAAATTGCAAAAATAAAAATGTTGAGTTAATACCATATTTATGATCAAGTGCGATATGTATGAATATACATTATTAAAAAATAAATTTTTTTTATATTTGAATACATTTATTAATAATGATTTTATCTATTTTTTTCTTTTTAGGTAAGTTTGAAAAATAATTTCTTTGGAATAATTAAAAAAGTTTGTAAGTAAATTTCTATTATTTTTTTATTAACTACTAGCATATACCCGCTACTTCGTAAGCGTCTCCTTTTTCTTCGTGGACATATATTTATGCCAAAGCTTATTTTTCTAGGTTTAAACCTGTTTATATTCTAGCATTTAACCCGCTACTTTAGTAGAACAAAAAAGCTAAAGAAAAATATCAAATTTACCGTATTTCCTTTTTTGGGTACTATGTTTTTCCCCCATTAAAGTATCAAAAATATCAGTATTGTAGTGGCAGCCCATAATTAAGTACGAATATGTCAATGAATTGAGGAAAATGTTTTGTGAAAAAAGTGACAAAAATTGCTACGATTTTTACCCCTTAAATGTTCGAATTTCGAAAAAGTACCAAATTCGTAAACGTATTTTTTTAAATAAGTTTCGAATGTGGTATTAACTTTGTTTCTATGTTTATTGGTTCAAAAGATAGATGGGGTGGCAAAAAAGTACTAAAATTCAGAGTTTACTCTCTAATAGGGCCGAATTTCAAAAAGTACCAGACACCTGTCCTTGCATCTCTTTTAGTATTGGAGATATAACGTTACCGAATTTTCAGGTTTTACCTTTTTTACCCCGTGAACATCCGAGTTTTGAAAAATCCCGTTTTAGTGAATCGATTTGGGGAGTGACCAATCGCTAGTCCAACTTTCAAGTTTCTAGGGTCAGCGGTTTGGGCTGGGCAACTCTTTTATATATATAGATTTATAAAATGAATTATTTTTATTTTATAAAATGAATATGGCAGCTCTATATTTACACATTTTAAGTTATTTCGCTATTATGTAATTTAAAGTGATTTGCACTTTAATAAACTTGGCAGCACAAATTGAATACTCTTACAGTTTTTGTAAATTTAAATGCTGAAGCATTTTTAGAATAATTTAAACATTTTGTTGGGAAATTTCTCGCATTTTCATTGCCATATTATGGATTTATTAGAAATATAATAATTCTTTTTCTTCGCTAAACAAATGCCACTTTTTGTATAAAAAGAAATTATTCTTAACACTATACCATCGTCTATTTGCAGTACAAAACAACTTAATTTGTAACATATTTTTGTGGCCGTTTTATGGTTCTTTTGTTATTTTTATCTACATACATATGTATGTACATTATGTATATTTGTTTGCCCACCAAACTTTTTTTGTAAGGTGCATTTTAAAGGTATTTAAAATATGTACATATTTACTACAGGACGGGTAGTATTGCTTTGATAATCAAATTTTTACCTTTATTCGGTCTTTAAGCCAACTAAATGTATATTTTAAAGCAAACAAAAAAAAATAAAATAAAAGAAATATGTATATGTATACGTATACGTATATAAAAAGAATTCAACTAAATTGTTTTCCATGGACGACAGCTAAAATAACAACCGCCCGATTCAACCATCCATAGGGGCTATTAAAGATTACATACTGCTCATACATCATCATCATCGTTATGATGATGGTATACATTTTTTTACGTCTGTTTTTACTCGTCCATATGTAAATTAGTAAACATCATATTGTACACACGTTTACTATTTATTAGATTTACATTGAATGTTACACATTATATACCTACGAATTGTGTACATACTTATACATACATATATATGTAACTAACCTTTCTTATACATATTTATACTAGGGCTGTTTTACAAATAATTGTTGTTTATTGTACTTTTGGGAAAATGTAGTACAAAAAGAAAAAATAAAAACTTTCTCTTAAGGTTGTGTGTGGGTTTTAAGCAAAATTAGCAGTGTCATAATCCAATTAACTTTAATCTAGTAATTACATTAGTAATTGCACTAAAATCTCTTTAATTTTACCAATGAAAAACTTTAGAAGTAGAAAAAGGTGTTTAGGTTGGGTTATAAGTAGATTAATTCTATTCAAACTGTCCGTACATTTATTTCCGAACAAAGACTTCGTTCGCTTAACTTACATACATGTAAAACAGTGACGGGCACACACATACTATCGCATTTATGCTTGTGTTGACGAAATAACAACAAAGCAACAGCCGAACGTACATTGTCACAAAAACACAAAGAAGTTTATAATAGTGTACATGTGTCGACGTCGCACAAGCAGCATTTTTATTCCTATGCACGCGTACATAGGATTTGCAAATGTGCCCGTCACTGATGTAAAACAAATACAATATTTTATCAAGCGAACGAAGTCTGCGTGTGCAGGTCATAAAAGTTTGTTAATTATGAATGATCTTACCAGTTTAAGTATAAAGAAAATAGTTTCTTTTGTTGTTAAGATATTTTAAAGTTTCTATTCCTCGAAAGAGTTGGCAATATTGCTGCTGAAATAAAATGTTTGTATTTTTTTTATAAATGTTACATTTAGCCATAATTTGGCTCTTAAAATGTTTATAAAAGAACTAAAATCTGTTTGGCAGCTTAGTATGACTGCTATTTTACGGTTATTGGCAAACTGTGTTATTAATATTCAGTGAATTGCACTTGGTTGCATATTGGTTGCTCACTGTTCTTTTACACCCCGCATTCACGAGAAATAAATTTACTAACAGTAGCACTAAAAACGTGTTATTGTTGTGTGTGAACTGTTGATGTTATTGTTTTAACAGCGTTGCTAAGCAATCTGCCTTGAAAGTCTATGAAGAAAGTATAACACATGTTTGTGTAAATATCAAAAAAATTTTAATTAAATTTTCATAAACTTCCTTTCTCGACGTCTCCACCTAACATACAATGCAGTTAAAACATGAAGTAAAAACTTGCTGTTTAAATACCTATTTGTTTATGGTGGCGTACACGTTGTAATTTTACGAGTTATTATTTTCAGTTCGTTACCGCATCAAGTTGCTACAGTGAGTTTTTTTAAAGCTTGTGGAAAATAATAAAAGCTTATTTTGTACATAAATGCTTATATTTTCAATATTAAAGCATTCAAGCTTGTATTTTTTATATGAAGCATGAAATATTATTTGCAGTTTACAAAAAAAGTAGGTTATCAAACATAAACGTCAATTTATGTTATAAAAGAGCTTTCAAAAGTAATTTTTTAACAGCCATAGTTTAAACATGCATGTTAAAACTTTAACATGAGCGATCTATACTTAACATAAACTTGAAGTTAGTAAAAGTAAGTAATTTTATGTCAGGTGGAGACTGCAAGTTAAGTGATAATTAGGGATGAGATTTTCATGCACTTAAAAATCGAAAATATACGCTTAAAATATGAACTAAAAATTAAAAAAATTCCATAACAAATAGTTTTTTAATTTACTAAAAATAAATATATATATAAAATACAGTCTATTTTTATTAAATTAAACTGGTTCACAAATTTCCAACAAAGTTGTGACCAAATAAATCTGACACCTAATCTTTATGTAAAACTGTCCGCTGAATCCGAATATGAATTGTCAAAAGTAAAACTGTTTTTGAGATATTCCAAAATAAACGTTATTTGTGTTTTTAAAAAAGATGATGTGACTAAAATGCAAATATCTTCACAAATTTTGAACGGATTATGTACATATTTCTTTTTTTAGTGAAAGATAATAAAATTATGTACTAAAATAAGCATGGGTCGTTTGTGAAGATTTGTCAAGAAATGACAGATTTACAGTGGACAAAAGTTCAAACTTCATAAAAAATTTGATGATTTTGTTCAATTTTGCTCTTTTCTAGTTATTTAAAAAAAAAAACTCAAAAATGTCAAAATATGCAAAAATATGCATTAAAAACTTAAATATGCAAATAATATGCATTTTCACCAAAATATGCAAAAACATATCGATGCCATTTTAACGCAAATTTAATGATTCGGAAAGATAATTGGTCGATATCATTCTTATGGCCATTTTCTCATTAGGCGATTATCTCTTTTCCCAACGAAAAACTGCACATTAAAGAAATTTGGTTTTCTCAATGTCTCATTTGCTTCGGTTTTATCGCAAAGCTAACCGGCACTCATCTGCCAATTATTTATTTTCCTTTTATTTGCCGTACATATAAATTTAATCAGCTGACTCCCAACTTTTACATGTATTTTGAGAGGTGTTGCCAGCTGAAAACTTTATTTTTTGTCGGTATATTGAGAAAACCAAAATCGTTAACGGACAGTTTATCGGTCCAATAAACTTATGTTGACATTAAGTAACAGACAGTTTTTCGATACATTGAGAAAATGGCCATTAGTCTATCGACAAAAAATATGCATTTGCATGGAAACAGCATCCCTAGTGATAATAAAAAAATATATTGCATATTTTTTTGCTTATTTAGTTATAGAAAATAAATATTTAAACTTCCGTTCATTTCTTATAATACAATTTTAATAATTATCTAACATCCCACGTAAAGCGTATGTACCTACTTTAAAGCTTTAGACAGATACTAGTACTTATATAACTACTTCATTTTTCTCTCTAACAATCCATTAAATGTAGAACGTGCTATTTTTTGCTGAAACCGTCATCATTGTACACACGCAACATGCTAAAAGTTTCTTAAGTTACAAAAACAAAAAATTGTATATAAAATAAACCACCCACTTTAAAAAGCGTCTTTTTTATTTTTGTTGCTGCTGTTGGATTTTTTCTCTTTTAAATGCTATGATAAATATCTCAATTGCTGCTACATCTTATCTACAGTTTTTTTTTCTGTTTATATTCTACAATACATTAAGTTTTGTACTTCTTGCACAGCCAAACTGTTATATGTACTACTAAAAAAATATTTCTTTCTTTTATTTCACTTCTTTTTATTCTCTGTGTTTCACATTTTAAAGACAAGTTGTAGACCAAACTGCCGTCTGTCCGACCTACAGACGAAAAGTCGGACAGACATTTCTATGGATACTCTGAGTTGAAAGCACGTTTAAATTTATGATTTTATCTTTTTGAAACCATAATGGAAGAAATATATGAACTAAATATGAGTTTGAAGAAAAAAATAAAAACGTTTGCATAATGTTGCATTGAATTAAAGTTCAATGTTTTTTTTCTGTTTTGTTTTCCTATTTTGATGACAAAAGAAAATAGAGTAAAATTAAATCAATTTATATTGATTTTTTCCAAAGACTAAAATAATATTAAAAATTTTTTGTTTAGCTTTTAGATATCAAAATAAAAAATATTCTTTTAGACCGCATTTACATATGTATATGCAATTAACGCCGATTTTTTTTTCTATTTTCTTTTAAAGTAGTTTCTACGAAACTCTTTTCACATTTACATTTACATTTTTTTCAAGCATTTTTTCAACTTTTTCAATCCCGTTTTCTTCCCTACACCTCTTGCTAACAAACGAAAAGTTGCATGCGAAAGTTGCAGCAAGTTGCGGCGCTAATTCCTAAGGCAATGATGCCGCATTGTTTTCAGGGTGGCATGTCATAACGTCCAGTGTCATAGTGTCCATGGACACAATAACGTCCGCGGACGCTATGACATTTCTTTGATGGACGTTATGACACTATGACACTGGACGTTATGACATGCCACCGTTTTCAGTAAAAATGTGATACTAACTTTTGAGAAAATTGTATAAAACTTACGAAATATTAAAAAAATGTATATAGTTTTTATTATTTAGACAGGTAGGTCTCGCTTAACACGTCCTTCTTTCAACACGGCCTCGGTCTAAAGGCCCAAATACACTTGTCAAATGCTTGTCCAGCCGGCAAATTCATCGTGTGCGTGTGCTTGCCGTAATATTCGCCGTCATATCTAAATTTTTTGATTTTCCATCCAGCATTGTCGGTGTGACACATACAAACACATTTTCACTAATGCTACCACAATGCTTGATGAGTATTTTGATCAATTGTTCCTTAATTGTGTTTTTTTTTAACAATTATTTTTGGCAGGGGTTGAATTTGATTAAACTTAAACCTTTTTAATATAAAAAGACACAAATTTTCTGCTTTATTACGTGAAAATTTAAGCATGATTTTAAGAAAAGTTTTTATCCAATAAGAAATGTTAATATATTTTATTTAGCTTTCTACTTTTTTATGTTAAATTATTTCTAAAAACAACATAATAAGATTTATTAAATTGATTTATACGTTTTGAGCACTCGAAGTTTTTATTTGGTTTAATATCTTTAGTTTTTCTAAAATCTTTGGATGAAGTTTCCTGACGATCTGGCCTAAGCAACCAGTGAAATGCGCATAGGAATAGCTTATCCCATCAACAACAAATTTCACTGTTTTTATCAAGAATAAAAATTGGGAATTAAGCACGAATAACAAAATCTTTTAAATTAAAATTTTGTATTCCCAAAAATTACTTTGATTAACTGAAATTGTAATATAAAATAAATGAAAATTCAGCTAAAAACCGGTCTACGTATTTTTCATTTAATTTTAACGAAAAGTTCATTTAATTTAATGATTAAATTCATTTTATATAAAATAACTATCAAAAAATTAACTGAATATTCCGTAATTTTCGTTTACTCCACAAAAGATCCGAATTTCTAAAAAATACCAGACAGACACCTGTCCGCTTGTTTTTCTAATGAAGGAGAGAGGGATAATAATATTATTATCTTTCCCTGTTGCACACGTTTGTTCTACATTTGTTGTACTGACCACGTTGTTAACAGAAGAACTCTCAATTATTAGACACCAGCAGCATGTCCGATATGGCTTCGCAATTACTTTACTTTTAAAATTTGATGTATTTAACTAAATTATTTTAACAAATAGAAAATGGAAATTGCTTACACAAAACAAGATATGTACAAATTTATTTTTGGTAGTTAAATTATATAAAATAACTGAATGTTCATTTGTTTTTCCGAATATGTTGTTATTTTTTGATAGTTAATTTATATAAAATAACTGAATATTTCTTTGTTTTTTACGGAATATGTAGTTAATTTTTTGACAGTTAATTTATATAAAATAACTGAATATTCATTTGTTTTTACGGAATTCGCGGTTGAATTTTTGACAGTAAAACTTAAATTAACTTTTCGTTACTTTAAATTAGATTTTCATTTAATATTACATAAAGAAGAATTTAACTCGAATCAACGGACAATATTAACTGCAACTGAAAATCCGTATTAAAATGCACTTAGATTTTTGAATAACTGTTAGAATCAGTTAAAAATAAATTTGCTTGGAATTTTAAAAGTTTATTTATTTAAAAATGACTGAACGGATTAATTCTTAAGGCTCAGTTAGGCGAACGTTGGTGTACCCGTAATGTACCGCACCGTACTGTAAGCACGTTGGTGCACTTATAGAACGTTGAAAAACGTGTCATATGTTTTCCCATTCAAAAACAAAAAGCAATAGTATTCATAAAACAAAACACACAGTGATGGGAATCAAAAATGTTTAAATGGTGACCGTTGTGCAGAAAAGATGCCACGTGATTTAAATGGTATTAAAACCAGGGACCGTAACTGTTATGACTTTTATCAAAAAAATCAAGAAATAAGAGTTATTTTTGATTTTTATATTTTTAGATAGAAAATAAGAGTTATTTTTGATATTTATTATTTTAAATGAAAAATAAAAGTTATTTTTGATTTTTATATTTTTAAATGAAAAAAAAAGTTATTTTCGATTTTTATATTTTTATATCAATAATAAAAGTTATTTTTGATTTTTATATTGTTATATCAATAATAAAAATCAATTCAAAATTCGTGACATAGGTAATATGTTTATTAATCTTTGTTACGTATTAAAGTAAAAATAAAGTACACACATAGAACAACAAAATGTGTGTAACAAAGTTTCAAAATTACGCTGTGCATTGCCCTTGAACTTGAAATACCGCTATTATTTGTTCTTTCATTTTTGTTGTTGTTATTATTAGCGTAATCTTATTGTTGTTATTAATTTATTAATTGCAATGCAAATTGTATATTAAGTAATAACATTCAATCGCGAGGGAGAAGTTCTGACAAGCACTGCTTATTTATAAAGGTAAAAATTACATAATTTGATAATGGGAAGAAAACGGAATATATACATACGTGATTTCTATATTATTGATGGCTCCAATGGAGAATGTAAAATTTGTAAAAAAAAATTGAGTGCGATATGTTTAACTAATCTGAAAAGACATTTACAAAAGGACCATAGTGACCAATGTGATGGAAAAAGGGATAAAATAAAAAGCAGTGATACATGCGAAAATAATAAAAAAATTAAATTCACTATTGAAATGTCCGTGAATGAAGTTGTTAATGCTTGTATTACTTTGATAACCAAAAAATCAGTGCCCTTGTCATTTTTTGATAGTGAGCCATTTAATACATTAACAAAACCAATATTTGATGGTCTTCATATTCCAAAAATAAATTCTAGAAATATTTTACAACATTTGGAAGATAAATTTGATAAGTTGCAAAATAATATAAAAAATATAACAAAAAATAAAATAGTTTGCATAAAAATGGATACAGCTACTCGCCATGATCGTGCTATTTTGGGCATAAATCTGCAAATAATCTCATCCAATACTCTTCAAATATTCACACTGGCCATGCTTGAATTGAAGCAGAAACATACTGCACAATATTTAACGACTCAAGTTGAAAATGTTTTGAAAAGTTTCAATATAGATAAGGCGCAAGCTTATGCAATAACCACGGATAATGGCAGAAATATGGTGAAAGCGGTGGTGCTGTTATCATTGCATAGTTATGACGAAGAAAGTGACAGTGAAATTGAAGACAATTACGAAAGTATATTGGATAATGTAAGATTCGAAAATATTATTTCTATTAAATGTGCTGCCCAAACATTGCAGTTAGCAGTTAAAGATTTTTTAGATAACTTAAATACAAATGTAGTACATAAATCAAGGAAAAGTGTAAAATATTTGAGAACACCTGCATATCGGTAAGTTATTTCCTTAAACTTTTCATGTGCAAAATGTGTGTTTGTTAAATTTTTCATTTTATTCCAGACATAGTATCAAAAGTAGCCAAAACCTCAAACCAATAATCGACGTACCAACACGTTGGAGCTCCACTTATAATATGTTGAAGCGACTGCTAGACCTAAAAGAATTTTGCTGTGAACATTTGCCATCATCTGAGCAGCTCCAAATACATGAGTGGACGGAACTAGAACAAATTATACAGGCTCTACAACCAGTAAATACTCTGACGCTGAATCTACAAAAATCTAATTTACTGTTCGGAGATTTTTATAAAAATTGGCTAGAGCTAATTTTTACTCTAAAAGGCTTGAATACAGAGATGACCAGGCAACTTCTGGATCACGTCGAAAAAAGGCAAACAAAGTTGCTTGAATGCGACACTGTATATGCAGCCTTGTTTTTAGACCCCAGATTTAAGCGTGTGTTGTCACATGACAAAATAAAATCTGCGAAAAATCATTTAAAGAAAATTGTACTCCAGTTAGTAAAAGTGGTGAGCTAAGACAATAAATTTAAAATAATTTATCAGCCCAATTATGAATAAATATTCCCCGGGAGTTTTTTCCCTTTTCCCATTTTTACCATTGAATTAACATAGGAAAAATGGGAAAAGGGAGAAAACTCCCGGGGAATTTTTATTCATAATTGGGCTGTATAATATATTTTTAATATTTTTTTTATTTGTATTTAGCATAACACTGAAACTCAGCGATTTTCCTGCGGTAGGCCACCTGTTGAAGAAAACTTATTTGTAATAGATGAAAGCTCCGTTGAAAGCTCTCGATCTGTTTTAGCAGACGGTTTAAGGTCAATGGAGATGAATTATTCGTCTTCGGACGACGATGATACTCCTACGACAATAAATGACAGCGTACGCAAAGCTTATTTTGAAATAGACAATTACAAAGAAATGCGTTTCGATACTTCTGCTAATTTATTGGAATATTGGGAGAGCAAAAAATTTGTGTTTCCATGGCTTCGAAAATTAGCTTTAATTGTTCATTCTGTACCTGCCACGCAAGTCAGTGTAGAAAGGTCATTTTCAGCACTCAGATTAATATTGGGAGATTTGAGATATAATTTATCTGAGGAACATTTAAAATCAATTATGATGGTAAAATTGAACACCTGAAAACGACCTCTTAACACTGACTTGAATGGCAGCCAAAACTTATAAGCTCTTTCTATGCATTCATGTTTTTATAGCTGATAATGGATAAGTCACATAATATATTCATATAGAAATTTGAATGAATTTTTTTTTAATTTGCGAAAAAAAATAGGCCGCCAAAAAGTCGTGGATAACTTCTTTTTTTCTTTCTTAAGTCCTATTTTCATTCATACATGATCTAAAAACTAAATCCGCTGTCATATTAGAATTACTACAAAATTGCATTTATATATATTCCAGAGCACCGTGTAAAATGCATCTAATTTGCAAAAATCTTTTTTTTTTTTTTTTTTGCTTTCTTAAAACTAAAATTTTTTTGGCGAACTAATCATAGTTATATTGCCAGGGTATCACACAAATTTTAGGAGCCTCAACCGCAAAGTCCTCGTTCGACCTAAACCTTCGCATAGGAAGGCGAGAGCTTCCAGAATCCGCTCCAGAGTATATTGGTCTCCACCAGTAATCTTCTGAGTTTTTTTCTTGGTACTCCACCAGTAAAACGTCTGAGTTATATTGGTTCTCCACCAGTCACATGAGTTATAAATGGTTCTCCACCAAACAAAACCTCAAATTGAGGTTAAAAACGATTGCATATAGTTAATGCAGATACCGCAAAAACTGTAACTCGGTACTGTTATACGACGCCGAAACACCAACCAATGCGGGGTGACACCGCAAAACGCAACAAAAGCAGACAAACAAAAACGACCTGTTTGCCCTTAAGAAATAATGACAAAAAGCGCGAGCTGCTTCTCCACTTAGAGCAGTTTTACGAGTGTTGCAAAAATCTAAATTATTACTTGCCAAAGTATAAAATTTGATACCCATATTGCCCTATTTAAAACGAAGGGTTACCACCCCATTGCATTTTTGCCAAAACGCGAACTAGCACGAATTTCAAAAAAGCTGAGACACGTATTTAATTAAATCGACTAAAGATAAATGTATGTTAATTTGGCACTTTTATTACAAACAACCCCGAACAAAAAATTCAAAAACCGTTTTTTTACAGAAAATCCTTAAAAAAAGGACATGATCGTCCTTGGACAAATTGTATATACAGTTGGATGCGCCTTAAAAACCCTTTCTTACCATATCCTATTTGTATATGTTGGTAAGGAAACGGATTCTTTAATTAACAAAACATATAAAAATAGACCCTTTTTCAAACTGGTCCAGCTCACGAGAGGTCAAAGCTGGAGCCGAAATATTCAAAATGGCATCTTAAAAAAGTCCAAGGTTCATTTTTAGGAGGGTACATCGAGCACTTTTTTTGGTGAGTCGCTCTAAGCAGCATATTATAATACATACGGCATCAACAAATAAATAAGAGTTTTGAATTGATTTTTATTATTGATATAAAAATATAAAAATCAAAAATAACTTTTATTTTTCATTTAAAAATATAAAAATCAAAAATAACTTTTATTTTTCATTTAAAAATATAAAAATCAAAAATAACTTTTATTTTTCATTTAAAAAAATTAAAATCAAAAATAACTCTTACTTTTGATTGTTAAAATAAAAATCAAAAATTTAAATATCATGCAATATGTTGGATGAATTTCGCCTAAAAATCATGATGGTGTAATTAAAAGTTTTCTACGGTGTTCATTTATGTATGATTTATTTCTTCAAAAATTAAAAAATAACTCTTATTTCCGGTCCCTGATTAAAACAGTATTTTGTGTATGTAAAAAATGTTAATAATTTAATATTAATATTATAGATTTACAACAAAAAAATTTGTATTTTAGCATGAATAAATTTTTAGCATACATATATTGTTAATGTGCATACACCAAACAAGGTTTTGATACCATTTAAAGTCTTTTATATGTTTCATATTTCCATTGTATATGTATATGCATTTGTTTATCTTAAACATCTAAACATATGTATATTTGGAAATATGTTGTATTGTAAGTTGTTTTGTCGCAATTCCAAAGATATACTGGAAAAGGTACCAACAAAAAGAGCAAAATTACCCGCATTCAATGTAAGATACAAGCCGCCCATCACTGTCTTACAAATGTCACGTAACAACGGTATAACATTCTATTTTATACAGAATGGTACGTTGCAACTACGGTACATTACATTTCAGCAAGCTTTTGTATTGGTTTTCATATAACAAGAAGCGAACAGCTTCGCAACGTTCGCCTAACTGAGCCTTTAAATAAACTACAGTCCGTTACTGTAATAATATTGTGAGTGTATGTATTTTTCCACATGACATTTTGTTTTGTGGACATTCGAAAAAAATAAATTTTCCAAAATATTATAAAATTTCTTACAACAAATTGTGAAAGAATTTAAGTTTCTATGAAACTTTAGAGCAAATACAATACTTCCACGGTAGAATTAAACAATTAATAGCATTATTATGTACTTATATATTAATGTCTTAATTTACATACTTCGACTTTCTTGATATATTATTTTTACAATTTGTTAAAAGTAAGAAACATGATTTTATGATAATACATATATCAAATTCCATGATAGTTTGACGCCAAGAAACGCCGGGACATAACAGTTATGAGTGCTATAAAAAAGATAATCTAGATACAATAAATATACCTGTCATGTTTATTGTGTTTTGTTGTGGGAAAGTGATGGAATGTGCTCCTTTATTTAGACGTTTAACTTATTCTTTTAATGAAGTCATTTATTGCCAGTAGAACGGCAACTCTTTCCTCTAATGTAGGGCTGCCATATGTCCTGGTTTTCCAGGATTTGTCCTGGTTTTAGGCAAGTTGTCCTTGTGTCAATGTTTGTCCATTCCTAAATTATCCTGGTTTTTTGCTACAGATCAATGCAGCCAAAAATCAAGTTTAAGTTGATTTTTGTTTTAACGCTGTTTACATAAGCAATTTTACCAGCAACCGTTGCCTGGAGTAAACGTCGTTTAACTAATCGATTTCAATAAAGTTTAGTAGTCAAAGTTTAAGGACCCTATTACGGTTTACAACTCAACTCAGTTGAGTTGTAATTAGGACAACTGGTTGTGATCAGTTGTAATTTTTGTTATGTTTTTGTTCACTGCAATATAGCAAAGTTGTAAACCATAATACAAAAATTAAGAATTTACAACTCAACTCAGTTGAGTTGTAAACCATAATAGGGGCCTAAATTAATCTTTTTTTTTTATTTTTTATGTTAAGTTATGTATCTATTGTTTAATTGTTGTATTTAAATCTAAAACATATGGTTGATAAATGAATCGAAATAAAAATTTGATGTGGTTTATTTTTATACGTTTAGTTCTTGATATATATACGATTTTGCTGTACGTTCGGTTGTGATTTATCATATGTGTCCTGGTAAACGGGTTTACACTTTTTGCAGCCCTACTCTAATGCCATTAGAGGGCAGGGTTGTCAGATTGATTTTGACCTTTTTCGCCAAATTCAATGTCAAAAATCGCCAAAATCGCCAAAGCCTTTAATTTCAAGTTTTTGGCAGTAAAATACATATTTTTTAATTTATTAAAAATATTTTTTATAAATCCGCATCGCTAAAATACGCCAAAAATTCAAAAAAAGTCGCCATGATATATATTTTGCTTAATTTTTATTTAGAAAAAAGTAAAAATAGCTAGTGAACACAAAAATGGTACGATGTTTACTGTAAAATAGTTTAAAGCAGCAACAAAAAACGATTTTTTGCAGCTAGTATTAAAAAATATAATTGAGGTTCTATCTCATCCTTTAGCTCCTGAATTGTTGTTGGCTTACCGACGTATACCTTTTTTTTTCAAATAATCCCAAAGAAAGAAGTCCAACCGTGTCAAATTCTTGGTGGCCAACTGACATCGCCACCACGTGAGATAACACGGCTATTGACTTTGCCGGCGCAAAAGAGCCCTTGTTTAGTTAGCGGTGTGGCAAGTGGCACCGTCCTGTTGACACCCCAAATCGGCCACATCCATATCTTCCAATTCGGGCCATAAAAAGTTCGTTATCATCTCAAGATAGCGAACACCATCCACATTAACTGCCCGACCGGCCTTATTTTGGAAAAAAATACGGCCGGATGATGCCGCCAGCACATTAACCGCACCAAACAGTCACTCTTTGTGGGTGCATTGGTTTTTCGACAATCACTCTTGGATTGTCATTCGCCCAAATGAGGCAATTCTGCTTATTGACGAATCCACTGAGGGGAAAATGTGCTCATCACTGAATCACGAAGTGCACGAAATGCATTTTGATATGAACGCCCATTTTCATAATAAGCCTAAATAACTTTAACGCGTTGCTCGATTGTATATCATTCCATGGTTCAAATTGAGTTAGTCTGAAATTGAGAAATATCAAATGAAGTGCAGAAAAAAACTTGACGTTTAAGTGTGATTCACATTCAACATCGGCCCTTAAAATTTAACCAACCTTTACATTTTTATATATGTAGTTGCAGCTTTATTATGTATCTTAAACGCTTCACCGACAAAGCTCCCTATTTGTCTGCTTTTTTGGAATACATTGTAAGGGTATTGCATTTATTCAACGATGGTATAAAAAAAGTGCAACTTGTAACACCTAATAACGCGTTTAGAAGTTCGTAATGTATTCTACTTCGAAGGCGAGTTTTAGTAAAGTTCATAGCTTAAACACAGGCATTTCTAGTAATAATTACCAGCATATAAAGAACAGTCAAAGTAAGTTCCTTAAAATTGTACGTACCTTCCGTACCGTTTCAGCTTTAAAGTTGTGGCATAAACTTGTTTATCTTTCCAATTAACTAACGATAATTTTTTCATTGTGTTTCAAAAATGTCCAAAGGTATGTAAGATTTCATAAAAATATCACTAACAACAACGTATTGTATCTGTGATAACAAATTACCACATACATATAATGAAAAAATTTTCATAGACTTTAAATACATTTATGTTTAATTCTATTGATTGATTCTTTCAAAAGCACTTTATTTTCTCGGAGATATTCATTATCTTCATCAGCCATTCGAACATACTTTCAAATACTGACCATTCTTCTTATGAATGCCTCAAATTTCATACATAAAAATACTAGGTGTAAGTATAATAAAAATAATATTATTTCTCAGTATTGAATTTAACGAATTTTAAAACAAATGCATAGCTCATCAAAAATAGCCAACAAAATCGCCAACTTTTTTGTTAAATCGCCAAAAAATCGACATGTCGCCAAATCAAAAATTAGGTCGCCAAATAAGTTTGAAAATCGCCACGTTTGGCGAGAAATCGCCACATCTGACAACCCTGTTAGAGAGTAATATTTAATTGGTCCTCCTCCTCTAGTTCCAGAAATGCTTTTTGGTTTCGGCGTGAGTTAAAAACATATGTTCATACCTTTTTCCACATTTCTTAAGCATGTTAAGGTGCCCTTCAACATTTAAATCTTGCGATAATCTTTCTTTATTTATTTTTAGCATTTGAAGCATTAAGGAGTACGAAAATTGCTCTTCATATTGCAAAATGTTCATAAGATTAAGCCCAATGAAAAAAGATTTGCACAGCACTTTTGTGTTTTAAAAATTTTCAAGAAATAGAGTAACTTTTCAAATATTTGTAAACATTTTTAATTGACCTTTTATTAAATTCCTTAATAAAATAAGATTTTTTTTATATAACCAAATTCTTTTGCATAAAGCAATGTGTCATCATTGTTTCGTGTCTACTGTTACATATTGACATACAGTGTTACCAACCACAATTAAAACACAAATTTTACAAACATTGATACAAAAATACTTTGGAAATCACTAAAGTTTGTTTTAATACCTTTAAATAGATATTTTAATTATTAAATAATTACTATAAATTATAACAAATTTGTTTTTTATATATTCTTGTAATTTGTTCGTACTCCCAAACAAAAGCTGCAAAATATATGTATTTTTATTTTAAATATAAATTTGTTTTGTTATTGCTGACTTAAACACATCCATACATATTAATTTTGTGTTTTTGTTGAAAATTTTTTACATTAAAATTCAGAAATAAACATCTCATCCAAACAAGTATTTTTGGAAAATATTTAAATTATTTTGTGTTGTTGTTGTTGTTGGTTGGTTGGTAAAAATACATTTTGTGTTTTTTAAAGTGTAAAATTTTGTCGTTAAAACTGCTTCACATATATTTTTAACCTACGTTAATTAATAATACGTTGATGATATTGATTTTTGTTGTTGTTGTTTTGTAACTTTTTTGTTTTCATTTAATTTTGTTTTCAACTTTCATTTTGTTTTCGTAAGATATATAAAAATATCAAAAATCAATAACAAAAACTAATGCAAGTTTAAGTTTTAAAAGAAAGTGAAATTATTTTAATACATAATTAATGAGTTTATATTTTCATTTTGTTTATAATATTTTAGTTTTAAGCTTAATTTCTGCTATATTTTTTTTTAATGCAATTTAGAATGGCCAACACCTTTAAAAGCGAATTCACTCATTTGTTTAGAATATAATTTGTATCCAGAAAAACCTTTTTTAGACCCAGAGAAAAAACATGTTTAAATATGGTCACCTCCAACAGTACTATGTTTAAAGAAAATTTTAACCATATTATGTTTAATTTAACCTTATTATTGTCAACGACAACCATATTAATGGTTAAAAAAGTCCTCCATCAAGAAGCCACAACCATATTATGGTTGCCTCCTGTAATGAACACGAAGCAATAACCTTCGACTATTATATAAGGAAGTTATACCTTACTGAAGAACTTGCCCTGAGTAGGACTACGGGAGCCATTGTTGAGCTAGCTAGCAGTCGGGCGGGGGGGTGCAGTCCTCTCAGAAACAATATCCTGTTGTTATACAGACACATTTGTTGTAGACTCCCTATTTTTATTATTGCATACTACATGAATCTGGATGACTATACTTAACAACACAGCCCGTGTATAGCCATAAAAAAAAAAACCAAAAAAAAAAATAAAAACAAAACATATTTTGTAAACTATACCCTGAAGTAGCTCTGTTAGATGAAATTTAAGAGCCTTTCTTATACCCTCCCAATACCTAAGTCCCAATGATAATGTGTTAATTTAGGACCCCAAGATACTCTACACCTAATTGATTATCAACCCTTGAAAACACTCAAAATTAGTTCATCATTATTGCAATTTATCTATTTATTTACGTATTAAGGTAATTCAGTTCACAGGAATCTTTTTACGATCTAATTTTTATTTCATATTGAATCGATCTTATAAATATTCAACTATTTTCTAGCTTTTAAGGAACATTAATTATAATTAACCAAATACTAAAAAAAAATAAAAAAAAAAAATGGAAAAAAAAAATGCGAGCATTCAGCATAAATCAGTCGCGAGACCAAGTAATTTGGCATTAAACCGAAAACTATTTTTAGGATACCCGTAGAAACAAAAATCATTTGATGTAGTTAAATAAACAAGTATCAACACCAATATAGGATATATACAATAACTATGTATGATGCACAACATTACTTGATTAATCTAATTATACTATTTTTTTAAACATTATCTTAACTAACAGAAACATGTTACTTTTATTTGTTTTTCTTTTCTTTAATTAAAATAAGCTGCGCGCAGGCATCACATACATACTTATTGTATATATTTAAAAATAATATAAAAGAAGTTTATAAAATCAGACTCACCAAACATGCAGATTGTCGACGATCTGGAAGGCCTTCTAGAACTCGGTTACATGTTGCGACTTATGTTGCCAATTTTAATTGAAGAATGTTGCGATTGATTTCAATGATGATTATGATGACATGAACGTAGTTGTAATTATGATGCTGACAATAGGCTGTTTAAGATAATTACATCAAATTTAAACAATTATTTAATCGTATTCATATGCTTACTTTTGACTCAATGCTCACATCTAACAATATTTTCGTTATTTAAATATTAATAATTAGGACTCCAATAAAACCTACTATAATGTTAGTTTGTATGTAGGTAAGTATGTAATTTACCAGAGTGGTAAAAACAAAAGGTAATCACCAACTTACAAAGCTTATTTATTATTAATACAAACATATGTATTTGTGTACATATGTATGTATATTTTGTTTTTTTGTTTTCATTTAAAATTTGCGATTATAAATTACGAAAAAATTAATAAAAAAAAAAGGAATCAAAGAAAAATAAAAAAAAAAAAATTGATCTAGGTAATGTGATCCCCTACATTACCTAGAGAATTGATTTTATGTTAGATGTGGAGGATCTACTTTATGGAAACCATAGAGGTTTTAGAGAAACTTCAATTGACACGATTAACGAAGTTGCCGGAGTTAGGTAGCTCCATTTGGAAACACCACCACTTTTCCCAAAAACTACCCCTAACTAAACAATTATCACCAGTTAAAGGGCGATTCAATGGACGGGACCCTCTTGCACGTAGTGTAGGAAACGTTTCGAACATGCAGCCTTCCTCTCGTATGTAGCTGACAACGTGTTGTGTAAGTTTTTGACCTTAAGTGACCTCTGTCAAGAATTTGGCTCGTTACGAAAAAACGCCCTTAATATCAAATGTACTCGGATCACTATATTTTCGTTCCCTCAGAAATGTTCTTTAATTGTAAAGTATTTTACCAACCTTTTGCGTAATACGGGCACTGTTCTTTTACACCATGTGTAGAACTATATATGTATATCTTTATTCTAAAATGTATGTTTAGTTCCGAGATACGTTGATGAATATGGTCCAAATCAAAATGGCAGATCTAAGGGCGTTTTGGTGTAATGAAACCTCGCCGAAATTAGATGTAAAACGAAACACGTATAACTATTAACTCAGCAGTTTGTTTCAATGATACCAAAAGTCGTGCAAAGCATATGGTGAAAATATCGAAGGATAGTTGTTAGGTTTGGCAATGATATTACAGTATAAACTTTACATGAATATGAGAGGGTGAAGACATAAATATTTCAGGTTTTAATAAAAGTTATTAATAGCTTAATTAGCTCACTTTCAAGTAAGCTTTCCTTATATTCTTGCTCAATTTTCAGGCAAAGTAATTCTAACAAGGAGAAACAAGAATGCAGTTTGCCGTTTACTGTACGAGCTATGCAGATTACAAAAATCAATAAATTAAAGTTACTCATATGTATGTAAGTTGTTTATACACATTCCCTAACAAAAGCTTAATTACAATAAAGTTGCCAGAGAGACTTTGCTGTAAACATGTTGATAAAGCCCAATTTGCAGATGTTTATAGAAAGAACAAGTGACCCACAAAACATTTTTACCAAATCTTAAATCTACAAATAATAAAAGTCGAGCGGTTAGTCACCGCCAACCACGATACAAAAAAAAAAAAACTCAAGCAAGATCATTCGTCCAAAACAAACAGAGAAGAAAAAAAAAACAAAAACCATCCATTTCAAACCATTCCTTACAAAACTATATAATAATTCTGATCTTATCAAATTATTAGATAGAAGTAGACGCCTATAGGCGTAAATCCTTTGCATGATAAGTACCTAATACCTTACCTTGCAAATCCTCAATAAGGTAATAATGTTTTCCCAGCTTTTCCTTTATTTTACTTTTAATAAAAAGTGGAGATAATTTTGCATTAAACCGCTGTTCACTGTTGCTTTGGGCAAAACTTCGACGATAGATTTCTTGGCCCTTTTGAAAACTTTGTGGCCTGGTACGAAGGTTATACTGTCTTCGATTTATCTCATATGCGTTTTTAATGTGTTTCCGTAAATTTAAGCGTATTACATTAAGACTGTCATCTCTTGAAAGATGGTAAGAAGATTCATCTAGCAATTGGACATTTCTTAACAAAGCATACGAACTACCGTGCGTTATCATATCTATTCCAAACAGTGCATGGTACGGAGTAGACTGTATCGCCTGGTGAAACGTATTACGTAAAGCACAACTAATTTTTGACAAATTTTCATCCCATAATCTATGGTCGTGTTTTAAATAAGCTCGAATGCCCGCGATAACTGATCGGTTTACCCGTTCTGATGCATTACTTTGTGGCGAATATACCGCTGTGTATATATGATTTATCCCATAATTGGTCAGAAATGCATTAAAGTCGTTTGCTCGAAACTGCGAGCCATTATCGCTTATGATGGTCTCAGGTACGCCGTAAATGTGAAAAATTTGGTTTTGTAAGTAATCCATTATAATATTAGACGTGAATTTTTTCATTGGAAACAACCAATGAAATTTGGTTAAATGGTCTAAAACAATTAGCAAACCAATGAAACCCGACTTGCTCCTAGGATAGGGTCCTAACAAATCAATATACAGCCGTTGGAATGGCCGCGTAGACAGCGCTTGTTTTCCCATTTCTGGTTTTAAGGTTCGGTTTGGTGCCTTTGTACACTTACAGACATCACACTTTCTAACATATTCCCTAACGTCTTTTACCAAGCCAGGCCAATAAAAATGCCTCCGTATTAACTCAAGGGTTTTTACCATTCCGCCGTGGGATGAAATGGGGTCATCATGGGCTCTTTTTATCAGGTCAATTCTCAATTGGTATGGGATCCATAACTTCCAGCACGTTTCCTCTTGGGCTTCCTCTCCACTGTAATGGTCAGTGCGAATATAAATATAATTATCTAAAACTTTAATGTCGGGGTATTTGCCCTGTTCAGTATTGATTTTCTCCCTTAAATTTACATATTCTGGGTCTAAGAAATGTGGTGAAGCTAAATCCAATTCCGGAAGTGTAATAGATAATGTTGCTATCTCATCACAATTATTACGCGACAGAGCGTCAGGGACGATATTGTCCTTGCCCTTTCTATGGGTTATGTTAAATTTAAAAGACTGCAGCTTAAACACCCACCGAGCAAGGCGTCCTGTAAGATCCGGTTGTTTCATGAGCCATAATAGACTGGAATGATCCGTGATTATTTCAAATTCGTGTAGTTCTAGATAGCATCGAAAACGTTTAATGGCTTCTATGGCAGCTAAACACTCTCGCTCAGTAACACTGTAATTTCTCTGCGAAGTGTTTAATTTCTTACTCATATAGGCCACCGGCCTCTCATTCCCCTCTTCATCGAGTTGTACCAGGACTGCGCCAATGCCAGTGTCACTAGCATCACAATGGACATAGAACTTTTTAGAGAAGTCGGGGTTTATCAGAACTGGAGCAGTTGTCAACAACTTCTTTACCGTTTCAAAAGCTTCCTGAGCTTCAGAGGTCCAACAAAATTTTTTCTTGGTAGATAGTAACTCGGTTATGGGGAAAACTACACTAGAAAAATTATCAACAAACCTTCGGTACCATCCTGCTAGTCCTAAGAAACCTCTGACCTGTTTTATTGTTTTGGGAACGGGCCAGTTAACTATAGCGCTAACTTTCGTTGGATCTGTCGTAATGCCCCCATTGCCTATTACGTAACCAAGGTATTGGACCTGAGTTACGCAAAATTTGCTTTTAGCAATGTTCAACGTTAAGTTGGCCCTTCGGAGTTGTTCAGATATACGCACTAATAAGGACAAATGGCTTGCAAAATCTTCTGAAACTATTATTAGGTCATCCAAATAACCAAACACTGAATTCCGCAGTTCAGGGGGTATGATTTCATCGATTAAGCGGCACATAGTTTGTGGGGCATTACAAAGCCCAAAAGGCATAACGACAAACTGATAGAGAGGTCGCCCGGGAACAGTGAATGCCGTCAATGGCTTGGAATTTTCCGTCAACCCAATTTGCCAGTAGGCATCTTTTAAATCCAATTTGGATATTATATTAGCCTTTGGGAGCCTGGCAAAAATCCCCTCGATTGATGGAAGGGGATAAGCATCCTTCTTTGTGACTGAGTTTAATTTTCTGGCATCAAGACAAAGTCGCACTTTATTTGGCTTAATGACAAGCCGCATTGGAGAGCTCCAGGCTGATTGCGAAGGCTCAATTACCCCCAGTGCTAACATCCTATCTAACTCGGCAAACATAATGGTCTCTACTGCTGGAGAAACCGGATAGAAACGCTGTTTAATTGGTTTAGACTCTCCAATGTCGATCTCATGTGCTATAAGGCCTGTTCTTCCCAGCCCTTGCTCCCCAAAATTTGGGAATAGTGCTATAATCACATCCAATTGATGCCGTTGCCCAGGAGTTAACGGATAATTATCAACCGTTGAATTTGACTTATTACTATCCATGGATTCAATTTCCGACATTTGCTTTACAGCGAAAGGAGGTACATGACATAGCAAAGATTTATCGATAATATCTACCGATTCGACTATATTAGGCATCAAGTTAAACGCATTCCAAAAATCAATGCCCAGAATTAGCCTTTGAGTAATCGAAGGAATAATAAAAAGATTTAACAACCTTTTTTGTCCTTTAAACTCCAGTTCGACGGATAACCAACCAGTTACTGGTTGAGACTGACCATCGGCGGTTTTAACTTTTGAAGAATATTTATGATAATTAGTAAAAAGAGACAAATTTTGTTTCGCTAGTTCCCCCCCAATACATGAAATATTTGCTCCCGTATCAAGGAGGCCATACTCCTGAAAGTTTAAGAATGAAACTTTCGCGTAAAAACGCTGGTCGGCGGAATTGCCTATTATTGCAGATATTAAGTACCTTTTGCCTAATCTTCGTGTCTTAAAATATAAACGCATTCTCATGGTATTTCTTTTGGGTTTTCTATGAGAAATCATAGAAACAGAAAAGGTGTTAAAAATCTGATTACGTTTTGCAATATAGTTTTGCACTTTCAAATGGTAGGGTATGGTTGGGTATATTAAATGTTTACACTCAAGATTTGGTTCGCTTATTTTTTGATCATTATAATTACGTTTTAAAAGTATTAACTTTTCCGGGGATTTTACATTATTATCAAGATTAGAAAAAGTAGCAATTTGATTGTCAATTGGTGGTGGTTGTTCGTCTATTGATTGATGGATTTCATGGTTTCCAAGGTTTTTAAGTTTTTTGAAATGTCCGGTTTTTTTATAGAACATTTGGGGCACTGCGGTTTGTAGATATTTTTAGATCCACACCCATAACAAAAGATATTACGTTGTTTGAGACAATCATCCCAAAAATGCCCCTGCTCGTCACAATTCCAGCAGCGTACAATTTTTCCCGGTAATTGTATTGCATTTACTTCCTTGTCAGAAGAAATAAGGGGATTTAAAACATTATCTTCTTCTAAATAGTTTACCTCAGAGATATGTCTTCGGGGGGCCAACTGATTTTGAGAACGATACGTTAAGTTTTTACGAACATGATCATCGTTTAAAAACGATTCTCTCATTTGCACTAATTTTCTCAAATGAGAAATTGAGTGCACCGGTACATAAAGCAAATCTTGCCGGACTTCCGGCCTTAGATTTCGAGTCAAAATTTCAATTAATTCCATCTCCGACATGGGAGAATGCAAGCGATCCAATATGGATGAAACAGAATCGTAGAAAACATCAAAGGTTTCTCCAACCTTTTGCTTTCTATTTCTGATCTCTTCTTTGATATCAAACGACGACTTGAAGTCACGATATTGGCACTTAATAGCCTCACAAAATTCGTCCCAATTAAACGAATCAACTGACTTTCTGTACCTCCAGTACCAATCCTTGGCTTTGCCATTCAAAAGAATATTTAAATTTTTAACTATGGGTGTAAAATCGCCGTTAAAATTGTCATAAGTTAGCGAACGAATTCGATAAAGAAATTCCCCTATACTCAGACCTGATGGAGAGCCATCAAATTTTATATTCCAGCTAGAGATTATAGAGGTAACTTTATCCAGGTTGTAACCAGGACTATTTGAATTAGACACCGAGGTTGCATTGAAGCGGTTTGCCGTATTATAAACAAAATTGTTAGAATTAACATGACCGTTTTCCAGGTTATTATTTCTATTGTGAGTTGGCAGAGTCTGAGTATTTGAAGTGGAAGCAATGTGCAAATTACTTAATATACGAGTAATATTATTTTCGATCATTCTGTTTATCTGGTCGTAATCAACCGCAACTCCGGAATTTCTATTACCTCTTGACATATGAACATTGTTCTGATTGGGTGAATTAGCTGGGCTTTGACGAGTTAAACGCCCTAAAGGGGAAATATCTTCGCCATCCCTTACACGCATCGATTCATGCATTGAACGTTGGCTGTCTTGGAAAAGATTCCTTGCCTGACTGCGGGTGTTGTATTGTTTTGCCATCGCCCCACGGCCTCGACTTCTTGTGATAGGTTTTACTAAAAGATTTTCCTTTTGAAAAAAATTAACCTTTTTCAGATCCACAAGTTCGCATGACCGTTTACAATTAGGACACTCTGCAGTAGTCGATAAAAAATTTTCGATACAAAATCGATGGAACGAATGACTACAATTCGTAAGAATTAAACAGTCATCGGATTCTGACATGACATTATTACAAACTTGACACACAGATTCAGTAACTGAAATGGGGCCAGACGCAGTATCTGTTGCAGAAGGTAATATTGACGCATTTGCCAAAGGCAGCAATGACCCCGAAGCTGAAGCTTCGTTAGGAGGCGTTCGAGGAAGTGACATGCTATTCTATAATAATCAACGAATGATAACTAATAATTAAAGGGTTCAGATTTTCAGAAAAACAAAAAAAAAAAATATCTAATTTGCCGTCTTTAAAATTTTTACTTTTATGTTTTTTATTTATGAAACAACGTTAGTGGCGAAATAAAAACTAATAATTACCATTCCACTAATAGTTAAAGCCGAAAAAATGTACAAAAAAAAATGCAATAATATGTATGTTTGGTATTGAATTACTTAAATTTATTTTTTTGTTCAACTAAATTTTAAAGATTTATGTAGATATCCGGTATAAACCAATTTGTATATTATAATGTATACCAAAAATTAGGAAAATATCAGAACACAACTAAAATTGGGACTTAATATCGTGTTTTCGATTAGGGTGATAAATTTTAAATTAGGTGCGAATATTGGGTATAGTTTCCGAACAAAATATGGCGGTTGCAAAACAAGTCTAAAAAGATTTTGTACAAAAATGATTGAAACTTCCAAATGACAAATCAGAGAAATTATACACACTCCCGTTAGCTTAGAAACAAATGGACCGAAATTCGCTGAAGCAAAGTTTCGGTTATCCTAAAGTTGTATCTAAGGGCTGATAACTAAGCATGAAGAAGTTAAAATCATATTCCTACAAATATCTATCATGTTTAGAAAATCAATATGACAACCGAGACAACTATGCTAAAAGCACAAACAATTTACTTATCGGTCATTTAATTCGCTCCTATTGCAAGTTAATGAAATCCAAGAAAAGTATTGTATGTTATTCAGACAGAAGTGGCACTTGCCATACAAAATTTCTAGAAACAATTTCAAAAATAACTTCACTGCTCTAAAAATAACTCGGAAAATTGGGACCGAAGAAAAAAAAACTTCGTTGCCATTTCTCTTCGGGCCCCACGTTGGGCGCCATTTATTAAAATCTGTAATGAACACGAAGCAATAACCTTCGACTATTATATAAGGAAGTTATACCTTACTGAAGAACTTGCCCTGAGTAGGACTACGGGAGCCATTGTTGAGCTAGCTAGCAGTCGGGCGGGGGGGTGCAGTCCTCTCAGAAACAATATCCTGTTGTTATACAGACACATTTGTTGTAGACTCCCTATTTTTATTATTGCATACTACATGAATCTGGATGACTATACTTAACAACACAGCCCGTGTATAGCCATAAAAAAAAAAAACCAAAAAAAAAAATAAAAACAAAACATATTTTGTAAACTATACCCTGAAGTAGCTCTGTTAGATGAAATTTAAGAGCCTTTCTTATACCCTCCCAATACCTAAGTCCCAATGATAATGTGTTAATTTAGGACCCCAAGATACTCTACACCTAATTGATTATCAACCCTTGAAAACACTCAAAATTAGTTCATCATTATTGCAATTTATCTATTTATTTACGTATTAAGGTAATTCAGTTCACAGGAATCTTTTTACGATCTAATTTTTATTTCATATTGAATCGATCTTATAAATATTCAACTATTTTCTAGCTTTTAAGGAACATTAATTATAATTAACCAAATACTAAAAAAAAATAAAAAAAAAAAATGGAAAAAAAAAATGCGAGCATTCAGCATAAATCAGTCGCGAGACCAAGTAATTTGGCATTAAACCGAAAACTATTTTTAGGATACCCGTAGAAACAAAAATCATTTGATGTAGTTAAATAAACAAGTATCAACACCAATATAGGATATATACAATAACTATGTATGATGCACAACATTACTTGATTAATCTAATTATACTATTTTTTTAAACATTATCTTAACTAACAGAAACATGTTACTTTTATTTGTTTTTCTTTTCTTTAATTAAAATAAGCTGCGCGCAGGCATCACATACATACTTATTGTATATATTTAAAAATAATATAAAAGAAGTTTATAAAATCAGACTCACCAAACATGCAGATTGTCGACGATCTGGAAGGCCTTCTAGAACTCGGTTACATGTTGCGACTTATGTTGCCAATTTTAATTGAAGAATGTTGCGATTGATTTCAATGATGATTATGATGACATGAACGTAGTTGTAATTATGATGCTGACAATAGGCTGTTTAAGATAATTACATCAAATTTAAACAATTATTTAATCGTATTCATATGCTTACTTTTGACTCAATGCTCACATCTAACAATATTTTCGTTATTTAAATATTAATAATTAGGACTCCAATAAAACCTACTATAATGTTAGTTTGTATGTAGGTAAGTATGTAATTTACCAGAGTGGTAAAAACAAAAGGTAATCACCAACTTACAAAGCTTATTTATTATTAATACAAACATATGTATTTGTGTACATATGTATGTATATTTTGTTTTTTTGTTTTCATTTAAAATTTGCGATTATAAATTACGAAAAAATTAATAAAAAAAAAAGGAATCAAAGAAAAATAAAAAAAAAAAAATTGATCTAGGTAATGTGATCCCCTACATTACCTAGAGAATTGATTTTATGTTAGATGTGGAGGATCTACTTTATGGAAACCATAGAGGTTTTAGAGAAACTTCAATTGACACGATTAACGAAGTTGCCGGAGTTAGGTAGCTCCATTTGGAAACACCACCACTTTTCCCAAAAACTACCCCTAACTAAACAATTATCACCAGTTAAAGGGCGATTCAATGGACGGGACCCTCTTGCACGTAGTGTAGGAAACGTTTCGAACATGCAGCCTTCCTCTCGTATGTAGCTGACAACGTGTTGTGTAAGTTTTTGACCTTAAGTGACCTCTGTCAAGAATTTGGCTCGTTACGAAAAAACGCCCTTAATATCAAATGTACTCGGATCACTATATTTTCGTTCCCTCAGAAATGTTCTTTAATTGTAAAGTATTTTACCAACCTTTTGCGTAATACGGGCACTGTTCTTTTACACCATGTGTAGAACTATATATGTATATCTTTATTCTAAAATGTATGTTTAGTTCCGAGATACGTTGATGAATATGGTCCAAATCAAAATGGCAGATCTAAGGGCGTTTTGGTGTAATGAAACCTCGCCGAAATTAGATGTAAAACGAAACACGTATAACTATTAACTCAGCAGTTTGTTTCAATGATACCAAAAGTCGTGCAAAGCATATGGTGAAAATATCGAAGGATAGTTGTTAGGTTTGGCAATGATATTACAGTATAAACTTTACATGAATATGAGAGGGTGAAGACATAAATATTTCAGGTTTTAATAAAAGTTATTAATAGCTTAATTAGCTCACTTTCAACTAAGCTTTCCTTATATTCTTGCTCAATTTTCAGGCAAAGTAATTCTAACAAGGAGAAACAAGAATGCAGTTTGCCGTTTACTGTACGAGCTATGCAGATTACAAAAATCAATAAATTAAAGTTACTCATATGTATGTAAGTTGTTTATACACATTCCCTAACAAAAGCTTAATTACAATAAAGTTGCCAGAGAGACTTTGCTGTAAACATGTTGATAAAGCCCAATTTGCAGATGTTTATAGAAAGAACAAGTGACCCACAAAACATTTTTACCAAATCTTAAATCTACAAATAATAAAAGTCGAGCGGTTAGTCACCGCCAACCACGATACAAAAAAAAAAAAACTCAAGCAAGATCATTCGTCCAAAACAAACAGAGAAGAAAAAAAAACAAAAACCATCCATTTCAAACCATTCCTTACACTCCGAACATATTATGGTTAATAATAACTAAAATATGTTTAACACTTATAACAGCATGGTTGGTTTTCAACCATAGCATGTTGCTGTTGAAAAAGAGGAAAATACTATTGTTTATATAACAAGAGTCGGTCAAGCCCGACCATATGATACCCTACACCACAGTATTTAAAAACACATCATGCTTATGTGTCTATGTAAATATGGATTTATCTATGTTTATAAACTTCATGAAAATCGGTTTGAAAGTTTGTGAGAGGCAGAAATTGCCCCCTGCCTCCCCTTGTGGTCCTATTTTTTAAAAACTGTATAGCTAATGTGTCCCTATAGATTTGGATCTATCTATGTTTTAAATTTCATTAAAATTGGTTTGAGAGGCAGAAATTTCCCCTATCTCCCATCGTGGTCCGATTTTTTTTAAAATTTATACATTTTGTGTCCATATAGATATGGTTCTATCTATGTTTTAAATTTCATTAAAATCGGTTTGATAGTTTCTGAGAGGAAAAAATTTCCCCCTATCTTCCCTCGTGGTCCTACGAGCCCATTTTCCCATAGGCTTGGTCCTTTTGCCAATAAGAACCTATGACTCAAATTTTATCAAATTATCTCCAAAATTGCGAACTGTACTTTGCGCACAATGTTGCATGGACAGCCAGCCAGCCAGCCTGCCAGCCGGACGGACATCGTTAGTTCGACTCAGAAAGTGATTCTGAGTAGATCGGTATACTTTAAAAACAAATTATTGTCATATTTAACCATAACATGTTTAGTGGCCAATTTAAAGAATTTTATTACGCCGCAATATTTGTATGGTACAGCGCGTAGGATGCTTCTAGATGAGTCAAATGTATGACCAACCCCACTTTATTATTTATTGCCGAATTTCGGTTTTCTTAGTTATTTCAATAAACTAAACCGCTTTTGAGTTACGCGAATATATGCTGTGCAACCTCTTACATTTTCGAAATAACGGTATATCTTAAAAACAAGAGCTAACCTAAAAAAACGGTTAGCACCACTGGATTCAGCGTCCCCAATTAGGGTAAAATGCCAGGTGCGCGGCTGGTCTGTTTTCTACAACTTTCACAGTGTGCTTATTGCTCAAAATTGCAATATTAAAATTCTATTTTAATATTATTTTTTTAAAGATTGCGAAAGGAAAAAAATCATATCTTAAAAAAGAAAAAAAAAACACCTCCTTCAAAGTTTCAGAATTTTTAAACAACAGTTTGAGGTATTATACAAAAAAAAAATCAGCCAAATAAAAAAATAGGTTTTTGACTTAGTCCGTTTTTAAAATTTAACATTTTGCAGATATTACATTTTTCAAAAATTTCTTTTTTTTTCAATATATGGTTTTTAGCCCCAAGTATTCTCTTTAAAATGACATTAAAATCATCTTCGTATGTCAAGTAGTTTTCGAGATATTGAAGAAATAAGCTCAACACATTCGGCTAATTCGGCGAAATTATGACATTTTGAATATGACATAACTTTCGAAAAACAAATTTTAAAATTTTTTTTCGTTCATATATGTTCCTAATAAGATAAAAGGAACCTTCTCACCAAATTTCATTAAAATCGGAAGGGGTTGTGTCCCACTCTTGGTCGTTTTGACATGGAATTACCCATATTAATTGTACATCAAAAGCGTACGAACGTACGTTCGTGACCCCAGGAAATGCCCATATACATACATAGTAGTATCGCCAACTTTTTCAACCACAAACAACTCTGAAAATATATTTTTAAGCGAGTTTAGGGAAAATAAAATTTTTCATCCGTTTAGGACAAGAAAATATTTCTAAAAACTCGTTTTTTTCTGCAAAATTAGTGCGATAGGACAAAAAATTCCCTACATACTGGAGATTATAAAAAATCTGTCCGATTTTTCCCTACGCTTCTATTTTCGTATCAAAAATACCTAAATGTAGGGATTTTCCCCTACTTCTGGCAACACTGATTGTAAGTGACATCAAAATAAATAATAAAAATACACATTTATACGCAAATAAACTGTTTTCTGTGTTTAAGAATTCCTAAAATTTAATTTCTTCAAATTTATGTGCATTTAAGTTATTGAAATAAAACAATGGAGGGTGCAAAACTAACAAATTTGTCATGAATGGCTGATAGGTTACTACAGAACAAGTAACAATTACAATTTCGTAACAGAACGGCACGGAACAGAATAGAAGCAGAAAATAATGACTAATTCTGCCTTTAGGCATTATAGAGTTAACGTGTCTGAGGCCACTTGAACAAGAAATGTAGAAGTAAAATTAACATATTTTAAGAAATATGTAAAAAGAGCAAATTTTTACTTAAAATATACCCGTATTTACATACTCGTATATGAGTTTTTGTCTTCGTAGGACACCGTTAACTTATGCCCGTAGTTTCAACAAACAGATATCTGGTCGTGTTCGTACCTAACAGTTATCTTTACCTATGCGGTAAAACTAGTTTAGTAATTTCAACGTTAAATTTACCTACGTGTTTTTTCCTTTAAAAATATGGCAACATTTGTGTTTTTATTAATTTTTTGAATTAACTGTCAAAAATGGATGGTATAAAATACACTACAGTTTAATCAGTAGATAGGACATACGTATTAAAATTACGAAAAATTCGTTACACCAGAGATATCTATACACATCTAGATATCTATTTGTAGAAATTACGGGCACTATACGCAGATATGTCAAAAAAAAAAAAAAAAAAAATATTTTTTAACTCTATTTTTAAATTTTTAAAAATTTTGTTAAACAAATCTCGGATCATCCTATTGGGATATATTGAGGATATAATAGGGAATAAAACAATGAAAAAATTATGTCAATTAAATTTTGAGATTTTCGGGAAAAATTAATTTTTTGGTCATATTTTGGCGAATGAGCCCAATTACCACCTTACCGTTATGAATTTTATGTTTAGCTTATTCAGACTATTAAAGTCCAGATAATTTAAAATATATTCTAAAGGTTTTACTCAAATGGAAAACATTAACCTTAAAATCATTAATTCTAAGGGAAAGAAAAATGATATGCTGTCAAACACAAGATACTTGTTGTTTTAGAATTGACAGTTCGCGAAGCTAAGGGACTTTAAGACTTGTCAACCCTTGCCGCGGACAAACTACGTCATCAAACGGGAAATCAAGAGAATGGCGTTATCTTGTATTCTATCATTCTTTGTCTTACACAGCGTTTAGATTTGACAGTACAAGACAATAAGAAAGACAGTAAGAAAATACATATAAGCACTGATAACTGTCTTTGTGACGTAGGCGTGTAGACAGAAAAAGAAGAAAAGTTGCATAAAGTGATTAGATATATGTATGTACTACGGACGTTTTTAATATTACTTTCTATTTTTTCTCATATGTATGTATCTGTATTAGGGATATAACGAACACCGACACCGATATACCTGCGATATTTAAGATTGTCTGGTATATCGATATCGATGATATTGGCGCATATTCAGAAATCATAACTAAAGTTGTAACCAACAAAACAGAAACTAAAAACTAGTTCATAGATAGTTATAGATCTTATTCACAATTCATAACTAACGTAGTAACAGCTCTCAGCTGATAGAACAAATGCAACCATGCATTTTGGCATGTAGAGAAAATTATATGTCGATAATATTTTGAACGATATATTCTGTAATTAATTAAAAAGCTTATCAAACTATTAAAAACCCATTTTTTGTTCTTTAAAGAACTAACACAAATTCTAAAAAGGTTATTTTTTGGTTATAGAAGTATATAAATCAATTAAAATAAGTACTTGTAAAAATATTCAATAGAATTTTACTAGTTTATTTTGTTTTGTATTGATGTTTTTTGGATGCAGTAGAAATGCTTTTTAAATGGATTGTAGCGTGTTTTATACGTCTGAACTGTTTTTTGCCATGTTTTATCTGATATTTTTTGAATATCTCTTATAATTTTGTCCATTTATTTTTCAAAAATGTTGCACTCTTGAAATAAAGTGTAAAATTATATCAATCAGCTGTTCTTTGAATGTATTAGTTAGATGGCATTTAGTTACAGCTTTACCTATAATTTAGTTGTTACTTTTTATGCTGAAAGTAATCATCTGTGAATAACTTAAATATGTACATAAAACACTTTGTAATAATTTATGAATATGCGCCATTTAATTTAACTGTTGATATGACGATTTTTCTTACATTTCTTTAGAGTTTTTTGAACAAACAATTTAATGCTCAACGCTTTTTTTGCATAACAACCAACTGAGCTACCTAAATAAGTGCGGAAAGCGTTTTTCAAATTCAAATTCTATTTTCAATACAGTACTTTTCGCTTATAGTCACATCCTTTAGTTGCAACCATAACGTGGACTATATATACCACTATGGCGCATATATCATATATCGAATATAATCAAGTTATGTGAATAAAGGAAATAAAAAATTCACATAAATTACACCGACATCAGGCTTATGGTTTTACAACAGAGTTGCATACTGTATAAAAAATAGTAAAAATAATAACAAGATAATTTTAACTAATTTTTTACGAGTTGAGAGTTGATGACAAAAATTAAATGATTTAATTCATTCTCTCTTTGGATGGATTTTTGATTTGAAAACTAAAAAGAACTTAGTAAATTTTGCTAATGTTACTATAACGTCATTAATTTTCTTTACTTTTCCCTTTGGTTACTGTTGATAAATGGCATATATGGTAAATGTGCTTATATCGCTAAATGGTAGAGTTGTCAACCGATTAAGAATAATTTGATTAATCGATCAAACAAAAACAAACTCTTGTTCGAATAATTTTAAAATGGCGATTTTCGAATAACGAATAAATCGATTAAATTATGTCGATTAATCGAACAATTTTTTTTTATTAAAAAATAAATTAATAAAAGACTAATAAAAAATAAAAGCTTAGAATTTGATTTATTCTCATACGTTTTTAGCGATTTTATACAAAATGTAGAAAAAGGAAAAAATATTGTTGCTATAGCCCTCATTGTAATTAATCTCAATGTTTAGTAGGCAAAAACCGTGTTAAGTATTCATTGTATTTCAAAAATGTGTCTTATGTTCGTATTAAACAAATCTTTGTCAAACAATTGTAAAAGCTGTTTTCTTTTTAAATCAAACGTTAAACAATTTTCATGAAATGTTGATCAAGTTAATCAGAGCCCTTCACATTACATTTGAGATGATTTAGATGACAGATGATAAAGAAAAAAAAATGCAACAAACAAATTTAAATTTCTTTAAATTATTAAAAATGGATAAAAATACTTTAATAAAGCGATCATCATTTTAAACATATTAATTACGGAATTGTGAAAATTTACGAATTATTTAAAGTCAAATAAAAACATTAAGAAGAAATCATGGTCGGTTGTACACGCGAGGGGTACTTACATGGTGACCGATTCTATATTATACTCAGTTTGTGGTATGTTCAGAGGATTCGATGTGGTTTATGAAGTGATTAAGTTGTAATCATGTCAATTTGAAGTGATTTACAAATAACGTCAATATATGGTTAATCATCTCGATTTTGATGTGAGTAGAGCTTAATCACGCTCGAGTTGCTTAAACGCGTTTAAAGTGTGAACATAGCATAAATGTCACAATATTACAATAGAAAACGACGTAGTAGAAGATAATCCAACGACATCAAAATATGCCGAACTTCTTCCAATGGAAAAATACATACAGAGAGACAGCGGTTGTTTTATAGAAGAAGTTGTACGCAGAAGTTTGGCTGAAGATAAAAGGTCTGCAAACGTCTTTCGAGTATCCAAAGTTGTATCGGATTATTTAAGAATTAAGGATTTTATGATTCCTTTAAGTAATACAACGATATGGAGCTTAAGGTGCTATCAGACGGGATGTATTTTACATATGTACTGTCAAATTTTCCATCTGTAAAAGTTGTACACATCGTGTGATACATATGAAACTTTGCATGTGTAAAATACATGTGGAAATACATATGTAAATTTTTCGATTAGAACACGCTCTATTTTCCTGTGGTAAACATAAACAAAACAGCTGGTTTGTTTTGAAACGTAAAGGCCCAAATACATTGATCAAAATACTCATCAAGCATTGTGGTAGTATTAGTGAAAATATGTTTGTATGTGTCACACCGACGATGTTGGATGGAAAATCAAATAATTTAGATATGACGGCGAATATTACGTCAAGCACACGTACACGATGAATTCGCCGGCTGGACAAGCATTTGACAAGTGTATTTGGGCCTTAAACAAAAGTCAGCTTTTGTCACATTTATAGGTTACGACATAAGGAAAAACATAAGCAGGTGTGATAGCAAAAATTATGAATTGTATGTAAAATGGGAATTTTTACATACATACGGCATTACATATGGGAAAGAAAAGTGACAGTACATATGTAAAATACATCCCGTCTGATAGCACCTTTAGATGAAAAGTTGTACGCATCAAAAAAAAGAAGTCATAGTGGATTTGAGAAAAAATAAAGAAGAAAATGGAAGATTTTCCATAGTTGTAAATTAACGGACGGATGTATCTTATTTAAAATATGTAATTTTTTTTATTCGTTATTCTCATCGATTAATCGAATAATTTTTCAGATTTAATCGTTAGATCGAACGAACAAAAACAATTATTTGAATTATTCGAACAAAGCTAAAAGGCGAATAATTGACAACTCTACTAAATGGACTATAACGTTAATACTTTATATTTAATTAACTTATAGCGGCAAAATAAACAGATAAAATGGACTATATCGCAAATGTGACTATAAGCGTAGTGACTATAAACGAAAAGTACTGTACATTATCTGTAACACAAACCGACACAGCGATCAGTTTATTAAGAGTTTCCATCCGTTATCTGTTCAAATCACTTTCCAATTTGACTGTCTTCGAATTAGCGAGACAGTAGACAAGTAAGTTCAAAATGTGTGCATGTACTGCTAGAGTCTTACCAGTTCCAGCGTTGAAAACAATCGCGGAAAATGTACGTTATTGCTTTAGATGGCAACGTTGTTTTAGATTCTTAAGTTACCCTAAGACGAGAAAACATCTTTCGAAACATGGGTGTGTTTCTCTAAATGTTGTTACCTGTATGGTAATGTTTTTGGTTGAAATTCGTGTAACATTTAACATTTTATTTTTCCAAATACAATGTTTCATCGTGTTTGGCGATGTTGACTGTTTTTTCTTTCTCATTTTGTTGAAAGCAGTTGTTGAGTGATGTGCTTTTGCAACTCTCCGATAAAAAAATATGAAGAAAGAAAGCGGAAAATGGCAACAATTTCGAATTACGAGAATTGGAAAACAATTACAATTGAACCTTACAAGAAATGAATGAGCGAGTTGTCACATTTTTCATTTTGGTGTTAAGAAAATGAAAAATGTGACTACTCGCTCATTCATTTCTTGTAGGGTATTTTTGTTCTCCATTATGTAACAATGTTGCCATCCTAATGGAATCATATTAAAGTAAAGATAACTTATTAATTTTTTACGTATGTATAATAGTTTGTAATTATTTCTTTAAAATTAAAAAAAAAAAAAAAATAAACGTAAACATTTTATGTTATGTTTATTTTATCTTTCACTTTAACAAGGGTATAAAAAGAAGAGAAAAACATAATGACAATTCAGGGCATAATAAACCACACAAAATGCTTGGCAAACACACACATTATTTCCGTTTGGGGTTTGCCAATAAACAACAGAAATATTCTCCGTTCAAACATAAATTTTCATTTTTGTTTTGTTTTCAATGAATGCAGATGCCAATAGTGCTGCGGCAATTTTATTGCTTCTAGCATAAAACGAAGAAGAAATTATACAATAAAGGCAAAAATTTTAAGTAAACAGTTTTAAAACAACGAGCTGTTTTGCGGCAAGCAATACTACTAAAAAAATTTAGTTTAATATTAAAAATTAATTGAATTGAATACATTTAGCATTAGACGCCACAAAAAGTTTGACAAATATCCAACATGTCTGCCAAATATTAAAAGTTTTTAATATTTCTGCAAACATTGCTTCAAATGTTTGTCCAAACAGCAAACACCCCAATTAACAACACAAAATGTTTGTACAAACGTAAAATTTTGACATGTTTGCCAAGCCATTTGTGAGGTTTATTATGCCCTTTAGATTTTTGAACTATTAAGGGCCATTATTACAACTTGAAGTTAGCTAAAGTTAAGATTAAATTGACAGATAATAATGTGTTATCTGTCAAAAAGCGTCTGTTAACTGTCGGATAACAGTTAACGCCAAGTTATAATAATGGCCCTAAAAGTTGTAAAATAAATTACAAACACAGACAAATATTTTATTTTAAACTTAAATTAATGTGCAATTAAATGTATGTGTTTATATACAAAACTCCTAAAATACCGGTAGTTTTTTTTATATTTCTTATAACTTTATTTAGTAACTACCAACAAAATTTTCCCGTAAAGTTTTAGTGTTATTTACCTGTGCACTATTAAAAAAAGAGAAAAAAAATCAACAAAAACTAAACTCGTTTTTGATGTAAAGTTCAATTGTTTGGCGTTGAGGTTGTTTTACAATTTTCAGCTGTCTTAATGGTTGGTTAAGTTTGTCGGTCTTTAAAATATTAAAGAACAAGCATGTGGCTGGGGCACAGCGTAGCGTTTAGCTCAACTCACTTGGCTTAAAAGGCTGGTTGGCTGGTTGGTTTTAGCTGTCAGATAAATAATAAAAAACTATTCCTGTTTTTGAGTTTAAAAAGTAATGGTGTTTTTTAAAGACCAGTTTGTTTAGTTTAGCAAACAATACATTTAAAAACAAAAAATAAAACATCCGCTAAGTTGTTTTTTGCAATTAAATATCCTGTGGTTTTGGTTTTTTTTTACAATAAACCAGTTTCTGTTAACGTAACGCACATTTGCATACAAACAGTGTTGCTGCTCTCACCTCAAATTTGGTTCAATACTTTTTTTTGCTGAATCTATTAAAAATGTAACAGTTTCTTTGTTGTTAAGGTCTGTCTGGCGCTCTTTTTTTGCTTCTTTGTTTATCTCTTGTTTTGAACTCCTACTAAACAAGATAAATCCTGTTCGTAAAAATATCTTTAGTTTTAAATACTCTTTATGTTTTGTTTAATGTTGAGTCACCTCTTTCAGCAAGACAAAAATTCGTTTTGTATCGGATTATTAATGATTTTTAAGTTCTTCGTTTTGAAATTTTAAATGCAATATGAAAGCACGTTTTCTTAATAAAGTAGGTAGATACATTTTTCTTTAGTAATTTTTCGAAAAAAAAAAAAAAAAAAAAAAAAAAAAATGTAAATTATGTATGTATGTACATATGTATATCCAATTTGGTTTTATATACGACTAGGCTTGCCAACCACCGTACTTTATAATAAAGTATTGTACGTTATTTCGAGTAAGTTTACTCTATACTTTATGAGAATAATAAAGTACGCGAAAATACTTTATTTCGCATGATTAGATTTATCTAGAATTTAAAATAGATTCAGGTTATAACTATTAGTCAGGGCCATTTGTTGATGTTTTTTTATATTGGCGAGCCTTAGAGTACCTGAATAAATGGTTTGATATTAAAAACACAAACTGGTTATTTACAATTAGCAGTATAAATTTAAAGAGCAATGTTGAATTCGATAACATTGTTAACATAATCGAAAATTTAAATCTGCAAAAACTTAAATATAAATATGGATGATATTTATGGAGAAATTGCGTTATTAAATAAACTTTATGATTAGATATACCTACAGCACTGAAGGTTTTGCGGAATTATCTAATGCAAGTAAATGGCAATAAGACTGATAATAATTTACCAAATTTGTATAAAGTAATTTCATTTCTACTTTCTATTCCTGCCACGTCAGCATTCACAGAGAGAGTTTTTTCTGCAATGAAAAGCAAATGGCGAGACGAAAGAAAAAAAGCGTCTCTGAATCTGATAAAAAATGAATTACAGTACTTTTCGCTTATAGTCACATCCTTTAGTTACAGACAAAACGTGGACTATATCGCTAATGTGGCTATACGGCTAGTTCACATACATATATGCCACCATGAGGCATATAACCGAATTCGGATATAATCAAGTTATGTGAATAAAGGAAATAAAAAATTCATATAAATTAGACCAACATCAGGCTTATGGTTTTACAACAGAGTTGCATACTGTATAAAAAATAGTTAAAATAATAACAAGATATTTTTTTGATTCGAAAACTAAAAAGAACTTAGTAAATTTTGCTAATGTGACTATAACGCCATTAATTTGCTTTACTTTTCCCTTTGACTACTGTTGATAAATGGCATATATGGCAAATGTGCTTATATCGCTAAATGGACTATAACGTTAATACTTTATATTAAATGAACTTATAACGGCGAAATAAACAGATCAAATGGAATATATCGCTAATGTGACTATAAGCGTAGTGACTATAAACGAAAAGTACTGTAGCAAGATATTTCATAACTGATACCAAAGGCAAAAACTAATTTTTTACGAGTAGAGAGTAGGGGACAAACGTTTAACGATTAAATTCTTTCTTTCTTTGGATAAATTGTGGTTTCGAAAACGAAAAGAACTTATCAAATATATCTTATGTGACTATAACGCCATTAATTTGCTTTACTTTTCCCTTTTATGACTGTTGATAGATGGCAAATGTGCTTATATCGCTAAATGGACTATAACGTTAATACTTTATTATAAATTAACTGTTAGCGGCAAAATAAACAGATAAAATGGACTATATCGCTAATGTGACTATAAGCACTAGTGACTATAAACGAAAAGTACTGTAATTATTTACTTTAATTTAAATATAGACTGTAAAGAGGCTATCCAATACTTTTGCAATGATAATTATTTAATTAAAGTTGCGAAAAGCATTAAAAAATACGTTTTTAAAGGTAACAATTAAGAGAAATAAATTGTATGTACTTTATATTTATACTGTGTACTGTTTTTTCTTAACCTTTAATAACACTGTGCTCGAAATTTACACTTTTTTTAGACAAGCCGGCACATGGCGATTTAGCCCACCATTTTTTAGGTAAGCTCTTGTTTTCGAGATATACCGTTATTTTGAACATGGAGGAAGTTGCACAACATATCGTCGGTCTCATGTAGAAAGGCCCTGACTCGATTTTTTTTCGAAATTGAGTTTTTTAGTGATTCCAATACATTTCCCACAAATACACCTCGTCACAAAAATTTAATACAATAGCATCAAAAATATCAGTTTAACAAGCAATTGAAGAAGCCATTTTACATTATGATACATACAGTTTCTATTATGTTTTTGCCTTCAAATATAAAACTTAACTCTACGAGAAATAATGCGATTTTTGAATTTTCTTTCAAAAGATATATTGTTTCTCTTGCTGTGTGACAAGTGACACCATGCTGTTAAAACTACATATTCTCTACGTCTAAATTATCAATAAAGGTTTGGATCATCTCCCTGTAGCGATTTCCATTAACCGATGTAACCTCAAAATAAGCTATTTTCAGCATTTCAAAACTTTCTTGACATACTGTAACCATGTTTGGAGTTCAAATCGAATTTTCTATGCTGATTTTTAAGAGATGTTAATTAAAGAAAATAACAACTCTGTCTTCCTTTCAGAGCTGAGATGTTTTTGTCTTATTATGCATTTAGTTGACTAATGTGTTTTGAATCATTGTTTACAAAAGAGGTCGATTTGAAGTTGCAACTTAAAGATGAATCATTTGTTTTGAATTTATATAAAAATTAAATTTGTTTTTTAAATATGTAAATGATTGTGGCTGGCAACTTTACAGTTTCTACAATTTTATTAAAAAATTTTAAAATAAATAAAAATAACCCATTCTTAAACTTGCTACTTTTAACAAGTGTTTTTCATATATCCTTCCATCTTTCCCCCAATTTCCCACCTACATTTTTAAATATTGTGCAACCAGTTCAAGCCGTGTTGCCATTTCTTAGTTAATTACTCGAATTGTATGTAGATATTACTGTTACATAAAGCCCGTGGAAATTATGACAAACAAAAAAGTGTCATAATGTCGATAGACATAAAGACGTAGATAATATGTAATTTTTATACCCTCCACCACAATTATTTGTGAAGAGGGTATATTCAGTTTGTCATTCCGTGTGAAACTTTTTTACTATTCATCTCAGACTCTATAAAGTATATATATTCTGGGTCCTTGAGTAATTTTAAGTCGATTTAGCCATGTCCGTCTGTCTGTCCGTCTGTCCGTCACTTTCGAAAAACTCAAAAGAAATCAACAAACTTGGTGTCAAATTGCTTGTAGTTATCCTAAGCAGTTTGGGATTGAAATTCAGCAAAATCGGTTCAATAGGATCTGAGCTATGAATCAAAATGTGGAACCACCACCTAAAAAAAATTGATAAATTTGTTCCAAAAACTAACATAAATGGTGGAAAAATGCACAGAATGATATAAGATTTCGCAACAATTCGTTTTATTCAACTGGAAATCACGCTGTGAAATTTCGTGAAGATCCGTCAATAATTTACCCTAGGCCCCATATAAGCCCTACTCCCGGAAAACAGTATATTAAGCCTAAAACCCTAACTAACAATGCTATCATTTCAAATTTTGGCAAGTCACAGTTACATAGGACTAGAAATTAAACTGTTAAGTTTCGTGAAGATCGGTCCATAATTTACCATAGGCCCCATATAAAACCTACTTCCGGAAAACAACTTTGTACGCCTAAAAACGTAAAAAATAATGCTATCATAACAAAATTTGGTACATCAAAGTTTTATTGGACAAGAAATAAAATTGTGTTATTTCGTGAAGATCGGTCCATAACTTACCCTGGGCCCCATATAAACCTTACTCCCGGAAAACAGTTTAGTACGCCTAAATCCGTAAAAAATAATGCTATCATAACAAAATTTGGTACATCAAAGTTTTATAGGACAAGAAATAAAACTGTGTAATTTCGTGAAGATCGGTCCATAATTTACCCTGGGCCCCATATAAACCCTACTCCCCGAAAACAGTTTAGTACGCCTAAATCCGTAAAAAATAATGCTATCATAACAAAATTTGGTACATCAAAGTTTTATAGAACTGGGAAAAAGACTGTGAAATTTCGTGAAGATCGGTCCATAATTTACCCTAGGCCCCATATAAACCCTACTACCGGAAAACAGTTTAGTCGCCTAAATCCATAATTAATAACAAATCGTCACAGTTTAAGATAATAATAACATCATACAGATATTACTCTTTAAACATTCGAACTGTCGGTGGAGGGTATCAAAGATTCGGCACAGCCGAATATAGCACTCTAACTTGTTTTTTTTTTAATTGTAACACATTTAACTTTAATTGCCATTTTTATTGTTAAGATTTATATTTTGCTTCAGTGCTGCCAAGTTTTTTGTATTTGAGAATAAAATTTGATAACAGTTTTATATCAAATTGATAAAACGTTGTATGTCAAATGTTAATATTCCAATTTGAATTCAAATATTGAAATCAAAAATTTGAAAAGGTTTGGAAATTGTGTCTGATTGATGTCATTTCATATCAAAGGTTTGACTTTGTGTTTGTTGGGGTTATACAATATAGATTTTGGTCTCTTAAATGATTTCTTTGTGATTTTCGTTTTTGTAAAAGTTCTTAAAAAATTAAAACGTTAATTTGATATTTAGGTGTAATTTCATTGAAATCTGGTAATTTTGCTTCATCTTAAGTGTAATTTTGAATTTTGATGATGGTAACATTGAGTACAAAACCCAACATTGTAATCAAAAAATTTTTATTAATAATTAATGCAGATGTAATTGTTTGAATAAAATTCCTAGAAATGTGTATAAACTATTTTGTTAAATGTATGTTGGCTTTTTAATTTACATTTCGTATGAATATTTAAAAGGTTAAAAATAAAAATCTCACACCAACAACAACAAAAGGCAGGAATACTTGTACTTTATAATACATATAAGAGGTGAAAACGTGACTTGAAGTTTTCGTGTCACGTGCGAATCACTAGTAATTGTAATTACTATTAATATTAATCACGATGGATGGAGTGAGCCGTCGTGAAATAAAATCTATATTATTTTGAGAACGTTTTTTCTTATGCTCTCACTTATTAGACACTTTTTTCTCTAGAATGCTACCATATGTATGTAATTTTATTAAAATTCAAAATTAATTACTGAAAAACTAAACAAACATAAAAAACTGGCATAGTGATTTCTTACATATTAAAGAATAGGGCTGTTTTCCTAAACGTGTGTTCACAATGTATCAATACCGTGTTGATGCATTGTGTACTTAAATTTTCACCTACTTTGTATTGTATATGAATATGGTTTGCATCTACATTATTTTAACTGCTTTATTTGCTTTTCTCTGCGCCGTGACAACTACAAAGTTGCATTTCGGAACTAAATGCATTGTCAAAATTTTTATGGTTGCATTTAAGAGCATGTTGCCATGTATTACTACAACGCAACAGGCGTTTAGGAAAACAGCCTAGTTGTGATAAAAGTTAGACAAAATCGCCCACTCTAAATTTTTAATAAGTTTACAATTTTATTTTATCTTAAAAAGAAACAAAAAAATATTCAAATCGATTTTTTAAAGGAAAGAATAGAAAAGTGATGCAAAATAAAAAAAAAAAATCATGAGGAGTCCGACCTACTGGTATTCGATTCGCTTTCATTTTCACTATCAGACTTTTGTATATTATAACACTAGTCACTATTATACAAAAAAATTTAAATAAGTGGGCTACATAATAAAATATTTCGTAATTGTAAAATTTGATAATGCACGTGCGCAATGCCCAATTTAAAATCAAACCTTTTCGAAAAACGTTTTGATAGTGATTTGAAAATCATACCATTCTCTAAAAAAGGAAAAATTATTTTTAAATTGAGAAATGCATTTATGTATATTCAATAGTGTCCGACCGAACCCACTTTTTGAGACCGAACCCGAACCCGAACTTCGGTAAATTTTGACAAGTTCGACCGAACCCGAACCCGAACTTTTTTAAAAAACGGAACAATTGTACTTTTTTTAATGTATTTATTTAAAACAAAATAAAATTTCGGGAAATTATTACATTAAAACTTTTGGAAGGATGCAACATGAAAATATAAATTGCACTTTATAGTAGTCAAAACTATTTTATAGTTAAAAAATAATTAGTAATTGCTTTTTTTAAGACAATAAATAAAAAAATAAAGTTCAAGTTTAATATATATTAGGTCTATAACTTTTTTTTTCACTTTTTGCGAAAATCAAAAAGGCATAGTATAGTCGTGTAAAACATTAAAAGTTATTAATAAAAAACATGACAATTTTTTCGGATTGTTAAAAAAGTTCACGTAGGGATCGGTTTGAAGTTTGAAAACAACCATTTTATCTCACGGAAATTTTAAAAAATATACCTACCTGATATTTGTATATATTCCTATACGTATCACTTAAATGCTATTTTGGAATTTATCCACTGCTTAAGATTTAAAATTTTTCCTACGGTTTACAATTTATTGTGGTTCAAAATTTCTTAGAAGTTTTTAGAAATTTGCTTCCCTGCGTGAGTTTTTTTTTAGCAAAACGACGAGAGGTGTTTTCATTACTAAAACATTCTTGACTACTCCGTCGTACTATGCCAATAATTTGGTTATAGCCCTAGTATACACATTAGTACTCAAACCTCTACAATGTATTTTTTTAATTCGTTTGGGGTGTATTTTCCCTAAGTGGCGTTTAATATTGGCGGTAGTTTGTTTGCTTGGCAATGAACTAACCATTGACATTTGTTTGGCGCAACATTTGCGTTGAGCGGTTGCTCAATTTTTTTCAAAAAAACTCCAAATTAGATGACATTTTTATCTGGAAATATGTATACTATAAAGTTTGGTTTGTGGTTCACCCAAAACTATAGATTTTCTCATCATTCGCAGAATATAAATAGAGAGTATTTATTTGTCAAATAAAATTTAACCGTTTTTTTTGATGTATTTTTACCGTCTTCTAAAAATTACACATATAAAGACATTTTATATACACTTAAGCATTTTATTTAGTCATCTCTGTATTTTTTCGAACTAATAATCATAGAGAAAAATAGTTGTATTGATTTCGTACGTACTATTTTCATAAACAATGATGCCAAATTATTATTTGAAATTATAATAAATATGGGCACTTCCAAGATTGTAAACGGGACATTCGCACACGTTTATATTGACAAAACTGTAAAAAACAACCTGATTTTCATTTTTTAAATTAATGATTTTTTTAACTCTCAATTAGCTCTTTAATTTCCGCAAATGAAATTTTTCGCTTACTGTCGTGGTTTCCGAGATAATTGCAAAAACCAGTGATTGTAAACGGGACAAAAAACGGAAGTGGGTTTTAAGGGGTAACCGTTTAAACAGTGATTTCTGCGAAACCTGACACAATATTTTATTGGGATTAATTTTAAAATGTTGCGTACTAATGTACCCTAAAAATGGTTTCGATTTCAAAATAAAATATGAATTACATTTTTTTAAATAAATTGTTAAAGAAATTGTAAACGGGACATTGTAAACGGGACAATTTTTCCACCATAATTTAAAATTTTTTTATGTTGCTATTTATAATCCTTTATATAAGAAACTTAATAAAAAATGTTTTTCAGGTCATAAATATGCCTTAGATTAGAGTATTGTTGTTCCAAATGCATATTTTCTAGAGTTTTTTTTTTCCCGGAGTTTTTCGATTCCCGGGAAAGCGGGAAAAATTTTTAAATTTCCCGGGATCCCGGGATCCCGCTCCATACAAATAATACAAAGTAAACTTGGTTTTATTAATGAACAAAACTTTTATAAACAAACGTGAGGGAACTTGTTTACAAAGTAAGTAAAATAAATGCTTAAATACTACAAAAATTAATTGATGCGGAACTTGGATTATTATTACCTTTGACTATTATAAGTAAATTCCGTATTATGATGATCTAGTACAAGATAAAATAAACATAACAATTGAGGTACTCAAGATATGAGATCAAAAACTAAAATCATAAAATATAGGGCCATGTCACAGAGTACAATTCCGTTCGGAAACGGAATTCATTCCGTATTTTGGTGCTTCAGAAAATGACGAAAAAATGTTTCGGAATGAAACCATTTTTGTTTTCATGAACGGTATGGGAGTTGTCTGTATCTGAAAGGCCATAAAACTATCAAAATACACTTTCCATCAACAAACAAATATGTTTTCTTCAATTCCGAACGGAATCATTCCGAACGGAATTGTACTCTGTGACATGGCCCATATAAAATATTTTAATAAATATATTAACATTTTTTAACGGCATAGGAAATTACTTTCTGACACACTCAAAGCGTTTAGTGAGTCGCCAAAGAGTATATTTCTGATTTTGTTTACTGATTACCATGTTTCCGAAAAATTTCGTTTACTTTTTTACCGAGGTTGGACAAATAATTAAAAGTGCACCGTTGTTGCATGCTTCTGATGTCAAGGTTGATGCAAAAAATAGCATCATCCGGACTACTTCTTACAAACTTTTTCTTTTCATTAGGTCCATCTGTAATCTTTAGGACAATGTGTTTTTCAAATTGTATGTTTTAGTAACTTACACGAGTTTCATTATTTTTTTATTTCGGTTTCCCCGCACTTCCCGGATATATTACCAAGCTCGATTTTTTTTTTTGTAGATACGACTATGTTGCAATAATGGATCGCTATGTTTATGTATATCCTATTTTTAAGACTTGTCCATGGTCAATGAGAATTTACCGCCTGCATCTTATTTTGAATTTATGTTCTTTATCAATTCATCACTTCACTGAATTTATTAATTATCAACTGTTGCACTGCCCATTCTGCTTTTATAGATTTATTGCCGCAGGAGACATTGATTTACGTTTGTACACATTTCTTATAATTGATCTAATCGACAACCCATCCGCAGATGCTAATTTTTAGAGAAAAGAAAATTAAATTTCAGAGTAAAAATAGCTGTTTTCTGAAACTATGAAGAACTTTTTATTTCCCGGGATCCCGCAACAAAAATCCCGGGAAAACGGGAAATATAATAAGTGAAATTCCCGGGAATTCCCGGGACGGGAAATCCCGGGAAAAAACCCTAATATTTTCTAATATACACAAGTATGTGCTAAAAGTTGTAGTACTTCGTTTACCATTTATTTTTGTTTCGAATCAATTAATTTATACGCATATATTAAAAAAATATAAGCAATTCTCTAAATAAATCTTGAAAATAAAAATTTTTTTTTTCCATTTTTTGTGGTTGACGTTTTTTTGGAAGTAGCCATATGTAATTTCATAAAAGAGTTCGGTGTTCGGTAAAGTTCGGTAAAAATTTCGCCGAACACCGAACATCATTTTTTGCCGAACTCCGTAACCGAACCCGAACGTTCGGTCGGACACTAATATTCAACTTCCTTTCAAACTTTATTCTCAAATGTTTTTCAAATGTAATTTTTAACACAATATGTAACTTAAATGAAGATAATTTATTTTAAAATTTAAATTAATCATTTATTCAAATAAATTGGCAGCTACACATTCAGCACCATAGCTAAAAGATGAAATAACATTCTTTCCGTTCACAAAGACGAAGCGCTTGGCTTCTTATTATTGTTATTATTTTGGCGTAGCACTTCGATCGTACAACAAATTAATTTTTTCTTCACTTTCTCGTTTTATTTTCTTACAGTTTGTAATTCAGTTTTTACTCACAAATAATTTTATATTTTTCCGTAAGAAATTAAGGTTTCCTAAAGGCAAATTTACTTCACTTAATATGTAATTTTCCTTTAATTTTAAAACTCATTTAACTTTTAACTTTTTTTTTTTAATGTTTACATTAATTTTCAGTATTACCAAGTTTATTTTTGGCTTGAAAAAACATTTGATAACAATTAAATATCAAATTTATGACACATTGTGTATCAAATGTTTATATTCAATTAATTATCAATATAAATTCAAATGTTAAAATCAAATAATTTAAAAAGTTTTGAGAATTGTGCTTGACATCAAATAATAAAGTCATTTCATACCAACAGTTTGACTTCGTGTTTGTTGGGTCATTGGCATTCCATGCGCGGGACCGTTCGTGATTACATTTGCTTTCTTATTGAGCGTGAGTATTTAACCACTCACGCGCACAACTCTATTAAATGGTAATACGTACAAAACTAACAAACAGACCTAAAAATTACTCTTGTTTTATTGCTGCTGCTGTGTTGAATGTATAATTTCGCGAAAAAAGAAACAATAAAAAGCTGTATACGCTTCCAGGGGACAATGACATTACTGCTGACTTACAATACCATTTCTTTCAAGCATCTATCCGAACAACCAACCAATGAATCTACGAACGCCATGCATCTCCTGCCATCTATCCAGCCATACATACAATCACCATCAATGAAAACTGCCAACAACAATAAAAAAAAGAACAGACGTGAAATATACGAAATCACAGAAGAAAAAATAAACACATACATTGAGGAAAAGAAAGAAAAGTGAACAGAATTAAGACAAACTAACAAATAAACATCATGCTAAAAAAAACACTCATATGTTTGTATGGTACTATATATAGTACCTTATAGTACTCATATAGTAACTTATAAGTTTAAACTTATTTAGTACATATTTTTACACACAAGTGTACGTCTTTGTACAACTATGTACATATGTACTATGTGTGTGACAGACTGTATAAAAGTTTGGTTGAGAAATGATGAGACAGGGTTTTATAAATGGCGTCAAGTCTAAAACCCCAAACAGTCAAGAAAACCAAAGTGAGTCATCAATATCGAGCGTATAAAAAAAAATGTAAAGAAACAATGACTCTGATGGCGCGGCTTTATTTAAGATTAATAATAACACCAGCAATAAAATAAATAATAAAATAAAATAATTTAAGAAAAAAAAGAAAAAACTTGAAAAAGAGTTGCCAAATATGCGTTGCAACACGAGGATCTAAAAGTTTTAATTTCAACGGCGAATCCTAATGCTTGTTCTCCGGTGTGTTGTTGCAATCGATGCGAGTTCACTACACGTGTTGACAATCAATGCGAGTTCACTACACGTGTTGACAATCAATGCGAGTTCACTACACGTGTTGACAATCAATGCGAGTTCACTACACGTGTTGACAAAAAGCCAGCTGACATTGACAGTTCGAATCAATTTGTTTTGGGTTTACAATGTTTTGTTTAGTAATGATTGACATTTTGAACCGTAAACACTAACAATACAATGCAAAAACATCTGTCGTTTTTGAATTGTTGTAGTATTGCCGCCACCTGTAGTTAATTCGCCTTGGTTGCAACGAGATTATGGTTATTCTATCGCATTATAGTTTAAGCTATTCATGAGTCTAAAATTTGGACCCATGTTGTTCAAATACTTTTTCTCTTTCACTAAATATATAAAACTTATCGCAACTAACTTTACTAGCAGCAAAAACATGTACAAAAAAATTATTAATGTAGAAACAATTTAAAATGCTTATGGCTAATAAATCACTGGTGGTTTAAACGCTGGCTTAGTTGAACTAAACTTGAATTTATATGTAGTTATTTTATTATATTTTGTTAAAAAAATTACATGTGGCAGCACTATGATAAATCTTATCAAATTTATATGGGGTGTATTGGTAGTTTAAACGCCCAATTTTATGCGTTTAAAGATGGTTTATATGTTTACTGATTTATAGGTTTTTTGATTTGAACACATTTTAAACCAAAAAGAGAGTTTAACTTGCTCTGATTTTTTACCCCTTTGTGGCGTAACGTGATAAAACCGTAAATTTTTCACACAATTTTTCACAATAAATTGGCAATTTTAAAAGAGATGCGCCGATTTTAATAAAATTTTTAAGATACCAAACGAAATTAAATATCACAGTATTACTCCCAGTAAGTTCTGCAAAATCTTTTTGGCTCGAATTATTAATTTGCTTTTCTGCGAACAATCTTTGTTTACAACAATAAAATCACATTTAATAAAGTGCATACTAAAACAAAAAATAAAAACTTTCCTTACTCAAAAAGTTACTGACTTAATTGATCAACGTATCATTCAATTCTCACATGAAGGGCCAAATAAACCACACAAAAAGCTTGGCAAACACACACTTTTTTTCTGTTTCTATTTGGAAATAAACAAACATAATTCGTACAAACATTAATATTTAATTTTTGTTTTCAGAAGACGATTGTAAAACATAGAAGAAATATTTAAGAAAGAAAAGAAAAATGTTCCCGTGTATATTTTTACATTCCGCGTACTCTAGGATAAAGGCGGTTAGAATTGGGTGGGCCAACCAAAACGCTCGATGTTAATTGTAAATTTAATAAAATGTTTTTAGAGAATTATATTAATATTTTTTATTATAGAAGAAATTTTGACAATAATGTGTGAAACAAAATATCGGCCAAATGCTTGCCACAACTTCGGTGGCATACCTCTGTCCGATGGTCCATATTTTCAATGACTCTAAAGGCCCAACCACAATATGCTTAAGTTGGCTTAAGCGGATGAGCGAATACATGTAAATTATATGCGACAAACCATATTGAACTTAAGGAAACTTTTTGCTAAGTTTAATGAAACTGTCATTTGCTTAAGCAAGGTGCGAATCTAATCGCACATTCCGTACGGAATCAAATGTTTTTTTATTTTGTTTTTGTTTTCTTAAATACATTTGAGAGACTTTTTTTTAATTTTTGACAGTAGGTTAAGCAAGACTATGCATATTATGGTTGAGCCTTAAAACATAATTGAGGTTGAATGTCGTTAATGTGCCGAGTTATCTCTTCTTTTAGTTCCTAAATTGTTCTTTGCTTAAGCATGTATGACACTACAATTTTAATGCATTGTTCAAGTTTTGGTGAACAATACAATTATAATGTAATAGAAAAATTTACCAAGTGCAAAGAGTTCAGCTGTATTAAGATAAATGGCAAACTGTCAAAAATTTTACTAAAGTTATCGATAAAAAATGAAGTTATGTCAATAAAAATGTAAATTGTTCAACTTAAAATTGACATTTCAACTTAAAATTGACATTTCAAGCTTGAAATATTATAAGTGTTGCTGAATCAGCAGTTTATGGGCAAATTCAGCGATTTACTGCTTTTTGTTTGTTTTTTTTTAATGTTTCCCATAAACAAAAAGTTGACAATATTTAATAAAATAAACAAAACCATAACAAAAGAAAAAAAATTTGTTTATATTTTTTATATTTGCTCTTTCTAACATTTCTGTTTCTTTCTATCAATTCTACATCAATTCAATGAATGAAAAATGTAGTGTCATAATTGCTTTATTGACGTACACTTTTTCTTTTAAATATCCCAGAAGAAAGAAGTCCAACGACGTGATATACCATCCGGTTGGAACCAGCAATCAATTAACAACACAAAACGTGTAAACAAACGTAGAATTTTGACATGTTTTCCAAGCTATTTGTGTGGATTATGTGGTCCTTAACTTTCCTTAAATAATATTTTGTAACGAATTAATGAATAATGGCATACTTTTAAGGTGTTGTCCCATTGCTTAATGATATAAATATCTTACTCTAAAGAAATGGCAAATATTTCTAATCTTAATTCGTGTTGAAAAAGGTGTTAAAATATTAATTTAATAAGCTTAATACAAAGAAAATCCATTAAATGAAAAACCCTTGGTTTGATAAAAAAAAAACTAGGTTACTGGAAAACAAATTCAAATAACCACCAGGTTGTCAACATATTTTCGCAATAAAATTATTTTTATTATTGTTACATTTCTACATGCAAATATAGTCTTCTTCTAATTCATATTTTTTTTTTCTTATTCATAGTCAGTATTTAAAATTAAAAAAGCAACAACAATAAAACCATACAAAAAGTATAAAGTTGTAGTATTTGATTGACTTAAGCGGCAATAAATGACGACGATTCATTGAAAATGAAAACTAAATGATGGAGGGAGGGGCAGACGGTCTGATAGGTTTATTGTTGTTTTAGGACAGCCATGCCAGGTTGACTTAGAGTTGCACACATCAACATGCAAGTACAATTTGAACAAGTAAGAGTGCGATATTCGGCTGTGCCGAATCTTAAGTACCCTTCATCTAACGTATTGCAGCGTCTCACTCATTAATCCATTGAAAAAAAAAACAAAAATATGTGGAGTATATTTTTTCGTTAAAAACATTTTTCTCTACTAAAACGGCAAATCATATATGTGAACGGGTTATCCATTTTTCGATTTCAAAAGTAAATTTAAATAAACTACACATAAAACAAAAAATTTCGATAAAACTTTTATTTCATGATAATGCTTGGTTGGACCTTGCCACTACGTACGAGATACAATACCATTTGAAGGACCGCCTCTAGATTGGTGCAGCGGTCGATCCTTTTGTGGAACTTTTCGACCAATTTTTCGCACATTTCGGGCGGTATCTCAGCGATAATTTGACGAATGTTTGTTTGCAGAAAAAAATAAAAATTGATTTCAATTAAAAAAATTGTGATATTAATTAAAAAAAAAAAATAATTAAATTTGCACTAGTAAACAAATAAAAATTATTAATTAAACGTTTAATTTTCTTTAATTAAAACTGATTTTGTTTTCGATTAATTCTTTAATTGGTAAACAATTTTGGAGAATTTTTTCTGTGTTTTAAAATTCTTCAAAGTAAACGACAAACCTTTAGAAGATTATTCGTTTAGAAACGGTCTTTGACATAGCCCCACGAAAAGTCTTAAAGGCGTCAAATCGCATAATCTTGGTGGCCAATGAAATTCTCTCCGTGTTTAAAAGAAAAAAATAAAAGACTTGTAAGTTTATTTCATGTTTACACGGATGGTATTAAAATTAAAAATAACAACAAAAAAGCAGATAGTTGCAGTTTTACAATTTTTACAACTAAAATTTGATTTTAGTTGATTTTAGTGGTTTTTGTAATTGTATAAAAATGATACCACCTTCAATATATGTGACCCGGTCTATGAAAAGGTGGCTTCTGACTAAAATTATTTTTCACTTTTTTTTGGTTCGGATAGTTTTTGAGACGCTCTTTAACATGGTGAAAAGCAGAAATTCCTAACTTGCTTAGAAGTGTACTTAAAATGCAGAGAAAGAAGTGCACAAATAAAAGAAAAACAGAATTTTATTGAAAATCGAGCTGGTTTTTTCGAAATTTTGTTTTTGAGTCATAAGCCACCTTTTCATAGACCGGGTCACATATGCTGTTAAAATACACCTCTGGTGTGATGAGAATACATAAGTTTCTAAAATGGTTTAGAAAAAAAAAAAAAAAAAAACATTTACCGCTTGTCAGATTTTGCATCCGTATTCTCTCTTACTGAATACATTTTGCTTTTACATGATAAGATTTTTCTCATTCTACATCATTTTTAGCAATGTCCTAATACATTGTATTACTGTGTAAACTAGCCTTAAGGCGTATGTCAGAAATAAACATATAATAACCCAGCTCCCATTATTTCTGAGGTCATCTCAATAGACAGACTGACGTCGTTAAATCAATTTCGCTACTCATAAGAACCCAGCAGTCGTATTCTATAATTTGCTAAAGCTAAATCTCTATCGCTAAAAATCTATAAAGTTGATTTAGCGATTTTTGGCTAAGAATGAAGTTCTGTAACGTGCAATGCCATAAAAATCTAATTCGCCGCCATTAAAGCTCTGAATGTCATTGGTTAAATTTTCAACTTTTGTATTCTCTAAGGCATTTAAGCGATCGAGATTAAGCTTTAGCTAAGCGAATTACAGAATACGGCTGCGGAATACTTTTTTTTAATTCTTTTATGTAGGTCTAAATTCAGTTTTAATAATTTAGTTCACATTTCCATTTTAACGTGACGTGATATTTGTAAAAAAAATTAAATGAAGAAGTCAAATTTGTAAAAAAAGGTTCTTATATATACAAAGGAATGAAGTAGGGCTATATTCAGGAAAAAATTACAGCCATTGACGCTTAGGATTTGCAGATATAAGCAAAAATATGCTCTGGCGTGACGTTAAAAAAGAGGAAGTGGATTTTGACTTGAATTACCTAGTAGGGACATAAATACTGTTACGAATATATTAAGCTATAAAACAAAAACTAATGAATGGTTTTGGACCAATTTTTTTTATATATTTATTGATATGTATTGTAGACAAAAATCTTAATTTCAACCAAAATGTCCGCCCTTAGCCTTCACACACGCCTTAAGTCGCATTGGCCAGTAATCAATAGCTGCACGCACCTCATCCATCGGAAAATTGGCTACAGCACGAACCAGAGCTGTCTTAAGGCAATCAATGTTAGGGTATCTTTTGTGGCAGACCATATCCTCCAAAACCGTCCACAATTTGTAATCCAAAGGGTTCAAATCAGGGCTGCCAATGGCCAATCTTCAGAGCATATTAAAGCTGGATAATTGTTAAGAAGCCAGTTCGTTTTAGCCTTATGAGCTGGTGCAGAATCTTGCTGGAAAGTCCAAGGCTGGTTATGGAACAGAAAATTGTTAAGCGGCTTCACAACTGCTTCCAAAACGGTTTCTTGGTAAACTTTGGCCGATGTTTTTGCCCCTTGTTCACAGAAATGCAAGTCAGTCACCCAATCGTAAGAGACACCCCACTAAACCATAACTGCAGCTGGATGATTACCCTTTTCGACCAGTGGAATGAGTTCTGATGCTTCCTTAGATGACCGAGCATTTTGTTTGTTTTTCATCCGCAAACAATATTTTTTTATTAAAGTTAGCGTACGTGGGCGGGCCTACCGGGGGCGGTTTTTTATATCTCCGGTCTCCTCGAACAATTGTACGCACCTGTAGACGAACATGTGACTAATGCCGAGTGGGCGGAGCGTTTTGAAAATATCATTTTTTTTCATTCCACACTTAAAAAATGCTATAACTGCGATACGGTTTTCTTTATCTGACCACTCCATGGTTAAACTAAACACAATTTCAAATTCCCGTCACTGACAAACGCTTTAGAGGTTACTTTTCAAAAAACGTGATAATTAAAGGGTATATTCAATTTTACTATTCTAATGGGTATGTTCAATGTAGTAACAATATTTATGTCCCTACCAAGTACAAAACTGAATACGACTGCGAATTGAGCAAGACTTTTTGTATAAAACCTTTTTTAGTAAACTTTGAACTTATATAGATTTATTTTTCAAGCTATCTAATTTAAAAATCTTTGCTCGTTTTAAGGTATATGTGACGCGCAAAATGGAAAGGGACCTAAGGTTAAAAACCGGTTTTGTTCAGGAGAATCTTTTTAAAGACTTATGGTGTACCATCACTGAGCCAAACGCGCATATCTCTGGGAGGAAACACTTTTGGGGCATGGGATCGGTCTCATTCGATGCTCAGATGTTGTCCACATCAACAAAAAAAAAGTGAAAATTGGTTTATTTACCCTAAGGTCCCTTTCTCTATAAGTCTACTTTTTTTAATGTAACTCCAGAATGCAAATAAGGTTTTAGGACCATGTTGTTCAACCGTTATTCCTTTTGTTACTTAATGTAGTGCTAGTTGCGCTTTACACCAAAAAAATATAAAAAAGTAAACTATACATACAATTTTTTGAGAAACAATTGAAATTACTTCTGGCGTAACGTTACAAAAAGTAGACTTTTCACTGGAACTGCCCATATAGGCAATTCACAAAGTGTTCTATTGTGTCGTAATGGTTGTATTTGCTCTATTTTTTTTAGTATCACATTCATAAAATAAAAGCATATAAATACAACCAATATGACACAATATAGCAATTTGTAAATTGCCTAATAATTCATACTAGTGTTTACCTAATGGTCAAAATTCGACCATACATTTTCATGTTCATAAGAAGAAAACATATTACATCTACACTCACAATATTCTGTACGTAAAATTAACTGAAATTGTAATATAAAATAAATGAAACTTCAATTAAAAACCGGTCTACTTATTTTTCATTTATTTTTAACAAAAAGTTCATTTAATTTTTACTGTCAAAAATTCAACACCATATTCCGTAATATCAAATAAATATTCAGTTATTTTGTAAAATTTTACTGTCAAAAATTCAACACCACATTCAGTAAAAACAATTAAATATTCAGTTATTTTTTAAAATTTTACTGTCAAAAAATTGACCCCATATTCAGTAAAAACAATAAAATATTCAGTTATTTCATTAAATTTTCGTTTACTCCACAAAAGAGCCGAATTTCTAAAAAATCCCAGACAGACACCTGTCCGCTTGTTTTTCTAATAACCGAGAGAGGGAGAATATTATTATTTACTTACCCTGATACACAAGTTTGTTTTACTTTTGTTGTACTGACCACGTTGTTTACAGAAGAACTCTCAATTATAAGACACCAGCAGCATGACCGATATGGCTTCGCAATTATTTTCCTTTTAAAATTTGAAGTATTTAACTAAATTATATTAACAAATAGAAAATGGGTATTGCTTACACAAAACAATCAATTCATTTTTTATAAATAAGTAAAAATTAATTTTTGGTAGTACAATTATATAAAATAACTGAATATTTAATTGTTTTTACTGAATATGGTGTTGAATTTTTGACAGTAAAATTTTATAAAATAACTGCATATTTATTTGTATTTACGGAATATGTAGTTAATTTTTTGACAATTAATTTATATAAGATAACTGAAAATTCATTTGGTTTTACGGACTTCGAGGTTGAATTTTTGACAGTAAAAATTAAATGAACTTTTTGTTGCTTTAAATTACATTTTTATTTAATTTATCATAAAGAAGAATTTAACTCAATCAACGGACAATATTAACTGCAACTGAAAATCAGTATTAATATGCACTTATTTTTTTAAATAACTGTTAGAATCAGTTAAAAATAAATTTGCTTGGAATTTTAAATGTTTATTTATTTAAAAATGACTGAACGGAATATTTCTCAAATAAACTACAGTCCGTTACTGTAATAATTTTGTGAGTGTATGTGTATATGAATTTACATGTTTCGAGTATTTTTTCCGTCTTAGTGAATCGATTTGGCGAGGGACCAACCTCCGGTTCATATTTGAACTTCCAAGTGAGTTAATTTCATTTTATAATTTCAATATAATCAGAATTGATAAAACAAAAAGTATTAAAAAAATCTCCTTAATAGATTGTCACTCAGGACATTGGATGTTTAAATTTATTTTTCTATGTCTAATATTAACGAAAATTAATCAATGTACCAGATGTTGAACGAAAAAGTACCAAAAAGCTCCCCTTACATGTCCTTATTCCCCCAGGATCATGCATTTTTAATTTTATCTTTTTAGGTCGACTATTAACAAAAATTCAAAACATACCAAAGGAAAAACAAAAAGTATATAGTCGAAATATTCGAAAATCGGTTTCTAAAAAATGTCGTCAACCCTATTTTTTTATTATTTTATAATTGAAAAAAAAAAAAAAAACAAATTTTTTGTGTTTGTGTTAATAGCAAATTTGAACGCTTATAACTCTGAAATTATTAAACAGATTTTAATAAAATATATATTGTGCACTTCTGTAAGTAAATATCTTTCAAATGGTGTATATTTTTTTTTCAAATCGGTTGACATACAGAGGAGAAAAGTGTTCTTAACTGTTTTGCCTTAGCCGATTTATATAATTCATATAATAAGAAGTATATTTATGAAAAATTTTAAATTAAACTAATGATTTTATTTTGAGTTCAAAACATAACAAGAATAAATTTTTTCTATGTTTCCCACTGATATTGTGAATAGCTGTATATCCTTTATAGGGTCTAAGATTATTATTGTAGAAATTGCAAACGGAATGACAAACTTAAAAATGCCCTTTCCACGTGTGGTGAAGGGTATAAAAATAAAGAATGACTGACGACACTATACGTTGCATGATGATTTTTGTTTGTTTGTGACCACTTAGAAGTGCAACTGCTCAGTAATAAATAAATTATTTTAAACTGAATTGAGTTTTATACTGCTTTAGTATTGGCTTGATTGAATACTTGATGTGTTTTTGTATGTGTGAATTTGTTTATATTTTTGAAATGACATTGAACTAGATTTAAGTGCTGTGGCCGCTAAAACTCTGTTACAAACATTATAGGAATGTTAGTTTTTTTTTCTAACTTATTCCACTGTTATTGTTTAGAATCATTAATTAGAATTTAATATAAACTTTAACGTATTTATTTACATTTTGATTAGTTATCGTTTTGTTTTATAAATAAGTTACAAATTAAATTATTAATACACATTTTAAGACGGTTTTTTTTCTTCTTTTCATTATTAAGAGTACAAATAATTTTCCGCCGCTAAATTCCGAAAAAATTGTACTTTTCTGCTTATTCAAGGTACATACATAGAAAAAAGTAAAAATTGATTTTAACGAATAAATTTGTGATATTGATTAATTTAATTTAGACCAGTAAACAAATTAATAGTATAAATTTAATTAATTTATTGATATGAATTAACAACATTTAGTCTGCTTTTCAGCGCAATTTGGATATTTAATTGCACGATAGCTTTTAAGCCCTAATCGCAAAAATAGCTTAAGCGATATCACCAGTGAAATAAGCATAGGAATAGCTCAACAATTAACTTCAGTTTGTCAAAAGTATGAAATGGGAATTTAGCACATTATAACGTAACCTTGATAGTTAATTTTTGAATCCCAAGAAAAACTTTGATAACTAATATGCATGTGGCAGTGTAAATAAAACTGAACTGGAAAAATAAAATAAAGAAATTTGTTTTATTTTTGTTTTTTCTTTACCCACTTACAACTACATTTAGAGTTGACAAAAAATCAACCAATTGTGGTCGGGATTGTAAGAAAAGATAAACTCACTGTTTATTGTTGTTGTTTTTGTTCAAGCTTTGATATTGTTACAAGTAAAACTTGGGCTTATAATTCTTATTCGCTTAACAGTTTTATTTGTATGATATCTTAAGTTTTTCTAAAATCTTTGTTGAAGTTTCCTGACGATCTGGCCTAAGCAACCAGTGAAATGCGCATAGGAATAGCTTATCCCATCAACAATAAACTTCAGTTTGTCAAAAGTATGAAATCGGAATTTAGCACAATATAACGTAACCTATCATTTTCAATTTTGTTTTTTTTTTTTTAATAAATAAATTTATTGGCAACACTTGCATCATCTCCTAAAATGTCATGGTCACATAACATACAGTCTACAACTGACATGAAATGCTCAACATTAATATTAAAATGATGTTAGTGTTAAGTATAGACTCATCATGTTAGAGGTTTTCTCATGTTATAACACACACGGTTGTTAATGCAAATGTTTCAACAACGCTTTTATAACATCATGTTATAACAGCAAATCATGTCTGTTGTAGACGGGGAGTTAGGAACCGTTACGATCTTATAGTAATAATTTGAGCTTAAGTGCCAACCTTCATACAAGATGTTTGTGAAATTTTATAAAAAAAAAAAAACTTTTGTAAAAATTTCGCTTTTTTGTCTCTTAAGCTTTTTTGCGGTTAGGGCTCGATAAAGTGGCTTTACCGACTATTTTATTTGACTAGCTTTTTCTATGACATTATTTGTTGATAGTTATTTTTTTTTGTTTAAGTAAGAAATTTTTAGGGCATATTTTCAAGAATTAACTGCATATTATAACTATGTATGTATTGTTGTTAATTCACAATTTTTTCTTTTCCAGTGTAGGGTATCCTTAATTTGTCAATACATGTTTTTATTTTTTTTTAATTCTGTTTTAAATTTTGTTTAATAAAGTTTGACATTTTTTTTTTAATAAACCAAAAATTATTGTATAAAAAATTTTTAAATTTAATCTTTAAAATTCCTTGGTATTTCTTTAAAATTTATGTTACAAGAAGAATTGTTATACAAAGATAACAATTTGTTATCTCTTGAAAAGTTTGTATTCAAATTTTGTTAAAAATTTTAATTTATCATTGTTTATTTTATAGAATTTTAAACTGAAGTTCTAAATATTTGTCATACAAATAATATTAATTAAAATATCTACATACATACAAAATTATTCACTTAACTGAAGAGATATTGGTAATAAGAAAATCTACTCGCAACATTTTGGCATCACTGTTTTGTTTCGTGAGTAACGGTTAACTCTAGGTTTTCACAAGCCAAACATTTAACATAATTTTTGAAAATCATTTATTTTGTGGCTCGCGAAGTCGGCGAATTTAATAACACTTAATTCATACGAAGGCATTTACGACGTTGGCTTTCAAAGTCTCTTTTGTTTGGTGGTGAACGGTGTAGAGAACATGACGAATTGAATACTAGGTGGTCTATTGCTACATAAATAAAAATACACGCAATTCGCCTGAAACAACTTGGCTCCACGAAAAGCCCCCCAATGAAATAACGCCCAGGAAATAACCCCTAATGAAATAAACCCCAAAAAAATAGGAAATACCACCTAAAACCAGTGAATGAAATAACATCGAAAAATTAATGAAATAAGCCCCAAACCGAAAACGAAACAACCCCTAATATTTGGAAGTTATTTCATATGAAATAACACCCAATGATGAACATGAAATAACCCCCAATGAAATAAACCCCATCAGCAACAAAAATGAAATTATGTCCAAAATTCACAAAAGAGTCAGTTTCACCAAGGATTTCATGAAGTCAATATGGACCAACAGCAACGTCGCAAAATTACTGAAATGAATCGTGTGGAGGCTCGCAGGCGTCTTCTTCAAAAATATTGCTGCAGTTATTTTACCCGCCCGTAGATCCTTGTAGCGCTGCTCTATTTTTTAGTTCGGAAAACAATTTGCCTTTTACGTTTGGCCTCTACGCAACTACCTCCACTGTTTAAATATAATTGTTTTTCACTTTTCGCTTTAAAAATGAAATAACCCCCGAATAAAAAATGAAATAACACCCAAATTAAACACGCTATGAAACAAGCCCCGAATTTTAAAAATTTGTTGGGGTTAATTTCATTGGAGATTATCATAATTTGAAAACCCCAAATGAGAAATGAAATAATTCCCAAAAAAAAAATTAAAAACGGCCCAAAAAAATTGGGAGTTATTTCATATGAAATAACACCCAAAATTGTATGAAAAAAAAATTGGGGAATATTTCATTTCTCGTTTGGGTGTTATTTCATTGGGGGGCTTTTCGTGGAGCCAACAACTTTACCAATCCGTCAAAAACATCTAACTAAAACACAAAGGAAATATGAAAAAAGGTGTAACAATCAATGTTTATTTGAAAAGTATTTCTTTTTGTTTGCTAACATTGAATTGATAAAATTGATAAGGTGAAAATATCACTTATCCCGTTCAAAATTTTTGAATTTAAATGAAAGCCAACATGAAAACAAACAGTTTTTGACATTTGGGGTTTGAACAGCTAATTTGCCTTTGCGCAGCTGGTGATGTCGTAGGCTAACGAGCCCATCTAGTATTTAATTAGCCCTGGTAGAGAAAAAATGGGTAAACGAAAAGAATTGGTTTGTGTTTTTCAAACAAACGAAAAAAAAAATTTTGTTTATAATTTGAGATATACATATCGTCGGTTGATTATTTAATTGTCGTATGTGGATACAAATAACATTGTACTACATACGACAATTGAATAATCAACTGACGATATATAGGTGGCAAAGCCGGATAAAAGAGGTGGTTTTTACACACACAAAATTTAAATCGATGCCAAAAAATCTTTATTTCCCACATAATTGATATTATCGTTTAGTCGAATTACTGATAATTGGAGGCCCTACTGTAAAAAAAAGAAGACATGCAACTAAAAATCATTGGATAGTCTGTGTTCATACGGCTCATGTCTTATTGACATGATTGCTACTTTATGTACTGTCTTTACGTTTTGCTTTTTCATTCGTTGTTTATTTTTGTGATTGTTTTCAATATCAAAAAAGCACGCATGCATACGCACGACTATACAAAATAAAAAACATGTCGTCAACATGACATGAATCATTTGAACGCCAATTCATGCTCAAAGAAGAAAGGGAAGAATCTTGTCAATAAGACATGAGCCGTATGAACTCAGACATATGTAAACGCAAATGATTGTTGGAAGTTGCTTCAAAAGAGAATTAACAAAATACGTCTTAAAAGCCCTCGTGTTAATTCGGTGTGAGAAAGTAGTGTCTTGATCAAGGCGAATTTATACAGGTGACCATATTAGTGAGAGTTATGCTGGTTGTCCAGTTTTTGTATTAAGTTATGTGTATCCTAAAGGCCAGTTTACACGGTAATACAATGTATTAAGACATTACAAAAAATGATGTAAAATGAGAAAAATCTTATCATGAAAAAGCCAAATGTATTAAGTAAGAGAGAATACGAATACAAAATCTGACAAACGCTCAGTAAATGTTTTTTTTTTCTAAGCCATTTTAGAAACTTATGTATTTTCATCACGCCAGAGGTGTGTTTTTGCAGCATATATTGAAGGTGGTAGCATTTTTATACAATTCCAAAAACAACTCAGGAAGTTTTCATATTGTTTTTGTAAAAATTGTAAAACTGATTGTACTTATACCATCCTTGTAAACATAAAAATACTTACAACAGACTTTTATTTTTTTCTTTTAAACACGGAGAGAATTTCATATTATTTTGATCCTACGAAGTCGTAATACATTGTTTTTCCATGTAAACCAGCCTTAAGTGTCAAACTTCATAAACAAAAATTGACGGCCAGCATAATTCTCCCTGACGCGGTCACCTGTATGAATTCGTCTCAGTCTTGATATAGCATTGATGATGTTGATTATTGAGCATTAAGTGAAAGAAAAATTTGGCCATTATTTAGTTTTAATAGAAAAATAGTTTTTTTTTTTTTTTTTTTGCAAAACAATTATAATTAAAATTTAATTTATTTATATGTTTTTTTTTTCTTTTTTTTTAGTGGTGGTGGAACACAGCCTGCTGGTACATCAGGAGGCGGTGGTGGTGGCGGCGGGGGAGGAGGCGGTGGCGGAGCTAGCGCATCAGCTACCGCTCGAAACGCAGTCAGTTCCGGCAATATGTATTCCGCCCGCCAATCTGTAAGCACCTCCACGGGGGTTCTTATGGTCGGACCAAATTTTCGTGTCGGTAAAAAAATTGGCTGTGGTAATTTTGGAGAATTGCGATTAGGTAAGTTATTATTGTTAAGGCCCAAATACATTGATCAAAATACTCATCAAGCATTGTGATAGTATTAGTGAAAATATGTTTGTATGTGTCACACCGACGATGTTGGATGGAATCAAATAATTTAGATATTACGGCGAATATTACGTCAAGCACACGTACACGATGAATTCGCCGGCTGGACAAGCATTTGACAAGTGTATTTGGGCCTTTAGACTTTATACAAAAACATTTGCATTCATATAATGTCTGTTAAAAAAAGTCATTAAGAGAACAAAACATTTAAAGGATATTGAAAATCATTAACAATTTGTTTTTTGTTAATGTTGTAAAAAATTAAAAGGATTGTAAAAATAACGGTTGTTACTGGTTTTAATGAAGTTTTATATTGGGAGTGAAAAATATGGCCCTGATGTTTGAATATATCGAGTTATATTGGAATGTGTCAACAAAGAAATGAATACCGAGTTTTTTTATTGTCGTAGATGTTTAGCCGATTAATTTTTGGGAAGCCGCACCAAACGGTAAATTTTAATGTATGAAATGGTGATGCATTACTGGCTTGAGGATTGTCTTCGCTCCAAATACGGCAATTTTACTTATTGACGTAGTATTTACCCAGAAATGAGCTTTGTAAAATGGACCCAGTGCTGTTTTATGAAAACAGTTTGATATTCTCTGCTGTTTACTCTATAGTTATCGATATCGAAAGTTCTAATCAGGGATGTTAGATGTGACGATTTTACGTCATTTTGACGATTTTTTTCGATGAATTTACCAAAATGACGATTGACGATTTTTAATGTAGAGTCACTTAGGTTTCGACGATTTAATCCTGTCAATAAACTTATTTTAAACTTTATTCTGGCATCAATTTTATAACACTTCAATCTGGCAAGTAAAGTTTTTTCTTAGTTTGTATATGTGTGTAGAGGCGAATATATAAGTATTTATACTAGTGGACCCGACGAACTTCGCCTCGTCCCAATTTGAATCCTTCAGACAAACTTTAGAGTAATGCCAATCGAACGGGGAACAGAATCCGCTTGAATTGGAATGTAAGGTCAGTTGGAATAATGGAAATTCGTGGGACAAGGACTTCCTCTCCTTTGAATTTGCCCTTGATGATTGTCGCCTAAATCACATTGTTCAATAGCTTTTTGACGGACAACCGCGTGCCGTTGCACATTTTTGGAGGATTGCTATTCCGCAACATGATTATGATCGATACCACCTTCAGCTGTAAATTATGCGGCGGAGTTCCTGGTACATCAAGCGAGTTCAAAAATTCCGACGGGTAGCTGGTCGGTTCATTTTCGTCGGTCACGCAGTCAACAGATTTGTACGTATGCAGTTGTCCTGCGATTTGACTTCGAATAATTAAGTTTAAGCTATCGACGTCCTTATTCTTCGCTGCTAGTATTGCCCGTTCACGAATCCAATCGAGATTTTTGTAATTTTGTGCAATGCCGGGGAACACTTTGCTGATGAGTTTCTCCTTGGACGATGTGAATTCACAAAAATTTTCAGGGAACGATATCAATCCATTCGAAACCTCACCAAGAATTTGGCCGTTGCCAAGCTCCAGCAGTTGTCCCGAGAATTAAGCAGCCGATGGGTCGTTCTGCAACGCGGCTCTCATGTTTGTGGTAAATTGCCTCCACAAAGACGACGATTACAGGCACGCGTTAAGTTCATCCGCAGCAGAAGATTTGGGGATGACAGGAAGTGTTTGACGAAAATCTCCGGAGAGCAATATCAAAAGTGGGTGAAGATAAATACGCCGAGTTAAATATGTTTTATGACGTAAAACGTTACGTTATTAAAAACGTAGCTGAGCTACGCTTAGCTGATTAAAAACGTAGCTCAGCTACGAATATTTCAGCTACGCGTAGCTCAGCTACGTTTTTATTTAATTTTTTTCTTAATTCTGAGCGGTGTGTATGGGAGAGATTTTTTAAATTGCGGCCGAGCCAAAAAGATTACGGAACGGGAGGGGCACCAAATTAGAGGTAATCAACTCTACTTTCGTAATCTTTAATCAAAATTTAAGAAATATAAATTTTTCTATTTTTAAAAAATTCTTCAAATTTTGGCTAGTGTATACGGGAGATATTTTTTTAAGTTGCGACCGAACCAAAAAAGATTACGGAACGGGAGTAGCACCAAATTAGAGGGAATCAACTCTACTTTCGTAATCTTTAATCAAAATTTAAGAAATATAAATTTTTCTATTTTTAAGAAATTCTTTAAATTTCGGCTAGTGTATCTGAAAGAGATTTTTTTAAGTTGTGACCGAACCAAAAAAGATTACGGAACGGGAGTAGCACCAAATTAGAGGTAATCAACTCTACTTTCGTAATCTTTAATCAAAATTTAAGAAATATAAATTTTTCTATTTTTAAAAAATTCTTTAAATTTCGGCTAGTGTATCTGAAAGAGATTTTTTTAAGTTGTGACCGAACCAAAAGAGATTACGGAACGGTAGTAGCACCAAATTAGAGGTAAACCACTCTACTTTCGTAATCTTTAATCAAAATTTAAGAAATATAAATTTTTCTATTTTTAAGAAATTCTTTAAATTTCGGCTAGTGTATCTGAAAGAGTTTTTTTTTTAAGTTGTGACCGAACCAAAAAAGATTACGGAACGGGAGTAGCACCAAATTAGAGGGAATCAACTCTACTTTCGTAATCTTTAATCAAAATTTAAGAAATATAAATTTTTCTATTTTTAAGAAATTCTTTAAATTTCGGCTAGTGTATCTGAAAGAGATTTTTTTTAAGTTGTGACCGAAGCAAAAAAGATTACGGAGCGGGAGTAGCACCAAATTAGAGGTAATAGTTGGTACTGTAGCTGCAGCATTGGCACAATGTTTTAAAATACATCAAATATTCAACTTGAGCTACAGCAGCAAATGCACCAACTTTTGGTTATTTGTGCAGAAAACTTTATTTGATATACATTTAGAAGGCGATTTCATAGGGAACTCCTTGAAAAATATAACATCGTTTTTTGAACATAACAAATAATTTTTATTAAATTTAAAGATTTTAACACATATCTACATATGTACATGAATATCTTAGTTAAAACTGCTTATAATTTATTATTTATGTATTTATTTATTTAAATGATATTAAGATACATATGTATACAAGAGTAATATATATTCCTAAGTACATATCCATACATATATCATAACATATTAACATATTATAAGTTAATTTTAGATAAACCTTCCTTTTCTTTAAAACTTACATACTACATATGCAATTAATATGTAATTATTATTAATTCTGAATTATTTTTTTTTTTTGTTTTCGATTTCAAGCTTGTATCACGCTTCAGCTAATAATTTTTACTTATTTTTTAAGCGTATCTTATAAGTTCCTATTGTAAATATACTTTTAGCTATAAAAATAAAAAATTATTTTCTTTAAAAAAACTTGTTTTCTTAGAAACAAAAGTTAAAATCCGTAATTTTTACGGAAATTGTAGTTTGTTTTTTTGATAGTTAAATTTTCGGAACAAAAGTTAAAATCAGTAATTTTTACAATTTTAAGCAACCAGTGAATAAATTTCAGTGCGTTTATCAAGGATCAAAATTGGAAATTACTCCCCGTCTACAACTGACATGATCATATATTTTGATTAAAGATTACGAAAGTAGAGTTGATTACCTCTAATTTGGTGCTACTCCCGTTCCGTAATCTTTTTTGGTTCGGTCACAACTTAAAAAAATCTCTTTCAGATACACTAGCCGAAATTTAAAGAATTTCTTAAAAATAGAAAAATTTATATTTCTTAAATTTTGATTAAAGATTACGAAAGTAGAGTTGATTCCCTCTAATTTGGTGCTACTCCCGTTCTGTAATCTTTTTTGGTTCGGTCACAACTTAAAAAAATATCTCCCGTATACACTAGCCAAAATTTGAAGAATTTTTTAAAAATAGAAAAATTTATATTTCTTAAATTTTGATTAAAGATTACGAAAGTAGAGTTGATTACCTCTAATTTGGTGCTACTCCCGTTCCGTAATCTTTTTTGGTTCGGTCACAACTTAAAAAAATCTCTTTCAGATACACTAGCCGAAATTGAAAGAATTTCTTAAAAATAGAAAAATTTATATTTCTTAAATTTTGATTAAAGATTACGAAAGTAGAGTTGATTCCCTCTAATTTGGTGCTTCTCCCGTTCCGTAATCTTTTTTAGTTCGGTCGCAACTTAAAAAAATATCTCCCGTATACACTAGCCAAAATTTGAAGAATTTTTTAAAAATAGAAAAATTTATATTTCTTAAATTTTGATTAAAGATTACGAAAGTAGAGTTGATTACCTCTAATTTGGTGCTACTCCCGTTCCGTAATCTCTTTTGGTTCGGTCACAACTTAAAAAAATCTCTTTCAGACGCACTAGTTAAAATTTAAAGAATTTTTTAAAAATAGAAAAATTTATATTTCTTAAATTTTGATTAAAGATTACGAAAGTAGAGTGGATTACCTCTAATTTGGTGCTACTCCCGCTCCGTAATCTTTTTTGCTTCGGTCACAACTTAAAAAAATCTCTTTCAGATACACTAGCCGAAATTTAAAGAATTTCTTAAAAATAGAAAAATTTGTATTTCTTAAATTTTGATTAAAGATTACGAAAGTAGAGTTGATTCCCTCTAATTTGGTGCTACTCCCGTTCCGTAATCTTTTTTGGTTCGGTCACAACTTAAAAAAAAAACTCTTTCAGATACACTAGCCGAAATTTAAAGAATTTCTTAAAAATAGAAAAATTTATATTTCTTAAATTTTGATTAAAGATTACGAAAGTAGAGTGGATTACCTCTAATTTGGTGCTACTACCGTTCCGTAATCTCTTTTGGTTCGGTCACAACTTAAAAAAATCTCTTTCAGATACACTAGCCGAAATTTAAAGAATTTCTTAAAAATAGAAAAATTTATATTATTATTGAGGTTTTTTGTTTTCCTCACGGGCTAATATGATCAATCGTTTTTTTACCAAATGTAATTAAAAAACATTTATGGTTAATTTATTTTCTTTTCCCAACGTTTCGTTCGCTTTTTTCGAACTTCATCAGGGGTTATTTTTATTCCATAAAAATCTAGACAATTAGATAATAATTATAATAAATTTTTGAACTTTAATAATATCACATCTTAACTTACAAATTAGGGTTTACATTTGTATTGCACTTTTTTTAACTATTTTATATTAAAAACTGGACTACACGACACAGAAATAAATAAATAATTAATAAGTAAAATACAACACAAACACCGAATAAAAGTCAAACTTAATGTAAATATCACAGAACTATAACTAATTATAATCATTAACTATTGCAGCGGAGTATTGCAGTTTTGTATTGTCCTTGTCTTCTTTCGTATTCATTGTATTTTTGATTTTCTCTTGAATTCGTAAGCTTTCAAGAGTGTAACGTTTGTTCTCTCTCCGCTCTCTGTCTAATATTTTTATATTGTCGAAGTTCATGTTGTGATTGCACTCTTTTACATGCAGAGATAGTGCCGTCGCTATTTTACCTTTTTTGACGTCTGTTTTGTGTTCAAGAATTCTCTTCTCTAACCTTCTTTTTGTTGTTCCAATGTAAACCTTATTACACCTTTCCCTTTCGTTTCCGTCACATTTTATTTCATAAACCACATTATCTATTTTACATATGTCCAGTTTGGTTTTTTTATATGTAAACAAATGCCTTAGTGTCTTGTCTGATTTATGTGCAATTGTTGTTGTTTTTTCCGTGATCAAGTTCTTTAATGTTCTTGTCTCCGTTAGTTTTGGGATGTATGGTACACTGTAAAAATATTTTTCTGTTTTCGATTCTTTCCTTTTCTCAAGATTTTTGCTTTTTAGAATTTTATTTATTAATGAATTTGTTAAGTGTGTTGGATAATTGTTCATAGTCAAGATATTTTTTATTTTGCATATATTTTTCTTTTTAAATTTTTCGTCGCTGATATGCAGTACTTTCTTTATTAGATTTGTCGCTGTGTTCGTTTTCATTTTATATTTCTTAAATTTTGATTAAAGATTACGAAAGTAGAGTTGATTCCCTCTAATTTGGTGCTACTCCCGTTCCGTAATCTTTTTTGGTTCGGTCGCAACTTAAAAAAATATCTCCCGTATGTATACACTAGCCAAAATTTGAAGAATTTTTTAAAAATAGAAAAATTTATATTTCTTAAATTTTGATTAAAGATTACGAAAGTAGAGTTGATTACCTCTAATTTGGTGCTACTCCCGTTCCGTAATCTCTTTTGGTTCTGTCACAACTTAAAAAAATCTCTTTCAGATACACTAGCCGAAATTTAAAGAATTTTTTAAAAATAGAAAAATTTATATTTCTTAAATTTTGATTAAAGATTACGAAAGTAGAGTTGATTACCTCTAATTTGGTGCCCCTCCCGTTCCGTAATCTTTTTTGGTTCGGCCGCAATTTAAAAAATCTCTCCAATACACACCGCTCAAAATTAAGAAAAAAATTAAATAAAAACGTAGCTGAGCTACGCGTAGCTGAAATATGCGTAGCTGAGCTACGTTTTTAATAACGTAACGTTTTACGTCATAAAACATATTTAACTCGGCGTATTTATCTTCACCCACTTCAATATCAAAGCCCCACCAAATCGTCTTATGTATTAAAAATTCTATATTTTTTGGTTTTGTATAATTTTATACTTAATTATTTTTTTATGTTTTAATAGACTAATTAATCCGTGTTGATAAAAAAACGTTTTTTATATGACGATTTTTGGACGGCTTTTTCAGAACTAATGACGATTATGACGATTTTTTTTTTTTTCAAATTTTGACGATAATTCGAAAAAAAACATCTAACATCACTGGTTCTAATGCAGCTAAGAAAAAACACCCGATACAAATTCTGTAATATTTAAGATTTTCTTGTAAATCTTCGTTGACACATTCTTCTTACGTTAACAAAAAGAGTTTTAAATAGGAATTGTCTGATTTTTTTTTCTTACTTTTTTATAGAATGAAAATAAAAAAACCAACTCAACGCATCTTTGACATCATTTTAAATATAAACAAAATAATTTTGTGTTTTCCCACTATATTTTTAGATTGTTGTTATGTATAGTGTGCGTGCGTTTTTGTCTTCATATATACATAATCATAACCAGGGCAAGTTTCTATGTTTTTTTATATGAAAAATATGCTTGTGCATTTATCTTAAGTTTTTCAAAAAGAAAAAAAAAGTTTGTATATTTTGCATAAATTTGCAGCGTATTACGCAGGTTTTCAGCCGTTTTTAACAAAAGAATGGCTTTTAAGTCAATCTGTTGGATTTACAAAATAAAAATATATCTTTCCTTTTCTTTCATATGCATTTTCTTATATCGAAATGTTTAACAAGAAATAACATCGTGTTAAGTTTTTCTAAAATAAACGGACACTACACAATTTTTAATGTTTCGTTTTTAATAGTGATTAATTTAAAAATGCCAAAAGAAGACCAAAAAAGACTTTAATGCTCGTATGGTGAGAAATTTATAGAGTTGATTAATCCGTTCAGTTTTGTGTGCTTTGCATTAAAGCTTATCCGTTATAGAAGACGTAAAAAATAAAAGTTTAAAATATTAAGAATCAATTCTACGATTTTGTGTGGCAAACGAATTCATTTCAATTTAAAAACTTGAAAAAAGGAATGATTATAAAGGGTGTATAAAAAAAGTTTTTTTGGTGATACATATTTAAAATATTGCTATTTTAGTTTTTTAAAAATAGGTTCCGGTTAAAAATACCTGCTTGGCCAGGCTCCCAATCTTTTAGCAAAATCCTAAATCACGTTTTTCAATAAACTGCTGTCTATTGTTGATATTTGCTCGATAATGTTGTTTCTAAGCTCTTAAGCTGTTGTGAGATTACTGCTATTCTCTTTCGATTAAAAAAAAAACCCACAACAAAGTCTAAGGCCGTTTTCAAAACATACCGGTAGCTAAAAGAAGACTTTTACCGGCCTTATAAAAAGTGTTTCATTATTAAAACTTTACTTAAACCCAGTGACGGGCACATTTGCAAATACTATGTACGCGTGCATAGGAATAAAAATGCTGCTTGTGCGACGTCGACACATATATACTATAAACTTCTTTGTGTGTCTGTGACAATGTACGTTCGGCTGTTGCTTTGTTGTTATTTCGTCAACACAAGCATAAATATGATAGTATGTGTGTGCCCTTCACTGCTTTAACCTTAAATAAATTAAATTAATGTTCATCCTACCTGGTAGGTACACGTAAAGTTATAATAATGGAACACTTTTTTTACGGCCGATAAAATCCTACCTTTAGCTATCGGTAAGTTGTGAAAACGGGGCTAACTGCCTGTTTAACGATATCGAACGTCATCGTTCGCATAGCAAATTACATTAAAAACAAAAACAAACTTCGAACAATGTTCGAAATTCATGAACAGGCTGTAAAGGTGTCAAATCGCATGATCTTGATGGCCTATTCACTCCTCCCCATTGAGAAATAAAAAGATTTTTGTTCTTTTCTTTTAAAAGATCCATTGTTTCTCTTGCTGTGTGGCAAGTGCCACCCTCCTGTTAAAACCACATTTTCTACGTCTAATGCCCAGGATAATAATTAAATCTATATTAAGTAAATTTTCATATAAACTTAAATCGTATTTAAATGCAGATTGATTTTTTGAGTTTTGTTTAAAAAGTCTTATTTAATTAAGATAAAAGTATGGCAGCACTACTAAATACAGACAAATATCATAAAAAAGTGTATTTATTTACAAGGTGACCTCAAAAAACAGTTGTCTGCTGTTGCTTTGCCTGTTGTTGTTGTATTGGTTTAATATTGAGACCACCTTGCTAAGTTTTTCCAATGGAAACTTAAAATGAATTTTAATGTACTACATCGGTGAATTAAGTAACATTTAATTGTTTAGTGAAGAAAATAATGTTGTATTTAAAACGATTTTAAACATAAATGTGTTTTAATATCAATCCTAAAAATTGGGCATAAATCATCAATTTTCCGCCACAAAAAGCTTCTGATCATCTCCCAGTATCGATTTCCATTGACCGATGATACCTCAAATTTGGACACCATTTACTTTGTTATAAAATTTTTTTTTAATAAAACTAATTAAAAATTATTAGTTTGTGTTTTTTTTTTTGCCTTTTATTTACTTTTTTTTTTTTTTTTTTTTTTTTTGAGAATACATATATGCATATTTTAAACATTTTTGTGCATATTTGAGGCTATCAGCGCAAAAGTGGTGTAAACCACAATTTAATTTTGTTACGGTTCTGGTGAAAGATATGTTCTGTACAGTGCAATAGTCGAGTAAGCCAACTGTTTTTATCCAAAACAGATGGCGCTAGAAACATAGTTTTTGGACGGGCCGTTAAAACCAAGTACTATATAGTGCAAGAGTAGTGTTAACTCCTCATTATCTCATAATAAGTAGGCTGGGGTTACACCACTTCTGCGCTGCTAGCCTCATTTAAACTTGCCCTGATCATAACTGTGGCAAATTTCGCCACTTAATTTTTAAGTAGGTGTTGTTCATTGAATTATAATATTGTATTAATATCAAATGTTCCTACGACAGCGATTTTTTTTTTTATCAAGAACAAATTGTGCCATATAAACTATAGATATTTCATAAATTGGATTCAAAATTTGAAAAGGGTGGTCCAACCATAAAGCACGATGTTTATTGTGAATTACACCTTAACTTCAGGTTTTTTTTTTCAACTTAATTTGGCATTTTGTTGTTTCAGTGTTTAACAAATTCAACCATGGAGAGGTACACAATTGAGCAGCGCTTTAAGCCTTTTACGAAAATTGGCGTTCAAATCCAAATCCAATTGCATTTTGTGAACGTCGAGGAACACTTTCACCTCAGTGGATTCGCTAACAAGCAGAATTTCCGCATTTGGGCAAAATACAATCTGGGAGTGATTGTTGAAAAGCCGATGCTTCCACAAACAGTAACTGTTTGGACTGGTTTACGAGCTGGCGGTGTCATCGGGCTGCACTTCTTTGAAAATGAGACGATAACGGACTTCTTGTGGCCAAAAGTTGAGGATATAGACCTCGACGATATTTGGTTCCAACAGGATGGTGCCACTTGCCACACAGTTAACAACACAATGGCTTTTTTGCGCGAGAAATTCAATGGCGGTGTTATCGCACGTCATGGCGATCTTATTTGGCCGTCACGATCATGTGATTTGACACCGTTGGACTTTTTTTTTGGGGATATTTAAAAGAAAAAGTGTTCGTGAATAAGCTAAGAACAAGGCAAGCGGTAAAGGATGAGATAATTTGGCGGATTATTGATATTTAACCTCAATTATGTCATTGAAAATATGGACCATCGGATAGATGTATGTCACCGAAGCCGTGGCGAGCATTTGGCCGATATTTTGTTTCACACATAATTGTCGTAGATCTGTCTATAATAATAATAAAAAAATATTAAGATAATTCTCTGAAAACTTTTTGTTTTATTTGCAATTAACATCTTGCGCTTTGGTTGGACCACCCTGTATTCCAAAAAAATTAAAGGTGTACACCATTTCTTTTAATAAAGACAAATAACAAAAAGAAAATAAATTATCTCAAAAATTATTCAACAGGTCGTCGTATGTGCTTTTTTTCTCCTACTCCTTCTACTCCATATACTTCGTCTAATAGAAATACCACCCCGGCAGGTATGAAGAAATTTTGAAAAAATAAAATTCACTTAAAAAAGAAAAAGCATGTTTCATGTTTTAAAATAGTCTGCTGTAAATGTTTTGTTTTTGGAATGAAAACCCCGACTGTATAACAGTTTGTCTCTTTCTTTTTACATATAAATTTTTCTCATTTATTATTAATATTTTTTTTTTTTATTTTAATTTTCCAGGCAAAAATCTGTACAACAATGAACATGTAGCAATAAAAATGGAGCCAATGAAGTCAAAGGCTCCCCAACTACACTTAGAGTATAGGTTTTATAAACTATTAGGATCACATGGTAAGTTTTTAATTTTTTGTTTTCATTTTGTTCTTTTAACTAGATTTGTATTTATCGTATTATTAAACATTGTAATTTTCTGTTATTAGTTTTATTAATTTGTTATTAATAATAAAAATTACTAGTTATTTTATGGTTTTTTTTTATTATTTATTTTTACGTCCAAGTTTTATTCAATGCTTTTTTAATATGTATCAAAAATTACATACAGAAATTTTATAACCTTAAAATGTTAAAGGAACTGGTTGAATAAATTTTAACATTTAAAAAAAAAATATATTTTATTCAACAATTATTTATTAAATTATTGTCTATATTATTGAGCTTGAGGTTTACTTTTTTATATGAAATAAATGTTATTATTTTTTAAATTTAAAAAGTAAACTTCAATAAAATAGGCAATAATTAAAAAAAAAACTTTTAATTGAAATTTTAAGATTTATAGAAAGTTATTAAATAATTCCATTTAATAGGTATAAAAAAAAAGAAAAGAGTTAAAGCCATATTAAAGTTTAAATCCTTAAACAATATGGCAACTATATTTTTACAGAACACAAGGTCCAATGTCTTTCAAACGGCGTTCAGCCGTTGCTCATAAAACGTTTTGCAGTTGAGACGGATGGATAGCAGAAAAGTTAGGCAATGTTTAAATAAAACACCAATGGGTCGATTACGAATGGCAACCTGAGGTTGATCTATATAATCTTTGGTTATCGAATCACATGAGAACGGCTGGACCGATTTGGCAATTTTTGTTTTTAAATATTCGTAATAGTCCGAATAAGGTTTGTAGAGAAAGAAAAGTTGTCCACGTCCACTTCTGCGCCAACTTTTGCCTATAAACCTTGGGTAATGAGCGGTATAAGTATAACGTACCACGCAAATGTTTGTAAAAATATGTGAAAACCTTTAAACGTCGACTTCACAAAACGAACACAAACAAATTCGTTGCAATTGGGACAGGGAAACGTCTGTCGGGTCAGCTAGTTTAAAATAAAAAAAAATGTATGCTTTAACATGAGTGGCGTTGCCTGATTTCGCTGCTGGCAACTCAACTTCAAATGTGTTGCCATCCGTAGTCGGCTCACAAGTTTTAAACGGATAATTCATACATTTTTGTGTGGATCGTATTACAGCCAGGTTGATCCTAACAAAGAATTGCTTGAAAATGGTTGGGCTTAAATTTTATATTCTTTGCATTATAAAAAATATTTCATTTACACTGCAAAGTGAGGATTATAAAGGGTGGTCCAACTAAAACGCACGATGTTTATTGTAAATAAAACAAAAAGTTTTTAGAGAAACAGTATATCGGCCAAATACTCGCCACTGCTTCGGTTGCATAAGACATACATAAGTGAGGATCAACATCGTTTGTTAATGTTCCGAATTATTTTATCCTTAAGCTCTTGAATTGCTCTTGGCTTCTTGATTTATACTTTTTCTTTTAAATATCCGCAAAGGAAGAAGTCAAACAATGTTAAATCACATGATCGTGACGGCCAATTTACATCGCCACGACGTGAGATAATACGGCCATTTTTCGTTGGCTGTGTGGCACTATCCTGTTGGAACCACAAATCGTCCAGATGCATGTCCTTAATTTCTGGCCACAATAAGTCTGTTATCATCTCGCGATAGCGAACCCAATTCACGGTAACTGCTTGGCCGACCTCATTTTCTAAGGAGTACGTCCCGATGACGCCGTCAGCCCATTTACCGCACCAGACGGTCACTCTTTATTGATGCATCGGTTTTTCAACAATCACTTGAGGGATTCTCATTTGCCCAAATACGGAAATTTTGCTTGTTAACGAGTCCACAAAAGATCACAAAGTTCACGAAATGCATTTTGATTTGAACGTCCATTTTCATAAACGGCTTCAACAATTTTGTTCCTTTCCATGGTTGAATTTTTTTCAGTCGCTGATTTTGTTTATTGGTCCCTCTTAAAAAATAGCAAGGATTGTTGTAAACGTAACATTCATCATCTCTTTTCATTTTAGTGTTGGAAATGCTGTTCTTACAACAAATTTTTTTTATGTTTGGTGTCTTCTTGTTTGCAACAGAGGAAACTTAACTTTGCTTATAAATTTAAAATAAAATAAAAAGTTTGTGCCCTTTTACATTAAGCAATATTTATCGCCACAATACATAATTTATGGTCAATAGGGGAAAGAAGAATTCAAAGGGGTATACAAGTGCGGGAAGTACTCTACCATTTGTTTTTGCTGTTCACAAACAAGTTACTGCGATAAAAACTGTCCAATGAAAGTGCAAAAGCAACTTTAAACCAAAAACAATAAAAGTTGCAGCGAAGAAATCGCTTAATGTAAAGGGGACACTTTGCTTGTTTAGTGTATATCAGAAGTTTTGTTAACGCTGTGCCAGGCTTGAGCACTGCACTTGTGTAATGTATGGCCGGCATAACTGTAAGTGTTGTTATGGATGATAACACGGAAACACATCTGACAACTCTCTTTAAGGTTATTGTGTATATGTTACAGAAACAATCGACATTTGATATTTATGTATTAATAGTGCAAAGTTCTCTGGGTGTTAAAAAGTTAAAGTTAAAAGAAAATAAATAAGGATTTTTATATTCCAGATACTGAAAATAAAATGGAAAGAAGTATTGAAAAATTTTGAAATTTTACAAAAGTTCCTTCCCAGTCCTGTTGTTATACTAACATATTTTTTTAAGGATTTAAACTTTATTGCTACAACTCTTTCTTTTTTCTTACACACATTTATTTTGTTCTTTTTTGTACTAAATAACTCTTAACCCAACCAACCTACCGACAACCATAAAAATACCAGCAACAATAAATTGAACAAACTTATCATGATAAGAAAACGTTAAAAAAAATCGAATAATCCTTAACAACCTCGTCCTTTTGTATTCTAATCCTTTAAAATGCTTTGAATTTAAAATACTACTTCTAATACTGACAGTGTTGCCAACTTTACGTGACCAAAAATTGCTTAATTTAGAATGAAAGAAAAAACGCTAAAAATTGGCTAAAAAATTCAATATAAAATAAAAAAATAACCGTAGGACCACAATTGCACCATATAAACGAAGTAGTGTATGCCGTAGAAACGTTGTCAAATTAAAACGTGTAATATTTTATACACAAACACAATCAGCCCAATTATGAATACAAATTCCCCGGGAGTTTTCTCCCTTCTCCCATTTTTTCGATGTAGATTCAATTGTGAAAATGGGAAAAGGGAAAAAAACTCTCGTGAGGAGGGGGGGGGGGGGGGGGGGTTAAAAGCGTATCTACTCATTACTCATACGTAAATGTTGCGGACAAGTAAACGTTGCGATCGATTTGAATGGCTGGTAGTTGCTTAAAATACGTAAACGTGTTGAAATATGCTTTAATAAATGACTTATTGGCAACACTTGCATCATCTCCTAAAATGACATTGTCACATAAGGTACACGGAAAGAATTATTTACTAAATTCTGCTTGAATTTAACTTATTTTGTTTTTACCATCACACCCCTGATCGAAACAATTTGCCCTAACCAAGCCAAATATATTTACAATAGGTAATTTTTGGCTTGGACGAGAATCATGCAAAATGTTCTTGGCTTAAGCCATATTTAATAAATTATTCTTTCCGTGTACCGTTACGATTAAAAAAAAAAAACAATTTTTTTGAAATAAAATCAAAAAAAAACCTGCCGTAAAATTATTAGTAATTATTAGTATTAGTGAACATGTGTTTGTATGTGTCACACCGACGATGCTGAATGGAAAATCAAAAAATTTTACGGCGAATATTACGTCCAGCACACGTACACGAGTAAATTAGCCTGCTGGATAAGCATTTGACAAGTGTATTTGGGCCTTTAGAGTCCCTGCAAATAATAGGGCCAGTCCAAACACGCTCGTAAAGAGTAGCCCACAAGGGACCAGGACTAGTCCAAAAGTAACCCAAACGTATGAAAAAAACACGGTATCTTTAACATAACGATGTCCTAGGAGAGGACCATATAACCCACCTTGGGACCACTTAGGAATAGTTTTAAAACTACTCCGTGGTATACTCAAGAGGATTAGTTTTGAAGTCGTTTAAAAACAAAAGCATGTCGTTAAAAAACGAAGACATGTCGTCTCACTACAAACACTTTTTAACAATGACATGGTCCATGCTTGCATTTCATCGGACTAGTCCATGGAGTATCAAAATGGATCAGGTGGTCCAATTTTATTTGCAGGGGTATTACGATGTCTTATTTTTTTAGCCGGTTGCAATCCGTTTTGCGAAAATTAAAATAAAATTATTTTTGCGTTTTTAAATTGAATATTTGACAACAAAATAAAACAAAGAAAAAAAAAATAAACAACAATTTTAATAAATTTTCTAATTTCAAAAAAAAGGTTTTAATTTACCGCATTACGTTTTTACGACGTTCGAGCGAATTGTGTTCCTAGCATAAAGCGGCATGGCCAAACATCAAACTCAGATTTTTGTTTGATGGAAATTTGATGAAAATCAAAATACTTTTGAGTTTGCTTAAGGCCAGTTTACACGGTAATACAATGTATTACGACATTGCAAAAATAATGTAGAATGAGAAAAATCTTATCATGTAAAAGCAAAATGTATTGAGTAAGAGAGAATACGAATACAAAATCTGACAAGCGGTCGGTAAATGGTTTTTTTCTAAACCATTTTAGAAACTTATGTATTCTCATCACACCAAAGGTGTATTTTAACAGAGTATATCGAAGGTGGTAGCATTTTTATACAATTACAAAAACAACTAAAATCAACTCAGGAAATTTTCATATTGATTTTGTAAAAATTTAAAACTGCAACCATCTGTTTTTTTGTTATTATTTTTGATTTTACTTGTACCATCCGTGTAAACATGAATTATACTTACAAGCGATTTTTATTTTTTTCTTTTTAACACGGAGAGAATTTCATAATATTTTGATTCTACAAAGTCGTAATACATTGTATTACCGTGTAAACTGGCCTTTACTATGCCTGGGATCACACTATGAAAGTTTTCTTTCAGAAAGTCTGAGTTTATTCGTGAGAGGGGAAGAGAACATGCTTTTCTTTTCTCCTCTCTCACCTATAAACTCAGACTTTCTGAAAGAAAACTTTCATAGTGTGAACCCAGACTGAATTATATTTTATTTTAAATTTAAAAAAGAATTTTGCTTAAAAAATGGCTTAAAAATAACTGAGGATTATTTCTGGCTCAATAAAAGACTAAAGTGGCAACACTGACAACCACAAACAAATTATATTATACATATATATTTTTAAATAAGCATATACGATATTAAATATATATATTTTTATGTATGGCTATTTGTATTTTAAATGTATGTGTGTATAAAATTGTTTATAACGTTCGTTACTAACAAATTTTTTTTAAATAAAAAAAAAATCTAGCTTTAATTTGTTGACGTAATAAAAACAAATAATTATCCCTCTTTTTTTATCTACTTGTTTTCTTCAAATTGCACCGTTACCACCACCTTTGTTAAATCAAAATATAAAATTAAATATACGAAACCAATACATTTTTTATAATGATAATTTTTTTCTCATAGGAAATATTTTTATAAAGATTTTCTCTAGCATATTTATTATACGGAGGTCGGTGCTCTATAATTTTTTTTTTATTAATTTTCCCCCCTTTTTAAAAATGTTTTGAAAATGAAATGTATTTTTAATAAATCTAATATTTTTTTTTTAATAATAAAAAAATTTTATTACTTGTCAATAAAAAAGTAATATGATATTTTTTTATAATAAATTTATTGTTGTATTTTCGTTGTTAGAATTATGTTATTTAATATATTTAAAACATATAAAAAAAAAAACACAAAAATGACTAAAATTAAGCGAAAAATTAAAGGTTGAGAACCATTTAATTTATAATACAATTGTGTGTAAACAAAATTATAAAAAAAAGAAATTGTATCTGGGGTCTAGTCACCGCATACGATATCGAGCATAATTTATCAAAATTTTTTATTTTGGTATCATAAAACTCGATATCGAGTGAAATGTATTAAAATTGAAATAATAGCTTTCGATATAGAGTAACTCGACATTACATTTATCGAGTTTTTATTGGATACGTCGGTGTCTATCGTATGCAAAAAAATTCGATAGTTTATCCGATACGATAGACCCCTGAATTTCGACACGGGATAATTGACGGCATTTTTGAAAGAATTTTCTCCCCTCCGATCCTGGGAAGCCTTAGAGGTACCTTGTTTCGAAGCACCCTGTATCAAGCTTGGTTAACGACCGTCTGTAGGCTTAATTGTGATGATTTTTTGCCGTCCATCAGAGCCTGGCGCTTTCACTTTACAAGACGGGGCCTTAGTAGCTGACAATTTCCTACAGCCTTAAAACTTACGACGTTGGTAGTTGGGTTTCCAGATATTATGAAGCCCTTTACCGAATACGTTGGTTGTAAATTATTTTCGGTCATTCGGGCGGGGGGGATATGGGTTTGCAGTTTATGCCTTCAGTCAAGCAGTAGCGGATTGAAGACAGACGCAGACTGCTTACTGTGAGGACAGACGCTGATGGATTCGCCGGACCAATAGCCTTCAGAAGTCCTAACAGTTTACCGTTGAGGGCCAGCGGACGCATTCTCTGCCGTCTTGTGAAACGGGGTGCAGAAAGAGAGTCTGTCTATTAGCCACTTCAACTAGGAGAAACAGACGCTAATAGACCGAGGGAGGGGCTAGTTTTTACTTGGTTCAGACCATTCTGGCGTGGGAGGTTCTACCGTTCGTGACTCACGACACTAACGCCAGCATGACAGACTTGTACTTTTTGCGAGTGCCAAATTGGTGTCTTAACTATAGATTAGACCCGCAGCCGTATTCTGTCATTCGCTTATCTATAAAGTTGATTAAGCGATTTTTGGCTACGAATGCAATGTCATCGCTAAAGACATTTAAGCTATCAAGAATTAGCTTTAGCTTAGCGAATTACAAAATACGGCTGCAGGAGGTTTCACAGTATTTTATGCCTTGCGAACCCTTTATTATAAATTATTTTGCGCAGGACCCTAAACGTTATAAAAGTTATCAAGCAATATTTAGCGAAATAAAAGTATGCAGAATTTTCAGCCAAATTTTCGTGATTTTATGACTTCTGAAGAATTTAACGATAAAAGAAATGGTCTTATATTTTTTGTATATTTGAAATTTAATTAAAAAGTTTTTAATTCAAAAAATATTTGTTTTTTGTATTTTCATTCACGGGCCCGCTGTTAATCTGTCACGGACCTTTCTTTGGGGACTAGACTATAGGCTGAATAAAAAAAAAAAATACTACAAATGCGTTGACAATGCATCACAAATAAAAACAATGCACAAATTTCGCAACAGTTATGCAATGAATACGGTTACCATTCAATAATGACCTCAAAGCTTTGTCAACGGAAAATTTTTGGAGTTTGATTCTCGTCCATATTATGAAACATTTGCTGCGAAACATTTAAGTTTGATGATCGAAGGCGAGAGCAGAATGGGAAAGTGTACTTTGTTTCGTGTACAAGCAGTTTTTGTGAGTTTGTTATTGAGAGGAAGAAAAAGAAAGACAAAATACTTAAGTGCTGCAAAACAAATGTTTCAATCTATGGACACAAATGTAGTTCAAAAGAGAATTGAAGAAAGTTTTTGCAGCAAATGTTTCATAATATGGACGAGGACTTATGAAGCTATTAATTTCAGTGTTTCATTGCAACACTGCTTTTATAAAGCCAGCCATAGTCTAGACTTTAGTATTTACTGTAGACTAGAGCGCAGTCTTAACTATGGGCTAGATTATAGCCTTAACTATAAGCTAGACTACAGTCTGAATTACATGCTGCATTTGAGACATGAGACCATAGATTTTCCTTCCTTTTAATAAAATCCATTAAAAATCTTGGAAAAATCGCACCGGTTCCTTTAAAGTAGGTCAACTCCAAATTTTCCAAGTAATATTTTTTCCAAGAAAACAAGATACAGTGGTTATATCGACCCATTTTTCTAACCTCTACTGAAAATTTCAAAGTTTTGAGTTGGCCCTCCTTTTGAGGAACCGATGCCATATGATCTAAGTAGGCATCTACCTATATTTTTAATTAAAAGCGTTATTAGTTTTCACTTTTAATAAGAAATTAAATAAACTACTTATGTAGTTTTTTTGACGCAAACAACTGTTTTTATTTCGTTCTCACCCTTAAATTTTTCCTTCTTTTGCACACAAACACTTTGTTATTATTGTAGACGTCATAATAATTTATATACAACTAATTTAATATTTAAATTAAAAAAGTATTTATAAGCAAAAACAACAACATTAATATTATATTTAGTTTACTTATCATATTATCATACATGTTGTTTATTTGACACCTATAACTACAACAAAAAAAAAATAATAATTACAAAAAAAAACAACCAATCAATGAATACCTCTCTCTCTGTCTATAATCCAACAAAAACAATCAACGTTCAACAACTAAATCTGTCAACGAACATCGGTCTTAACTGTCAATGAAAAATAAACAAAACAACACCGAAAAAATGAACAAATACCTATTACAATAATTACAATGATGTTAATTTATATCTTGCTTAATATGACATTTCCACTGTCTCTCTCGTTATATTCTACACACCCAAACACAACCATTCACTACTCTCCTTTTATATTTTTGCATTGTTATAAATTGTTTACATTTATGAATGATTTTAATAAAACTATGTGTAACTAATTTTAATGCGAAAAATATATCGATAACTAAAACAACATGTTGTGTATATGATAATGTTTGTACTAAATATTTGTGTGTGTTGTTATATTTACAATTGGATTACCATCATCATCATAGATAATTGTCCGGAGGGTATACCCCGTGTTTATCATTTGGGCACATGTGGTGGCCGTTACAATGCCATGGTATTAGAATTATTGGGACTGTCTTTAGAAGATCTCTTCAATATTTGCAACCGTAAATTTTCACTTAAGACTGTACTGATGATTGCAAAGCAACTTGTAAGTTTTGAAAATTTAAACAATTTTAAGAAAATAATAATAACTCCAAAGATCAATCGCCCTTGTTTTAATTTCTTTTAACAAAATCAACACAATATGTTATTTAGTCTAAGCTGTATTTTTTTTTACTAACTGCCAATTTCACCAAGATCTGTTATACATAATTAACTATGTTAACTACTGTCAAAAAAACATATTTTTAACTGGCAGTTAAAGTAATAGATAATTATAACTGAACTTGTTGAAATTGGCTGTAAGATTAATATTTTTTTTATAATATTTGATTTATTTGTTTAATGAAAAAAAGAATTGTTTCAATTATTATTTTTTTTAAATGTTCGAATTTTTCGTTCTTTATTACCTTGAAAAAAGTGTCTCAACTGCAAATTATTAAAATATAGTAAAAATAATTCAAAATAAAACTAATTTGATTCTTTCTGTCTCTTATAACTTTATAATTTAATATTTTCTTAACAAAATTTAATTAAAACTTGTTAAGAGTTCTTTTTTTTCTTCTTTTAACAAAAATAATCATATTGTTAATAAATTTTAGTAGTTGTAGTTGAATTAAAATTATTGTTAAAATTAATATATTTATTCTGTTTATTTTTAAAACTACAGGTGTCGAAATTAAAAACTTACTAAAATGTTACTATATTTTGTTAGATTTCAAATTATATTATGTTAAAGGGTTTTCACAAAAAAAGTTTGGGCCCCTTTTGCCTGAAAAAAAAAACACACAATCAGATTATCTCTAGTTTAAATTTTAGATAATACTATAGACTAGACTATGTTTTGAACTAGACACAAGTCTTAACTGCTGTCCAATCTAAATGATAGTTTAGTTTTTCGGGCTATAAACTATAGTTTTAAACATAGACTAGACAGCTGTGTAAACTGTAGACCTGACTTGGCAAAACTACTACACCCAACGATGCCAGAATTGTAGATTTATCTGCATTTTGCAGGGTTTATTCCCAAAATTATCAAAATGCAGATTTGAAGATTTTTGATTTAAAATTGCAGATTATTTAGCTTGGTAAAAACTTCTTTACATTGTCGCTTATGTTTGTTGTATTCATGGAAGGACCGTTTGGAAATAGATTCATTCTTAGGAATTTAATTCACAAAAGATAACTTAAAAATTCGCATTGTATTGACACATTAATATCGCCGGACTTATGTTATCTGGTTTTATATGAAATAATATATACTAACCGCGAAAATAACGTAAGCGACATCATTTTTCAATTTTTTTTTTTTTTTTTAATAATTAACTTTATTGTCAACACTTGTATCATCTCTGAAAATGTTATGGTTACATAAGTTACCGTGACGATTTTATTGCAAGAACAATTTTATATGAAATAAAATAAAAATAACTTTCTACCGTAAAATTTGATTTTTGGCACTTACGTTAGGGGTCGATATGTACGTGGCTTATATCGTGTGATTTTTTAAGAGCTATAGGAAAGTTTTTTAAAAAAAACACATAAAATTCAGAAAAATGCATGAAATCTTTATTTGAATCGATAGTATGGTCCATATAATTTAATCTTTGAAGATTATTTCATGCCAATTGTTGACCGTGACTGCGCCTCAAATGGTCCATCCGCTTAGTCCAATTTTGGCATACTCTTTCAAACATTTTGGCCGGTATCTCATAAATAAATGCTTCAATATTGTCTTCCAATGCGTCAATTGAAGCGGGCATGTGTGTATAGACATGAGCTTTAACATAGCCCCACAAAAAATAGTCTAAAGGCGTTAAATAGCACGATCTAGGCGGTCAATTGACCGGTCCCGAACGTGAAATAAAATGTTCACCGAACTCGCCTCTGAATAAGTCCATTGTTAAGCGTGCTGTGTTGCACCGTCTTGTTGAAACCACATGCCATGCAAGTCAAGCTCTTGCATTTTGGGCAAAAAAAAGTTGGATATCATCAGACGGTAGCGCTCACCATTCACGATTCGCATCATCTTTGAAGAAGTACGGTCCAATGATGCCACCAGCCCATAAACCGCACCAAACTGTGACTTATTCCGGATGCATTGGTAGCCCTTGCAATGCTTCTGGCTGATCTTAACTCCAAAATCGACAATTCTGCTAATTAACGTACCCATTGAGCCAAAAATGAGGTTCGTCGCTGAACACAAGAAGCGCGTGATTTTGATAATAAAATTCAATAATTTGCAAGCGTTGTTCGTTTGTAAGACAATTCATGGTTAAATTATAGACCAAACTGAAGATGTTTGACAGTGAAACAAAACACGAAACGTGCTTCAGCTGTTTAAACCAGTGTTGCCAAAAAAAAAATAGCTAAAAAATCACCCGATATTACTGAACTTATAAATAAATAAATATATTCATATGTACATACTTCTATATAAATATCTTTAATAGTTGCAATATTTGATCTCTTGTAAATTTTCAGTAAGACCCTTGATAGTTTAAATATCATGTCAAGCAATTAACTTTTAATTTGTTGTTTAAAGCAACAAAGGTGTGATAAATCCCAACTGAGAAGTAAAATTTGAAAAGATATTTTTAATGTAAAAATATCCAAAAATTATCAGCCATGTTCTGAAAATCGCATTAGAGTGAAATTAAAATACAACAAATTTTTAAAACTTTTCTGTGTTGAAAGTTCAAACAAATATTTTCTTTTAACATCTTATACTTGGAAATTAATTGTTATATTGTTTTCTAAATAAACTACATAAAAAATGTTTTTTGAAGATTTTTAATATCTTGACGCAGATTTTTTGATGAAAAATTATGTTTATTTTTTTGCTAATTTTACCTCTAAAAGTTCTGGCAACACTGACTAAACCGTGCTTTTTTTCTCTTTCAATCTCACACCAACGTGTTTTCAAATTTTAAATAGAAACAGTCAGTCTCGCTTAAGCATTTACACGATGGTTGAGTTATTGCTTGCATTCTTTCTGCCACAAACCCCAAAAGGTCCTCTGCAGACCTCAATTTGGAAAATGTTGATTTAAAAGATTTTTGAAGAATTTTTAACCAATTTAGTATTGCAATAGACGTCTTTTGACCACACTGCTTACATTGTCCTCTATTCTCGGTTATTTAACTAAAATATTACAATTTATGTGTTTTCCGACCTCTGGTTTAAATCAATGATGGGCAAATTCGCAGTTGTTGAATCACATGTGCCTTTTAAAATCACACACAATCTTTGGCCGAACATGATTTTTTGCCGAACTCTGTAACCGAACCCAAACATTCGGTTGGACACTACTATTTATTTAAAACAATCATTTCATTTAGAAATTATGTATTATATTTTTTTTTTTTTTTTTTGTTTAATAAAGACCATTAAATTATAGTTATTTATTTGTAGAATATACAAATCATGGTTTAAAAAAGATGGTAGTTTCACTCAAAATTTGTTTTCTTAAAATTAGGTATTTTTAAGTTTTCTTTATTTGTAAATACCTATTAAAAACAGTGTAACAACGTGGGATTTTAATTACTAAATGTTTTTTATAAAAATGTTTATTTGTGGTAAAATTTTGCAAAAATGCTAAGAATAAAGATACTTTTAAAACACGCAGCACTTTAGTTAGTTTATTAGTTTATTTAAAAATTGAATTTTACTAAAGTTTTATACCTTCATTCTATATAAGAAAAAGCTTTTATATTTTCAAGCTGTTTATTTTTCAAAATATTTAGATTTAAATTACTTATTAAATATTAAATAAAAAAAAAAAAAACAAGAATATCCATAGTAAAAACGTGTATATTGCAGAATAATGTGGTAGCACAATTAATTAAAAATATCATAATCCTTTAGCATGTCAAATGTTATTGTGAGAGAGTGAAACATCCCTCCGTTTTATACCAAATTCAAATTATTTAAAACAAAAGAGAAATTGTAAAGCCTATATTTTACGTGCATGTATCGTATTTCCTTTTTAAAATTCCAATGACTATCTATAACAAAATAAGGCCCGTTTTCACAACTTACCGATAGCTAAAAGTTGACTTTAACCGGCCTTATAAAAAGTGTTCCATTATTAAAACTTAACTTTAACCTAAAGTGAGCGATGAAGTAAATTGGTAGGTTAAAGTAAAGTTGTAGTAATGGTACACTTTTTATACGGCCGATAAAATCCTTCCTTTAGCTATCGGTAAGTTGCGAAAACGGGCCTTAATATATATGTATGTATATGTATTCAGGTGTGTCACAGAAACCAAATTCGTGCGAAAATGAAAATGACAACGTTTTACCTTTTTTAAAAAACATAAAGCGAAATAATTTGTAATTTTTATTTCGTAAGTCTGGGCTCACACTATGAAAGTTTTCTTTCAGAAAGTCTGAGTATAGGTGAGAGGGGATGAGAACATGCTATTATTCCCTCCCCTCTCATCAATAAACTCAGACCTTCTGAAAAAAAAACTTTCATACTGTGAACCCAGACTAAGTAAATTCGTAAAAGAAAGGTTTAATTAATAATTTGAGATACGTTTACAAAATCATCAAAAGAAAAAATGTGTAAATAACCAAACAGCACTGCCCACAATAGTGGAGAGGACATTTTGTGTTTGTGTGTGTGTAACACAAAAAAATATTGGTCCACCTTTTAGTATATCAGGATCACTTCTGAGTCGATATAACAATATCCGTCCGTCCGCCTTGTTGGTTATATGTCCATGTAACATTTTGCGTAACATACAGTCTACAACAGACATTAAATGCTTAACATTAACACTAAAATGATGTTCGTGCTAAGTATAGACTCATCATGTTAGAGGTTTTCTCATGTTATAACACGGTTGTTAATGCAAATGTTTTAACAACGCTTTTATAACATCATGTTATCACAACAAATCATGTCAGTTTTTTTTTTTTTTTTTTTTTTTTTTTTTTTTAATTCCCTATGCTAATCCCCGCGAAGCTTTACGCTTGTCTGCAGGAAAGAAACCAGAGTCTCTGGCGGGAATCGAACCCGCGACCCCGGGGTTCATAGACTAACTCACTGCTAGCTAGTCTATCGGGAGTAAAGTACAGGTTGCAATTTTAACGAAAATCTGATGAAATTTGGTTTTTATGGACGTCTTTATTGTCTATTGTGAGAATCGGTTCATAATTTTACATGGCCCCCATACAAATTCTTTACCAAAAAGCCTTTGTGCACATTATCCAAAAACTGGAAAGAGTACACGCAAAGAAAAAACATGGTTGTGGTAAACATATTCTAAGAGCAACATATTATGATAAGATTCATGATTGTAGTCACCACATTAAGATTATTATTGAATCATATTATGACTAAATATACTCGTAATATTACAACATAATATTTTTCCCTTAATCATATTATTATTCTGTAAATCATACTAAGTAAAGAAGTAATCAAATTATCATCATGTTAATCATTATAAATTTAGAAGCAATCATATTATTTATGATACAGCCCCTTTCATAACTGTCATAAAAATACAAAATAAATTAAAATTTTTTTGCATTGATTTTTTATTTTGTGGCTTTTTACAATTTTTCGTAATGTAAATTAAATAGCGGAGTTCAATATAAGGCTTGCAAAAGAGCAAATGAAAAATCTGTGGTTTTCATGGGCAACCGCGTGAGTCCATTTTTTCGATTTTAAGATGTTGATGCCATATTGCCTAATTTTGAACGCTCTTTATTTTTTTGAAAAAAGATGGATCAATTCCGATTTTTTAACGTAATGACAAATTTTAAAAAGTGCAATACCCAGCCCATTTGATCTTGAATGGTTGTCGGCTTTCCTGAAACATTTTTGTAAGACATACGCCGTTGCCCATGAAAACCACAGAAATATCGTAACACTTTTAAAAAATATGACGAAATCTCTGTGTGTTTTGTTGTTTTATTTTACAAAAAAACTACGATATTTTGCATTTGCACTATTACATCACTAATACCGAATGAACTCCGCTAATATTTTAATTTTTTTAATTTCTTTAAACTTATTTTTTTAATGGGAATTTATCTTTAAATTGTTTAACCGCTCACATATAAAATAAACGACACAAATGATTCAAAATTCTTTTACAAATGGCGCTAACATAATATTATTAGAGTGAAAATAGTTTGATTGCATCTTAAACATAATATGATTAATGTATAGAAATTTATCATGTTATGGCTATTAAATATCATGATATGGTTGTGAGTAATATAATATGTTTTGAATGTTATCATAATTAAGTTGTTAGAAAAATAATTATTTTTCTGTCAACAATACTCAAATTCATAATTGCGATAAACATTGATATGTTTACAGTTACTATAATGTTGTTGATATTAAATTAAAATATCAATTATTTGTGTACGACAACAATATATTGTTACATTAAACATAGTGTTGTTGCCGTAACAATGCCCAACCATATTTTTTCTCTGCGTGTAGCGGTACTATTCCTATAAAATTTTTGGCTAGAGATCTGTTCAATAATAATAAGTAGAAAACATCATAAAACGAATTAAAATGTCGTTAGTTGATTTGTAAGTTTTGTGAAAATAATCCTCACAAAAGAAAATATGAAATTTTTCCTCATTTTTCTGAAATGTACATCGAAAAATCTTTTGTTTTTAAGACAATAAAAGCTTTCGAGAGTGTAAAGCCGTTTAATAGAAAACGATGAAACGGTAAAAAAATTTGATGCAATGCAACAAAACTCGAGCTATGCTGAAGTTATAAATTGCCGGATATACTGCAAAATTTTACCGTGCGTTGGCAAATAAATGAAGTTTTAAAACTAAAACGATACAGAAATACGTAGCACATATGAGAGTAGTCAGCTGTGCAAAGAAAAACAGTCAGTTATCATCAAACATTTAATGCGCGCTTCGTTACAAAATTTTTTTGCTGCAGGCTGGATGATGAGAGTTTCTTTACAATGGAAGGTCATAAATCGACACCAGTTCAAACTTTTTAAGCGAATTTGAAATTTCTATACTTTCTTACTTGTTTTTGTTGTTTTCTATCATGACTGCAAGTATTAAATCACCGGACATATTGATATTTATTAGTTTTTCTAAGAATAAAATTAAGTTTAAAACCTTTTCAAAATAGCCACAATTTCTTCTACTTGAAAGCTGAAGAAGCAAGACAAAAACGGTACGAAAGGAAAAATGTGTAAATTTGCACTTACGTTCAAATTCTTTGACACACCTGATTATTTTAAAAACTGTATGTATTTTTAAATTATTTCAGCGTATGTATTACGTTTTTTTTCTTCTTATTAACAGGCAATTTCACCAAGTTCTTTTAAAACTAACTATTACTTTAACTTCTAACTAACAATATGTTTTTGACAGTTATAGCAGATAGTAAATTATGCATAACTTAACTTGGTGAAATTGGCCGTAAAAATATTTTAAAAAAATGTTTCTTCTATCTTAATATGTTGACTATAAATTTTTTTTTTTTTTTATCAAAAGTTATCTTTAATTTCACTTTGTAGTTAAAATAAATATAAATGTTAACAAAATGGGGATTGAAAACGGATAAATGGAAAGATTTAATTACTTTGTGAATTTGGAAAACTATTATTAAAAACAATTGCACAAACTCTAGTTTAAAATAATTATACTTTTCTATTGAAGACATTTTCACAAAGCTTTCATAAAGTCTGTTGTTTTCGTACAATTCTTCTTAAATGTTCCTTAAATAATAAACTTTGTGTCGGTTTATCTATTCCTAACTGCCATCTATGGTGCTTGTTTACATACAAATTACTATAGTATTGAACTTTTCATCACTGTATAGCAAGGCGAATTTATTTTTAGGTTATGGCAAGCAAGAAGCTAGTAGTTTTTTCAAATTTTGTTTACAAACTACATAAATTTTTTTTGTTAAAAAAAATAATTATTTGTTTTCAAATGTTAGAAAATTTTGTAGTTTACTTGTAAATTACTTGCGCTGAACAAATTTGTTTGAGAACTGTTTTGTATAGTTGACACAACCTTAAAATAAATGTGCCTTGCTGTAAGGATTTAATGTGAACAGTGATGCCAGTTAAGTCCCTTTTACACTATTTTACAAGATTTCAGAAAAAAAAAATTATACATATTTTTGTTTAAGGAGCGCATTAATTTTTGGCGTGATTTTAACAGACATAAAAAAATAAATAAAAGTTAAAGTTAGAAGCTTTTTGAGGATATCAGCGCAGAAGTGGTGTAACCCCAGACTACTTATGAGATATAAGAAGTTAACACTACTCTTGCACTATAGTGCTTGGTTGTAGCGGCCCGTGCAAAAACTTTGTTTCTAGCGCCATCTGTTTGATAGCTGATAGCCTCAAATGCGGCAATTTTAATTTGGTTGCGGTCCTGGTGTAAGATATGTTATTTGCACTGTTATTGACAGCATCCAAACAGATTGCGCTAGAAACATACACCCCTATCGTGAATAACAAGTGGAATTTTTGTTCCCATGAAATTTTCATTCCCCTCGAAGGGAAAAAAGCAATCGTGAATCTCGTGTGAAAAATTTTTCACGCTATCAGTTCCAGTGAATGTAAAAAAAGAAGAAAGATTAAAAAATATTAAAAATCCATGAAATTGTTGTTCAAAAATATACAAGTATATATTTTAAAGAAAAGTTAAAATAATAAAGCAAAATATTTAGTATTGGAGGGATAGTTTGATTACAACGTTAGTTTTTTGCACATTTTAAATTTTATTTAGTAAAATATTTTCCAAAATTCTGCCACCAAGTAAATCGAAAGCTTCACAAATCCGCAGGCAATCGACCTGTTGTTTTGCATTTTGTTGAGCAATATATCAGTTTGTGCCTTATTAACTTATTAACCCTTAATATTCGATTTATAGGAGGAGCTACTTACATACATGATCTGTTCCCTAGCAAAAATAAAGTGAGAGAATCTAAGGGAAATGTGAACAAATTACGAGGGAAAAAATTTTTCACGATAAGGGGAATTTTTCCCCGTGAACAATTTTTCACGTTATTATTCTCCTTTGAATTACAATTTTTCATGGATGTTGTTCATGATCGCAAATATGTGAAAAGGGGAAAAATTACGAGGGAAAAATTATTCACGATAGGGGTGATAGTTTTTGCACGGGCCGTTACAACCAAGTACTATAGTGCAAGAGTAGTGTTTATTGCTCATTATCTTATAATATTGGTATTTCCACATAAATGTCTACTTTTTGTCACGTAATGTCATCAACCATTTTTAATTGTTTCTCAAAGAATAATGAAAATATTATTTACTATTTTGCATTTGGGTGTAGAGCGCAACTAGGTTTTCATTAAGTGAAAGAGACGAAAAATTTGAACAACGTGGTTCTAAAATACCACAATAATTGCTAGGTGACGTGACGTGACAAAAAAAGAGCTTTTCTGTGGAAGTGCCGATATGTAGTCTGGGGTTACACCACTTCTGCGCTAATAGCCTCATTTATATATTTATATTTACTTTTATCATTTTACATTTTTTTATTGAACATTTTTAAACAAATTTAAATTTTCTTTTCGTGCTTGCATAAAATTAAAACTGATAAAATGAACAATCTTATCGTTTAGAAGAATTTCAAAATATGGTGAGAGAAATTCGTCTGTCAAATTTCTTTACGTATTTTTTGACATTTGATAAAAGTTGTCACAGCATTATAGATTTGGAATTTATTTAAGTGTTTGACACGTCGTAGTACTGAGTATTATAGTTTTAAAGGGCCTTTAGTAGAAACATATTTCGGTATTATTGTAAATTGGCATTCAAATAAGACAATAAACATTGAACTTCTCTTAAACTTTTAACTGCCAAATTGTAAAATAAAAAAATTTAGACTGTTTTTTTTATCAAATACTTTAAAGAAATAATTGGGCTTGTTCTATAAATCGAAATGGAAAGTTGAATTGAAATCGAACGATACTTTGATTTCAATTATTTACAAAATGACTTTAGTTTTTCCTGTTTTTAAAAGTTAATATTATAAAGATAATTGGTACTCAAAGTGAGTTACATATGTACATATATATAATGGAATGTTATTATGAACTTTCTTTACAGGCAAAATTTGTTCATTTTTAAATCCCCTTTATTTCGATTTATAAGAACATGCCCGAATATGATATTTATTTTTTACACATACTTAATTAACAATTATTTTGTTTATAATAATGTATCACAATGACGTTTCCGTTTAGAGAATCCCCTGAATAATATACCAACAAACATTTTAATTTAATTTATTTTTTATGTAAACATTAAACTTTATATATATATATTTTGTTTATCTTTCTTAATAAAACAAGCATTTGACTTCCATTTTTCAAATATGCAAAGAGAATTTCTACAAGAAAGTAAAAAATAATAAATAAAACACAATAATAAAAAATAATAATGTATGCATTTAAATAATAATAGAAAAAAAATATTTTTGGTGGTAAATGAATAGGTGTTTTTCTTTTTAAATTTTAAATTAAAATTAATTTACAGCAACGACAACAATTAAGGCAAATATTTTTTTTAACACTAACCTTAATTTAAAAAAAAAATTGCTTTCTTTTTATTTGTAAAAAAAAGCTTTTATTGCCTTTTTTAAAAAATTATTACTTTGTTTATGTTTATTTGCATATAAACCAAATCTCTCTTTCTCTCGCTCAACTGCTCTCTATTACAATTCCTGACAAAAACAACAACAATCAAATTTTGAAACCAAAATAAAAATTGTTTGAAACAAAACATAACTTAATTTTTTTTTTTTTTTTTGTTTTTTAATAAATAAAATGATTTGTTTTGCTGCTTTCTATTGTTTTTTGAATTGAACATTAAATTTTAAACAATCAATAAAACACAATTTTTGATAAATAATATTAATTTTTCATAAATACTTTATATAACAATTGTTGTTGTTATTGTTTTTGTTATTGTAGCAGAAGGTGTGCCCGAAGTATATTACTTCGGCCCATGCGGCAAGTACAATGCTCTTGTAATGGAATTGCTCGGTCCATCACTTGAAGATTTATTTGATATTTGTGGCAGACGTTTCACTTTGAAGACAGTACTACTGATAGCAATACAATTAGTAAGTACCTCTAAAAAAAACAAAAAAAAAAAAAAAACACCAACAACTACAACAAAAAAAAAAACCACCAAAAAATACCTTACATTTTATAAAAAAAAAAGATTAAAAAATCCCTAAAAACACATACATAAAAGAAATTTATTTAAACATTTTTAAATATAATTTAGACTTTAATCGAAAAAAAATATAATAACAATCAAGCTTATTTAACCCTTTCATAAAGCTTAGGTCATCTTTTTTTTAAAATAGATTCTGTTATGAATAGCCAGTAGTAAATCTCAGTTGCATTCCTAAATGGCAACACACAAATTAGACTTGCCACCTGTTATATCTTTTCCAACAACTGGCAACGACCTTAAGTTTTATTTGCTATTAATATTCAACCCTTTTACGGCGAATTTTACCAAGTTCAGTTAAAACTAACTACATATTACTTTAACTTCCAGTTAACAATATGTTTTTAACTGGTAGTTGGTTGGTGAAATCGGCCGTTAACTTGTTTTATCGTTAATTAAAAATAATTTTTTTTAATCACTTCAACTAAAATCTCATTTAAGAAACACAAACTTTTTTTAATTATTAACAACACATTTATCACATGAATTAATTATTAAGGTTTAAGGTTTAATTTTGTACTACATATTTATTTTAAATTTTTCTTATTTATCTCTTTATCCTTCGCTCTTTGCAAATTTTCAAGTCATCTTAAGCATTATTTAGTCTATTGTTATTATAACTCATTTAGAAGGAGATTAAAAAACAATATACGGCCAATTTTACCAAGTTCAGTTATAATAAACTATAACTTTAACGCTCAGTTAACAATATGTTTTTTTAACAGTTATTGTGATAGTTAGGCCCCTATTACGGTTCACAACTCAACACAGTTGAGTTGTTAATAAGACAACTGGTAGTGTCAAGTTGTAATTTTTCAATGTTTTTGTTCGCCACAATATATCAATATAAACCATAATACCAAAATTTAAAAATTACCGTAATAGGGGCCTTAATTATACCTAAACTTGGTGAAATTGGCCGTTAATCATGTATTTTTTAATAATTTCATTTTATAGGTTGCTTTGCAACAAAAAAGCATGTATTTTTTTTACATAGAAACTTTGTTTTTTTTTTTTAATCTAATTTTAATTTGAATAGATTTTATTTTGGATTATTTTTTATTTTTAATTAGATTTTTATTTAATTTCAAATAAAAATTAAACATATCACCAGCTTTTTCCAATAAAAAAAAGAAATACAATTTAATTGAGCTTAAATTTTATCATATTAAAATCATTTCTATACAAGAAAGAAAATTTTTTTAGAAACATTTCCTGAAAAACTGCGCTAGTTGAGACACTGTATTATTTTTTTGTTTTAAAGAAAATCGGTTTTGCAGCAAAACAATAAATTAATTTAAAAAGTATCCCTTCCCACCCCACCATCGCGGTGTCCTTTTTCCTACCTTCATTTCAAGCATGTAAATAAATCATATTTTTAATGTTTTTGTTTTTTTTTTTTTTTTCTTTTATATAAATAATTGACTAATAAAAACTTTTCTTTTCATTAAAAAAAAAAAAAAATATTTACAAAAATCCAAAATCTAGCTCCACCGGATCGAATATGTTCATAGTCGGCACTTAATTTATAGAGATGTGAAACCTGAAAATTTTCTAATTGGTAGAACATCAACGAGGCGAGAAAAAATTATCCACATAATTGGTATGTAGAAAATTTATTTTTTTAAACTTTAAAAAATTCGTTTAAAAATGTTAGTTAACTAGCTTTTATCCGTGACTTCGTTAAGGTGAAAATTAGAGCAAAATAAAAAAAAGAGTTTATCCTACAAAAAATGTTCAAAATTTTTTTTAGTCTTCAACATCTATACTTATTTTATGTTAAATTATTTCTATAAACAAAACATAAGGAAATATAAGTTTTGAGCACTCGATACTTTTAAGCAACCGGCTTTAAACTGTCCATGTAAAAAGCAAGAGGTGTCTTAATATTTATATCAGCCAATCTGGGCCACATATGCTATCTCTACCAAATTTTTCGAAAAGGAAAAGTTGCCCAAGGTAAAAGATTGCCAAGAGTACTAGCTTTTTCTCATTTCAGGCCCCTAAAAAGTACACTGTACATTAATGTAGGCTATAATTTGTATGTTTGTGTATCCAATTTATCGAAAACGGAAAAAGTACCAATATTAGTCCGTTTTTACCCCTTAAAAAATTAATTCAATAATTCGTTCGCCCTTAAGCCTGTAAACTTAAAAAAGTCTTATGCCCAAATTTACAGTCATTAGTTAGCTAATAACAATGGTTTAAACCAGTGTTCGAAAATAAGCAGTACATTATTTAGCGGTCGGCTCACACATCCAAGAACGATATCTATTTTTTTAGTGATTGTGTAGACGAACACAACCCTTAATACCGTTCGTAACTATTTTCAAGCAATGTTCGAAAATAAACACTAAATATCGTTTCTTAATGTTCGGTTCGGTAGATTTGCTGAAATACAAACGCTAATAGTGTTTGTGTAGAAAATGATTAAAAAAAACGTTTCCCTGTTAGTCATCTTTCGAACACAAAAATATTACTGTTTTTATCAAACTCAACAAAAGATGTGAACATTTAATTCCGTTCGGTTTTTTTTTTTGAAAATCCACAAAATTCAATGTGTTTGGTTCGGTTCGTTAATGGTCGTCCCTTTTGGCTGGTAAAAAAACCAAACATTTTTTACAAAAACAAAGTACACACACGAAAAAAACATTATAGAACATTAAAATATAATGTTTGTCTACAGTATCACTACAATTGTTCTGTTTTTTGACGAAGAACCGAGCATTATATAATGTTTGGTTCTTTCTTGAACATAGTTACGAATGGTATTAAGGGTTGTGTATGTCTACACAATCACTAAAAAAAATAGATATCGTTCCTGGGTGTGAGCCGAACGTTAAATAATGTACTGTTTATTTTCGAACACTGTTTTCAAGAAAGAGAAGAACATTATCTAGTGTTCTGTTCTTCGTTAAAAAACAGAACAATTGTAGTGATACTGTAGACAAACATTATATTTTAACTGCCATAATCATAACAAATAAAATAAGTTTGAAATGTGTTTTAAGGCAAAATTTTCATACAAATTTTTCTTAAAATGCATTTCAAATCTATTTTAATTTTTTATGAATACGGCAGTAATTGTCTGTGATCTTTCTTTTTTGACATTGATAAAGAAATGAAAAAAGAAAAAATTTTAGCAACGACCGCAGCGCGAACAGCTTTTGTGTGCAACCACGTAACTCGATTTTTTTGTTTTAACCGGAAAAGTAATCAATAAATACCGCATTACAATTTTGTTTTGTTTGGCTGAATATCGGAATTTTTCCTAATTCTTGGATTATAAAAGAAAATATAGCAAAAAGTTTCAAATATTTTGTAAAAAAAAGTATTCACCCTTATTGTGTTTGGCGTATATAAAATACGCCTACGAATATTTGGTAATAGATTAAAGAGAACGTGAACTTTTTTCCTTTAATCTATTACCAAACTGTCGTAGGCGTATTTTAAATACGCCTAACACAATACGGGTGATTATGTCTCTCCTAAAAGTACTTGTTTTTGAGTTACGAGGTTGCGAAAGAAACCATCGATATATTTTTTTTTTTTTTTTTTTTTTGTAAAATTATTTTGCTGGCTTTTTGGTTTTTTTTTCGTATGTGTATTTTGTTTTTGTAAAAAATGTTTGGTTTTTTACCAGCCAAAAGAGAAGAACATTAATGAGCCGAAACAAACACAATGAAGTCTGTGTTTAAAAAAAAACCGAACAGAATTAAATGTTCTCATCTTCTGTTTAGTTGGATAAAAACAGTATTATTTTTGTGTTCGAAAGATGGCAAACAGAGAAACGTTATTTTTTTCTACACAAACACTATTAGCGTTTGGGGTTTTCACTAATCTACCGAACCGAACACTAAGGAGCGATAAGTAGTGTTTATTTTCGAACACTGGTTTAAACAACAAATTATAATTTTCAGCTTTTTGTTAACCATTAGTTAAACTATTAGTATTTTTAGAGATAATAATATAGATGCTCTAATAATATTTAAGTTAACCAATATACGGGAAATATGAAATGTTAGTTAACCAATAGTTATCATTTTAGTTTACTAATAATTAACTAATAACTGTAAATGCAGACAAATAACCTCTCTTGTTGTTTTTAAAATAATGAGTTTCGTACAATGGTGCCCATATGGATGAATAAATTTGATTCAGATATTTATTTTATGTAAAAGTAGTTAATATTTAAAATCAGACCCCCAAACAAGTGTCCTTGATAAACTTTAGCTTTTATGTTATCTGATTATACACATATGAATGTTTGCAAATTCGTTTGATATTAAAAATCAGTCAAATCGACCTATTATGAAAGCGACGCCTAACAAAAAACCAAATGCTGAAGTGCAACGCAAAACTCCCCAAGGCACCACGATTGTCTGTGATGCCAATTGCTATCAAAATGAAACTAGACGACAAAATATGGTTGCCAGATCAAATTATATTAGAGTTATTCACGTCACATTTAATTTTTTTTTAAATTTACAACAATTTGAAGATTTTTTACATAGCAGCCACACGTTCAAGTTTTGCCTTTCAATTTGCAATACACTCACTTTTTTACTAACACACTCACACTTTTTAAAATGACCACGAGATGGCTTTCAATTTCAGCTTTCCATTTGTTTGGCAATTTTACTTTCAATTTAACAGCTGAGTACAAGTTTGTCTTTATAAATTGTGTTGTTGTTGACATCTTGGAAGTAAATTGCTTCCAATTGAGTGCAGCCTACGTCACAGCTTTCAATTTATGTATATTTTGACAAGCAGTATATGTAAAAGACTTTCAAGAACAACTTGAACGTGTGGCTGCAAGGTTAGTTAAAAAGAACCCTACAAGAAATGAATGAGCGAGTTGTCACATTTTTCATTTTGGTGTTAAGAAAATGATAGAAAAAATGACCGAATTAAAGTGTTCGGTGACATTCGGTCATTTCTTTCTATCATTTTCTTAACACCAAAATGAAAAATGTGACAACTCGCTCATTCATTTCTTGTAGGGAACTTTTGAAAATCGAACATTTTTCTTAGAATAATTAAAAAAAAATAGAAGAAACCAGCTGCTGTTTTACAAAATTTTTATCTGAATGAAAGAAAATTTAATTGCTTAAATTTAAATTTAAATTTTTTTGTTATTTAGATTTCGGTTTGGCCAAAGAATATATTGATTTAGATACAAATAGACATATACCATATCGGGAACACAAATCATTGACTGGTACAGCGCGATATATGTCTATAAATACACACATGGGCAGAGAGCAATCTAGACGTGATGATTTAGAGGCATTAGGTCACATGTTCATGTATTTCTTAAGAGGTTCACTGCCATGGCAAGGTCTTAAGGCCGATACACTTAAGGAAAGATATCAAAAAATTGGTGATACTAAACGAGCAACACCCATTGAGGTAAGTTATATTAAAAAAAAAACAATCAAGTATCACAAATTGAGGTTAGAAAAGCCCTAAAAAAACAAAAATATTATTTTTCTGCTTTTAAGGTACTTTGCGATAGCCATCCTGAAGAGTTTGCCACATATTTACGTTATGTGAGGCGATTAGATTTTTTTGAAACGCCCGATTATGATTTTCTGCGAAGACTGTTCCAAGACTTATTCGATCGTAAAGGCTATGTGGATGATGGGGAATTCGACTGGACAGGGAAGACAATGGTAGGCACTCAACGTGATACATTTATTTTAAATTAAAAACCAAAGAATTGGGGAAAAGAAACTCAAATAATTTGCAAGAAAATTTAACTAAAACAAAGTGTATGGGCCTGTAATTGGAATATCAGTTAGACTTTTTAAAATTAAAGTATTTTGTGAGCGTTATATAAAAATTGGACTAAGCATATTTTAAAAAAATTAGCTTGTTTTAAAACGATTTAAGGAATGTTTATTTTGTCTTGATTTCCAAACCAGAAAAAGGTGCGTTTTTTTTTTTTTTGTTTCAAAGCATTTTTGTGTTTTAATATTAATTTTTTTTAAAGGTTTTGCAGTTTCAATTAAGATATCAAGCAAATTTCAAGATTATTATTTAAATTACTAAGTTTTGAAGAAGTTTAAGTTATTTTATGATTTCGAATATGTTTTTTTTTTATATGTTTTGAATCTTGTATTTTAAAATTTCTTTCTGTTTTGTATGTGAAAAAAAACCATTTTTTTTTTTTAATATTAATTTGTTTTAGTTCTTGCCTTTTTTTAACAAAATATTTTTAAAATTATTTTTTAAATTTAAATTTTATTTTGTATGTCTTACAAAAATTTACAATTTCAAGAGTAAGGAACAACTTGAAAAAATGAAAATTATGAAAAACGCTCCACCTTCTCATTTAGCCAAAAATAAATCGGATAAGGTATTTTTATTATATTTTCTTTTCGTTTGTATTTGTTATTTTATGCTCACACATCAATTTTGTTTATGATTTAAATAATTTTTACGGGGGGATTCGAAAGGGAATTACATACTTAAATTAAGCAGTAAGCAACGCTGTTAATGCTCCTTTTACACTATTCTCAAAGTCTCAAGGTTTTTGCTTTCACAAAACTCCAGTGAGTTTTTGTCCGATTGTCAAAATATAAAATAGAAAATATATTTCATTACATATAACTTCAAATAAAAAGAAATATATTTTTAGAATATAAACAGCTGCTAAACATGAAAAATATGTATATTTTTATTTTAAATGCGTTAAAAAACAAGTAGAAGTCAGATAGTAACAACATAAAATGTTACATATCTTTAATATTAAAAAAAATGTTATTCTTATTCTGGCGGCAAATTATTCAACAACTCTTCAGCTCATTATTGGTCAGACCTACAGAACATTTTTTAAAAAATTGAGTCAGGTATGGGGTATACATACATATATATTTTGAATACCCCTTTTCTGAAACCAAAACCTGTTTCGCGAAATTTTTTATGGTTTCTCAGATATTAAGCATTAATTTTGCTTCATATCTACTATTTTTGAAAGTTTATTAAGTATTGTTTTGCTCTACAAGCCGCTGTTTGTCGAATACTGAAAATTCATCATACAAAAACGTACAAAATAAATTCCACCCTTACTTTTCTTCATTGCCGTATGAAAAAAAAGTTTTAAAAGCGAAAGCAAAATAAAATGACAACAAGAAAAACATTTAACACTTGATTTGCTTCATTGCCGAAAAAAGTAGTGAAAGCATAAGCAAAATAAAATGTCAACAACTCAATACACAGCAGTAAATATACGTATGCAGCAAAAAAAAAAGCTACATTTAAAAATAAATTTAAAAAAGTGGCGTATGCGGCACAAAACCATAATATTAACTTTCAATAAAATGCTATTAACTTGTGAGTTCGTTCTTTAACGTTCACACAAATTTACATTTTTCTTCAAAACATATGCCGGAAAATACAAAAAAAAAATTCTATCAGGGTACATCTTTAGAAAACTTCATGTAAACCTTCATTGTCGTTTTTGGCATATGCGCCAAATCAATAATGAGCTGACGAATTGTAAATAATTTAAACTTCTGAGCAAAATTAAAATTTTCCATGATTTTCTTCGGGTGCTTTTATAAAACTACAACTCAGAAAAAATGGAAAATCTTGTCGACATTGTCAGATATTTTTATTTTATATTGTATTTGACATGTCGTAATACTCGGTATTATAGTGTAAAAAGGCTTTAAGTAACAAATATGTTATGTAGAAAACCATGGTATAATAAGTAGAAGATCGCTGCATTCGAAAATACGTCAATGGAAGCACAGCCGCGAATAACGTTGTAAAAGCCACTTTTTGCAAAACCTGTTATTTTGCAAATTATCGTTAACATTAATCTCTTACATTGTTTAAACATCATATTATGTAAAATTATGAACCTTAACCTCTTCAAAATGCAATACAAAGAGTCAGCCAGTGAAAAAACGTTGTAAGTTACTAAAAAAAATTATACAATTGAATGGTTTTGCAAATTGGAATAAAGTTTGGAATTGGAATAGCGTAGTGGAAAACCGTTTTAAATGACATCGCGATTGTGGATATGAAACGTTTTTCCAATAAAAAAAGTAACAAACTGTAAATTTTCCCGTTGTTTCAAATTCAAATTTCTTGATATTTTGCATACATAGTTTTTACTATTTTTAAAGGCTCAACCATAATATGCATAGCCTTGCTTAACCTACTGTCAAAAATTAATAAAAAGTCTCTCAAATGTACATATTTAAGAAAACAAAAACAAAATAAAAAAACATTTGATTCCGTTCGGAATGTTCGAATAGATTCGCACCTTGCTTAAGCAAATGACAGTTTCATTAAACTTAGCAAAAAGTTTCATAAAGTTTAATATGGTTTGCCTCATATAACTTACATGTATTCGCTCATTCGCTTGAGCCAACTAAAGCACATTTGTGGTTGGGCCTTAAGTCTGTGTTCATACGGCTCATGTCTTATTGACATGATTGCTACTTTATATGCGAGAGGGACGAGGGGAAAAGAAACGAGTACACAGATGCATGTACTGTCTTTACGTTTTGCTTTTTCATTCGTTGTTTAATTTTGTTGTTGTTTTCAATTTCAAAAAAGAACGTATCGCTCATTTGCTGCAAGACCGGCATAACTCAAAAAAGGAAATTTTGGAGTTAGAGATGCAGAATTTTTCTTTATATTGTGTATTAAATTCATCTTTATATCTTTTCTATTTTCCCAGTTTGAAGAGAATGTGTCTTCTTTTTTTCTAAGTAGTTAGAGCAAATCAAAAACTTTAAATGCGTTTATCTCGAAATGGATTTTTTTGAGTTATGCCGGTCTTGCAGCAAATGAGCGATATGTACATATACGCACAACTTTACAAAATAAAAAACCATGTCGTTAACATGACATGAATCATTTGAACGCCAATTCATGTTCAAAGAAGAAAAAGGAAGAATCTTGTCAATAAGACATGAGCCGTATGAACTCAGACTAATTTTGATAATCTAAAAAAAAATTTTAAATAAGTAATCCTACCGTTTAAAAACGTTTTTTTTTTTGCTCTCCTGAAAAATTATTATTTTGTCACTTAAACGTTATTCGCGGCTTTGCTTCAATTTTAAAACCCGTATAATTTCACACAAAAGAAAATAAAAACAAGCGTCAATTCATTCAAGCCAGGGACCGTAACAGTTATGCCTTTTTTCATAAAAGTCAGATGATAACTGTTATTTTTTGATTTTTATGTTTTTGAGCAAAAATATTTTTGCTCGTTATTTTTGTTCAAAAAAATAAAAATCAAAAAATAACTGTTAAGTTTGATCTAAAATATAAAAATCAAAATTATAAAAATCAATATATTTTATCATTGACAAGTGCATGACGAACAATATGGTATACTTGAATCAGTTTTTCGACATTTAATTGTATATGCTTTTTTTGTTTTAAAATCCCAATATAACTGTTATTTTCGGTCCCTGATTCAAGCGTTTATTATTCAATGGTAGAAAACCAAATATCAACTCGTTGTTCCGTTACATTTACATTGAATACAATTAGTAGTACTGGCGACAAGCCACAATGAAAAATCAGATTTTTAATAAAATTTTTGTTTGGAAAAGAAACATTTAACTAAAAGTAAAGGGAAATTAATAAAATCATAAATTTACTCTAATAATTCATTATTATGTTAAGGCAAATATGCCTTACCAAAGGTTTTCATGTACATCTAATACCGAAATGGTCAACCGGGGTGATATTGTCAAGGCGAAGCTTAAACGAAAACTTCAAAATATTTCCTAAATTTTCAAAAACTCCCTTAAAAATTCTTCTTTAAAACATTTTGTTTTGCTTTTTGTAATTTTTTTTATTTGTTTTTTAACTAATTAATTTATCTTTGATAAAAATTTGTTCTTTAAAATCGTATGCTAGACGAGTGTTGTAGTTATTGTTGCGATAATTTAAAATAATGAGAAATGCAAACAAAAGAAAATGCGATAATTATTTTTATCTGTAATATGTACTATTCTATTTTCTTTTTTTATAAAGTTTATAAAATAATATTGACTAATATTATGTTTTTTTAATTTTTTTTTTTAAATTTTGTATCATTGCGCTCTTCAACCAAAACATTATTGTGTGTTTGTAAATGTTTTTATCATCTTTAATTTGAAAATGAAAACATACAAAATGATGTGTCTTGTGGTTACTTGTTTGATAACTAACAATTAAAAAATGGAAACAACGATCATCGTCATCATTACAACTGTAAAATATCTTGCCACAAATGTTTCCTTGCTTAAACGTCACTATTCACACAAAATTACTACAGTCAACGCCAGTTGGTTCTTTACAAACAGGTCATGAAGTTATCATTTCACCAAATAAAGATCGTCATAATGTTACAGGCAAGGTAAAGTATACATTTTTTCTTAAATTTTTCATAAACAAAATTGATAAATATTTAAAAATTAAAAAAGAAAAAGTTTAAGTTATAAATTTTCAATTAAATTAAAGGTTTTTTATTAATTTTTTTTTTTTTTTTTTTTTTTTTTTAGAAAAAAAATCAACTTGGAAAACTTTAATAGAATTGCTTTAATTTATACACATATCGCTACCGTAGGACAACAAGGTTCTATCTTACATGTAGTTTAGGTACAAATAGAACCTAGTTGTCCTAAGGCGCGATATTTATAAAGACTTTCAAGTACATTTATAGCTTATATAGATTTTGGATAAAAAATCTTTAATTCAGTTGGAATTTTATATTAAGGGGCATTTTATTTTGAATTGTTTTCTGAAAACATCTCTTTTTTTAGAAATATTTATAAAGTCTTCCTGAAGGCCTGCTTTTGTGTTAGTATTAACAATTTGCCTAGTTTTAAAAAAATTTTGGGTAACATTATAAAAAAATGTTTAAGAAAATGTTTAAAAATATAAATCTGTACGAGGAAAGTGACCCCCCACAGATAACAAAATTTGTTAAATTCTGTTAAACATGATGGATAGAACTCGTTTAGACAATTACAGAAGAATTGATCCATTTCAAAAGATCAATAAACAAAAACGTAAAGAGTATTCTTAACAGTACAAATAATAATCTTTAACTAGAAAGCTATGCATTTCAAAAACTGCTTATGAAAAGTTTTCCTTACCTGGCTTTTAGCCCAGTTCTGTATTGATTTGTTTCGATCAATAGAAAACTATCTGGCTGGAATTCGTTCCGTTATCGAAAAGTATCAAAAATTAACTTAATTCATTTATGACCTTAAAAGATATGATTATTTATTTTGAATCATAATTTGTCAAAAAGTTGAGGAAAACTGCAATTGGGAGAAGTTTCACATTGCCTGCTACATCACATCGTCTTGACAAGCCATTCTTTTCTGCGCACATGAGCAGAACCTGGGCAAAATAATTTGTATACATATGTTAATGGTGGTCCAACCAAAACGCGCGATGTAAATTGTAAATATGTAAAACGAAAAATTTTCAGAAAATAATCTGAATATTTTTTATGATAGAAGGATCTACAACAATTATGGTGAAGCAAAATATCGGCCAGATGCTCGCCATGGCATCGGTGGCATACCTCTATCCGATAGTCCATATTTTCAATGGCCCATATTCATAGTCAAAAATAAAGTCGACTTTAAGTTAAAACTGACTTTAAACAATGTCAATAACATTGTTTTAAAGTCGACTTAAGAAAAAATCGACTTTATTTTTGACTATGAATATGGGCCATTGACTCTGACATCCTTTTGCTCTTTAATTATTCTTGGCTTATTGACATACACTTTTTCTTTAAGACTCACAATTAACATCGTGCATTATGGTTGGATCACCCTTTATGTTCTTTTGTTTGAATCAAAATTAACAATCTATTTGGCATTTAATTTGATGTTAGACATCGTTGTTTAAACAAAAGTTCAAACAAAAACAAAATATTGTCAACAGCAGTCTACACACGCCAAATTCATTTTAGCAGACAAAATTGTTTGTTGGTATACCCTTTTAAATTATTCTTTGTGTAATTTCTACGTTATTGATGTTAAACTTTAACATTCTTAATTTAACTATCGACAAGTTGTCATAATGACCCCTTAATGTTTTAGACTTTTGTATTCTTAAGATTTTAACTTAAACTATGAAAACAACTCAAAATAAAATGTCTTTCCTATGAATTATAATTTCACGTATTAAATTTAAGTTTCTTTTTTTTGGGTTTTCCTCTCTGAATAATATTTACTTAAAATATATTTTTGTTGTATGTTATGAAGTTGTTTTCTCAATACTTAATTTCTATTTTTCCTTATTAATTTTGTAATATTTTTATCCTTATTTTTTTTGAATTTAAAAATTATAAAAAAATTTTAATAAAATTTCGTTTTCCTATTTTTAAACCAAATTTGAAACACACCCGAATAAAAAGGATGTTTCTTATTTTGATTATGAAGAAGATGATGAAGAATATTTAATTTTGGAGGTTAGATTTTGTTTGCTGTAAACTTCTGTCTTAACAAATTTCCCCCCAAAATGTATAAATTATTTGTAAAAGGGCGTTTTAGAAGTAATTTTTTAAGAAAGCTTTGGGTTTTGGATACATGCTAACAAAGTACTAAGGCTAAAATATTGTTAGTTCTGTAAGAAATGCCTTAATTGGTTAAGCAAGTAGTAGGTGGTTTTATTTTGCTGTTATACACTATTAAAAATATTAAGTGCTTTTTTATTTCTTGCTGTTTGGGCTAGGAGGTACAATCTTTTTTAATTTCATGATTTTTTTTTTTTTTTTTGTTTATCTTCTTAAATAAAATATTTAGCTTTTATTTAGAATTGTCTATAAAATGTAATTTTTTTTTTTTTTAACAAATGTTTAAAATTTTTGTAATTAACTAATAAGTTTATATTATAATTTTTTATTTAATGCTATGTTCGCACGGCATTTTGAATTACGCTGTTCGCTCTTTGAATTGCGAATGCGAATTACGTTTTTCACACGGCACATTCATAATTCAACAACTCTTCTTAGATTTATAAACATTTTTTTCTTTGAAAATAATACAAAAGCTAGCAAAATGTCTTATTCCTATTTTGTTATTTATTTGTTGTTTTAAATTTCACAAAAAAAAAATATAACTTTTTTACAATTTTATGTTTTTTTTTTTGACAGCCTTCGATAAAAATTAGTGATTCAAAATGAATTATGTACGCACAAATTACACAAATTGCGAAAACACACTGTCGTGCGAACATGGCATAAGGTTTTAATTTTTTTTTTTTTTTCTTTGTTCTTTTGTTCTCTGTTATAATTTAAATGTCAGTTTCCTATTTATTTAATAACCACTATTAATAATTTTTCTTATTTGTTAATATTTATAAATCACACCCCGTCTTCACGAGCCATAAAAAGATTTAAGACATTATGTATATATGTATTAGCGGAATTCGCACTTAGAAGCAGTGTTCGAAAATAAACAGAACATTATTAGGCGTACGGTTTACACACCCAGAAACGATATTGGTATTTCCAAAGAAACAGAAACCATTTTTAATTGTTTCTCAGAGAATAATGAAAAATAACTACAACACTAATTAATAATGAAAATATTATTTACTTTTTTGCATTTGGGTGTAGAGCGCAACTAGGTTTTCATTTAGTGCAAGAGGGGAAAAATTTGAACAACGTGGTTCTAAAATACAAGAATAATTGCTAGGTGACGTGACAAAAAGAGAGCTTTTCTGTGGAAGTGCCCATATCTATTTTTTTTTTAGTGATTGTGTAGACGAACACAACACTTAATACCGTTCGTAACTATTTTCAAGAAAGTGACGAACATTATATAGTGTTCTGTTCTTCGTTATAAAACAGAACAATAGTAGTGGTTCTGTATACATACATTATATTTTAATATTCTATAGTGTTTCTTTTTTACATTGAAAAAGAAATGAACAAACAAAAATTTTAGCAACGACCACAGCACATAAAGCTTGTATGTATACTGTGCATTTTGTAAAAAATTTCTGTTTTTTACCAGCCAGGGTGCGTAGCACAACTGAAACGCACAAATATTAATGTGCTGAACCGAACACAACAAATGTTTCACAACAATGTTCTCATATTTTTGTTGATTTGGATAAGTACAGTATTATTTTTGTGTTCGAAGATCACAAACATAAACGTTTTTTTTTAATGATTTACTACACAAACACTATTAGCGTTTGTGTTTTCCACAAATCTACCAAACCGAACATTAAAGAACGATATTTACTGCCGTATTCATAAAAAATTAAAATAGATTTTAAATGTATTTTAAGAAAAATTTGTATGAAAATTTAGCCTTAAAAGACATTTCAAACTTGTTCTATTTTTTATGAATACGGCAGTTAATGTTTTTATTTGAACACTGCTAATAAGAATATTCAAACAAACCCCTTTTAGGATGTACTAGAATTTTAAATCACAAAGTGGGGTGCGTCTTTTTTGTGGGTATTGTAAATAAATCGAAAATGGTGATGTTTATTTTTTTCCACCAATTTGCAAATAACACTTGTTTGCAGCTTTTAAATGCCTAAAATAGCTTTGGTTTTGTATTTGCAAGCTGTATGTTTACATTAATTTTTTTACAAAACAGACAACTAGAGAGAAAAACCAAAAGCTTGCAAATAAATGACTATGTACATTTACCACTGTTTTTGGTATACTTCTTTAACAACAATGTGGTACGTTACAATTTAATGCATTTTGTTTTTGTTGTCTTGTAAACCCTGGTATATGTAATGTATTCACAATATCTGCTAGGTCTACAATGCTAGTTTACTTCTTATTCCGATGTTATACAACTGTGTTAAAACACTTACACAGGCAGTGGTTTACACCTAACACTAACACGATTTTAGTGCTAATGTTAGAAAATTTATGGCTCGTGAAGACGAGGTATTATCTTGTAGTGTAAACAGTCTTTAACTAATTTAATAACAACAGTATGTAGTTTGTAAATTTGTAGTAATAAGAACTTAAACTAATTACAGTTAATTATACATTTTAAGTTAAATAAAACTATTTTCTCGGAAATAGGGCTTATACGGTAAATAAGTTTAAGTATAGACTGAAACAAACAAAACGGCGTAGTGACATATCTTTATTAAGAAAAACTCCTCAAGATGAAAGTTTTTTGTTAGACAAATTACTGACTGATTTTCCAATGTTTGAGCAGCTTTATTAGTGTTTACAATAAAATTGTTTAAATCTCTGATAAAGACAATTCTTTGTTAACTTAATATTATTAACAATGGTAAATGATTTGCAAAATATTACTTCAAGTTACAGACCAACATAAATCCTGCAAATAATGCGACTAGTCCATACACACATGTAAAGTGTAGCCCATAAGGGACTAAGACTAGTCCAAAGGTAACCCCAATGTATGGAAAAACATGGTCTATTTAACATTACGATGTCCTAGGGCATTACAAAGTAGTAGTCGAAAAACTACCCCATGGTATACTCCGGAGGATTAGCTTTGAAATAGTTTAAAAACGAAAACATGTCGTTAAAAACGAAGACATGTCGTTTCACTACAAACTCTTTTAAACAATAAGGGTATTCAAGTCACAAGTTGCACTCTAACAAAAAAGCAAAAGTGCAAAAATATAACAACAACCACACAGATAATTAGTTGTGCGTAAATAATTGTCTTTGTGGTTGTTGTTATGTTTTTGCACTTTTTCTTTTTTGCAACTTGTGACGTGAATACCCTTAATGGCATGGCCTATGCTTGTATTACATTGAACCAGTCCAGGGAGTAGTCCATTTGATCAAAATGGATCAAGTAGTCCAATATTATTTGCAGGGAATCAGCGCTTCAAACGAACCGGTTTCTAGAAGCGCCTGGGTTTCCCTGCAAATACTATTGGAATTCATGGTGCATTTTGATAAATTTCACGGACTTCGTCATCTAACGGGAAATCATGCACATGTCGTAGTCATTATTTCTATCATTCTTGGTAGAGGTAACTTTTTTTTATAAAACTCACAAACCTTTATTGTCAAACTGAAAGAGACCAACAATTTTTTTGTAAAGTCAGTATTTTCCTGGGGCTTACCGCGTTTTTCTATTCGAAAGAAATATTTTACGAGTTCGAACAATTTGTCCTGTGAAGTACGATTTAATGGTTCAAATTAACGTTTTTTATACTTTATTGAAAAAATCAAATTTCTCATTTGTAATATACAGTTAAAATGTTTCAACTCGAAATACTTGGTATCCCCTGAATATAAATAAATTAATACTTAGAAGTTTTTTATTGAAACAATTGTAAAATATCTTAATTAAAAATAAAAACTTTTAATTTAAGATGTACCTAGACATTTTTTTAGTTATAAACAAAACTTAGTAATTGTGCTTTTTTGTTGTTTTGCCATTAGTTTGTTTCGTATAATTTTTAAATTTATTCCTTGTACATTTTTTTTATTTTGGTAAAACTTTTTTATGGCTAAAGGTTTTCTTATTTATTATAACAAAATTTTATATAATTATAAACAAATAAAAATTTTTAAAAAAAAAAACCAAACAAAACTTATAAAAATATTTTATTTATTTATTTTTTTCATAATAATCGACATTAACTTAAAACCAAAAACAACTTGAACGAAACAAATTGAATTGTAAAAAAACATCAAACATAATAAAAAAAACAACGTTAAAAACGATGTATGACATAAAACCACTATCATCGGCTCTTTACCATCCATAAAAAAACACCATTCCTAAATAACAAAAAAAAACCTTTAACTCTCTACTACCCACCTCAAAACGAATGAATGATTGAATGCCTTCTCTCTCCTCATCGATTGATAAATTAATTGAAAACGAAAAAAAACCATCCATAAATACCGTTATTTTAATTTTTTATAAAAAAAATAAAATAAAACAAACAATGCGCCCTCTTAAAATGATACGTTATTGTATGTGTATGTGTGTGTTGGTTTGACGGGGTGGCAACATTAGACAAATGCCAAAGGAGGTGTTGCTGCGTGGCCAGATGTACCCAAACCTGGTGCTACACTGGGCAATCTAACGCCAGCCGATAGGCATGGTTCTGTACAGGTAAGTTCATGAGTGAAATTGAAAAAAATAAAACTAACATTAATGTGTGGTTGTTTTACCTAAATGTGTGTACAAAAAAAAAAAAAATCTGAAAAAATTATTATTCATATTTTAAGTTTTTGTTTTCTTATAATATATGTATGTATATTTGAACTATAGAAATAATATTGTGTTTTAAACAATTTAATTTAACAAAAATAGCGGAGTTAAGTGCTTGGTACAAATCGTCTTGCGAAAGAGCAAATGCAAAATATCGTAGCTCTTTTGTTAAATCGAATAACAAAATATAAACCAGAATGTACTAATAAAGTGACCTCACAAGCGCAGCTGTTTGCAGTGATTTTCTTCGTGTATGACGTTTGGTGTAATTTTTTTTGTTTATTTACTTTTTTTAATAAGGCAGTTTGACATTTACCGTCTCAATTCTATCAACAAAATGCCTGTTGTTTTTTTTTTTTTATTGTTTCATTGTTTTAGTACTGAGGTCACTTTGTTAATACATTTTGCTCTTTTGCGAGAACATTTGCACCAAACATACCTCCGCTAATGTAACTAATACATACATCTACCCAGGGGCGAATTTGTCGATTACAGAAACGATGATGTGATAGACACGAGTAAGACAGTAATGCACACCATCTGAATTACAACCTAGTACACTTTTTCGAATGCATTGCCGCGTTTGTGGAGTGAACGCCTACCACTTGCACACAAAGTAAGCGGGATAGTGAAGTGTTCATTCAATAAATATAAACTCAGTACTGCTTTGCACACATTGTAAGCAGGCAGTAGACATTTTATACACAATCTCGCTTACTTCGTGGGCAAGTGGTAGGCGTCTTGCACACAACTTCGCACACATTGTAAGCAGGCAGTAGACGGTCTATACACAATTTCGATTACTTCGTGGGCAAGTAGAAGTAAAAAATGAACGAAATTCATTTTTGTAAATTCCATACACTTCCGTCATACACTTTGTAAGCTAGAAATCATTGAACACGAAGTGATACACACTTCATTGAAGAGATGTGATGTGGTATGCAAAGTTCGCCGCTGGGTAATTTGCTAAAGGGAATATAAAAATTTTTATTGTTTTTTTAGGTAATGCTAAGGTTGTCGTAACGTGTGAAATTTTTTTAATAATTATCGAAGCCCACATAAATTATAACCCCTTATTAATATAAAATAAAATAGGTTTATAAAAGGGTAAAATTTTCATGGAAAATCCGTTTCATAAAGTTTTTATAAACCTGTTTTATTTTATCTATATATATAAAAAGAAGTGTACATTTTGATTGTCACTCCATAACTCGAGAACGGCTCGACCGATTGCCATAAAATTTTTAGGGAAGGTACAGGGAGGAGTGATGATGGTTAGTTGATTTTGAAATCCAAAATCGGGGCAGGGGAATTGGTACCCCCCATAGGATGCCAATATTTAATATCGCATATCTTAAGACCCGCTGCACGCATTTTGTTGAACTTTTGGTAGTAGGATCTTCTAAGCCCCAAAATTTAAATAAAACAGTAGCGGGGGAAGTGGTTCCCCCCATAGGACGCCAATGTTTAATATAGCATATCTTAAGAACTGTTACAGTGAGAATGTTCAAACTTTGTAGAAGTCACTCTTATGGTATACTACTCTATTGAGAATAAAAATAAAGCGGTAGGCGCAGGGGGGAAATACCTCCCATAGGATGCATATATTAAATATAGCTCAACTGAAGAACTATTTAAGGGACAGCCTTCAAACGTGGTTAAAGCTACTATTATGGTAAAATGAAAATTTCAATATAAAAATGGGCGGGGTTGACAGGGGAGGAGCAGTACCCCTCATAGATAGAAATATAATTAAGAGCCGCTGCATGCATTTTGTTGAACTTTTGATAGTAGGATCTTCAGAGCCCCAAAACTGAAATAAAATAGTAGCGGGGGAAGTGTTACCCCCAAAAGGACACCAAAGTTTAATATCGCATGTCTTAAGAACTGTTATAGTGAGAATGTTCAAACGTTGTAGAAGTCACTCTTATGGTATACTACACTATTGAAAATAAAAATAAAGCGGGTAGGCGCAGGGGGGGAAATACCTCCCATAGGATGCATATATTAAATATCACTCAACTGAAGAACTATTAAAGGGAGAGTCTTCAAACGTGGTTAAAGCTACTATTATGGTTAACTTTAAATTTCAATATAAAAATGGGCGGGGTTGACAGAGAAGGAGCAGTACCCCTCATAGATAGAAATATAATTAAGAGCCACTGCACGGATTTTGTTGAACTTTTGATAGTAGGATCTTCAGAGCCCCAAAACTGAAATAAAATAGCAGCGGGGGAAGTGTTACCCCCCATGGGACACCAATGTTTAATATCGCATATCTTAAGAACTGTTAAGTGAGAATGTTCAAACTTTTTAAAAGTCACTCTTATGGTATGCTACACTTTTGAAAATAAAAATAAAGCCGGTAGGCACAGGGGGAAATACCTCCCATAGGATGCATATATTAAGTATCTCTCAACTGAAGAAGTGGTTAAAGCAGTGTAGCGAAGCGCACGGGTTAAGCTAGTTATTTTATAAATAAGACCATAAGTGTATGTATATCGTCCATGTTCTGGAAAACGCAGCGTTTTCAAATCGTAAGCGATTTGAAAAACGCAAAACGCATTTCAGCATGTTATGAAAGCCAGGCGATTTGCTAGCGTTTTGCTTTTTTTCGAAGTTGTGTTGGAGCAAAGAAAACATATGTTTTATCATAACAAAACGTAAACAAACAAATAATTTACAAATTAGTTCTGTGAAATAAATTTTAAACTAAAATGCCTACAGCGTTCTTACATGTTCATAAGTAAACTACCGCGACAAACAATTGACAAACTCAAAGCAAGTTTTTAAATTGCTTTTATTAATTAAAATCGTAAAAAAAATGTTACAAGTTTTTCCTTTAATAAATAGAAAACATATTAAATTGAATTTGTGGGCCATTTCCTTTTCTCTTTAAAGTGCAGTTTTAATAAAATAGACCAGATCGCTTAAGTATACACTAGCGGTTTGAAAACGCCAAATTTCTAGCGTTTTCGTTTTTCAGAACACCTGTTTGGCGTTTTCAAATTGAAAACGGAAATTTTAAGCGTTTTGCGGTTTTCAGAACATGGGCGTATATTTTCTGGTTTCTTGAGTAATTTTCGATTTAGCCATGTCAGTCTGTCTGTTCGTCTGTTGACAATACGCTCACTTTCGAACAATTTAAAAGAAGAGCAATATTTGTGCCAAATTGCTTCTAGTTATCCATAAGCAGCTTGGGATTGAAATCTAGCAATATCGGCTAAGTATGGAATAACCACCGTAAAAAATTTATAATTTATTAACAAAAAGTAATATAAATGGAGGCTTTATATAAGATTATGCCGAAATTCGTTTAATATGACTAGAAATCATTCCACAAAATTTCGTGAAGATCGGTCTATAATTGACCATATAAAGCCAACACTCGGAAAACACTTTAGTACGTGTAAAAACATAATGTCTAACGCTATTCTAAATTATGTGCGTCATTGTTTCATATGACTAAAAATCACACTGCAAATTTTGTGAAGATCGGTCCATAATTAACCATATGCCCCATTAACATTAGCCCACTCTCGAAAAACAATTTAGAACGCCTATTATTTTTAATTATTTTTAAAGAACAAAAAAAGTTTTTGTAAAGAAATGGTTTTTTCAAAACTTTAACGAAATCTCTGAAACTACTGGGCAAATTAAAAACCAATGTAAGAACGCGGTATAGATATTAGTACCGAAGTTTTAATTTTTTTTTTTAACTTAATATGGTAAACCGTTTTCAAGTTATTCCAATATATGAAGTGAAAGTGCCTTAATTTTGGACATAACGGTGTATTTCGAAAAGTCGATAGAGAAAAATGGAGATTTGATTTGAAATCAGCGACCTCAAATTAGTAAAAATTTCCATTAAAGTTTCAGGCAGCAAAATGACTGTTCCGCAGTGTAATAAATAATAGACTCTGTTATCATGCCGCTGTTAGCAAATTTCCGTTCTCTTAATCCGATTTCCGACTTAATTTTATGGCTTGTTTGAAATATTAAAAATTTTCAAGAATTTTCGCTATATGTATTTGCAAAAAAAAATTTTTTTTTGTTATTTTCCGACATATTGTTTTTTAACCCATTTTGTTATTTCAAATAAATTTTAGGGTTTTTGTACAAGTTTGCAATTTTTCGCGAATTTTAGCCATGTTCGTGATTTAAACGATTTGTTCCTGTGATTCTTTACAGCTTTTACAATTTTTAATGAAAAGACTTTGCTATCATGCCGCTGTACGCAAATTAGCAATCTTTAATTCAACTAAAAAACAAGAAGTCACAAAAGCAAATATCATTTTTGTAGTGTCTTCAAATTTTTTAAATTTTAAATGATTTGTTGTTAATAACAGCTTAATGCATAAAAAATTAACAACACATTGAATATTTTATTTAAGTGCATATTTGTTATTACAATAGTCAAAAATAACAGAGTTATTTTAAAAAGTTGTTTACGTCTGAACATTTTGAAATCGCAAAATAATATGCCCAGAACACATTATTTTTGATTTAAAATTACTTTGATAAAATGTGATTTTTAGAACAGGCCTGTATATATAACAACAATATTTGTTGAAATTTAATCACAATCAGGTTGTTCCAATTTGCGTGCATAGCTCTTTTCTGGTTCTGCTGGAATTAAATCCCAAACCACCAAGGAGACCTTAAACAATTTGAAACCCAAATGGCTAAATCGGCTTGGAATTATTGATGAACCCAAAATATATGTAATATTAAAAAAGATTCACATGGAATGACAAACTTACTGCCTGTTTTTAAAACGCGAACGCAAAAGTGACTCGCTTAAATTCTAAAAACAGACACCACTGCTGATATATCAGCACCCTTTATAAAGGGTATTAAATTTAAAAAAAAATATGTTAATCAATACGGTAAATTGAATTTTTCGTTAATGCTGAATTTGTTAAACGGTGAAATTGTTTCAGAATTCCTACTTCGTAATCTTGAGGTTTCAGTTCCTATTCGCCCTTCCCTAAATTATACAAATTTTGGTCCTATCCGCAGAATACGATCTGATTTTAACAATGTGTGATCCTATTGGCATCAAAAATAACCTCCTAAGTGTCTTAAAAAACTATTCATCTGAAATTTTGTCGTTTTTGTTATATAAAAGATTTAATTATTTTTAGCATTTTTGCCAGTATTAGTTTTTTTTTTAATGGAGAATTAAGTAAATAAATAAATAAAACATTTTGGGCGGTGATCCCGGGAATATGATTTTTCCCCCGCTTCTTTGGAATGCAAAAAGTGCGGGAAACGGAAATTGAAAATAAAAATAAATTTTCAAAAATACACAGATCTGCGAAATGATTCTCTTTGCAAGTTTTTTCGCAAACTATTATTATTTGTTCTTTTTGTCGTAAAAACAACGGGAAACGATATTAATATGATTCATGGCACATGACATTTCCAGATAACAGTACAATTGTGTTTTCCGATGTTTACTTCTCTTTAAAGTGTCATCCAGAGTAAAAGGTTGGTTTGAAAAACGTTAAAATTTTTATAGTTTTAGCTTATCAAACAAAAGAAACATCCTTTGACTCTGAATGGCGGATGAAAGAGAAGTATATATACATTGAAAAACACAATTGTACTGCACTTGCAACATATAGACCAACATCTACATGTTTTTTTTATGAAAGTATGTAAAATACTTTTTCACCGCAGACCTGTGTTATTAGAGTTATTTCACATTGACTATTTTTGTTACGATTTATGTAAGTTTATTTTCTCAAAATTTTACGATTTTCAACCAATTTTATCTGGCAACTATGATGTACTAAAGTAGTAAACATTGTTGCCAGCTTGGCGATTTTTATGGAAATAAGTGCTTAACGAGTACCAAACACAAAACATAATCGGCCTTATTGTTGAAGGCGTTGAGTCGCTTTTTTTGTAATAGATTAAAGTAACACACAAGCTGTGTTAACGACAACAGCTTACACAACAAGGCCGAATAATTTGGTACTTTAAAAGACATGGTCACACTAAATCAATATTTTTATTAAACATCTGTTGGATTTGAAGATCTGTTTAGTGGTCATGATTTATCTGTCATGATCGAATACTTTTTCGATTTGAAAGCAATTTTCTTATTTTTTCAGTCGATACTGAACGAATCGAAATAATTTTTTCAATGTTGTGAACACTCAAATAAATGCTTAACAACACTGAGAAAATTAGAAATAAAATTTTTTTCGAATCGAAAAAGTATTCGATCACGACTGCCAGAATTAGCCCCATATTTATCTTAAGAAAAATAGTTAAACGTTAAATTATAGGAGGCTTAAGCTAAGATCCCACTATCGGCGCAATGTACCAATTTTTGTCTTATTTCATGTGCCGATAGTGTGAACGGTCAATATTTTTTAATTTGCGCCAATCTGTGCCGAAATTGTGCTGACTGTGGACAATCAAAATTAACCTTGATGCGCCGAAAATGTGAACACTCCTTTGCACAATGTGGAGCAATCAAATTGTTTAATATGTACCGATTTTTATCGGCCACTTGTGTGCCGATCACAGTCGCCAATCAGCGCCGATACAAGGGATGGCAAAACGAAATTTTTAAAGTGCACCAACTGGCTACTAAAATTTTACTTTTTTGAGCTTAATTTTACCAAAATTACATTTGTTTTATTTATTATTTATGTATTAAAAAGTTAAATAGTACATTTGTACTGTAAAATGAAAGAAAACAATTTGCTTTTACGAAAACATTGCAGTTGTATCAATGTTGCCATCCCTGCTTTGTAAACATCTGTTTACAGAACAACAATTACAAAAAAAAAGTGCAGTAAGTTTGAATAAAATTGAATACATTTTTAATTTTATATTAATATATAATTTAAAATTGCTAGGAAACTAATAATGGAATATTCAGACGGACAATTTTGCGAATTTTTAAAGTAAAATTATGTCGCCAACAAACAAATAAACCAAAACATATGATTAAATTGGCCCAAATAACACGATAGTGTGACCGCATTGTACCGATTATTGTCGCAATTGAGTTTTGGCTGATATGTACCTCAATTCTGTAACTTTTTGAATTTAACTACCGATATCGTTAATTAACGAGAAATCTGGGTTATTTTAACGAATTTGTTATTCTGTATTTTAAATAAACAAATATTTTTGTTTAGAAATATTGACGACAAATATCGGAAAAAATATAAGAACGTCAAAGTAAAAATTTTTTAAAATTAATAAAAAATACAAAATAAATTTGCTTTATTGCATTTATTTTAACAAAACATTAATGAAAACGTGTAAATATTGATTATCTTTCTAAACAAATATGTTGGTGTTAAATCTTTTTATACATAGGGAAAAATTTCCAGGTGACTGAGCCACTCTAGCACAACATTCTGCTCTTTCTTTTTATACCTACACTACTGTATGTGAAGATGATATTATGTGTTTGTACGAATGTGTGTAACACATTTAAATAAAGGTTCTGGGCCTGCCTTTTAGTATACCGATTAACTCAGAATCAATGTCAGAATCCATTTAACGAAGCCCATCCTTCTATCAGGATGGCTGGTTGTCTGTACAAGATAATCTTTTGCGAAAATTACAGGTCGCAATTTTAAAAATAATTTTATAGAATTTGGCACATATGCGTTTTTTTGTCACAAGGTCCGAAGCCTTTTTATAATGGTGAGAAGCATTTATTTAATTTTATAGCCCACGTGAAAACTTCTTTCCGAAATAGGGTTTTGTGCCTATTGATAGCCATCTTTTTTTATATACATTTGAGTTGAATAAGATCCAAAAATATTTTGTCGCAACCTACATAAATCACCAGAACAAATTTTTTTAGAATCGGTCCATATTTGACCACAGCTCCCATACAAATACACTAATAATGGTAGTAGATACTTAGATAATATTTGGCACAAAAATGTCTTATGTGAATATTAACCTCACAACATACTCTTTTTGGCGGAAACATGATCGCCCAAATACTGCAATGTAGAGTCGGACTTGATCGACTATACTTTCTTACTTTTTTTGTATTAAAAATTGGCTACTTTCTCTATATTTTTAATCTGTTAACAGTACTTTTATTGTCGTTATTATTTAACAAGAACTTTTATTGTGTCGTTAGCTACCGACATTTTTTGTCGATAAAAATTGTTAAAATTTCATTACAGAATAGCTCTTAACGACAACTTTCGTTAGCTAACGAATTTTGACTACTTAACGACAATTTTTTGTCGTTTAAAAGTTACAGAATTTCAGTAATGAACCGAAAAAAAATTCTCACAATGCTCGACGATAATGGGACCACCCAAGAATAAACTGTGCAATGTTTTTTAATGTGCGCCGATACAGCACAATAAAAATCGTCACAGATTGTGCTATTTGAGCCGATAGTGGGATCTTAGCTTTAAAGAGATTTATATATCAACTACATAATTAAAATTAGCATTTAAACTGATTTTTGCAATTAATCGCCTTCATTGAAGTCCATTGGTAAAACAAACAAAAAAAAATCCTTACTATGTACTTGTTTTGATTAATTAAATCCTTTTTCCCTTTTCCTCTTTGTTTCATTTATATATTTGTGTACATATTTTTAAAACTCTTTTTACAATAATTTATTTGTTGTTGTCGTTTTGTTTTTCTTATTAAACGATTTTATTCCGTTACATTTTTATTAATATTGTTCTTGTTCTTCTTCTACAACTCCTACTACATATTACGTATGAAACCTGTTGATTGATTGATTTTATTGTGCAGACTCTTATATTTTTGATGTTTTCATTTCTAATGTTTTCACTTGATTTACTCTACATTTATTCAAGGTACTCTATCTATCTATCTATCTATCTCCTCTCTCTCTCTCTCTCTATCTCCAATTTACACCCAATTGCAAACTTTCGCCAATAACAATTCTTATTTGATTATTTACATATTTAATTGTTAATTAATTTTTAGTAAAGATGTTGTACATAATTTGGCATAGATATTCACTAAAAATATAATTCTTTATAGCCCGTTTACAGTACACCGAAATCTATTAGATACTTACGAAATTTGGAGCAAAATCTAGTATTTATTTACAAGATTTCTCATACAAAACAAAATTTTTTAAAATCCGACTACAGAAGCAGTTTTGTTGTAGAGTTGACCTCTCCTTCTAGTGAATTGACAAAATCTAGTATGTATTACGTAGTGTTGTAACTGTGCTTTTTTCCATATACAGTGAAATGTCGGTATAACGATCTTCGTTATAACGAAAAACTCAAAATAACGAATTTTCTCTCTGAAAATACCTCATTATTTCAAAGTTTTTTAAACAAAAATGCTCTAGATGTAGCAATAACGAAGTATTCATTTAAATGACTATGCAAAGAAGTCAGTGAAAAACAAAATTAAATTTTAAGTAAAATTTGTAAATTCCTGTATCAAAATACTGAGATATGTATGTACATTAGAGCGACTCATGTTGTATGGAAGCAAAATTCGTGCTCGATGTACCCTCCTAAAAATGAACCTTGGACTTTTTTAAGATGACATTTTAAATATTTCGGCTCCAGCTTTGACCTATCGTGAGCTGGACCAGTTTGAAAAAGGGTATATTTTTGCATGTTTTGTTAATTTGAGAATCTGTTTCCTTACCAACATATACCAATTGGGTATCATAAGAAAGGTTTTTTTAAGTCGCATACAACTGTATATACAATTTGTCCAAGGACGATCATCCATGTCCTTTTTTAAGGATTTTCTGTAAAAAAAAACGGTTTTTGAATTTTTTGTTTTGGGTTGTTTGTAATAAAAATGCCAAATTTTTTTAAATTTGCGAAAAAGTATGACGCCAAAAAGTCGTGGATCATTTCTTTTTTTCTTTCTTTAGTCCTATTTTCATCCATACATGATCATGATCTTTGATCAACCTTTCTTATGATACCCAATTTGTATATGTTGGTAAGGAAACAGATTCTCAAATTAACAAAACATGCAAAAATATACCCTTTTTCAAACTGGACCAGCTCACGAGAGGACAAAGCTGGAGCCGAAATATTTAAAATGTCATCTTAAAAAAGTCCAAGTTTCATTTTTAGGAGGTACATCTAATGTACATAGTGGCGCAAAGGTAACGTTATGATTTATTTAACGAATAACCTTTTTCTTTCCGATTTATTTAGCTTTGGCATTTATTAAAACTTAGAATATAGTTTGGAAATATGTTAACGTTATGCCTTGAATATAATATCTTTCAAATGGTGCCTATTGTTTGCTTCGACCTGACGTGCTCTTTCCAGAGTATTTCACATAACTTTTAGAACTTCAGGTCCCAGCGCCCTCACTTCTCGAATATTTGCATTAAGCTGTTGGATGTAAACGAACTAATGGCGAATTAATTTCTGGGAAATATGTTGCACAAATGTTACGTGTTCTAAATTTTTGTGTCCGTTTGTACAAAAAATATAGCTGTAGGAAAAATTTTCAAGTTCTTTTTGGTGAATATGTTGATAAAAAAAATTCCAAACCTTTTGCATATTACACCCTCACTTTTCCTTAAGCTGTTTTTCATACTGCCCTGTGTTACAACTTGGTACTTGTTTGTACAACCAATGATTTATAATTTTGTGAAAAGATTGTTTAAAACAATAACAAAAATTTTTACATATTAAAATTATATTACCGTTTTAATTTTTTCCAAGCCATTAGAGACGTTAATATTTGGTTCCAAACCTTATCAGCATGCAGAAACCGCTCAAATTGCTTAAAAAATCGCTAATGAAGAACACAGTAATAGTTGTAACACATGTAAAAGTTGTAAATAAAAGGAGCTAATTTTGTTCTATTGAAGTTGCATGCTACACTTCGAGGGGTTATACATCGGTATTATTAAGGCCTTATTTTGATGAATTTTATATGAAAGTTTGTTTAATTAACCTTAAATAAAACTGAAAATACATAGATTTTGCGGAAGACTTCAAATTATATCTAAAAAATTTCGATGCAATGTGAAAGGGCTATTATTTATTTTACTTGTTGTTTAGTTTTGATTTTTTTTATTAAATTTGGAAAAATTATTATTTTGTATCTTTCTTAATAATATTGATTATTTTACCTAGTAGTTTTGTGATTATTATCTCCTGTAATACATTTGCAAATGTATTTATAGAGAGTACTTTTGAAATACCACTCAGAAAACACCTTGACGTTTTTTTTTATCACCGTTGTGTAGGAAGTAATTTTCGTCTTTTTATCATATCCATCTACACAAAGTTTACACAATCATTAATTTGAACAAAACAATCCGGAAAACCTAATAAAAATCTTCTAAATCTTAAAAAATATAACCAAACAAATCATTTAGGAAAACAACTAAATTTTGAAAAAAAAAAAAAAATAACAATGATCTTAAAAATAATTCCAGTCTTTTAATATTATTGTGATTTCTAAAATGTAATTGACGACTAATTTCACAAAATTGTATAGTTTCTTTTTTAATTATTTTCATCCCTATCGTAAATAAAATTTCTCTAGAAGTTTCTTCCCTTTTCGAAGGAAAAAACTGTTCACTTTTATTTCACGATGGGCATGATTATATTATATTAATTTTTTCCATCTCTGGTACATTAACACTCAAATATTGTATTTCCATTTTTTTAAGCATTAGTAAGAGTTGTAGTAACATGCGTTTGTGTATATTTTCCTTTTAAAGTAATTTTTTAAAGGTACTTGTATTGTTTTAGAACATTATTTTCCATTTTAAAGTAAAATGCTGGTACATATTTTAAAGCACACATTCATTTATAAATTTGCATAATGATTTCAAGAACTCGTTAAATTTTTTCAATTGTAAACGTTGCAATTGTATTCAAAAACAAGTAAGAAAGTATAGTCGGTCAAGCCCGACCATATGATACCCTACACCACAGTATTTAAAAACACATCACGTTTATGTGTCCATATACATAAATATGGATTTATCTATGTTTATAAACTTCATTAAAATTTGAAATTGCCCCCTACCTTCTCTTGTGGTCCTATTTTTGGAAAACTGTATAGCTTATGTGTCCATATAGATATGGAAATATCTATGGCTTAAATTTCATTAAAATCAGTTTGAGAAGCAGAAATGTAATCTATCTCCCCTCGTGGTCCTATTTTTTTAAAAAATGCATACCTTTTGTGTCCATATATATATATATTAGAGTTTTTCGATTCCCGGGAAAGCGGGAAAATTTTTAAATTTCCCGGGATCCCGGGATCCCGCTCCATACAAATAATACAAAGTAAACTTGGTTTTATTAATGAAAAAACTTTTATAAACAAACGTGAGGGAACTTGTTTACAAAGTAAGTAAAATAAATGCTTAAATACTACAAAAATTAATTGAAGATTGAAAGCGGAACTTGAATTATTATTACCTTTATTATAAGTAAATTCCGTATTATGATGATCTAGTTCAAGATAAAATAAACATAACAATTGAGGTACTCAAGATATGAGATCAAAAGTAAAATCATAAAATATATAAAATATTTTAATAAATATATTAACATTTTTTAACGGCGTAGGAAATTACTTTCTGACACACTCAAAGCGTTTAGTGAGTCGCCAAAGAGTATATTTCTGATTTTGTTTACTGATTACCATGTTTCCGAAAAATTTCGTTTACTTTTTTACCGAGGTTGGAGAAATAATTAAAAGTGCACCGTTGTTGCATGCTTCTGATGTCAAGGTTGATGCAAAAAATAGCATCATCCGGACTACTTCTTACAAACTATTTCTTTTCATTAGGTCCATCTGTAATCTTTAGGACAATGTGTTTTTCAAATTGTATGTTTTAGTAACTTACACGAGTTTCATTATTTTTTTATTTCGGTTTCCCCGCACTTCCCGGATATATTACCAAGCTCGATTTTTTTTTTGTAGATACGACTATGTTGCAATAACGGAGCGATATGTTTATGTATATCCTATTGTTAAGACTTGTCCATGGTCAATGAGAATTTACTGCCTGCATCTTATTTTGAATTTATGTTCTTTATCAATTCATCACTTCACTAAATTTATTAATTATCAACTGTTGCACTGCCCATTCTGCTTTTAATAGATTTATTGCCGCAGGAGACATTGATTTACGTTTGTACACATTTCTTATAATTGATCTAATCGACAACCCATCCGCAGATGCTAATTTTTAGAGAAAAGAAAACTAAATTTCAGAGTAAAAATAGCTGTTTTCTGAAACTATGAAGAACTTTTTATTTCCCGGGATCCCGCAACAAAAATCCCGGGAAAACGGGAAATATAATAAGTGAAATTCGCGGGACGGGAAATCCCGGGAAAAAACCCTAATATATATATATATATCATTAAAATAGGTTTTTTAGATTCTGAGAGAAAGAAATTTCCCCCTATCTTCCCTCCTGGTCTTACGATTCGACCCATTTTAAATAGGTCCTTGTGCCAATAAGAACATATGACCTAAATTTTATCAAATTATCTCCAAAATTGCTACCTGTACTTTGCGCACAAGGTTAAATGAACAGCCAGCCGGACGGACATCGTTAGTTCGACTCAGAAAGTGATTCTGAGTCGATGGGTATACTTTAAGGTGGGTCTAGGACCAATATTTTAAGGTGTTTCACACATCAGCATAAATGCATAATACCCTCCACTATTGTGGTGTGGGTATAAATATTCATATTTCTTTTAATTTATTATTTGCATAATTTTTTTTTTTTTCAATGTCTAAATGAAAATTTTAATGTACAATGCAGAATGATTTTGAAAATTGTTTTAATAGTTTATTAAGAATCTACCAAATTGAGGTTTTGGTTTTATGTATTTATATTAAAATCTGTGGCATTTTGACAAAACGTCTTTAGTCAAATTTAAAAAGTTGAAAAAAATGTTGTTAATCATGCGTATTTTCATTCAAAAAATATTTTTGTTGACGTTTTTAAAATTTTGTATTATTAATGAAATTTTTCTTTAATTTTGGTTTATTTTATTATTAGATTAAACTCATTTTTTCACCGAGATTTTTTTAAAAACTTTTTTGCTATCTTATCTCGACTTAAGATGTTTTGTCAAAATGCCACAGAAATAAAAGTTACAAATTTGATGCGAAACGATTTCTTATTTGTAAATACCTACAGTGTTGATTTTAAAGCATTTATTAACTCTTCAGTGCGGTTTTTATTTTATTTAATATTTATTGCACAATGATTCATATGTATCTTTATGAATCAACCGATTTTTTTCCTATATGAAGGTTCTAATTACAAAAATTGTTTCTAATTTTTTCACTTCTAGTACTAACACACAGCTCGAATGACGCAAATATAATTTTTAAAACTTACCAATAAGAAATTATTTTGACTTTCAATAATATTCAAATAGAAATGCCAAACAAAACCACAAAATAAATAAATAATAACCATTTAAAATAGATGTCAAAAAGTTTCGTTATAAAACAAATGTCACAAATATCTTGAAAAGAGCAAAATTGCAAAAAATCATCAAATTTTTCATGAAGTTTTGTCCTTTCTTGCATAATCTTAACAAACGACGCATGGTTATTTTATTAATTTTATTACCTTTCACTAAAAAGAAAGAAATACATAATCCGGTTAATATTTTTGAAGATGTTTGCATTTAATGGTGTTTTCTTTTCTGACAATAATGTTCCATATATGCTACCATTCGTGCGCGTTTTTGTTCTATTCTAAAAATATATGCAAAAATGTGAGAAGTTGTCGTTTTCCTTTCTAAACACGTTGCAACAATAAATGGCAAATTTGTTCCATTTCTTACCCGCAGTTATAACTGAGTGTGAGATAATACCCTTTTTTGCATCTGCGTAAAGTACTTTTTTATGCAAGCAAGTATTTTTTTATTAGGGCTTTTCTTGTGTTTTCGTACAATTTGCGTTATATATTATATAAGCGGTTTTCACCCTTGATAGTAAAGTCCTTTGTAGACCTTGTGAATCTTATTAATTTAGTTTAAGTACTAAGATTTACAACACCGCAACAACAAAATGTATTCGACTAAAATTTACTACGCTGTGGTTGAAAAATCCAACAAAAAGCTGTAGTAAACACGCTTGTTAAATAAACCAGAACACAACTGTTGAAGAAACTATAAATGTCTCTTTCCCTCACTCAGCAACTTCATTAATTAACAATACTAACGAAAAAGAAACTCACGCTATCTATTATAAAACCGTATTAAGTAAAGTAGAGTTGTGCACTTAATACAAAGGGTGAATACCACTATATATTTTATTTTTGTCGCAAAATTTTTAACAACAGCTGGTATTAATTATTGAAAACCAGTGCTGTTCACGCTTATTGGAATTGTAGAAAAATTTAATGTTGAAAATTGCTACAAGCGTGGTGAATATCGCTTTTAGTACAAACTTTGCATTCAATATTTAACACGCTAAATTCACATTAGTGTTGAGTGTAAAACGTAGTTATTATTTTGTTCCATTGTTATTTAGAAAAATGTATCAGTTTGTAAGGGTTCGTGTAACCAGATAAATATATTACACAACTATAATGCATCATTATTTTTTAGAAAAGAAAACACCATAAGTCACATCATCATCAAATAACGGTTATTTTAGAATATCTCGAAAACTGTTCTACTTTTGACAATTCTGACTTCATATTCAAATTCAGCGGACAATTTTACAGATTTATTTGGTCAAAAAACTGTCACGTAGTGTAATATAAAAATAAATTAACAGAAATTTAATAGCAATAAAGTAAAAACTTGACAAATGGTAACGCTACTTTCAAATAAAATGCCATTTTCTCAGTGCTGCCACAATAATAAAAGAATTTGCTGCCACTTTTCTAGTGATGTCACTAAAAAATCGAAAGATGAGAAATGGAACAAACCGAGATTAGATATCTTGAAATATCCTTTGTACACTTGAATACATTTCGAAGGAACGCATGGAAGATGTTGAAAATGTGGAATACGCGCTCACACTTGAAACATCTAACATCTACTATCAATAAAAAATGTCACCATTTTTGAAAAAAAAAAAAAAAACTTTTTTTTAAATACTTTTTTTCTACAAAAGTGCTAAAAATGTTCAAAGATAATACCGAAATGTACTAAGAATTCATTGTTTCTAATAATATAAATAAAATTAAGCAAAATTATAGATTTTATTGCCACTTTTCTAGTGATGATACTAAAATAATCGGAAGATGTAGAATGAAATATAAAAAGATTTTGTAAAGATGTTGAAACATTTTGATTTTTAGCCCTATGTATATAGTTCTTATGGGAAAATTTCAACATTTTCGAAAAATAATGTAAGATGTTAAATGTTGACAAGTGTGAAAAGGCTATTATGGCAAAGTTTCAACATCTTTGCAAATTGATGATAGATGTTAGAAGTTGACAAGTGTGAAAAGGATATTAGGTCTATGTACTTCTTATGGTAAAATTTTAACATCTTCGTAAATTGATGGTAGATGTTGACAGGTGTGAAAAGGCTATCAGACCTTTTTTTCCATTAAAAACTGTATTTAAAAAAAAAAATTGGGAAATTGTTATAAAAAATTAATTTTATCATTTAAACAAAAATCATAATAAAGCACCTTAAAAAACTATTATGTATTAGTACAATAAAAATAAATGCATGAGCATTTAAAAGTATTTTATTTTATCAAAGGAATGTTATTTTTAAAAGTAAATTTAGTTATTAATGTTATTGTGCATGTTTAAGGGCATGTTTTATAGTTTATAGCTTCTGAGACAAAGCACATTTATTATAATTTTTTTTTTTTTTTTTACTAAAATAAATTTTTTTGCAAGAAATTAAATAGTTTTAATTGCAACAAATAGAAAAAACCCAACCAAAATTTACTAAAGTCTACAAGAATAGAAAATTTTTCTCCGAAAATAAAAAATTAGAAAAAATATACAAATTTAATTTAAATTGATTTAGAAACAACCCGAAGATTCAGGCTCTGATGACGATAGTCCTTTTGATGCTTATTATGAAATCGAGAAAGAAGACGAATTATCAGTTAAGGCTGCTACTGCTGCTGAACCCACTACTCCCATTATTCCTCCTACCTCACCAGAAATAATGCGATCACCTTTGGTACCACAAAACTTACGAGAATAGTTAGAACAATTTAAAAAAGCAAAAAATACATAAAAACGAATTGATTTTTTTTTTATTTTATCACATAGTTTTTTTTCTTATTTTTAATTTTGTTTAAATTTAGAGTGGTTTTCTTTTAAATAATTTGAAAAAAAGGTATAAAATAGTTTATTTTAAATGTGCGTAAACGTTAAGTGTTTAAATTTGTTGTGTATTTAATAAGATCTTGTGGTTTGTTGGAGATGCAAATAAAAAAATGCTGATTTAGGTAAAAATCTACAGTGTAGCAGTAGCAATTTCAACTGAATTTAAGCTCTTATTCTATTTGCAAGTTATTTTTATTGGAAATTTAAAGAAAAAAATAAAATTGGAATACCATTTTAAAACAACTTAAATCAGCATTTAATAGATGTTCTTTCTTAGTTTTACCATCATTTTATTTTATGTTGTACCAATTCGAAAAGAGATAATATTTACCATTCATGTAGTAGATGACGTTAATTGTACACCCATTTAATTATTTAGTTAATCTATTGATGTGTATTTCGTATTTTTGTCAGCGCAAAACAAACAAACAAAAAAATTGGGCTTAAACATTTTTTTTTCTAAAATAAATGTATAACCAATCATGTTTTATTAAACATCATGTTCTTGTTGTTATTAATTAATAATTGTAATTATTTTTCTTTTTGTGTTTTTTTGTACAATTCTAGGTTGTGAGTTCGACAAATGGTGAATTAAATGCGGACGATCCCACTGCTGGTCATTCAAATACTCCCATTACACAACAGCCTGAAGTCGAGTTGGTCGATGAAACAAAGTATGTTATTTTTTTTTTTAAATTTTTATTTTAAAGGTTTAAGTTTATTTTTGAATATAAATTAGTGATTATACTGGCAACACTGTTTAATAAAAAAAACTATTAAAGCAGAAATGCCGCTTTATAAAGGGCTAAATAAACTACACAAATGGCATGTTTTTAGAAATATTAAAAATTTTTAGTACTTGGAACACGTTGGATATTTGTAAAACTTTTTGTGGTGTCTAGTACTTAATGTAATCATTTCAGTGAAAACTTTGCAGTGTGAAGAAGTAAAAAAAGAAATATTTTTAAAATAATTTGCTGTCGTAAATTTTAACCCCGTTCGGTTTGTGCTTTGTTGTGATACAGACGTGTATTTTAGCCCCGCATACGATTTGAACTATTAATTAATCACATTTGATTTTGTAATATAAGCAGCGAATGGACGCTTAAAAAAAAATAATATACGTATTTTGTTATTTAAATTATTTAACATAAAAGTGAACAATTTAAAACGATTAAATTAAATAAAATAAAACAGTAAAAATAAATACGTATGTATGAATGTTCATACATGTGTATACATATTCTGAACAAAAACATTAAAATTTCTTGTTTTTTTTTTTTTGTTGTTGTAAAATACAATAAATAATAAAAATATTAAAGCAAAGCAAAACGGTGAAAAACAAAAACAACTCTTTGCATGAGTACGAACAGTGAAACAACACTAAGACAAAATGAAAGAAACGTTTACGTTTTAGTTCAATCAAACGAAAATAATGCGGAAATAAATAAAACTAAACAAAATAATATAAACTATTTAACGGCTAAGCCAATTACTAGAACACGTTCCCTATCACCCTCGGTGTTTACAAAAACAGTGGATAGTGACTCATTAAAAAAACTACAACTAGATTTGGTGACAAGTGTTGCCAGGCCAGCAAGTATTGCCGTGACGTCAAAAACAAATTTAGTGGGAAATGAAACCATGAACTTAAACACAAATGCAATGGAAAACCCCCCTGTAAAAAGCTGCCAAAAGCCTACAATACAAGTTGGTATGGACAGGTACATAACAGTGCTTAAACGGGGACGCAGCCCTACCTCTGCAGCAGTTGCTTCGGCCTCAAAAGTACCATCTTTTGATAAAATAAATACACAAAATCGTTTTGCGATTCTGGAGGATGAATCCTCTGAAGCACCAAACGTCATTAAATCGTCTAAGCCACCCCCGATATACCTTAGAGAGCAAAACTCTAATGAGTTAATAAAAAGTTTAATTTCGGTGATAGGTGAAAATTCCTTTTATGTAGCTGCAATAAAGCGCGGTATCATTAACGAGACTAAAATACAGGTGAATCACGAGGATGATTTTCGAAAGGTAATTACAGTATTTGAGACTCTGAATAAAAACTTTTATACTTATCAACTGAAGAGCAGTAAAGGTCTTCAGGTAGTAATCAAGGGCATTGACTCATGCGTAGACCCAGAAGAGGTTAAAACATTCTTAGAAGAAAAAGGCTTCAAGGTAAAGCATGTAGTAAATATTAAAAATAGAGAAAAAATTCCCCAACCACTCTTTCGAGTTGAGTTTGAACCCGGCGACGTAAAACTTAAAAAAAACGAAACACATCCTATTTACAATTTAAAATATATTCTCTACAGAAGAATAACTATAGAAGAGCCGCACAAAAGAAATGGTCCCGTTCAATGTTTAAACTGTCAAGAGTACGGTCATACTAAGGCATACTGCTATTTACCCCCTGTCTGCGCAGTATGTGGTGAACTACACGGTACAGTTTCTTGCGATAAGTCTAAAACCGACCCCAACGTAAAAAAATGTAGCAACTGTGGCGGTAATCACACTGCCAATTATAGAGGATGCCCTGTATATAATATCGTCAAGCAGACGGTTGGACCAAAAACAAATACCCCTCAAATGCAGGTTGCAAATCAAGTAAACACAAATGCAATTCAAGCCCCCCAGCCTAGTAATAACAGAACCTCTTACGCTAACGTCCTAAAATCAAACCATCAGCCAATGCAAGGTGCTTCGCCAAGTAATGATGAAACTCCTGTTTCTAATTTAAGTCGCTTAGAAAAAACCATGGAAACATTAGTGCAAACGGTAAATAATTTTACGAACACAATGGGTAATATGATGCAGGAAATGCTTAGAATGCAATCGATGTTATTGCAAGCTGTACTTCATAAACCATGAACTGTTTAAAAATTTGTTTTTGGAACGCAAACGGCATCCGCCAACATAAAAATGAATTAGAATACTTTCTTAAAAATAAACAAATTGATGTCATGATGATTTCTGAAACTCATTTGACCTCAAGAAATACGTTTAAAATAAATGGTTATATACTATATGATACCAAGGACCCTCGAGATAGAGCTTGTGGAGGTTCTGCCATTTTAATAAAAACCCGAGTGAAACACTACCTAATGTGTGATCATCGTGAAGATTATCTCCAAGCAACGAACATTTGCGTTGAGGAATTAAATAGAAACCTAGTAATTTCATCGTTATACTCCCCGCCTAGATTTTCAATATCGGAGGACCAATATTATAAATATTTTAAATCATTAGGACCGTGTTTCCTAGCCGCTGGCGATTATAACGCTAAACATACCTTCTGGGGGTTGCGACTTATAACACCAAAGGGTCGTGTTTTATTTAACACAATTTCTAAAATGGATTTAAATGTGGTAGCGAGCGGACAACCAACATATTGGCCCACTGATCATCAAAAAATTCCAGATGTCATCGATTTCGGCGTGGTTAAAAACATTCCCATAGAAACGATTCATGTTGAAGCCTCCCTAGATTTATCTTCCGACCACACACCTACAATTGTTACTATAATGAACCCCAATAGAATTGTACCTCCGACGACAGCTACGCAAATTAATTGGTTAAAATATAAAAAATATCTCAGTACCCATTGCACAGAAAATATTCCGCTCAGTACACCGGATTATGTAGATCGCTCTATTGATAATTTTGACAGTTTTCTGAAACTAGCTGTTCAACATTCCAATATTGTCCCCAAAAAAACAAAAACTATTAAAATATATTCCACAGATGTCGAGCATCTTTTGTCTGAAAAAAGGAGGGCTCGAAGAGATTGGCAATTGCACAGATCCCCTCAACTTAAGAACTTACTTAAAGAGTGTACAAAAAGACTTAGAAAGTTACTGCAGACTAAGAAAACGGCTTCTCTGGAAAAATATCTTGAGGAACTTGATGCAACCCCACAATCAAACTACTCATTATGGCGCGCAGCTAGAAATCTCAAAAGGCCAGTTGTCTCTAAACCACCATTAAGAAACTTGAATGGAAGTTGGGCAAGAAATGATGTTGAAAAAGGAAATCTGTATGTCAATCATTTAAAAAACGTATTTACCCCAAATATATCTCACGATATTGCGGTCGAGTTACCACCTGTTGCTGCTAGAGCAGCTGTTCCGCTAAGATTTGAGATAAGAGAAATCGAAAAGGCTATTTGTGATTTAAACCCCAAGAAGGCTCCTGGTTTTGATAAGATCAGCAACAAAATGCTTTTGGAGCTACCCAGCATAGCAAAGAAAATTATTCTTTTAATTTTTAATGCTATTTTACGCCTTGAATACTATCCTCAAAAGTGGAAGGTCTCCTTAGTCACCATGATACCTAAACCTGGAAAGGATCACACAAAAGTTGAGTCATATAGGCCTATATGCTTACTTTCTAATATATCAAAGCTGTTTGAGAAGCTGTTAGCGTCAAAATTAACCCCAATTTTAAATGAAAATAGATGTATTCCTAACCACCAATTCGGCTTTAGAAGAGAACACAGCACAATTGAGCAAACCCATCGTATAGTAAACGCAATAAGAAAAGCCTTTGAAGAAAAAAAATATTGCTCCGCTCTCTTCATCGATGTTTCTCAAGCTTTTGATAGTCTGGCATGAAGGCTTATTACATAAATTGAAGCTCAACTTACCAGTAAACACACACAAGCTGTTAGAAAGCTACTTAGTCGGTCGAAAATTTATTATTAAAGAAGGTGATTATTTAAGCTCTCCTCAGCAAATTGACGCTGGAGTCCCTCAGGGAAGCATCCTGGGCCCACTTTTATACTTAATATATACCTCGAACATGCCAACAAACAACTACACACAAACTTCAACATTTGCTGATGATACAGCTTTTTTGAGCGTGCACGAAAACCGTCAAGAAGCATCTCGATACCTACAGGATCATATATTTCAACTCGAACTATGGTTAAAGCAATGGAGGATAGAGGTCAATGAGCAAAAATGCGTACATATAACATTCACCTTGCGTCGGGAATCATGCCCCCCTATTAAAATCAATAATCAAATAATACCTCAAAATTCGCATGTAAAATACCTCGGTATTCATCTAGATCGCCGTTTAACGTGGAAAAGCCATATAGAGGCAAAATTAACTCAAATGAAACTAAAAGCCATCCAAATTCATTGGCTTATTGGAAGAAACTCTGTCCTTAGTCTCGACTGCAAACTTCTTCTTTACAACTCCATCTTAAAGCCAATCTGGTGCTATGGTATTCAGTTATGGGGCACTGCCTCGGCCTCTAATATCGAAAAAATTCAAAGGCGCCAAAATAAACTACTTCGAATAATCACAGCTGCCCCTTGGTATGTTAAAAACTCAAATATTCACAAGGATCTTAATGTTCCATTAGTTAAAACTATGATTACGAAATATGCAGTAAAATACTTAAAAAGGCTCGAATCGCACCCAAACCCACTAGCACGAAATATTTTAAATGATAGCGGCCACACTCGCTTAAGAAGAAGAGACACTGCAGCACTTATCCAATTAGATGAGCGATAAACACTATAAAAGTGAACAGAACCCGCGATGAAGAAAATTTTTGTCTGGCACTGGCAGGACAAAAAATAACGTATTAGGTTAAGATTTGATTAATTATTGTTAGTTCATATTTAATATATGAAGATTCAATAAATAAATAATGAGAAAAAAAAAAAAAAAAATTTTAACCCCCTTATGCAAAAAAAGTTCACATAAGTAAACCAACACATTAAGCCCATGCTGCAGCAAAAGTTTTGACACATTTTTATGATGAATCAGCAAAGAAAATAAATTAACGCCTACGTTAAGGTGCATAATGGCTTTCAAAGATAAAATTTAATAATAACGATTTTGGCATCATACCGCCCATACTGTATGAGCTTAATGGACCAAATTTGGCTCATATATATTTCTTAAATAAACAGAGTATGTATTTATTATTAAAAATCAGTCTAATCGGTCTACTGTTTTACCTGGTCCTCATACAAGTGTAATTCCGTTCTTAGGGTTTTGCTACGTAGGGTCCATACGAAACAAGTTAAGTGGAAAAAAATGGAGTTCAAATTTAAATTTCTGCTCTTTTCCAACCATGGTGAAGTGTGAATAAAATAAAATTCGGCATGGCCGAATATGTAGCACAAACGCATTAAATTTGGTACCATTTTCTGTCGCATCGCAATAGACAGTAGCGCCTTCGCGCATTCGATGCAAAAGAAATAATTTGCGACTTCGAACAATTTTTACTGTGTATTACGATTTTCGTATCCTGAGTTGTATTTATAAACAAATGGGAAATTTTATGAAAAATTATTGTTCCTAATAGAGAGTTGCTCTTTGAAAGGGACTGTTTTTTTCGATAAAGTATGACAATTTTCCGTTCATTCGAAACTAATACATATTACGAAAATCGTAATACACAGAACAAATTTTTCGAACTCGTGATGACTTCTTTCGAATCGAAATACGCAGTAACTCCCGAGGAAAAAAATTTTAAGTAGAATTGCATCAAAAAATAAATTATATGTACTTTGCATGGTGAAATAACCAGGTGGCAGCACTACGCCAGATGACGATTTTTTGCATTGTTGTCAAAGTTTTGTTTATGTTTGCAAAAAGTCCACGTTTTGTGCTGTGATTATTGTATTTTATTAAAGTTTTTGATCATTTTTAATTAAAATAAATAAGATATTGACCATAATTAAATAAAAATTAGTTACAAATTTATTTATTTCATCACGTTCAGCGGCACACTTTGATTTTTTTTAGAGTGTTTTTTGACATAAACGGTGATATAATTTCCATTTTTATTGTAATGTTGTATTTGTTGCCGTAACGATGTCACCTGCTTATTCCACCATGGTATTTTGTTTATGATTTAGAAAGCATAAAAACTTGTATCTGGCAGCCCTGTCTAGCACCATTGTGCCAAGGCGAATTGACTAGAAGGTGGGGTCAAGTCAACATATGGTGTTTTTTTTTTTTTTTTTTGGTGGTCGACTTGTCAAAGTTTGTATACAAACTATTTTTTATGTAAACAAGCCAATTTTTTACCTAGCAATTTTTTTGACAGCCCGACCACAGAAGCAGTGTTGTTGTAGAGTTGACCTCACCTTCTAGTCAATTCGCCTTGCATTGTGCTATGATATTAAAGGCTTTCTTTGTTTAAATAACAACAAAGTAGCAGTCAGGATTTGTTTTTTTTTTTTTTTTTTTTTTTTTTTTTAGTTACAAAAATTAAAGTCAGAAGAGTAAAAAGAAAATTTAATAGCGTACGCAAGGCAAATTGAACAAGGTAAGTGCAACTCTACGACTACAAAAAGCCCCATGTATTTTTTTGCAATATAATAGGCGGCTGTCAAAAATGCTGAGAAGGCAAAAATTGATTGAAAAACAAAAAACAAAATTTGTTTGGGTAATAAAAGAGATTATTAAATTCACTTTAATTATTCGCAGTTTTTCTAAGAAATTTTTTCGGTTATTTTGGCGCAAAACATAAATAAAATTATATTTTGACGTTTCCCTATTTTTTGTTAATTCGCCGTGGAAACAGCTGATGAACGGCTGACGAGTTGAGTTTACCTTCTTAAATTCGCCTTAGCGTACCTGTGTCAACTTGCCGCAAGCAGAATTTTGTTTCCCAAGCACTCTTGCCGAAAAATTGAGAAGCGTCCATAGCAGAAATACATACAGGAAAATAAAAACGTTTTACTGTTCAAAGGAAATTGTTCCCCATAGGGAAACGACTTGAATAGAGCTCTCTCAGAAAAAATAAACAAAATTTCTTACATGTGAAGTTACAACAACACATGAAACACATTTCTTACTAATGCTATGTTCATACGACGATATAAACCACTGGTTTCGCTCTCTGAAACTAGATTGCCAAACATGCTGTTCATACGATTCATTCTTGTTTCATTTTGACATTTTTTTTTTCGTTGTTAGTGTGATTTTTTTTTTTTTAAAGATAAAAAAGTAAATAAAACTTAAACATATTTTTTTATTACTTTAATTAATATTATAATGTTAATTTTATCACTTTATTTTATTAAACATAAATATTTATTTTGTTTTTTTCTTTGTTTTGATTTTGTTCGAGAGCTAGTTCAGATCAAATAACGATAAGTGTTATCGAAATTGGAGGTGATAGTACATTTTTCCTGTTTCGCAGCCTGTTTCAAAATGAAACGACCTGTTTCGCTCTCAAAATTTTGTATGGGGAAACAAGTCGTTTCAATCATGTTTGGGGCGCGAAACAGGAATAAGAGAGCGAAACACGAATATTGCTGTCCGTGTGAACATGGTATAACCCAATTATAGAGTTTGGTTAAGTACACAGCATGGTGAAATAAGCAGGTGGCATCGTTACGGCAACAAATACAACATTGCAACAAAAATGGAAATTATATCACCGTTTACGTCAAAAGACACTAAACAAAAATCAAAGCTTGCTGACTAACGTGATGAAATAAATACATTTTAAGCCAATTTTTATTTAATTTAAATTAAAAATTATCAAAAACTTTAAAAAAAATACAATAATCACAGCACAAAAGTGGACTTTTTGTAAACATAAACAAAACATTGACATAAACCTTGACAAACAATGCAAGAGCAAAAAATCGTCATCTAGCGTAGTGCTGCCACCTGTTTATTTCACCATGGTATACAGTATAATAAGTTCATTAAGGCTAGTTTTCACCATCTCACAAGTCTTACGTATTCCATAATACATTGTGAGATAGAAATCTAATGAGTTTTGTTGCGACTGGCAAAAAATCTAATTTAACATGACAGTTTGTGTTCACACCATCACACAAAGTATAAACACTCACATTTGAATAAAATTGAACCCTGATCCAATGAAAAGTATTATTGTTTAGAAATTTTTCAAAAAACAATGATGTCAAACTTTTTTCATAATAATTTTCGTGACACATTGCATATTACTTGAGTTTTGGACATGTATTAATACAAAGTATAATAGTGTTATCTTGCCTTTAGGGAGAGTTGTCATTATTCATGCATGTAATGTCAAATTAATTTATTTGATTTTTGACGCTTTTCATTTTTTTTTCTTTTGTTTGACTTTATATGGTTTTAAAAATTGAGAAAAATAATTCTAATGACTATATCTTGTTCTTATTCTACCATGGTTAAGTAAAAAAAAAACTTTTAAAAAATAATAAAATATGTTCTCTTTTTATTTTTCAGATGTTGTTGTTTCTTTAAACGAAAGAAGAAGAAATCATCACGTCAAAAATGACTAGATGGTGTCCAATGTAGTCCAGAACGCGAAGCAGTTACATTGCTACGCGCCACTTCACATTCAAATTCAAGGGATAGCGTTTTAAATAATCCTAGTCAGGATTATATTCAACAAGCAACGTCACAGCATACGTTGCGTTATCCTCCATCCGCGTCAATGTTGACGCCTACACCAACTACTAATACACCGACACTTCCGTTGTAATTTACATTTAAAACTAAAAAAAAAACGCAAAAAAATAAAATTAAAAAAAAAAATCCACAAAAAATAAAAACATTATACATTTATTAATTTAGCATTATTATTATGATTTATTAAACATAAAAAAATATTTTTTTATTTTTATTTTTAATTTACCATTTTTTTATTTTGCGTTATTATAAATTATTATAATTATATTATAAATTAATTAAATGATTGATAATGATTAATTAAAAATGATGTTGATGATGATCAAACAAAACAGTTTAAACAAAAATGTTTCAAAAATACAAAAAGAATGAAAAAATAAAATTACAACCTATAATTTATAATTTTAACAAAATAAAAAAGAAAACATGATAAAGCCTTAAACAAAAATTTAAAATAAAAACCACAAAGAAATAGGCGAAAATATTAATTTGTATACAAAAATAAAAACAAAACAAAAAAAAAAAAGAAAAAATATACATAAAAAGAAAATTATTAAAAAAAATATCAAACCAATTTTTTTTTTATCTTCAAAAAATAACGTTTTTAAGACAACGGCTGTTTAATTTTCAATAAAAATTTGCTTGGTAACCGTCAAGGCGAATTCATTTTTCAGGTGGCGTTGAAAGCACAGCTGTGCTACTTTTTTTCTAAATTAGAGAGAGGAATGTCAAAAGTTACTTGTGTTTTTGACATATCGACCAACGAAAGCAACAAGTAAAAAAAATACAATGCTGTGTTTTTGGTGTTGTTACTTGTTGTAGTAACGCCACCACCGTATACATGAATTCGCCTTGGCAACCGCTTTAAATGTGCGATTATCGGTTAATCAAAACTTTAATTAATCGATTAATCACCTTTACTGACTAATTAAGTAATGTAAATATTTATTAATTTATTAAGTTTGAATAAGTTTCAAAAAATTTTCTAAAATAAAGGAAAAATAAATGCCTGCCCCAGAAATTATGAAAGAATTGTAAAGAATTAAGTATTAAAAAAAATGTTTAAACCTGAAGGCATCGTTACTCATGCGTTAATGTTACACACTTGCATTCATTTCGGGGGAACGCATGGAAGATGTTGAAAATCAATAAAAAAAGTCACCATTTCTGAAAAAAAAACTTTTATTTTTTTAAATACTTTTTTTCTACAAAAGTGCCAACATTTAAAAGATAACATCAAAATGTATTTCTAATTCATTTTGTTTAAGAATTTTAGCAAAATTACCATTTCTCAAGGAAAAACTTGAGAAATGGTAACGCTGCTTTCAAAGCAAAATCCATTTTGTCAGTGATGCCACAATAATAACAGAATTAATTGCCACTTTTCTAGTAATGATATCGGGTGTTTTTTTTTCAGTGGTATAGAACTTCGAATTGAAATAAAACCAAGAAAATCGTTTTAATGACCATCAATTTGGCTTTATTGGAAGGATAATTTTATGCCATTAATGTTTAAATATGATTTCAGGCAAGTGGCCGCCGCGGCTGGCTCGAATAAAGCCAATTCTACAGGTCCAATTTTCAACCACTTTTTCGAGCAAATGGGGCCGTATGTCGGCAATAACGCCACGAATGTTGGCTTCCAATTCCCCTAACGTTTCTGGTTTGTTGGCGTAGACGAGCGACTTCACATATCCCCAAAGAAAATAATCCAATGGTGTCAAATCACACGATCTTGGTGGCCAATTGACAGGTCCATTCCGCGAAATTATGCCCTCATCGAATGTTTCCTTCAATAAATCGATTGTGGCGTGCGCTGTGTGGCATGTAGCGCCGTCTTGATGGAACCACAACTCATCCACATTCATGCCATCCAATTCGGGAACAAAATAGTCGGTTATCATGGCTCTATACCGGTCTCCATTAACGGTAACTGCCTCTCCAGCATTATTTCGGAAGAAGTATGGCCCAATGACTCCACCAGCCCATAGAGCACACCAAACAGTCAGTTTTTGTGGATGTAATGTCGTCTCAAGGGTCTCATGTGGATTCTCTTTACTCCAAATGCGGCAATTTTGCTTGTCGACGTAGCCATTCAACCAAAAATTAGCCTCATCACTGAACAAAATTTTGCGATGAAAATCAGCATCGGGATCAATCTCATTTTCGGCCCATACACCAAAATCACGACGCATTGCATGGTCTCGCGGCTTTAATTCTTGCACAAGTTGGATCTTGTAAGGTCGCAAGCCAAGATCTTTGCGCAAAATCTTCCATAAAGTTGATGGACAAAGCTCCAGTTGCTGTGCACGGTGGCGAATCGATTCATTCGGGTCCTCTTCAACACTTTGCTCTACAGCGGCAATTGTTTCTTCGGTGCGCACTGTTCGACGTCTCTGCGGATGCGTATTATCACATAGAGTAAACGTAGTGCGAAAACGATCCATGGTTAACCGAATTAATTGCTCTGATGGACGATTATGTCGACCATAAAATGGACGGAGCTTGCGGTAAACTTCGCGAACTGCACCGTTCGTTATTTTCGAAATAAATTTGCACGATTTGCAAGCGTTGTTCTTTTGTCAACCTGTTCATGACGAAATGGCAAACCAAACTGAACATAAATGACATTAGAGTTGCCAGTTTTGACCACAAAATGCCAGTTTTATCTCTATTCGAAAAACAAACCTGTAAAAAAAACACCCGATACTAAAAGAATCGAAAAATGTAAAAGGGAACAAAATGAGATAGTAACATTCTGTAAAGATGTTGGAATATTTTGATTTTTAGCCCTATGTATTTCTTATGGGAAAATTCCAACATCTTCGCAAATTGATGTTAAATGTCGACAAGTGTGAAAAGGCTATTAAGAATTGCGGTCGACTTCAGTGGTTGCTAGTTACTTAAAATATGTACATACATTAACGTGTTGAAATGTGTTAAAAAGAAAACAGAAAAGTGTTTGAAATTTTTTAAAATTTGTAAATTTTTGCTTTTGTTTTTTAAGCATTTTATATAAAAATTTAAAAAAAAACGTCGTGTGTGTCGATGAAATGATCATTTTATCAATAAAGATAAACATAAAATTCTTTAACAGCTGATACGTTAAAACTGAGAAAAATTGTAAGGGTCGATTACGGATAGCAACACAACTTATGTCGAGTTGCCAGCAGAGAAATTAGGCAACGCCGCTCATGCTAAAATACTCCAAATTTTTTTTTTATTTTATATTGTAACAAAGCGAAGTTTCGCTGTTGGCAACATAACATCAGTATAGTCGTCATCCGTAATCGACCTATTAGTTTTATCAGTGGGGCGGGCTACTCACTTTTGCGGTGCGAAAGAAAAATGGTAGCAAAACGAGTGATTGATACTCTAATTCATTTGTTTATCCGTTTTTCGTAACTTTTTTCTATTAAGTGATCATCATTATTAATTTTATTTATATTTTCAAACTAAACACATTAAGCGGCTTAACTTTCCTTTTTTATTTTCTTTTTTTTTTACATACATACATATGTACCGTTCCCTCGACAATCAGTTCTACGCACCGGAGCGACTCGGAGTTCAACGACACAACGGCTAAGGATTGTTAACTCAGCAACTCCTGGGGCCGAATTACCGCATACGTGAACGATAGAGCTTTCGTATCGAATAAAATTTCGTCACGTTTCGAATGGATGGATTATAGCATTCGATAGCTGACGTTACGAAATTTTTGCAAAATGTACCAGATTTGTGTTACGTTGGAATAAAATAAAAACATATGTTTTGTGCATAATATTATCAGCTGAATGGAACTTATAAGAAGAATAAGTACATGTTTAATAAAAAATATAAAACAAAACCAAATTTTCGCGGCTTATTTCAACATATTCTTAAAACAAAAATTTTTAAAAACAAAAATAAAATTATATAAGGAATGGCTAAATTCCTATCATTGTGCTTATCGTCTTCCGATTCTAAAGTTGATTAACACAATACGTATCCGAAAAGAAATGAGGGAAATGGCCAAATTATGATGATCGACCATGTACTGCGCCATAACATCTTTTTGTTTTCCATTTTGTTGGTTTTAGTCCTATAAACAATAATCACTTTATTATCTTGATTTTAAAACTTTAAAAATAATAATAAACTTACATCTTTGTATATTTTTTGCACACAAATTAAAAATTTTATGATTTCGATCAGTACTGAGATGACGAGTAAAATTTAAACACCTGATACTCGATTACGCCCTCGTTATCGTATGCTATCATCTCAAATTTCGGTTGTGCTTGTTCGATAACGAATGCGGTAATCCCAAAGAGAAAAATTACGAACAATTTTATTCAATCACGTATGCGGTAATTCGGGCCCTGTTCTTCAGGTCTCGCTGCTACAGCAACAACAACTTAATTAGCCTTTTATCACATTTAGCTTTCGAAATTGCATTCGCATCACAATAGAGTGTAGGCCCCTCAGGTTCATCCGCAACGTTGCGTCACGTTAGAGTACCTATTTTTACATAGGGGGGTGTGCTGGAAATCGCAAACGCAAAACGCAAGAATTTGGAGGCTGTTTATAATACACTTTTAATCAAATTTTTATAATTTTTGTTATAAAATTCTGTTTAATAGAGAAATGTTTGTATAATATTTGTCATAAAATTCTTTTATTACAGAAATCTTACTAAAAAACAACTTTTAAAATTCTTGCGTTTTGCGTTTGCGATTTTCAGCACACCCCTGATTAGCTTGGTAATGAAACCGGCACAGCTGATCGGCCACATATACGTAAGAGTAACGAGGCCTTAAGTGTCTTTCATAGAAATTTTCTATGCAAACGTTTGCGTTCGAAATTGTGGAACAGGCAGTTAATTAGTCAAAAATTAATTATTGAAATTTCTGACACATCAAAATCAAAACCTAATCGAATAATCCAGAATTTGATTAATCGATGAATGGTTCTACTACTTTTAAAATTTGTTATTAATAGCAATCGATCGATTATATTTCGCAACAAATCTGTTTTAGGAATTTGTAAGATTCACTTCGCCAAAATTCTTAAATTTTATTCTTGCATACGCAGGCACGCTCTGAAAATCACGTGATTCCAAATCGTGTGCTTTTAAAATTACCATCAGGAGTGTTCTGGAAATCGAAAACGCATGCATTTGGAAGCCGTTTTTAATACACTTATGCCCTTATTGCGGTTCTCCACTCAACTCAGTTTGGTCGTGTTGGAGTCAACCCAACTTATGCACAACCAAACTCATTTTAGGTATTGTGATACCCAACTGTTTTTAATTGAGTTTGTTATACAGTTGCCAACTTAAAATATAGATTTGCGAATTTTAAATATAACGTTTGACAAGTGAAAATTTTATAAAATCAAATAATTTTTTAAACTAAAAGTCTTTTTAATTGTTGTGTTTAATAAAAAGTATTTATAATTGATATTAGTGTCGATTTATTTTATGATGATGAAAAGGAAAACTCTTGTATAGATGCGCTACCTACAAGAGAAATTCGTGATGATTCCAAACCTCTTGAACTTCCCAGTGCCAAGTAAGAACATATAATAAGTAACAAAAATTTCTTGTACCTGATGAGTTCTTCTTCTGGTTGGGGTAGCTGTTGGTCAATCGGCTGGTTGTATTATTGGTTCAACTGACTCAGTAAAATTGTCACTTGATAGTGGAATATTTTCAACACCAAATACTTGGCCGGACTTGCAATACAAGAGCTGCGAAAAAGAACCCTCAAGGCTTTTTAATGGAACTGCTTGTGATAGCCCTTCCCCTGTCGCTTGCGTGTTTCTTTTATTTTTGGAAAGGTTTTTCTTTTTACTTGCCTTGTAGTGTATCGAAACCTGTGCCAAGAATATTATAATTAGATTAAGAAGATTATAAGTGTTTAAAAGAAGTCCTTGTCGTGGTCCCAAACTATTTAACTCCACTATAAACTCTTCATATAACTCCTTACATGAATTTTTCATCATACCAAAATTTGGTGTTTTCCGCGAACATTTTCTAAGTGTCTCTAAATAAGCTGGACGAACCGCACCAATTGAGTTATTACAAAAATGTACACATACGATTTCTCCATTTTGTTTTCGATTTTAACCGAATTTACTTGAGGGTTACACGATCAAGTTTTGGCTATCAAGTTTTAATACACTCACACTTTTTTACCAAACACTCATACTTTTAAAAATTGATACGAACTTGCCTCTAAAATTCTCTTGCCAGTGAGTGTATCAATTTTCGTTCAAGAAAACAGCTTATTACAAATCTTTTGAAGTTGTTTTTGTTTTTTTTTTCACAAATATTTTGCCGGCAAAAGCTGAAGTTCTTTTTTTTACAAATTGTTGCGGGAATTTTAAAATTTTAACTAAAAACCTAAAAAAATAGTGAAATATGTTAATTAATAAAATTAATAAGCAAAATGATAAAGTCCCTTCGAACAGCCTACAGTGCAGAAAAATCAAAAGTGGAAAATAGCAAAACATTTTGAGTTGTTTTCTCGGCGACGACATCTTGAAAAAGTAAATTGCTTTCAACTTGCGTGCAGCCTACGTCACAGCTGTCAACTTTTGCATATTTTGACAATCAGTATATGTAAAAGACTATCAAGAAAATCTTGATCGTGTGGCTGCACTGTTAAAAAAAAAACTTTAACTGCCAATAACACAACTACTTTTTAGCAGTTGTGTGTATTTAATATTTTTGTCGACCAGACTTTTACAAAGTTGAAAACGGCAATACCACGAAACAAACAGATACACAACTGAATAGCCAACTGCCAGTTGAGTTGAGAATGGCAATGTGAATTTATCAAAGACAACCAAACTGTTACAAAAGTGGAGAACCGCAATAGGGGCATTAATCTAATTTTTATAATTTTCGCTATATAATTCTATTTAATGTGATGTTCTGAAACTCTCCGTTTTTTGTGTTTTTCGGTGTGCTTTCGGCAATTTCAAACGTATGATTTTAAAAGCACATGTGATGGTTGAAACCACGTGATTTGAAATCAAGTGATCTTCAAAACAGGCCTGATGGAATGCTTTTTAAGGGTACTTCACACTATCACGCAAGTCTTTCGTATTTTGATGAAAATACAATCCTGTTATTATTGCCCCTATTACGGTTTACAACTCAAGTCAGTTGGCCTGAAATTAAAACAACTGCTAGTGATGAGTAGTGTGTCCAAAAAAATTTTTTTAATTTTCATGGGTGCTCAAGCATAATTTAAGAGCTTATAGGGTAAAGTATTTTTCAGATTTTTCGGAAGAGGTTCTGAAAATAACATTAATTCAAATCACTTTTATTAAAACCACGTTACTTCAAATCACACGTGCAATACTGTGTTTTTCGGTGCGATTTTCAATTGTCGCAAGCACACCGAGAAACACAAAGACGGTATGATTTACAAAACACCACAAAATCACACGTGTGATTTTCAAAGCACGCGATTTTCGAACGGACCGAAATAATTAAAATTTAATTTTCTAAACAAATATAATTTTTTGTTTTTTAAATCTTGAAACCTTAAATAAAAGTAAAATTTGAAAGAGAATATCAATCATTTAAAAAAAATTAAATTTTTTGTATTTATGCGGCTTTAAAAAAATTTTCATAAAAGAGTTAAAAAAAATAATTGAATCGCTAAGTGCAGAAAGGGAACTATTGAAGTTTTAGGTCGAAATGAGTAAAAAATTTATTTATATAGATTGGAATACGCTCTATTTAATGAGTGCACGAATTTTTTTAAATATTAATAATTTTAAAAGCTAACAAATTTCTATTAAGTGCAAAAAGGGAACATCTTCAGCAGTAGACCCCTTTCTGCACATCAATCGAATATTTTTTGAATTTTATACACTCTTTAGTTTCGTTATATCGTTGAACAGATATTATGGCCCCTATAACGGTTTACAACTCAACTCAGTTGAGTTGTAATAAATACAACTGGTTGTGATCAGTTGTAATTTTTGGAATCTTTTTGTTCACCGCAATTTAGCAAAGTTGTAAACCATAATACAAAAGTTAAGAAATTACAACTCAACTGAGTTGAGTTGTAAACCGTAATAGAGGCCTTTAATATTTTTTAATTCTATAATTCAAAATAATATGTATAAGTCGTTATGTCAATAACCGGATTTTACACCTTTTACTCGACAACAATCATACCTGGGCATCCACACAGTTTTCGTTATTATTAATTGCTATTAACTAAAATAAAATAAAAAACGTGCACAAAATTAAACAATTAGGGGATTAACAAGGTGTGCTATTAAGTCATATCATCATAATGTCCTAAATAATATTTTACAATTGTTTAAAAAAATAATTGTTGTGTTTCAAAAAAAATGAAAATTTTAATGCCAATGTTCATTAATTCGCCATAACTTTACAGCAGAAATCTAAATTATAAGCGGTTGCCCACAGCAGTCATATATATTTCTTGTAATTATTTTAAGACATATGACTTATTCCTAGCTTGTGAATACCCCAAATATATTGCCGATAAGCACGATTACTTTTTTAAGGAACGGCTTGAATGGACTATGACAGAAGCAGTAGGGGATGATTCTTATGAATAGTTTAATATTTTAGCCAATTCTGTTATAATTATTAAAATGTTTCTGAATAACAAAAATACAGTTTCGTTAATGTAATAAACGATTCTTGTATTTATATAACCTGGGGCCAAATTACGGCATTCGATATCGTTCGAAATTGCAATACAATTTGCATGGGAATTTCGATCGATATCGAATGTCGCGATTTGCCCCCTGTTCTTTGGAGTTTATTGCTATTAAGTTTAGAAAGGGGTTTTCTTCATGTATCTTATTTGAGTATTGCTAATAAACCAGTGTAAAAAGTGTAATCTTAGACAACTTAAGGCCCCTATTACGGCTCACAACTCAACTCAGTTGAGTTGTAACATCTTAATTTTTGTATTAAAGTGTACAACTTTGCTATATTGCGGCGAACAAAAACATAACATATGTAAATTAAAACAGATCACAACCGTTTGTCTTTATTACAACCAACTGAGTTGAGTTGTGAACCGTAATAGGGGCCTATAATTAATGTCTGTTGACCCTCTGCGAGATCAGAACACAAACAGCCCAATTATGAATAAAAATTTCCCGGGAGTTTTTTCCCTTTCCCCATTTTTACAATTGAATTAACATAGGAAAAATGGGAGAAGGGATAAAACTCCCTGGGAATTTTTTATTCATAATTTGGCTGAATACTTGAATTTGTAATAATCCATAATTAACTACACTATTTTTATTCAGCGTTACCGTTGTGATACTTAAGTATCAATTTTACCCTTTTTCGACGGTCTTGATACCTTTTATGCCCCTTTTTTTAAATTATGTATACTTTTGTATCATTTTTACCTATTTTGTGGCATTTTTGACCCTTCTTGGAAATAGCACTCACATTTTGTTTTTTTTTTTTTTTTGTCAACAGAGCTAAACGTTATTGCTAAACAAATGTTTTCGAAATAAGCGGAGATGGAGGAATGAACTTCAAGTGGAGATTTAATACCAAAATATAGAAGGCAAATTCCTAAAAAGTAGTTAGTATTCGTAAAAAGTTTGTGTTAAAAAATTTGTTATGACTTCTAAATTAGATTTTCGATAGTAAAGTACAAATTAAAGTACAATTTCCCTAATAGCAAACATAACTCATATACGAATTTAGTATTTTTTATTTATTGAATAACTTATGGTGGGATAAAAAAATGCAATTAGGTGTTTGTTTCTTAAAAATGTTTTGGTCTCTTAAAGAGAAGCAAGTTTTATGATAAAAAATTCACCCTTAATAATGGCATAAAGCATCCCAGCGGGAAAATGGAATTAATAGGAATCGAGAAAGTAATACATATCTTGTATGATATTTGATTCCAGAATTCATTATTCTTAACACAGACCATGCCCTAGGATTGTATAAATAATTCATTCTTTGGAATAAATTATATTATTCAAAAGTCTTATAATAAAAGTCTTCTTTAATGCCGTTTGGAATACATTTTTTAATACCTGTTTACTTTAAATAACTTTGACCCACAGACATATAATTTGTGCTTTGACCGTACGCTTTCAAACACAAACTGCGACTAAAATAAAAATTATGAGTAGGCGACATAAAGGCAGCAAAAAAATAACGGATTTTTATTAAGGAAATATGTATGTAAAGCAAAAACACGAATAATTGTTACTAACAGAAACAATACATTCCTTGTTCTGCAAATGTGGGAATATACGTGGTAATCAGTGCTTAAATTTTGTGTCTAATGAAATAACCTTCTCGATTTCAATGAATGCATTATTATTCTTTCGAAAATAATGCATTATTTTTTTAATTATTTATGTAATCAATTCCTCATTTTCCCGCTGGGATTGAACTTTTCGCCCTCTTAAATCGACAATGTTAAGAGTGCCCTGTAAAATAGGTGACTTCGGTTTATGTATGAGGCTGTTTTTAAAACGACGACGATTGCCTCAAATAGCAAAAATTTAAAAACTCGAAAAATTTTGCAAAGATAGCGGCATAAAATTGATTAAAAGTCCCTTAAACTACCAAAAATTAAAAAATTCGGTAAAAATTGCTGAAAATTCCAAATATTTGGTAACAGCGGTATGAAAGCTAAAAAATTAAAAATTGTAAAAACTTTATTAAAGAATCCGATACACTTACAGGATAAAATCGCTTCAATCCTGAACAGAGCTAAAGTTCCCGGAAGATTGCAAAATAGTAAATAATCCTTAAAATTTATTTAAAATCGCTAAATCGGCAAAAAAAAAAGAAAATGTCGGAACATAACATAAAAAGTATTAAAAAAATGAGTTATAATGATGAAGAACAAACTTTAAAAACAGGAAAGGGCATCCCATACAAAAATTTACTTTTTTAAGCACTGCCTACCTGAATTAAATATTTTTTGTTTATAAAAAATTTGGTGACCCATTTTTTATTGAAATACCCTTTTTTACCCCTTTTTCGGGAAAATCCACTTTTTGTGACCCTTTTCGAAAATTCCAACGGTAACCCAGTTTTTATTGATTACCTCAAAATTAATGTTTTGAAATATGTAAATAAAGGGAACTATTATTTTTTTTTTTTATTCCATTTATAAGCGAAAATGATTCATTTAAATTTTTTTTATTTAAATTTTCGTTTTTTTAATAAATGAGTTTATAGCCAACACTTGCATCATCTAAAAGTTTATGGTCACATAACATACAGTCTACAATAGACATGAAATGCTTAACATAAACACTAAAATGATGTAAGTCTTAAGTATAGACTCATCACGTTAGGTAAGGTACCGGTAAGGGAATGGTAAATGAATTCCAAAATCGATTTTCGATTTTTCGATCAACTTTTTTTTCGGTTTTTGAAATCGATTAATCGAACCTCAAAATCGATAACAAAATCGTTTAAGATTAATTTGCAAACTTATACCTTACTAGCGGGCCCGTTGCCTGCTTCGCACGGCAAAACAAAATAAGAAAAGAAACACTTGTTTTTAATAAAGTTGGTTTTCCTGCGGCACTTCACATACGCACCGCACACACATGCGTTATCGGATTTCAACCAAACTTCATAGAAACCATATTGGGCCACTGCCTACGTAGTGTATAAGTTTGGTTGAAATCGCACGACGCGTTTATGAGTAGTTCGGCGACGTACATATACGGACTTATTTTTATATATATATAGATATCACAAAGGGGGATCACCAGCATTTTTTGGTAAACTACTAGAGAAATTGAACTGAGATTTTTACAGTGTAAAAAGTGAAAATGTGTAAATTTTGAGATGTCCTTTAGAGGAACAAGTGCATGTACATTTCACATATTAAAATTGTATTCTTGTATAGTCAGTCAGGGGGCAAATTATGACAGTCGTGATCGAATACTTTTTCGATTCGAAAGCAATTTTATTTTAGTCGATACTGAACGTATCGTAATTATTTTTTCAGTGTTATGAACACTCAAACAAATGTTTTTCAACACTAAAGAAATGATTTCGATCCGTTCAGTATGAACAGAAAGAATTAGAACTAAAAATGCTTTCGAATCGAAAAAGTATTCGATCACGACTGCCATAATTTGACCCCAGGCCTGTCACATACATAAATAAATTCCGATCGAAAGTGGAAGTGATTTCGTATCTTGCTTCACATAAAACGAAATCAATTTTGATCGGAATTGATTTCTGTGACAAGTCTGAATGTATGGATAGTATTTCAAAGGATTATGACAATAGTTCCTGATCGGTGCCGACTGTTTATATGCTAAGTAACTATTAAGTTAGTTTTAGAAAACAAATGTTTGCATGTCGTTGATGTCAGAAAGATGTAATGTAATTTCGTTTTTGATAGGATAAATTACATACTTTTTGTTTTTTCACTCTACTTATAACTTGATTTAAATATTGCTCACACACTAGTCTGTTTGAATATTAGCATATTTCCACAGGAATGCCATGGCTTAATGCAGCTGTTGTGTTTCTATAATATGTTGATTTTCACGAAGCTGACTTTCAGTGTTTGGCTCGGTACGATATGTTTAGAACTATTTTGTTTACTGTCCATTGATGACTTTAATTTCTGAAGAACAAGAGCCCTTATACTAAAGTTGGCAGTATACCAAGGGTACTAATAGATAAATACGTAAAACTACAACGTTACCTTGGAAAACTGCATAAGCATACCTACAGACGTACACTGAAAGAAAAATGCTTCATATATTTAATGAATCATTTTCATAAAAAAACTTTCCTTGGGTAAATGAAAATGTTCATTGTCTAAATGGAATTTCATAGTTATAATGAAGTATTTTCGTTAAAATCGCTTCATTGGATTTCGTAATTACGTTAAAAATTTTCATTGGATATATGAAAACTTAAGTTTGTCCAAGTTAAACAAAAAATTTTAATTGGGAACATAAAAAAACAATATACAAACATAACTATATTCATAAATTAATACAAAATTATAGTTTCCTTAAAAAAATGTTTAATTGTTAATTAAAAAATGTAAGATTTAATAATTTCATACATCGAATGTTACATGTATGCCATTAAATTTATGAAATCAAAAAAATTTTTTATAAAAGCAACATATTTCAATAATTGCCTTCATAAATTTAAATGTTCATTATGACAATAAAAATGTCATTATAGTAATGAAACAAAAACTTTCCTTCCACTTTCAATCAACGTTGTTATTGTTATTATGGACAATTTAATCTCATATTTACGCTCTTAATTGAGTAAAAAACATAGTTTTTTAATACAAAAACTACACTGCTCCGGTAGACTAGCTGGTAGCGAGCTAGTCTATCAGCACCGAGGTTGCGCGATCGAATCCCGCCAGAGACAGAAAAAAAAATTAAAAATAAAATAAAGTAAAATAAACATTCGTAAAACTGCTCTCGGCGGAGAAGCAGCTCGCGCGTCATTTGCATTGTTTATTAAGGCTAATCAGGCCGTCCCTGTTTGTCTGTCGTTGTTGCGTTTTACGTCTCACCTGCCTTGGTTATTGGTTTGGCGTCGGATAACTGTACCGCGTTACGGTTTTTTTCGGGGTTCGACATTAACCTTGTGATTTTGTAGACATTTTGAAAATATAATTTCTATAATTGGTGGAATTCCACTTGAAGTATAATTGAACGACGCTAGTATATTCTAGCGGGAATTGGCGATGGCGTTATGTACTAATATGTACCGGCCAAATAACTAGCTGCTGTCGCAGCTAGGAAACTTAAATCGAAACAAACAAACAAAGTAAAATAAAAAAAAGAAAAGATAAAAAAAAATAATTAAAAAAAATAAAAAAATAAATATATTTAAAAAAAAAAAAAAAAAATTTTTACTTTACTATTTAAAGTATTTATCCAATGAATAATATTCATAGATCTAATGTAATGTTTCATTAAATCCTTTTAATGAAACAGGTTTCATCGATCCAACGAAGCGCTGCATAGGTTCCTTTTTAATGCAATTTTTCATGGGATTAATGGGTGCGTTCGTAAATGCATCACTGCGCTGCATCAGAAAAGCAAACTTTTTTTAATGGTGATCAAAGAATAATAATAACTTATATTATTGTGTGACTATTATTTTTGTGGAGTATTTCACAATTTTTCGGTCCACATTTACTTTACTGATAAATATATCACCACTTGAAATCACTGATGCAGCGCAGTGATGCATTTACGAACGCACCCAATGTCAAAACTCATTGGTATTGCGAAGAAAATTCTTTCAGTGTATGTATGTACGCACAAAAAATAAAGTGTTATTGTGTATCCCCATAATTTATCGATTTAATTAAGATTAAAATTTTGATAAAAAAAATCGATTTTAAAAGCCCAATAATCGATTTCAGTATAAAATCGCATACGTATATTCGATTGCAAAAAGTCGATATTTTTACCACAAAATATATTTTCGATTGGAATCGAAATCGATTTACCATTCCCTAGTACCGTTACGATTTTATAAAAAAAATTATTTAAGCTTAAGCGACAACCTTAATACAAAATTTTTATGAAATACAAAAACCTTCTCCTGTAAAATTGTATTTTTGTCGCTTGGCTCTTTTCTATTAAGGGCTCCATATTTAAATAACATCATTATGAAGAATTCTTTTCATTAAACATCTTTTAACCGATATTTGTTAAAATCTACCAAAACTTAATTAAGCAAATACTCGAAAAATGAAAAACTTTATGAGTTTAATAATAGTTTCATTTTAACATCTAGCACTTCCAGGTGCTTAACCGAACACAACTGAGGTTCGATGAAATCACTAAACGTCAAATATATTGCTCGTTTTTGGGGAAATAAATAAATATATTACCGCAGACGATATCAAGCAAAACTCATCGACATTTTTTATTTTGGTATCATGATAATCAATGTGGAATGAATGTATCGTAATTTGAGGTTATAGCATTTGATATCGAGTAACCAAAGACATAACATCTCTCTAGTTTTCACTCGATACGTGAGTGTCTATCGTACGCAAAAAAATATGATAGTTTATTCGATACGATAGTTTACTCGATAAATAATGCGGTGATTAGACCCCAGCCTTATTACGGTTGTCGTCAATGACTGTGACGTTTTTTTTTTAGTCGAATAAAGAATACAAAAATTTTGTAAGATCAAACAGCGTCAAATAAAAAGTTTGAAAATAAAAAGGATTGAATAAAGTTTTTATGTAAATTTTTTTCCTAAGTTCTCTCTTTACCAAAGAGTTGCGCGGTAAGTAGGATTTAAAATGTTACAAAGCATTTTTCTTAAGTAAATAAATAATTTAATTAATATTGGTATAATATACGAACATATGTTACGAATATTGCATTCCAAGCATGGTATATCTGTATTTACAGCAGGGTTGCGGAGTCGTGAAAAAATAGTTTTAACTCCGACTCCAACAGCTGGGGCCCTACTCTCTATTGCGATGCAAAATTAAATTGACGCAAATCTAGCGATTGGTACTCTTCAATACTTTTGCGCATGTGTCTTTCGCATCTTTTAATTTCTTTTCGTAAATCATCACTATATTCTATTTAAATTTTTCAATTTCAAATATTTATACATACTTTGCCATTTCATTAGGTGTGATCCCGTACTTAACATTGGGAGCCCGCGGGATCCCAATCTTACCGAAAACTGTTCCCGTACTCAAAGTTTGGTAAAGTGAGAGAGCTTTTAAGAGAAAAATATTCTTCTCGCACGAAGTAGCCCGTACTTTTTCTTTGGGCTGATTGGGAAAATTGTTAAACAATCAGCTGTGACAAAAAATAAACAATAAAAACTACAAACAAGTATTACCAAAAGAAATAAAATTAAAAATATTAATAAAATAAACAAAAGTAAATGTTTAAAAATGTAGGTAAATGTTTTAATTTTACTTTTGTACATGCTAATGTGTCATTTATGTATTTTTTTGAACGTTTTCATTGTAACGTTTGCTTTTGGGGTAAAAATTTGGTTTTTATTGTTCCCGTACTTTGGTACATTTTTGTCTATTAGTGAGAAAAATTCTTGTTTACTCTCATTTAACCGAACTTTACCCAAAAAGTACGGGATCGTACCTATTACTGTAAATCCACAGCACTGATTTACAGGCCAATTTTTGAAACCATGGACCCGCCAAATTTAAATTATGATATGGGATTAAGATTTATATAAAACTTATGTATATTTTTTTTTTTTTTTTTTTTTTTTTATTTTTTAATTCCCTAAGTTAAACCCCGCGAAGCTCTGCGCTTGTCTGCAGGAATGAAACCAGAGTCTCTGGCGGGAATCGAACCCGCAACCCCGGCGTTGATAACCTAGCTCATTAGCATCTAGGCTACCGGGGCCGAATAATTTACCTAAATCGGCATTTTTATGAGTTGACTTATATGTGACCTAAAATCAATACTGGACATACCAAGACAACATTTTGTCTGACATACAAGCTTTTATAAATAATATCTTCCAGATCAAAATTTATAAGGTAATTATGGCATTGAAAGCTATTAAAGAAGATTGTTAATTTAATCTGGGGGGCTACTCTCTATTGCGATGCGAAAGAAAATGGTAGCAAATCTTTTTTTCTTTTCGCAAATTATCACTATTTATTTTATATAAATTTTCCAATTTCAAATATTTTCACATATTTTAGCATTTCATTACTGTCAATCTGCGCCATCTTTCATTTTTATTGCCAGTTTTGCCTCATTTTCAAAAAATTTTGCGAAAGTGATAGAGAGTACCAAGTTGTCATTTAGCTTTCGCATCGAAATTGCTTTCGCATCGCAATAGAGAGTAGCCCCCCGGAATATGTACTAACATAAGAAGATGATTTATAGGCACAAAGACATTTCAGGAAAGAAGTTTTTATGAAATCATCGATCGAATCTTTCCACTTCTTATCTCGGCTTATATACGTAGAAATCATGTTACCAAATTTCGTTAAGATCGGTCTATAATTTACAATAGGTCCATTGTCGGAAAACAATTTATTACGTCTGAAACCGTAACGAATAATACTTTAGTGGTGAAATGGGTATGGTCTAATTTGGTATCATAAGACTGGAAATTACTTCACCAGATTTCGTAATGTAGGGTCCATATTTTTTTTTCTTAGGTCGAATAGAAAATACACACCTAAAAATTACTTTTATTGAAATTAGGTGCAATTAGTTTTATACTATGTATTAGAAATAAAATAATTTAACTTTGTGATAATCGACCCATAATTTAACATAAATATGAACATATTCATACATATATGAAGGTAGGTCCCATTTAAAGCATACTCTCGGAATTTAACTTAAAACTACTAAAATCGCTACAAATAAGGACTTGATAGAAAAACGATTGGCAACTTAATGCTAGTTATAAATTAGTTATATATTGTTTAAAAAAATAAAATAAAGTTAAACGTGTTTTCAACTATTTTGTACACTTTATTTGAAATAAAAATTGAAGCTGTCAATTATGGCCAGAAACATACTCAAGCGAGTTTAAAAATATAAAGTGGTTTGTCCCGTCATGTAAAAAATATGTGACTAATAAATTTATAATAAATCACACCTTGTTGAGAACTATCAGCAAACTGGCAACGTTTCTGTAATACACGCAGGAGAAAGACCTCGAAAAACTTCAAGAAATGATTCAAGAATCAAAAGATCCATTTACAACTTAAAGTCAGCGAAAAAACTATAAGAAGAAGAGCCTGGTTATTCAGCAGGTGTCCAGCTCGTATGCCCTTTATTTCACTAAAGAATCGGAAAGATCGGCTGGAGTTTTCCCAATGACACCTTAATTAAGCTGTTTATTAATGGAAGACAGTATTGTTTTCTGATGAATTAAAATATAATTTTAAATACTCAAAATGATGAATCAAATATAATTTAAACACTCAGACGAGTAAGAAGGCCTAACATCCAAAGATTCCATCGGAAGTATTTTGTAGGAGCTACAAAATTTGGAGGTTAATCTGAGGTTGTTTTTCTGGATAATTCATCACATAGAATGTATTTTGGATAGCTTTATGTTCACGGACGTTCTACACAACATGATATACCTTAGGCGGACTAAGAGATGTCGTTTGTATGGTGGTTTTAGCAGGATAACGTTTCCAAGCATAACTTAAAACACTTTAAAACGTGGATTCAGAGAAATAACATTAAAGTTTTAGATTAGCCAGCTTAATCACTAGATCCTAATCCCATCGAGAACTTGTGGGAGATTGTTAATATGAAATTCCATAGGGAAAATTCTAAAACATACAGCCCAATTATGAATACAAATTGCCTGGAAGTTTTTTCCCTTTTTCCATTTTTAGAATTGAATTTACATAGGGAAAATAGGAGAAGGAAGAAAACTACCGGGGAGTTTTTATCCATAATTGGGCTGATAATCTGATTTATTCGAGGTATTGAAAAAAAATTCTTTAAGTATTAATAAATACCACCAAATGTTTATATATGCGAACCTAAATATAATGAATCTGCATGGGACCAGAATAACACTTCATTGTGAACTAATTTCACTAAACAAATCTTATATGTATTCTTTTCCCACTTCTGTTATAAAAGACCAGTTTGCTTAGTTTAGCTTACGCTCCCACGTGCGGCGGTGCACGCATAGAAAAAACATGGTTGATACAATCAGAATCGCAAACTATCATTAATGTTTGTGGTTATGATTGTGTCAAACACGTCCTAAGTAACAATATATGTTCAGACATAATGTTATAGCTAATTATTGTCTTAAACATATTATTATGTTCAGAAGAAAAACGCAAACGATTATTTAAACCATGTTTCTATATTTCCTAACACCATGCAACATGTCTATTTTAACATGTTATATGGTTGTCACAATAAAACCAATAAAATATTTAATATCAAGAATATATTTTTTTATTAAAAACACATATATAATTCAAATACATATAAAGTATATATATATATATATTAAAAAAATAACATTAAATACTAAAATTTAGCACTTGTAAAAATAAAGTAAAAAGACAAACTTACTTTTTTTCTATTATAAAATCCACTATTTTAATACACTCTGGAACAGCAATTGAAATAATTTCCAAGACGGCTTCAATGTTGTAGGGTTTCTAGGCTGTTAGAAAGGCAACGTTATTGCATATTTATACTTGATTATAATTTTAAATACCTGTTTCAATAAACTCATTTATTTTGTTAAACTTCTTAATTATTTTGTAATCATTCATGTTTGCCGATTAACTGATGCTCGCGGACGGAAGAAATTTTTTTTTTTATAAACACACACTGTTGGTTTTAACAATAAATGTTTGCTCATTTAGAAAATGTATTTTAAAGTAAACAACAATTATGGTATTAAACATACCTTTTGTGTGCAACTAGTATTATGATTTTAAATGTATAGTTGAAAATATATTTAGTATAGTAGCCAACATTTCACATAATTTAATATGTTTAGCAAGATCAGAGTAACTTTTTAGGTGTAAAACACCATATAATATTATTATAGTGGTTTTAAAAATGTTAAGGACAAAAAATATTTTTTCAAGTTATATTAGGACTATAATAAAATTATAAGGGTAAACATATAAGGCAAATATGAATAAAAATGGTCGTAGTGACCACTCAGTAACCATGTTTCTTCTCTGCGTGTGCTTAATTTAAGAACTGATTCATTAATATCCTTAAAAAGACAGGTTCAAATCCATTTTTTTTTTTATTTTTTAGTTGCTTGTATTTTACATTTTTAGAATTAATTACTTATTTGATTAAGTGATGCGAGATAAACTGCTTAGTGTCAAATAAGCGACAGAAGCGGTTTGATCAAAGATACGAAAAACGTATGAATGATGTTTGTATGAAAATCAAAAATTGTCTACATTCTCGCAAACATCATGTTGTTGTTGTCAAAACGCTTGTGTAGATTATTTGACGCTTTACAAAAGTTTTGTCTCTAGTAGGGATGCCAATCGGGATTGATTTTAGAAAATCCCGGGATTCTGGATTTTGAAATTCCGGTATTTCTGGATCCCGAGATTTCCTGTGATTTCAGTTTTTTCGGGATTTTTTTTAAATAAACAACACTTTTTATTTATTTATGAATTTTCAAAAGGTAATATATTTATAACATATATTAAAAAAAAAAAAAAAGAATTATAAAAATAAAAAATACAACTGAAATATAAATTTTAATAATTTTTTTTTTTTTTTTGTATAGAGTATAAAAATTCAATAAAAACGAAAATGTTTGCACACAAATGTGGGTATATTAAAAATCTCGGGATTAACAAAAATAAATCCCGAAAAATCCCAGGATTTCGGGATTCGGGATTTCCCGTTTGGCATCCCTAGTCTCTAGTAACATCTTCTATCAAAAATACTGATACTTCGACATTTTCGTTCTCTTAATAAGGACGACTGCAGTCAATATTGTCAATGATGGTAATTAATTTTTTCTTATTTTCTCCTTATGGTAATCCTCTTATTATATATTTTCCACTGTGTACTGTGTTGTTAGTATGCGTAAGAGAACATTTTCTAAAATAATTCATTGCAAAAATGCGTTTGAATTGCAACTTGTTCATTGTAAAGAAACATTTGCTGTTTAGAAATTTATTATAAGGTGATCAAAATACACTAAAATTGGAAGGTAAGAGCTGGAATTTTTAAATTCAATACGGGGAACTTCATTGTAAAGAAGTTCACTATAGAGACTCTACGACTGGTTTTGTAAATTTTTATTAAACTAATTTAAATTATCTGATACGTTTAAAATAATAAAATTAGCATTTCAATTTTAAACGTTAACAACCAATAATTTTTGATTCTTTCTTTTATGTCTACCCTTATTTATACTTAATTTTTATTATTTATGTTCTTTTATTTAACAAAAAAATTACAAAAAAAAAAAAAAAAAAAAAATCTAAAAAAATTATACAAAAAAAAATCGTAAAACTGAAACAAATGTAAGACAACAACAAAAAATGCTCTCAAAAAACACACACACATCCTGTATCAAGGTGTATGTATAACAGGACAATTACATAACATTGAGAAACAAGCCACAACATTCAAAAAAATAAAACAAATTAGTTATGCTGTATGTATATTAAATAAATTAAAAAAGATTAAAAATTACAAACAAAAATTTGTTTTTAATAAAAATTATTGTAAATTGAAAGCAAAGTTAAAGTTAAAGTTAAAGCAAAATAATTTATAATAGGTTGGCTCACGGAAGGGTAATTGTCAGATTATACGATTATGTAGTTATCAGGGGTGTTCTGGAAATCGAAAACGCAAAATGCTAAAATTTGAAACTGGTTGTTAATCTAATTTTTAGAATTTTTGTTATAAAATTCTGTTTAATAGAGAAATATTTGTATAATATTTGTCATAAAATTATTTTATTACAGAAATCTTATTTAAAAACGACGTTTAAAATTCATGCGTTTTCGATTTCCAGAAAAGCCCTGTATATTAACAACAATTGCCGTATTCATAAAACCCCTTGTATCGTTGTATCTATTGTATGTTGTGTAAAAAAAAATACAACATACAATTGATACAACGATACAAGGGGTTTTATGAATACGTTAAATATATTTAATTTTTTTTTTTATGTATTTTGTTGCTTTAAATTAACTACATGACCATATAACCTGATGATTAGCCTTCCGTGAAGAACCCAAATATAAATAAAACTTAATTGTTTTAAAAGAAATGAATGTTAACAGATATGGATAAAAACTGTTATGAAAATCTAAAAAAATTTATAAATTTGTAAGTTTCCATTTATTAAAAATTCGCTTATATGCATATTTTGTGCTATTAAAAAACTCGCTAAATTTTATCAGCATCATGGAATAAGCTATTTTACTTGCATCAAAAGTTTATGCATAAATTTAAAGTTTGATCAAAATTTAGCAAATTTAGTTAAGATGAAATAATTTTGTAATGCCAATTTTTACGTTAGAGGTGTTGTTTTTCTTTGGCTAAATAAAACATCAAAAACCATTTGATTTTCATTCAACTGATATATGTACATTAGGGGTATAACCAATTTTTTGGCATAGTACCATGAGGTCAACCCTGTCCTAGTAACCACGAAAATTATAATATTTTGTAATTTTTCTCAAAAAAGTTCACGCACCAATTGGTTTTTCTAAACCAATGCAATATTGACTATTTATAATTTTATACGGTGTTTTTTATTAATTTTTTACTTTTTTGCTTAAAAAAGGTTAAAGATACGTTTTGGTTTGCAGAAAAATCTCTTACCATCTCTAAATATTAATGAAATTTCATACTTGAGCTATTTTTTGTATTAAATAAACATATTATTAATTTTTCTTAACCAAAAATAAAATTAAAAATTTTCAAAACTTCATCGCGGTTGGTGCGTGAACTTTTTTGACCTTAGCGAAAAAATAAAAATACGTTCCCTTATAGTTTTTTATGCTCTATCGAACTGTGTTATGCCGATTTTGGTATCTTAAAAAATTGTTAAAAAGTTATATCCCTAATGTACATAGGTATTCAATTCAATTGTACGACCATTTGTGACGTGTAGCGGCCGTATAATGCATAAATGCTGCATATGCATATAAGCAAATATTTATACACAAAACAATTTCTGCTGTTTTAAAAATCAAACTGTAATTGCACAAGTTTAGATGCATAAAAGCGTATAACCGGTGTGCACATTAAGCGATAAATACTGTAAAACGATTATTTTAGAACATCAAAAAAAAAAATATTTCAACCTGTTTTGAAATTGGTTTCGATTACACAAATATGTGTGCACTTGTATGTTAAAACTTAACGAAGATAAGGATCTATGGCTGGGTATTAAAAAAAAATTTATTGATGGTACGTAATGCTCTCGGTTTATTTAAGACCGCCGTGCAGAATACATATTTGTCTTTTCCCCGTTTTTACACTACATCAACGTTTCATCAATTTCTTTTCTTTTAACAATATTGGTCTTGTTGCTGATTTTTCTACTTAACCTCTGGCAGATTTTGGCTAACTGACGTTGCTGAAGGTACTAAAATTGCTAATAGGGATGTTAGATACATGACTTCTTGTTTTTTATGTAGCAGCATTCTAATAAAGATAATAAAAAAAAACAATTAGTATTTTTTGGTTTATTTTAGACGAATTTTTCTAAGGCTAGAATAACCTGTTTACCGACTCAAAAAACCGGGCATGTCGGTTTAAAATACATATGTACATATTAGAGTCCTTCACAATTCTATTTAAAAACACACATTCAAATCATTAGTTGAAATATAAAGTATGTGGGACGGCTATTTTAATTTTCCTTTTTCAGTCCATATCTGTTTATAACTTCTTTCCGAGCTCAACAATTGAAGCACAGCCGCGAATAACGTTGTTAACGCCACATTTTGCAAAAACTGTTTTTTAGCAGATAACCGTTAACCTTACTCTCTTACACAGTTTAAACATCAAATCAACCAAAACTATGCACCTTAACGCCTTCAAAATGGCATACAAAGTGTCAGCTAGTGGAAGAACATTGCAAGTTACTAACAAAATGATGAAACCGAAATGGTTTTTTAGTGCGGAATAATGTTTTAAAAGTTTTTTTTATTACACTACGTGACAATTTTTTGACCAAATGAATTTGACACCTATTTTTATGTAAAATTGTCCACTGAATCCGAATATGAAGTCAGAATTGTCAAATTGAGATATTCCAAAATAACCGTTATTTGTGTTTTTAAAAAAAATGCTGTGACTGAAATTGTGACATTTTTGTACCAATATGTGTCTTGTTGAGCGCAAAATGTTCACATTAATATAATCTAATGTCGCATGCAATAAAACATTAGGATTTTTAAATCATTGGTTTAAAAAAAATAACTTGAAAAGAGCAAAATTGAACAAATCATAAAATGTTCAATGAAGCTTGAACTTTTGTCGCCTGTAACTCTGTCATTTATTGACCAATCTTCACAAGCAATCAATGGTTATTTTAGAAATTTTATAACCTTTCACTAAAAAGAAAGAATTACATAATCCGTTTACAATTTTTAAAGATATTTGCACATCAGTCACATCATCTTTTTTAAAAACACAAATAACGGTTATTTTGGCATATCTCAAAAACTGTTCTACTTTTGACAATTCTGACTTCATATTCGGATTCAGCGGACAATTTGACATAAAGATTAGGTGTCAAATTCATTTGGTCACGACTTTGTTGAAATTTTGTCACGTAGTGTTATTATTTTTAATAATAGAAAAAAAAATTTAAAACAAATAATGCTGCATGTTAAAAAACGTTTTTTTGCTCTCCTGAAAAATTATTATTTTGTAACTTAAAACGTTATTCGCGGCTGTGCTTCAATTTAAGATTTACAAATGAAATTATTTAATTGCTCGATTTTTGTAAAGCAAATGAAATAAATAAAATATAAATTATTCCTCTGGGTTAGGTTTAAAATTATAGAAGAGAGAGAGAGAAAAAGTCTTGCCTTTTGTCGCTTTCTCTACTATAAACTCGATATTTGTGCAAGATAATTTGCTTTGTGTAAATAGGGCTTTCAATAAAAATCTTATAACCAACAAAAATTTTCGATTTTCATTTTGGATAGGTATAAAACGTTTTTTAAAAGACACACATCAACAAAGTTTAAATAAAAAAAAAAAAAACAAACAAAATACTATTATAAAAAAAAAAAACAGTAAACAACAAAAATGTTTTCTATGAAATTTACTTAATTTTAATAAGCCAACCATTTAGCTTAAAAATAAAACAAAAACATCAAAAATTTGAAAAAAAAAACAATTACCTATAACATAAAATGAAATAAAAAAAGCTTAACAAAAAATTCTTATACTGGAGAAAAATAATTCAAAAATAAAATGGAAAATTTTTTAAAAGGCAGCTACAAATCTGCTTTGAACTTCTGTTAAAATTTTTTATGATAATTTTTTAAACCTAATTTTGGCAATGCAATTGTAAATATTATTTTGAATAACTTAACATGAAAAAAATAAACTTATATATAAATATACATATAGATATAATATAATAAGTATAAATAAACTTAAAAATATGATATTGTAAAATGAAATTTTTTAAAAAATTAAACAAAATACAAACATTTTGAGTTTAAATCTAATTTTTTATATCATTGAGTTTAAACACCGTAAAAAGATAATTTTCAAGTTGTTTTTTTTTTATTCTTATAATGTATAAGTTTCTCTCTAACGCTTAAAAGTCAACTAAACTAAACCACCTTTTTTAACTCAATAATTAACAAAAGTTAAAACAAAAAATTAACAAAAATACCAAGCCTTTACAAAACACACCCACAAATACACTTAAAGTCATACTACTTACATACACATTATAGACATTGAAAATTTTTCAAAATAAAAAAAATTAAAAATTAAACAATTTTGTAAAAAACATACATACATACCTATATAAAATAAAATAGTTACCACACACAAATTATTACGGAAAAAAATCTGTTTAAATGCATTTACTTTCTTTTATTTTAATATAATTGTACGAAATGGATTCGAAAATCATTTAATAAAAATTCCTACAAAAAAATCAAAACAACCAGTAGGGTTTATAATAAAATTGACTTAAAAAAGAACCTAATTTTTTGTGTGTATTCACGTTTTAAGCCCTTTTAACATTGCAGTTTTGCCTATAAATCAATTGTACCTTTTAAATATGTAGCAAATAAAACCTTAGTTTATCCTAAATCAGAGATATGTAAAATGCCTCCCATGGGCGCTTTGTTATTCTCTTAAGCGGCTCATACACTTGCAATAAATGCAATATCGCCAATGTGTATGAAATATTCGAACGTGGCACAATATATTGGCAATAATCAAAGGACTTTTGATTTTTATTGCACAACGAAAATAAAGTAAAGTGTGTTGGCAACATTGTTATATATTCAACTTTTTATTGAATGAATGAAACCATCGTGCGACTTATTGCATAATATAGGACAAAATGGAAATAATATGGCGAATATCATATCGTCGGCTTAGAGTGTTAAGGCCCAACCAGAATGTGCATAAACAAACTTAAACTACTGTCAAAAATAAACGAAAATGCCTCTCAAATACATTTAAAAAAACAAAAACAAAATAAAAAACATTTGATTCCGTACGGAATGTGCGATTAGTTTCGCAGTTTGCTTAAGCAAATTACAGTTTCATAAAATTTAACAAAAAGTTCCTTTAAGTTCAACATGGTTTTACACATATGATTAACATGTATTCGCTCAGTTGCTTAAGCCGCGGTATTCACATTCTGGTTAGGCCTTAAACCTGCTAAATCCAATTTTTAAGTAAATTGAGATTTTAATGCCATAAGTTAGAGAAAGATATGCTTCGTCGACCAGCATGTAGTTTTTCTTCAATTTGAGTCCTGAAGTGTGTCAAATCAATAATATTTTTGGTTTTCCTCTCAATCAGCAAATAGGAAAAATAAAAAGTTTTTTGTCTCTCCTGTAAAATTTGTTCAAAAGGAGTACGCAGATTTACACTCTAAGCCGACAATATAAAATAATGTATGGGCCGCTTTATTTACACGTACTTCAACACTCATACGGAAGAAAACAATTCAGTCTCGCAGTAAATTGTGCAGTTTTTACATTACAATTTTTTATTTCAATTTTGTTATTTTATTTCTTACGCCATAATCTCAACTAATTTGCTAAGCACTTACTCATATAACAGTTACAAGCTTTGATTTGGAACAGTTTGGAAAATATTTAACATTTCGATTTTTCTAACAACGTAACATAGCGTCTTCACCTGACAATTTTTTGTCATACCAAACGTCAAAGTCTATATAAAAAAACTCGAAAATTTTTGTCAGCGTTTTTTTAATATGAAGTTTGACGTTTGGTATGACAAAAAATTGTCAGGTGAAGACGCTATGTAAATGTTTTGTACAAACGTACAATTTAAGCCCGTTATTTTTGATACTATTGCATTAAATTTTTGTAACGGGGTGTATTTGTATAAAATGCCGTGTTGCCAATTTCATTTGACATCTCGTTTAGTCATGCAAACAAAATTTAGCTATAAATCATTTTTATAGCCATATTTATTTAGCTAAATTTCCTTCGAGTTTTTAAAAATTTTAGACCTTTTATAATTAAATTTGGTCTGTTACAGTTTTATAAAACTAGAAATACAACTTTCGTGAAGATCGATCTATAATTTACTAAAGGCCTTATATAAAGCGTACTATCGGAAAAACTTTAGTACGCGTAAAGCCGTAACGAATAATGCTATTTTAATAAAATTTGGTCAGTAATAGTTTTATAAGACTATTAATAACTCTGTAAAATTTCGTATAGATCGGGCCATAATTTACCATAGGTCTCCTTATATAAAGCCCACACCGAAAATATGCTAGCTGCAGGTGAGGGTATCAAAGAATCGACATAGCCGAATATAGCACTCTAACTTGTTTTCTTAATATTTAAAACATGTTGATAAGCTCACTTAAAAAAAATTTCACATAAATCTCTCTATTTTAAAATTTTTGAATTTATCAATGTGTTGAAATGTTCGATATGTATAAATCACACCAGCTTCAACATTAAAGTCCTCTAAAAAATTTGCAAAACTTTTATTTGGTTAAACTAAAAACATATAAAAACAAAAAAAGTTATACATATTAAAGAGAAAAGTTTAAGGCCAGATCATAAAAAAATAGTTTTAAAATAACAAAAAAAAAAAAAATACAGAAATAAAATGAAAGCAATTATAACCATATTTAAATTATAATTGTAAAAACCTTAAAACAATTAAAAGAAAAACAACAACAAAAACAAATTATACCCCATTGAAAAATAAAACCAAACCATTAATTAAATATAAATGTTTAAAACAAAAACCGAAATAAAATTTTCAGATTAAAAAGAAATCATTTTCGATTTTTTTTTTTTTTTTTTTTTGTAAATCTCACACTATCCAAATCACTTTATAAATTAAAAAAAAAAACGACATAATTAATATTTATTTAAAATATGTATAGAAAGAACGAAACAAAAATAAAAAAATAATAAATAAACAAATTTTTAAATACATACAATTTCCTATTTCCTTTAGATAGTTATAGTTATATAATTTTAATTTTGTAATTTAAATATTTTTTTTGGTTTCCTTTGACTCCTCTTTCTTAAAATAAAACGCCCTGCCTATTTTAACTTACGAATTTTTAATTCAAAAATCATTTTCAGCTAAAACACTGTGTATAGTATAATTTATAAGAAATAAGTTAAATATAAATAAATATATTATAAAATAATAATAAAAAAAAAATTAACTTTAAATATGAAAAATTATATTAAAAAAAATTATAATAAAAACTGAACATTTTGAACTTAAAAACAAACAAATGTGAAATTATTGGAAAAAAAACAAGTTAAGAATAAAAAATAAAGAAAAGTATTAAAAAAGAAAATGTTTGGTGAAATTATTTTTTTAAAAGAAGTTTTTTCGGGTGTACCGAATCTTAATTTGCAATATTATTGAGTTTATAACTGTTGATTTTCGCCACATTATTCAATAAGTTGAGCAATATATAAATGGATGTAAAAGTAAACAAAACCAACGCGTATTGCACAAAGTGGCCAGCAAATTAAAAATATTTCTTTTTGTGCAATACACACAAAAAAAATCTAGGTAATTTTACCAAGGCGTACATAGGGAATTTATTTTAATATTAAAACAAAAAACTAAGTTTTATTTCCTTAAGTAATTGGTAATTTATACAATAAGTATTGCCTAAAATTTTTTGTTAATACAGTGAACTCGCGAAAACGTGAACACTCAAAAGGGTGAACGTCTCAGAAACGTGAACCAATTTATTTTTCTAAAACGTGAACAAAATCTGGAAGCTCTAAAACGTGAAAGTGTTTACTTTTTAAAATGTTTTTTGAATTGGGAAATCCCCGAATTGAGTTCACTTATTGGTTGATGTTACAGCGTTCTTTTTTCTTAATTGCTTCCATGTATGTAATACGCTGACATGTTAACTGTTTTTTAACATCGCTACGATATTCGTTATTCGTGAAAGTGAAAAATATCATTAAAACCCCCGAAAGTGTTATCTTTGAAAGATTAAGTGAATATTCTTGAATTATTGCAAAAGGTTTATAGTGTCAGTGGCTTGGTTAGAAAAGATGGTGTTGCTAAATCAACAGTTTGTTCCATTTAGAGGCAAAAATAGGAAATAGAAGCTCTTATAAGGCTTTAATATTGGCTAAAAATGAGATGGCCGACCAAATTGATATCAGTGTGTTAAGAAAACTTAAAGAAAAAGCTTTGTTAAAGATGATCAAACAAAAAACTTATAAAAAAAGATACCTTTTTTTCCTGTGAATTTTTTCCCCTTATAAACATTCTTTAAACAAAAAAATATTTCTTTTCGTTTTTGTTACTTTTATGTGTATTTTTTTATGATATTCATAAGAAATATATTTTTTTAATGTATCAACTGAATTATTGCACATACATATATTTTGGTTATTAAAAATGAATAAAATATTCGTTTAAAATACACATGTACTTGTTTATCTATTTATTTTTAAATAGGGGTATTATTTTTTTAAATTTTTGGCATTCGATAACGTGAACAATCTCGAAAACGTGAAACGCCATGGTAAAAATTAGTTCACGTTATTGCGAGTTCACTGTATTACTAATAGAGTTAGGTATCTTCTTCGATTTTTTTAATACATATACATCTATCTGTATGTATGTATGTAGGTTTATTTTATTTTATTTTATTTTTTTCAATTGAAATTTTTTTGTAAAAAACGTGTAAATTTAAATTGGAATGTAAGGAAAGATAAACTCACTGTTTATTGTTGGTGTTTTATATAAGCTTTGATAATGTTACAAGTAAGACTTGGAGTGTTAATAATTCTTATTCGCTTTAGGGTTTTATTTGTTTAATATTTTTGGCTTTTCTAAAATCTTTGGGAAAGGTTTCCTGATGAGCTGGCCTAAGCAACCAGTGAAATGCGCATAGAGGCTAGCTTTCCCTCAACAATAAATTTCAGTGTATTATCAAATATAAAAAATTGGGAATTTTGCACGTCATACGGAAATCGTATTGACAATAAATTTTGTATTCCCGAAAATAACTTTGATAAAATTTTTAAATTTGTTTAAAAAAATTTGTCATTTTGAATAAAGAACCCAATGTGGCTGGTCTATTAAATGCATTGCGTTTAACTTTATCACAAGACTACGTAGAAAAGGAGGATCTCAATCGACTAAGCAATTCAAAAGTGGCATATTTTCAAGCTTAAAACTATTCGATACAGGATAAAGATAGAGCGTATGTAAGTGAACATATTATAAACATAAGATAAAGGGCTTCGGTGAACTTTTTATAAATAAGCAGTGATGTTAACCGTACGGTAATTACCCTTTTTTAGGGTAATATTGAGCCGCAAAAGGTTGCAAGGTAATTTTATTTTAAATACAGTAATTTAAAGAAAATTTGATTTTTTGGTTATACATATATTTAGGGTTTATAATTTAAACTTGTCTTGAGAGGTGATTTTCAATTTTAAAATACGGGCAATTCTATTCTGACGGGTGCAACATTTAGACGCTTTAAACGTCTTTTACTAATATAAACAAACACATTTGCAATAAAGTTATTTCTAGAAGGGGCAACATTTTTTTATATGCTATTGTTATCTATGTACAAGAGTTTATATGAAACGATCAAATAGCCACGAGAGAGCTTTAAAGTGCATGACGGACGGGTGCAACCAAATCGGCCCACATTCATAAGATCATACCGCAAAAACACAAAACTCTGTTAATTTTAAAACTTTTATAGTATTATTCTTTTTTATTGTAAAAGATGAGATATCAGACGATGATTATCAAACCAAACATCGTAGAGAAATATAATCCAATAATAAGAAATTTGCTCTTGAAGCCATGACGGGTGCAACATGTAATGAATTTTCTGTTCGCGCCAAATCTATGAATCTTAATGATTCGGAGTGCACAACAAATTTATATATAAACTGACGTCTAAAAAAATAAAATATATTATAAAATATACATAGATATTTTACTTTTAATTGGCATCAAAAAAGTGTCAAATAGTGTGATTTGAAAATTGATGTTAAAAGTTGTCTAGAATAGAATCGCCCATACATAGATAAATGTTGGACCAATAAAATTAAGAACTCTATGTTCTGTAAAGGTTTGTGTAACACCGATAAGTGCAAAATAAAAAAAAATTAAATTACTCTTGTATATTTTTAATTTTATATTAAACTTTTTGTTTGTTTAAAAATCAACAATTCTTAAACATATTAAATAGCCGCAGTGTTTTAAATTTATAGTTTTCAGATTATTTAAAGTACGGATCCGGGGTTAAGTGTTTAAACGTAATCCGTATTTGAATCCAGCATTCTGTTCCTGATTTAAGAAAATCCGTACTTTAAGTACGGATGGATTGATTTTTCTTGTGGGTGTAACAGTTCAAAAATTATAGTGCTGTATGTATTTTTATTTTTTTTTATGTATTTAATTAAATGAATTAAACAATACATAATTTTCTTAATGTTTATCACATACATATGTATGTACGCTTGGCGTATTAAATAAAAATCTTTTGAGTTGAATGAATATACATATATGCAGGGAAACCAGAAATATGCAATTGCATGTTTTTCCTTGTGCGACTAATGAAGGCAGAAACAATATATTTATCCGTTTTAGAGCTTTTTATGAATTTTGGTATCGATTTGTTAGTGCATATTTTTGCATATTTTACCGTTTGCAGCGTGTTTTGGCATATTTTAGTTAAAAGAGCCTTTTTGCAGCATTTTTTTAGGTTTATAGCGTATATTTTGCCTTTTTAATGCATATTTTGATACATATTCAATTTTTTAGATGCCTACAATAGCTTTCGCAGCAAATAAAATTTTTTTTTTTTCGAAAATCTGTTACTTCAATTTCGACATCTATATTTAATTTTTACTCTAAAACTGTAAGACAAAGCAGGTTGTCATTAAGGATAAATGTTATGCGATTTGTATCAAGAACAATCTTTTAGTATTCCGATCGACTCACAATCACTGGATGGTTGTCTGTCCATGTTAGCGTTGTGCGCAAGTTCCAATTTTGTAGACTATTTGATCAAATATGGACGAAGTCTATGCAAATGGTGAGAATCAGTCTATAATTTCATCCAAATTAGACTCTTTGTGCCCGCAAGCTATCTAATTACGATGGTATTTAAATTAAATTCGTGCCAAAAATATTTTACTTCAAATTAAATTATTTTCGAATCGGTTCACATTTGCTCAAAGCTTCCATCCTTAAATAGCTTTAAATTCCTTTTAAATGTAAACATTTGTTAACAATTTAGCGACCGTGCCTAAAATCCCTTTAAGACAAAAACCCATATGGATATTAATATCTAGATATAATTTATATAATTTTAACCGTTTTTATGTTTTTTTTTTAGATATTGTTATTAAATTGTTGAATATTGTGTCTTCAAATGAGCAATTTTTAATTTTTAGGGCATATTTTTAACACTTTTCAGGGCATATTTTCCAGTTTTTACTGCATATTTAATGCGCATAAAACATATTTCTGGTTTAACTGCATATATGTATATACCAGAGAACTGCAAAATCACTACTTTTCTTGATTTATTTATACACTCAAATTTACATTCACTCTTTGCTTGCAAAACAAAGTTCAACGTTGGTAATTTTTACATCATTTCGTACACATTTGATTTTTGCATGTGTTCGTTTTTTATTGAAAGTGCTTTGTTTGCATTTTTGTTGCGCACGCAATATAACAAAAATGTGTAAATTCAAAAGGAACACTTTCTTTACTTTTGCATTCAAGTAGTCATTGTCCACTCGATGAGACGCTTTGTTAACATTAACAACAATAAGCTACTCGATGAGATGCTTTGTTAAAATTAACAGCAATAACAAGAATACATTGCACATACAGAACTACTGTACTTTTTAAGATGATAAAAAAAGCCTTCTGTTTCTATGGAAATTGTTTGTACCTTCATGTGTCTGTGCGTTTAGTTTCATTTCAATTTTTATTTTCTTGTACTACATAGCAACTGCTGAAGAATACATGAGTAATGATTGCTTGATTTCTGGCATTTTTGGTTTGTATTTTTTTTCTTTACCAAAACAATCATTGCCGCACCGAACACACAATCTTTATTAAAAAACGAAGCTAACGATGGTATAAATAACAAAGCACGATGTGCATTATTTGAATGACTGCAAACCAGCAGCGAATGTTTGCGGTTGTGCAAGTTTGATCCCTGCAAATAAAATTCGACCACCTGATCCATTTTGATAAAATGGACTACTCCGTGGACTGGTCCGATGTAATGCAAGCATGGACCATGTCGTTGTTAAAAAGTGTTTGTAGTGAGACATGTGTTCGTTTTTAAACGACATGCTTTCGTTTTTAAACGACTTCAAAACTAATCCTCTTGAGTATACCATGGAGTAGTTTTAAAACTACTCCTTAGTGGTCCAAAGGTGGGTTATATGGTCCTCTCCTAGGACATCGTAATGTTAAATAGACCAGGTTTTTTCAATACGTTTGGGTTAGTTTTGGACTAGTCCTGGTCCCTTATTTGGAGGGATTTTATGACCGCAAGCGAGTGTATTTGTTGCTGTTCATTTAATGCGATTTTTTTGCAATTGCACAAAGCCGTTCTCTGGCATGCACCTTTTTTATTAAAACTTATTTTACTACGTTATTTATAAAAAATACAATGATTTTGGAAATAATATTTTTTTTGACAAAAATTTCCATTCAGATTTTTCTTAAAACACATTTAAAATTAAATTTTACTACACAATCAATCGCCTGTCATTTGGAAACAGCACATTAATGTTTTCATTAAAAATCTTTGCGTACGGTAATTTCTTCTCAAAAACGGTAATTTTAAGAGGACCGTACGGTAATGAAAAATTAAAAGTTAACATCACTGTAAATAAGGCAGAATATGTTAACAATACAATCAATAAATAATTAAATGTTACTTTAATTGAAGATGATAAACTTGGACGACTCGAAGTTTACAATGCTGGATCATTGTGGATTTTAAAGACAAACACCCAATTTTCATGATGATTTTTTCCCCTATTTTTGAAACATGTCTTTTTTAGTTTGACAGCGAGCGGGGGAGAGAAGTAAGCAGGGTAGAAAAAAAGACATGAATCGTATTTTCTGTGTTTTTTTTGACATTCCTCTTTGCATTTAATATTGTTTTTTAATTTATGTTGTATTTTTATTTCAAAATTACAATTGCTTATTAAAATATAAAAAAATAAACAAATTTAATTAAAAAAAATTCAATACATACATACATTTATAAGGAAAATAAAAAAAATCAAACAAAATAAGAAACATTGTGAAAATTGAACATGTCTTTGGAAGTTTCTTTAAAAAAGAACTACAAAAAAGACATGTCTTTTAAATCATCGTGAAAATTAGGTGAAAATTATTTTTAATCCATTGATACCAGTGTGGCCATATCTAAAAATATTTTACAGCTAAATCGGCTTTAAAATAATGCTAAAAAAAATTCCTAAACTGCCAAAAAATAATGCTAAGATTTAAATTGTATTATTTTTTTGTTATTTTAGTTTATATACATACCTTTATACATGATTTATTTTGTATAATTCTTCCCTATAAACACACATTATTTCAATATTTATAAAACATAAAAAGTCTAAAAACTATATACATCCATAAAAAACATGTTAAATAAAAAATTTCATTTTACAAATTAAATACGTTATCAAATGAGGGGTATAGATGCAAAGACTGCAATGTCCACATTTATAGTTTTCGTAATAAATAGTAAAAACCTCTAGCTCAAAGTATATTAATATTTATGTATTGTATATCATGCTATTCAGTAAATAAGAAGATGATGAGGATATGACGTAAGTTTCAACCAAATCGATATAGCGGTTTGCTGGCAATTATAATAATAAAATTGGAGATTGCTGTGTTTGCTCTAATCAAATGGACATTGATGCTTTTTTAGCATGGACAAGTACTTAAAAAATCAGTAGTTATTAAATTCTTAAACTTAACAAAGGCTTATGGTGTTTTCTTTTCTGACAATAATGTTCCATATATGCTACCATTCGTGCGGGTTTATGTTCTATTCTAAAAATATTTATATGCAAACATGTGAGAAGTTGTCGTTTTCCTTTCTAAACATGTTGCAACAATAAATGGCAAATTTGTTCCATTTCTTACCCGCAGTTATAACTGAGTGTGAGATAATACCCTTTTTGCATCTGCGTAAAGTACTTTTTTGTGCAAGCAAGTATTTTTTTATTAAGGCTTTTCTTGTGTTTGCGTTCAATTTGCGTTATATGGTGATTCTTATGGCGATTTCTTTTCTAAGAAAAATGTTGCATTAATGTTACATGTTCTACATTTTTGTGTTCGTTTGTACAAAAAATACAACAGTGGGAAAAATTTTAAAGTTCTTTTGTGAATATGTTGATGGAAAACATGCAAAACATGTTGCATATTTTACCCTTACTGAACAACCTAAACAAAAGCGGCAAGCGTTTTTTTAAAAATGAAAATTTTATTTAAATACAATTTCAATAAAACAAACCGACATAGCGATCTGTCAAATAATGGTGTTTTCTTTTCTACAAAAAAATGTGACATTTTATTTAAAAAAATGCAATTTGGTGTCTGTTTCTTAAAAATGAATTTTTTTAAAATAAAATTTCACATTTTTTGTAGAAAAGAAAACACCATAAGATTTATCAGCCGGGTGGTTTCTAATTCTCATTAAGTACATTAATGATGAAATTGTAATAGTTGCAAATAAAAGCACTAATTGTGTTCTACTGAAATTGCACAACATGTAACACTTCGAGTGATTATAGGTAACATTAGAAAATGTTACATGTATATTAGACTGGTCGCAATTTTTTTTTTTAAATTTAATTGTTTGCGCTGCACAGAAAAAACTTATTTTTTCAATTCAAACAAAAAATTTGTAGAATCAAACAATTTTTTGTCTGAAATCGGTCCTACAAACAAATTTGCATATTCAAACAATTTATTTGCATTTTGTTTATTGAAAAAAACGCCGATTTTTTCAAACAAATAATTTTACAGAATCAAATAATCAAACAAATAATTTTGCTGAATCAAACAAAAAAGTTTTGGCAAGCAATGACACGCACACAAGCAAGCACTGTTGGTGAAGATGAAGCAGAGCAGAGCGGCCGGCTGGCTTTGAGACACATTTTTTTGTTGGAATAATTTTTGAAAGAAGTCTTATTTATACACACAATGTTTTTCTTCGTCACTCACTTTTGCTGCATCCTTTCCTTTGCTTATGAAGAAGAAATGTAACCAAAAACGGCGGCAGACCGACTCGATATGTTTTTCGTCATCATTCTATTTTTGTATTTGATGTATTTAAACAAACTGGTTGAAAAAATTGAATACGGGATTTTGTTTTTTTTTACCAACTTTGAAACCAACCAAAAATTTATTTTGTTTCTTATAATGTTGTCATTTCTGTTGTTTAAAAAAAATGAAACGTTTTTTTTACCTGCTATTGTTTTTGTTGTTTTTTTACTACAAACCTCGTCACGCTATTTTATCATTTTTCTTATTGCTGTACTTTTTTAAAGCGTCCAAAAATAGACTGCATGTGTTTTTTGTTGTAGTTCTTATATTTATCATAAAGAAGTGTTGCTTACAATCAATAAAAAAAAATAAGAGCATTAAATATTTCATACAAAATTATGAAAACTTGAAACCAATAGCGCGTTTATTATATTTTTAAAGAGTTGTCCACATTTTTGTTGGTTAAATAAAAATCAAACAAAAATATTGATTGAATCAGTAAAAAAATTTGTAGAAATCAAAAAAAATTTCAAACAAGCGTTTGTTTGAAAATAATTCGGCAATAATTTTTTCTGTGTGCTTAAAATATGAGGTTTGGTGTAAGAAATCATGATCTAATTTTTCAGGTCAATCCGACGGTGCCTAGCCGTGCCGGGTGGGGCCCAAAGTTCCCCATATTATAAAAAAAAACATCTTTTCTATCAGATCTTTATAGTTATACTAGTTGAAAAGCCGAAAATCAAAAATATGGCTTCGTTACGATCTTCCGCAGAGAAAGTACTTTCTATTTTAAGCAGCGCAAACAATTAAATTTAAAAAAAAATCCCATATTTTTCTCAGAAAAGAAATCGCCATTAGTTTTTTCTTGATTGATTTGGAGGAACTTCATAACAACTTAGCTCTATAATTACGACTAATGACAAAGTTATAAAGTGAACAATAAAACTAACTGTTTCATATAAAAAATAATTTGTTGTACCTATTTTTAAATTTCTTTTTAGTTTTGTTTTGCAAAAAAGAAACAGAATAAAAAAAAGAGTTTAACAAACTGTGATCATAGCAAAAACGACAATCTCCAATGGACATTGCCGTTTTTGCATCAATTCTTAATTTTTGAACATACTTTTTAATAGGATAAAAATGTTTCTGGTAATGTTATATTCACTAATTGGAAGCATTCATTAAATACAACTAAGAGGTATTATTCGTTACGTTTGTGAAAAAAGTGGACATTGCAGTCTTTGCATCTATACCCCTCAAATGAATATTCTTCTTCAGCTTCTGGGTGCAATTTAAAGCGGTCCATACACTTGTAATATTATTGAATATGATATTCGCCATATTACATATTTTCATTTTGTCCTATATTATGCAATAAGCCGCACAATGGTTTCTTTCATTCAATAAAAAGGTGAACATAACTTATAGGAGTAACATAAACAGCATTATACAATGTTGCCAACACATTTCACTCTCTTTTTGTTGTGCAATAAAAATCAAAAGTCTTTTGATTGTTGCCAATATATTATGTCACCTTCGAATCTCACATACACATTGACGATATAATTATTCAATACGTAAAATTGAACAATTTTATTGCAAGTGTATGAGCCGCTTTAGCCTTTTTAAATATTTTACTGCATAATTCGTGATAATAGTTGTAAGTGCTGGTTCACACAGGTCAAGTTTGACTCTTCAAGTCTTGAGCTTTTAGGAGAGAGGGGTAAAGAGAATGGAAAGGGGTACATACTTGACCGTACCAGTCAGTTTTTACTTTTCTTTTCTTTTTTCATCCGCAATATAATAAAAAGCTACAAAGTTGAAGGAAAAGAAAACAAAAATTCATTTTGTGCATGAACGTGAACGCAAGTTCAAAAGAAAATTAAAATAAAACTGTTCAAGTAAACTTGACCTGTGTGAACCAGCACTAACTACTGGCAAATTGGCGCCTTTAAATTTGTTCTACATATATAAAAAAGGCAGAGGCAGTGCCCTAGCACCAGATTGGCTTTAAGATAGAGTTGTAAAGAATAAGTTTGCAATCGAGACTAAGTGCCGGTTCACACACGTCAAGTTTGACTTGTCAAGTCTTGATCTTTTAGGAGAGAAGGGAAAAGAGAAGGCCATTTCTTTTCCCCTCTTTCCTAAAAACTCAAGACTTGACGAGTCAAACTTGACGTGTGTGAACCGGCACTAAGGACAGAATTTCTTTCAACAAGCCAATTAATAATTGTTTTTTGTTCCATATACCCAGCAAACACAGAAATACACCTCATGTATTGCCAAACGTATTGCCAGGATGAAAAATATTATTGCGGCAATAATCGATTTCGTATTGTGGAAGATACTGCCTTCGGGAGGAAACGTGTATCGATGGCAATACTTCAAAGCAATACGAAAGCGATACTTCTAGATGATTATCTAGTAATATCGCCAGATAACCACTTAATAGAAAATAGGAAGATATCGCCAAAATATCATTGGGATGATAAAAAGAAGATTTTGCATTTTAAAAAATTGTCATTTACGTACAAAGAAGCACAACTTTTTATTTATTATTAAATAATTAAAACAAAATAAAATAATATATATATATTTAGTTTCCACCATATTTTTGAGAAAAAAACCTTCCACTTCTTTTAAATAGCATCCAGGGTTGAGAAATATCTTGACTATATTGAAAAGAAAACAGATTAATATTTAACAGATTTATTGAATTTAAATATTTACCATTTGCAGAATATTTTGAGAACTAATTTCTTAGATTTTATAATTTGCTTGATTTTTATTTTTTTAATTTATGACGTACATTATAATTTAATTTTTATTCTGTTTATTTTGTGTAATTCTCTTGAAAATTATGAAAGGAAGAAAATAAAAACTTACTTTGAAAGTGAATTTTATTATTAGTATTGTGGTTATTTTATTGAACTATTTATGGTTTTTAATCCAAATTTTTAATATTTTTAATTAGGCTTAAGTTCATTAAATTTAATTTTCATTAAATTATTTTTATGAAGAAAGGAATTTTACAACATGAAAATTAATTAAAATTTATTGATAATTTTTCATTCTTGACTCAATCTGGGCTCGAACCCAGGTGTTTACGGACAGGTTACCCTGACTTGTTTCGATTGCAACCACTCAATCTCCTCAGAGGGCTTGCCGTTTAACACTCGCAGCCATCGACGACTGCTGACGTCATTAGTCAAACATCAATCCTTAAACAAAATTGTATTCAACCTTTGGTAGATCGAAATTTGCTTTGAATGATTATCTATTTTAATTCATTTTAACATGTTATTCCTTTACTTCTGTTTTTTCGTACTTTTGTCAAGAATTCTTCTTGAAGTTCAAAGTACATATTTTTTTTGTTTTTTAATTTTTTGTCTTTCTTATTCTTGTTGACCTTTTCAGCACAACTTGAAGGACAAATGCAAACATAGAGCTCGTGCCTTAGCTTTAACAATTATTAGTATTGTGGTTATTTTATTGAACTATTTATGGTTTTTAATCCAAATTTTTAATATTTTTAATTAGGCTTAAGTTCATTCAATTTAATTTTCATTAAATTATTTTTATGAAGAAAGGAATTTTACAACATGAAAATTAATTAAAATTTTATATTCAGTCACTATTTAATTCTAATAGTATGTATGCAGGTCAAAACTCCAGTAATGAAATCAGTAAGTACTCAAGTACTTTCTTTTTAGTGAAGGTTTATAACATTTCTAAAATAATCATGGGTCGTTTGTGAAGATGAGTCAATAAATGGCAGAGTTACAGTGGACAAAATTTCAAACTTCATTATAAATTTGATGAATTTTTGCAAGTCCTTTCAAGTTTTTAATAACGTACATTTTTTGCTCTTAGCCAGTTAACAGTTAACCGAGTGAATACCCTAATGTGTACTGAGATACTTTACATGAGAGTGTTTAAGTATTATTCGATTATTGATTTTAATTAGGGGACATGCTTCCCGATGAAAAGTGAATGCTATATGTACGCATGTAAGTAACGAGATGCTTCATGACCGTTTTCGTGTACGTTTAAAAAAGCTGTATCATCAGCAAAAGTTAAAGTTTCTATGTGGTGGTTTGCGTGTCCGAGAAATATGTTAAGTATAACAGAGGGCCCTAGATGGGTCTTTGTTGTATAGTGTTTGTAAAAAACGCAAAAAAAAATTCAACACATTAAAATAAACAAAAATTAAACCAAAAACAAGTAAGCGTGCTATATTCGGCTATGCAGAATTCTATATACCCTTCACCATGGTGTGATAAAAACAGAAAATTATATAGATACTGTTCTTTAAATTTAAATAAATCAACTTTGTTCCACTACCACATTTCGTCGGATGTTGTGAATTGATGATTAGAACTATTTAGGAAACTTGGACCTTTGCCGTTCTCCCGAAATACAGAAATCTAAAAAGTATTTGTATGGGAAGTGTCACGCCAACTTGTCACATTTTGTCAAATTTTGTGAATTGATAATCGAGATGCTTTTACCTAATTTGGAAACTTTGGCTTTTGCCGTTCTACAGATAAACATAAAAACAAAAAAAACACGGGATTTTTGGTTAAAATTAAAGGCAGCCGTGGTGTTTTGATGATATCTCAGTTATTTGTGGACCGATCAGGCTGAATTTCAATAGCAAAAAATTCTGGATTATATGTGACATAAATATATAATTACCAAATCCCCTTCGTATCTTAATTCTTTGGAAAACCAATCAACGGACAGACAGATATCGCTAAATCAACTTCGCTCCTCATAAGGACCCAGAACATACATACATATATACTTTAAAGGGTCTAATATCAATATTGTAGAAATTACAAAAAGTAGGGTATTTGATTTAATCAATTAACCGCTCGATTAATTAACCGATTAATAAAGTTTTTTTATAAATTAAGTAATTTCAATAAGTAAAAATGCATAAATTATTTATTATTGGAGTTTATTAGTAAAAAAAAAACAATGGCATACAAAGCATAACAATTATTGCAGACAACAAAAAGTTCAAAAATATGTAAATGTATTTTTAAATTAATGCATAATATCGGTTGTATTTTGTATTATAAACGAAATTTTTCTTTAAATTTGGTTTATTTTAATATTGATTAAAATAATTTTTTCATCAAGTTTTTTTTGCTATTTTATCACGACTTAAGATGTTTTGTCAAAATGCTACAGATATGTATTTATTTAAAAATAGAATGTGAGATCATTTTATTAGTTATTTATAAAATTTTTAATATTTACTTTCCTTGTTATTAAAAAATTTGAAGATTTTTCTTCAAAATAAATTTGTTTTTGCCAAATGAGGATTTTCCTTCCAAATCTTCTGGCAACGCTGGCTTCCGCACATATTTGTGCAGTGCTGCCATTTCAGAAATGAAGAAAGCGTCAAGTGCCCTGCAAACAAGTAAGTAAACAAACAAGTAAGTAAACTTTATTGAGACTTATTTCTTTTTTTTAAATGAGATACAATCGACAGTATAACAAATATTCCTTAGAACTATATTTGTCTTATTCTAATACACCTTGAAATGAATAAGCTACTTGCTTAAGTATGAAAGTGAATGTTAGTCCCAATTTACATTATACGATTTTTGTCGTTGCGATTATTGTCGTTTCTTCTTTGAAGTCGGTCTGATATTTAGATTGTACGATTTTTATCGTTAAAACTTTTTCTGTGCAACCGAACTTCAATACATCTTTCGTCAAATGAGAGCACAATGCAGTGATGTTAACCGTACGGTAATTACCCTTTTTTAGGGTAATATTGAGCCGCAAAAGGTAGCAAGGTAATTTTATTTAAAATACGGTAATTTAAAGATATTTTAATTTTTTGTATAAATATACTTACATTTGTAGGTTTTATTTTTTTAGATGTTATATCAAAAAATTTAGAACATTATGTTTATTAATTTTAAATTAAACTTTGTTTTTGTTTAAAAGTCAACAATTTTTAAACATATAAAATTGTCGCAATGTTATAAATTTAACTATAGTTTTCGGATTCTTTAAGGACGGATCAGGGATTAAATTTGACTAAAGTTAAAACACATTTAAAATTTAAATAAATTGCTAATAAATACTGCTCTTATGTGCTATTTCCAAATGATGGACTGATTGATGGCTTTTCATATAAATTAAAGTTTTGATTAAAAATCTTTGCGTACGGTAATTTTTTCTCAAAAACGGTAATTTTTAGAGGGCCGTACGGTAATTAAAAAATAAAAGTTAACATCACTGGCACAATGAGAGATGGAATGAGCGAACAAAATGAATCGAAGAGTACACTCGCTTGTGTACCCCTTTAAATTCATCTCTCCCCTCTCGCCTATAAGGTAAGAATCGCAACGACAAAAATCGTTTAATGTAAAAGCAGACTTAAGTAAAACAACTTACACAATGAAAGTAAATAAATTATGATTGCTCCCGGCATTGGATGTGACGTACAGAGCGAAAGTCTGTTAACAAAACTACAATTAAAAAACACTTAAAACTAAAAGAAACAGCTGCTTAGTAACAGTATCAAAACAGGAACGTTTATATCACATAATGTTACATATAACGAGTTGTACATGTACAAAATATTAGTAACCGATAAAATTCATTTCAAGTGGAATTACAATTTAAACAATTTTCGTTTTCTTTTCTTATAAAGTTTTAGTAAGTAAATATACTAAATGTAAATAATAACTTAATTTATAAAGTTTATAATAATAGAAAAAAATTGTAAAAGATAAATATCACAGTTTAATTATCTAGCCCCTATGGGAGTCAGGAGTCGCCTTAATATAAAAATTTGGAAGATTGGATATGTTTTGTTCATCATCAGGAGGCTCCAAAAGAATGCCAATTGGAGACAGATAAGAATAACAAGACCAGCTTACGTTTCGCTCTGAAGAAAAAATCTCGTTCATTAGGTTGTTGTCATGTGCTGCAAGATTATCAACAAATTTCCTTTGAAGTGTCATGGCGTATTTGCTGAATGGTACTACTGCTGACTTTTGATAGATGTATTTGTTAGAATAACGTTTCGTGAAGGACTGAAAGTTTTTATTGATGCATTTCCTTAAAAATTTTCTTTCCAGGATTTCCAACTCCTTGAGAACTGTTGGCGAAATAGAAAACCAAATTGGAAATCCGTCAACTAAAACCGATCTTAAAGCGACTTTATAAAGTAAAAGTTTTGTCTTTTGGGGTAGGTAACTGTTGTTTATTAGGCCCGAAAAAATACCCGAGATCCGCTTTACCTTTGTAAGTTGTGCTCTGCCATGATTATTTAATTTTAACAATATGTCAAAGTTGACTCCAAGGTATTTGATGGAAGATTTGAAAGGAATTTCCACGCCATCGAGGGAAAGTTTTAGAAGTTTACTCTGAGGGACCACAAATCTTGCGCATTTCCCAGAAGCGTTTCTGATGCAAATTGCCTCGGATTTGGCTGCATTTATTTTAGTGCCCCATCTTTTGTAGTAGACATTTATTAAACCAAGATGAAATGCTGCATTGTTAAGAGCCTGTATTGGCGATTCATGATGTGAATAAATGAGGCAGTCATCTGCATAAAGGATTGCCTTGGAGTTTTCGGATAAGTGAGGAAAGTCATGAAGAAAAAGATTGAATAAAAAAGGAGCTAACACACTATCCTGGGGTACTCCGCTTTGCATATTTCCAGATGAGGATAAAGTGCTGTTGATTTGGACGCTGAATGTACGATCCGAAAAGTAACTATGAAACATTTTTATTAAATATGGATCCACACCAAGATCCACAAGTTTATAAAGAATTCCTTTATGGCACGCAGAATCAAATGCCTTCTCTATATCCAATGAAACTGCAACGGTAGAAGTCTTTTGCCTTAAATTATTTACTACGTCATTGTGAAACTTCTATAAAGCATGTTGAGTTGAGTGAAAACGCCTGAAGCCGAATTGAAACGGTGTAATTGGATCAACAGTAAATTCGTTTTCCAGTTTTTCCTTTATAACGTGTTCAAAGACTTTCCCAGTATAAGACAGCAGAGATATTGGTCTAAAATTTTCCATGCTATCACATCCTTTTTTATTAATGGGAATAGTTTTCGCTAATTTCCATGTCAAGGGTAAATAGCAGTTATTAAAACAGTTGTTGAAGATAATAGCAAGAAAATTCAATGAAATCTCTGGAAATTTTTTAATAATAAAACTTGAAATTCCATCAGATCCTGTAGATTTTTTGTTGCTTATTTTTTGTATAATTTCTTTAATCTTCGATGCATTAGTGAAATGGTAGGAATCTGCATTTTCCGTAGAGCAGAATGCCCTCTCGAGTGAGTAAACGTGCTGTGTGACAACGCCAATACAGGAGGAGATACGTTCTTCAAGATTATCAATCGGTCTTTCTGGAAGTCTTTTGCAATACATGGATGAAAAATGATTTTTAAAAAGTTCGCAAATTTCGGAATCATTGGTTACAGTTGTATTATTTATACAAATTTGTTGGCAAAATGGGGACTTATCCTTCCCTATAATTTGGTAGATCTTTTTAAAAGCCGAGGGGCCGGGTTTTATATTTTCTAATCTTTCATTAAATTTTTTTGCTTGATCCACATTCACTAACTCTTTGATGATGATCTTTACGAGCTGAATTTGCTTGGACAACACTTGATATTCAGGGCTAAGCCTGTTTCCATATCGGTGAAAAATTTTTTTTAAGTCCCTCTGCCACCTGTATTTGATAAGGAATATTTTTTTTATATTTTCAGGCAATGGAATTTTATTATCTTTAAATTAAATTTTTTCGGAATGACTATTGTGGACTGCATTAAAGTTTATATTGAATTCATTCAAGAGTGAATCAATTTCATCATTACGGAGATTTCTGTCCTCAGGGGGCATTATACTGAAAGTTGCGATTTCCAAATCTCGCCGAAATTGTTGCCAATTGGTATTTTTATAAGAGTAAAAAAAACTTGGAGTTTGCATAATGAGCTCATATGAGTTAAGTTGCATTTCTAGTTTAATCGGAAAGTGGTCCGAAAAAGAGGGAAGACTAGATATGTTGATGTTCGCAGCACCAGGGTTAATTAGGTGAGCACTAATGAGGAAATGATCCAAAAAAGAGGATCCATTTGGGAATGATGGCGTATTGTGGCAAATTCGGGTGACATCTAAAGTATTAACTAACAACCAGTTGTTCAAAATTTTTCCATTTGAGTTTTCGTAGTGATCGCCCCAAACTGGATGCTTCGCGTTAAGATCCCCTCCAAGGATGAAACCATCATATGTAGTTGCACTATTTAAAATAATACTTAAACCATTGAATAAATTAGCTGTTGAAAAGTTACAAGGAAAGTAAATTGACCCAATTAGAAACTTTTTCCGTATGTTGTTTACGTTAAATTCAATTGAAATAAATGTTGAATTAAAACCAATGTTATCAATGACAACATGATTGTAAGATATTGAATCTTTTATTACTATGGCGACACCTATTGGTGAATTGTCGTATAAAAATGTGTACCCTTTAAGCCTCACTTTGTTATTACTTTTCAAGTGGCATTCTTGAATAAGTCCAATGTCAATTTTGTTATAGGAAAGTGTGTTAAGTAGATCGACTCTTCGACTTCTATGGTCCATATTTTTCATTTACCTTTTTTAAGATGCGCAAAAATTCATTTTTGGCTTCAATCAGTGTCATTTTTTCGTGTTGACTTAGAAATGTTTCTATCTCCTGCTCTAATGTTAGCTCATCTGGTTCCGAAAAGAATTTAGCTAATTCTAAAAATTTTTCAATAATTGGTGACTTTTTTTATAATTATTTGAAGTATTAGGCTGTGAGTAAAACATACTGGCATAGGTGTTGTTTGGAGATACCATCGGTGCGGGTACTGTCCTTTTTACGTTATTTGCTGCCGCAGCTTTTGCGTCTTGGAACCTCTTCACTCGATCCTTTTTGTTTGCTACAAAATCTATGTAAGTAGGGCAACCCCTCCAATTTGCCGGATGACCAGATTGACCACAATTTATACAAACTGGGTCGGATTCATCAGCTTTTACACGAAGACATTCTCCCGGTGAATGTTCCTGGTCGCACTTGACGCATTTATATGCCGAATTGCAATTTCGAGCTATGTGGCCCCAATGCTGGCATCTTCGGCATTGGATCTCCTGTTCCTTTCGTTTTGGTTTCTCCCATACCACTGACTGCCTCAGTAGGAATTTAATTTGAGAGACGTCACTTAATTTTTTCCCATGGTTTAGGGTGACAATATATACCCCAGTATCCAAATTGTTTTTCTTAGAAAAGGTAGTAGAAAATTTGGAAACTTTCGATACTACTTCGGGCATTAACTCATCCAATGCTATTTTTATATCATTTTCCTCAGTGTTGTAGTACAGACCTCGTAAAACCAATGAAATTTGTCTTTTTTCCTTTGGAGTAAAAGAATAAGAGTTGATTTTTTTTTCTTTTAAAAGTGCCATCATTTCAGAGTGAATATCAGCATCTGAAAGATAAAGTTTGCTTTTGTGCATATTGATGTTTTTAATTTTAAACTCAATTTTTGGTGTCTTATACTATGTTTCCACTATGAGCAAAACAACTTGTTTTGAGCAAAACGTGTCAAAGTGTTTCCATTAGGTAAAACTGGTTTTGGTTTTCGAATTTTCGAAATCAATTTGACATTTATGTTGTAAACAAATATTTAAGCCAAAAAATATTTAACATGAAATTTGTTTGTTTGTTTTTTAACACAGATATACATATATGTACGTATATAAAAGCACATAATTTACTACCTTTTTACTATATTATTTTATTATTTTTACGCTGCAAACAAATAAATCAGCTGGAGAGTTGCATAAACCTATGTAATAAGTCTTGATATTTTGGTAAATATGACACTTTTTTCGAAATTCTCAATCACCAATAATGGATAACCCAGAGTTGTATTCATGATTTTCGACATGTTTTGGAGCAAAACTAGTTTTTGTTGGAGTTTTCGAACATGAAAAAGTATAGGAAAACAAGTAGCAAACACTTGTTTTGCTGCAAAACTAGTTTTGTGGCCCAAAACATGTAAGTGGAAACGTACTATTAGACTACAACTGTTTACCAACAGTTTTACATTGACGTTGTACACAAATATCGGTGGGCAAAAAGGTTTGCCAACTTGTCTGCTTACTCCGGGAGGAGTATCATCGCCTCTATTATTCCTGTTGGGAATCCTGTTATCGGTGTTTTCAATTTCCAGATCACCAAGTGCTGAAAATCTGTTGTGTCGGCTTAAATCAACTACATGTTCGGGGTTGCCTTTTAACCCAGAAACATCAACATCAGTCGGTGTGTAATCCCATCTTCCTCTCTTAGTATTTTTGTTGACATTATTACATATGGCACCTTCGCTACCAATCTGTTGCTGGTCCTCAAACGACCCGTCATCCTCCATGACACTCATCCCAAGATTTTTGTAACAAATCCCACGCAAGTGCTGTTATTGCTATAAAAGCAATTAAACCGCTTGCAATAATGATGAAACAATAAAATCCAATAAAATTTGTAAAAAATTGTCCGTAACTAAAAATTTGTGCGTGCTGCCTATTCCAGTGTTCAGAACGTTTTCTCAAGTGCCCTGCAAACAAATGGAAGATATCCTTTACCCCGGGTCTCCACGTAGCAATATTTATTGCGGCAAACGTCAAATTTTATTGCTCCATTAAATTTGCGACGTATAGACCGCAAATTGCCATGAGTGGCAATCCATTGCGCAATGATTGCTCTTCTTATTGCTAAAGCAATTATTGCTTAGCAATCTGCTGTCAAATCAGTTGTAATTTATCTGACATTTCATTTCTCTGTACGGTTATTTATTTATTTCGTCAAGATATTTCTCAACCCTGGATGCAATTTTAAAGAAGTGGTAGGTTTTTTCTTCAAAAATATGGTGGAAACTTAATATTTATGTATATGATTTTACTTTATTTTAATTATAAATTAAGCACGAATAACAAAATAACAAAATCTTTTGAAATTAAAATTTTGTATTCCCAAAAATTTAAATTACTTTTTGATAATAAACAGGCAGTGCACGGCCTAAAAAACACTTAATTGACAACATCTTTTGTAAGTTGTTGTTTTTTTTCATTTTGTTTTTCTTAACCTACTTACAACTACAATTAATGTTGAGAGAATTTCAACTAATTGTAGTGGGGAAATGTAAGATGAGATGAACCCACTGTTGTTTATTGTTGATGTGTTTTGTTTAAACTTTGATATTATTACAAGTAGAACTGTTGCTATAATTCTTATACGTTTAACAGTTTTATTTGGTTTAATATCTTTAGTTTGTCTAAAACCTTTATGGATGAAGTTTCCTGATGATCTGGCCTAAGCAACCAGTGAAATGCATAGGAATAGCTTATCCCATCAACAATAAATTTCAAGTGTTTTTATCAATAATAAAAACTGGGAATTAAGCACGAATAACAAAATCTTTTGAAATTAAAATTTTGTATTCCCAAAAATTTAAATTACTTTTTGATAATAAACAGGCAGTGCACGGCCTAAAAACACTTAATTGACAACATCTTTTGTAAGTTGTTGTTTTTTTCATTTTGTTTTTCTTAACCTACTTACAACTACAATTAATGTTGAGAGAATTTCAACTAATTGTAGTGGGGAAATGTAAGATGAGATGAACCCACTGTTGTTTATTGTTGATGTGTTTTGTTTAAACTTTGATATTGTTACAAGTAGAACTGTTGCTATAATTCTTATACGTTTAACAGTTTTATTTGGTTTAATATCTTTAGTTTGTCTAAAACCTTTATGGATGAAGTTTCCTGATGATCTGGCCTAAGCAACCAGTGAAATGCATAGGAATAGCTTATCCCATCAACAATAAATTTCAAGTGTTTTTATCAATAATAAAAACTGGGAATTAAGCACGAATAACAAAATCTTTTGAAATTAAAATTTTGTATTCCCAAAAATTTAAATTACTTTTTGATAATAAACAGGCAGTGCACGGCCTAAAAAACACTTAATTGACAACATCTTTTGTAAGTTGTTGTTTTTTTCATTTTGTTTTTCTTAACCTACTTACAACTACAATTAATGTTGAGAGAATTTCAACTAATTGTAGTGGGGAAATGTAAGATGAGATGAACCCACTGTTGTTTATTGTTGATGTGTTTTGTTTAAACTTTGATATTGTTACAAGTAGAACTGTTGCTATAATTCTTATACGTTTAACAGTTTTATTTGGTTTAATATCTTTAGTTTGTCTAAAACATTGATGTCCATTCAAGCAAACAATTGTTTGTAAGCCCCACCCCTTTGTTTTTTACGCTCTTTAATTTAGTTGCACACGTACGGAAGATGAGTTGATCTTATTTCAAATACAGTGTGTAAGATAAGTAATAAAATTAAAAAAATATTTGAATGTTTTTACGAAATTGTCATAAAAGCATAAATGTAGAAGAATTAAGTGGAGTTTTTTTTTAGATATAATTCTTAATTTTAATTTCTAAACATGCTCGCACTTCACATTGAATTTTTTTAATGGTAATAGGTATTTAAAAATTTCCAATTCTTACTGTTTGTAAAAAATTTTTTAAAGTTAAAATTTTAAAAGTCAATTTAAAAAATAGAAAATTTAGTTGGACGGTATTATTATAAATATTTTACAATCAAAACAATTTATTTCTATTAAATTTAAATAAAATTTGTGCGATTAGTTTTGCGTATCTCTGTATTTTGAAACTCTCTCATAATACATATGCAAAACATTTTTGAACATCAATGCTCTAGAACATTGGTGTCCAGCCCATACCACAATTGTGGAAATGAATTCACACACATTCTTCACACGCATTCTTACGCTCTTTCATTTAGTCCACGAGAGTACACAATTCAGTCGTGGATTACCAAGCGACGAGTGCACATGCGGCGAATGCTTACATATTTTTTGTATTTTTATTAAGAATATTTGTCTCTTTATTCACTAATACTAATAAAAAGCAATACAATCACAATTTAAATTTTGGACGTCACTGCTCTAGAACAGTGATGTTCATTCAAGCAAACAATTGCTTAGAAGCCCCACCCCTTTGTTTTTTACGCTCATTAATTTAGTTGCACACGTACGGAAGATGAGTTGATCTTATTTCAAATACAGTGTGTAAGAAAAGTAATAAAATTAAAAAAATATTTGAATGTTTTTACGAAATTGTCATAAAAGCATAAATGTAGAAGAATTTAGTGGAGTTTTTTTTAGATATAATTCTTAATTTTAATTTCTAAACATGCTCGCACTTCACATTGAATTTTTTTTTAATGGTAATATTTAAAAATTTCCAATTCTTACTGTTTGTTAAAAATTTTTAAAAGTCAATTTAAAACATAGAAAATTTAGTTGGACGGTATTATTATAAATATTTTACAATCAAAACAATTTATTTCTATTTAATTTAAATAAAATTTGTGCGATTAGTTTTGCGTGTCTCTGTATTTTGAAATTCTCTCATAATACATATGCAAAACATTTTTGAACATCAATGGTCTAAAACCTTTATGGATGAAGTTTCCTGATGATCTGGCCTAAGCAACCAGTGAAATGCATAAGAATAGCTTATCCCATCAACAATAAATTTCAAGTGTTTTTATCAATAATAAAAACTGGGAATTAAGCACGAATAACAAAATCTTTTGAAATTAAAATTTTGTATTCCCAAAAATTTAAATTACTTTTTGATAATAAACAGGCAGTGCACGGCCTAAAAAACACTTAATTGACAACATCTTTTGTAAGTTGTTGTTTTTTTCATTTTGTTTTTCTTAACCTACTTACAACTACAATTAATGTTGAGAGAATTTCAACTAATTGTAGTGGGGAAATGTAAGATGAGATGAACCCACTGTTGTTTATTGTTGATGTGTTTTGTTTAAACTTTGATATTGTTACAAGTAGAACTGTTGCTATAATTCTTATACGTTTAACAGTTTTATTTGGTTTAATATCTTTAGTTTGTCTAAAACCTTTATGGATGAAGTTTCCTGATGATCTGGCCTAAGCAACCAGTGAAATGCATAGGAATAGCTTATCCCATCAACAATAAATTTCAAGTGTTTTTATCAATAATAAAAACTGGGAATTAAGCACGAATACAAAATCTTTTGAAATTAAAATTTTGTATTCCCAAAAATTTAAATTACTTTTTGATAATAAACAGGCAGTGCACGGCCTAAAAAACACTTAATTGACAACATCTTTTGTAAGTTGTTGTTTTTTTCATTTTGTTTTTCTTAACCTACTTACAACTACAATTAATGTTGAGAGAATTTCAACTAATTGTAGTGGGGAAATGTAAGATGAGATGAACCCACTGTTGTTTATTGTTGATGTGTTTTGTTTAAACTTTGATATTGTTACAAGTAGAACTGTTGCTATAATTCTTATACGTTTAACAGTTTTATTTGGTTTAATATCTTTAGTTTGTCTAAAACCTTTATGGATGAAGTTTCCTGATGATCTGGCCTAAGCAACCAGTGAAATGCATAGGAATAGCTTATCCCATCAACAATAAATTTCAAGTGTTTTTATCAATAATAAAAACTGGGAATTAAGCACGAATAACAAAATCTTTTGAAATTAAAATTTTGTATTCCCAAAAATTTAAATTACTTTTTGATAATAAACAGGCAGTGCACGGCCTAAAAAACACTTAATTGACAACATCTTTTGTAAGTTGTTGTTTTTTTCATTTTGTTTTTCTTAACCTACTTACAACTACAATTAATGTTGAGAGAATTTCAACTAATTGTAGTGGGGAAATGTAAGATGAGATGAACCCACTGTTGTTTATTGTTGATGTGTTTTGTTTAAACTTTGATATTGTTACAAGTAGAACTGTTGCTATAATTCTTATACGTTTAACAGTTTTATTTGGTTTAATATCTTTAGTTTGTCTAAAACCTTTATGGATGAAGTTTCCTGATGATCTGGCCTAAGCAACCAGTGAAATGCATAGGAATAGCTTATCCCATCAACAATAAATTTCAAGTGTTTTTATCAATAATAAAAACTGGGAATTAAGCACGAATAACAAAATCTTTTGAAATTAAAATTTTGTATTCCCAAAAATTTAAATTACTTTTTGATAATAAACAGGCAGTGCACGGCCTAAAAAACACTTAATTGACAACATCTTTTGTAAGTTGTTGTTTTTTTCATTTTGTTTTTCTTAACCTACTTACAACTACAATTAAGGTTGAGAGAATTTCAACTAATTGTAGTGGGGAAATGTAAGATGAGATGAACCCACTGTTGTTTATTGTTGATGTGTTTTGTTTAAACTTTGATATTGTTACAAGTAGAACTGTTGCTATAATTCTTATACGTTTAACAGTTTTATTTGGTTTAATATCTTTAGTTTGTCTAAAACCTTTATGGATGAAGTTTCCTGATGATCTGGCCTAAGCAACCAGTGAAATGCATAGGAATAGCTTATCCCATCAACAATAAATTTCAAGTGTTTTTATCAATAATAAAAACTGGGAATTAAGCACGAATAACAAAATCTTTTGAAATTAAAATTTTGTATTCCCAAAAATTTAAATTACTTTTTGATAATAAACAGGCAGTGCACGGCCTAAAAAACACTTAATTGACAACATCTTTTGTAAGTTGTTGTTTTTTTCATTTTGTTTTTCTTAACCTACTTACAACTACAATTAATGTTGAGAGAATTTCAACTAATTGTAGTGGGGAAATGTAAGATGAGATGAACCCACTGTTGTTTATTGTTGATGTGTTTTGTTTAAACTTTGATATTGTTACAAGTAGAACTGTTGCTATAATTCTTATACGTTTAACAGTTTTATTTGGTTTAATATCTTTAGTTTGTCTAAAACCTTTATGGATGAAGTTTCCTGATGATCTGGCCTAAGCAACCAGTGAAATGCATAGGAATAGCTTATCCCATCAACAATAAATTTCAAGTGTTTTTATCAATAATAAAAACTGGGAATTAAGCACGAATAACAAAATCTTTTGAAATAAATTATAAATTATATTTTTTCTAAGTAAAACTTATACGTATACAATTACCAATTTAATTTTATATAAAAAGCTGTGCTTCTTTGTGCATAAACGACAATTATTTAAAATACAAGACCTTTTTATCATCCCAATGATATTTTGGCGATATCTTCCTATTTTCTAATAAGTGGTTATCTGGCGATATTGCTAGTTAATCATCTAGAAGTATCGCTTTCGTATTGCTGAGAAGTATTGCCATCGAAACACGTTTATTCCCGAAGGAAGTATCTTTCGCAATACGAGATCGATTATTGCCGCAATAATATTTTTCATCAAGGCAATACGTTTGGCAATACATAAGGTGTATTTCTGTGTTTGCTGTATTGTAAAACGGGTAAAAAAGTACTAATAAATGGGTAAAACAAACTACATATTCTATATATAAATCGGCTAAGGCAAAACAGTTAAGAACACTTTCCTCATCTGTATGTCAACCGATTTGAACAAAATATACACCATTTGAGAGGTATTTACTCAAAGAAGTGCACAACATATAATTTCAGAGTTACAAGCGTTCAAAACTGCTACTAACACAAAAGCAAAATACATAAAAAAAAATTAATTTCAATAATTATAATTATTAAATAATAAAAAATTAGGGTGATCGATTACTCGACATTTTTCAGAAACCGGGTTTAGAATATTTCGACTATATAAATCTTATGTTTAAATCCAGGCAAAACAGTTAAGAACGCTTGCTTCATTTGTTTGCCAACCGAACCTCTATGGGGAGAAAAAAGGGGAAATACGGGAAACTAAATTTTTTTTTCCTTTCCGGTGCTTCATGTCATAATTTTTAAATTTTTTTATAATATTAAACTTAGAAACATAATATTATAGGTGTAGGATCCTGAGTGAATGTTAACCTGTAAGATACAAAATGTTGGTACTTTTTGTTTTCACCTGGAACTTTTTGAATTTTCAATAATATTCGACCTATAAAGATAAAACTATGCATTAAACTGGGTGAATAAGAACATGTAAGGGGAGCGTTTTGGTACTTTTTCGTCCAACAGCTGGTACTTTGATTAATTTTCGTTAATATTAGACATAGAAACATAAAATTAAACGTGCAACGTCCTGAGTGGATGACAATATATAAAGGAGATTTTTTGATACTTTTTTGTTTTTCAATTGGTATTTTTTATATTGAACTTACAAAAATAAGTTATCTCACGTAGAAGATAAAATATGAACCGGAGTTTGGTCCCTCGCCAAGTCAATCCACTTCGAAGGAAAAAATAAATGCTCGAAACAAATAAATTCATATATCCTTAGATGAATTACGTCTTCTTCATATTTACATAAAAATTTATGGTCGAATTTTGAACATTAGGCGAATACTAGTACATATAAATATAAAAAAGAATATTAAAATTTTAAAATAAATAACTTATCATTAAATTTAATTATCATTAAATTATTTTATGAAGAGAAATATTTTTCCAACATGATATGAATAATAATTTATTGATAATAACAGTTTAATAAAATAGCCACAATACTAATTATTGTTAGACAGCTAAGGCACAAGCTCTATGTTTACATTTGTCCTTCAGGTTGTACTGAAAAAAGGTCAACGAGAAAAAAAAGACAAAAAAGAAAAATTCTTGACAAAAAGTGTGAAAAACAGAAGTAAGGAAGTATTTGTAAATCAATTTAAAAATAATTATTCACAACAAATTTCGATCTACTCTAAAGAGATAGTGTGGTTAATTTCGAAGAATGTAAGACCAACCTGTCCGTGAACGTGGGTTCAATCCTAGCGTCAGTCAAGAATGAAAAATTATTAAAAAATTTTAATTTATTTCATGTTGTAAAAATTCCTTTCTTCATAAAATAATTTAATAAAAATTAAATTTAATGAACTTTAGCCTGATTAAAATATTCAAAATTTGGAAAAAACCCATAAACAGTTCAATATAATAACCACAATACTAATTTTTATAAATAATTAATTTTATTATCAATTCTATTAATTAAACAAAAACTCAAAATAAAATAACAATTATTAAAAAAAAAAAAAAACAAAATAAATAATAATTAAAGCAATACAATTTCATCTTCAAATATATATCTTATATACATAATATTTAATAAAGAAACTGTTAGATTTCATATTATGTATAAGCTTCATAGCTCCCAAACTGAAATCCTCTTGCCCAAAATTTATATATCACTAGTTTTAGAATAGAAAACCTTATAAACGATATAAAAATGGTTAAGATTGTAAATTTCAGCAATACATATTTACAAATTTACTTTCAATAAAACTTTTTTTTCAGATGCACTTGTTTTTATTTTTTACGGTCTTTTTATAAAAAATGGAAATGGATTTGAAATGTATTTGAGCAAAAATTTGTATGGAAAATTAAACTAAGAACCCAATTTAATTTTGTTTGCATGTTTTTAAATTTTATGAGTTTACATAACAAGAAATCTTTTTTTTTATATCTAAAGTAAATTGTTATACATTTTTTGTCTTTGTAATAAAATGTTTGAATAAAAAAAATAATTATTGTTTTTTACAATATATGATTTATTTTTCCCCAAATGCTGATTTTTTTCCCCCAAAGCTTCTGGCAACACTGCCTCTTATTGATAAAAACATCTGGTTTGACATTTGGAAAAGTGAATATTAATTGATTGTAAAAAAGAAAACAATACATAAATTAAAGGAGTTTTTTTTATAACAGTCTTGACCAACATTTTAGAAAAAACAATGAATTTAATTAATGGAGTTAAATTGTACATTGAAAAAATGTGCTTAGAGTCGGGACCGGGCATGAAAACCATGTTATTGGATAAAGAAACAGTAGGGGAAATGTAAAGCTAAATGAGTCGTTTAATTAATAAAATATTTTTTGCAATTTCCAGACCAGTATTATATCTATGGCATTTTCACAATCTGATATGTTACAAAGAGAAGTTTATCTATTTGAACGCATCGATTCGGGACGTTCCAATGAGCGTATGAAATATTTGAAGTGCATTGTTTTTATAAGACCAATAAAACAAAATATACAATTATTGGCCCAAGAGTTGCGCAGTCCCAAATATGGTTCATATTTTTTGTGTAAGAATGTATATAAAGGAAAACTATATTTTTAAATGCAATATTAAGTTTATTTGATCCTCCAGATTTCAGCAACATTATACCCCGAACGGACATTAAATATTTGGCAGAATGTGATGAAAGTGAATCGGTGCGCGAGGTGAAAGAATTGTATGCAGATTATTTGGGGGTTAATCCCAATTTATTTTCCCTAAACATTCCCACTTGCATGCAAAGACTTAATTGGTTACCAGACGCTTTAACACGTTCCGTTCAAGGCATAATTTCTGTACTTCTCTCTCTAAAACTTAATCCTGTAATACGTTATAGAGCTGGTTCAGCTGCTACCCAGACATTGGCCAAACAAGTATACGAGCAAATAACCAAAGAATCTTCTTTGTTCGATTTTCGTACTCATGAAAATGGAGCGGCACCACCTTTACTTCTAATTTTAGATCGTAGAGATGATCCCGTAACTCCTCTTCTTCACCAATGGACCTATCAGGCCATGGTCCATGAGCTGCTTAATATACGCAACAATCGTGTGGACTTATCCGAAAAGCAGGGAGTACCCAAAGACTTTAAGGAATTGGTTTTGTCGGGAGACCAAGATGAATTCTATGCCAAAAATATGTATGCTAACTTTGGTGAAATTGGTTCGACCATTAAAAATTTAATGGAAGAATTTCAACGTAAAGCTAAAGATCAGAAAAAAGTCGAAAGTATTGCAGATATGAAAAATTTCATAGAAACATATCCCCAATTCAAGAAAATGTCGGGTACAGTGCAAAAACATTTATGCATTATTGGTGAACTATCATCCATGACAACGAAACGTAATTTATTTGAAATATCCGAATTAGAACAGGAAATAGCCTGTAAAGCGGAACATTCCCAACAACTACAACGCATTAAGAAACTTATAGCCGATGAAAGGATATCAGTAGATGACGCATTAAAACTAGTGGCTCTATATGCATTACGATATGAGCGCCATGCAAATTGTGATACCTCTAGTTTACTGCAGATTCTCAAAATGAGAGGAGGTAAGACACACATAATACCCAGTCTAATAGAATATGCTGGTACACATATGCGTCAAGGAGAACTTTTTAATTTAGTGCGTATAACAGATGCTGTTAAATTAACCCGTAATCTTATTAAGGGTTTAAAAGGTGTGGAGAACGTATTTACCCAGCATACACCTCTACTGAAAGAAACTTTAGAGGATGTCTTCAAAGGCCGCGAGTTAGATCCAACGTATCCAGCCATTAATTCAGAGCTAGTACCTTTTCGTCGACCACCCCAAGAAGTTGTAGTGTTTATAGTGGGTGGCACTACCTACGAGGAAGCTTTGGCTGTTCATCAATTAAATAATGTCGGTTATCGTGTCATATTGGGTGGCACAATCATTCATAATTCTCAAAGTTTTGTTAATGAAGTGTTATGTGCCACCAATGGTATGCAGTTTAAGCATACAAAGTCAATGTTAAAACATTATGCTTCAACAGAAAACTATTAAAATTTGAAACTGTGAAGGGAGCTATCTTTTATTTATATTAATCTTTAGATAAATTATTAAAAATGTTTGTTTATACATGTATATTTATATATTCATACATATATGAAAAATAAAATATATTAACATATTATGTTATATTATTAAAACATATTAATATCATAAATACCAAATTATAACTACTATAATTTAAAATATAACTAAAATATCGGTAAATAAAAAAATATAAAATCGATCTTTTTAAATCTGTACTTGAACTTAAATTAAATTTTTTTTATTTCCCATATTGTTTGATATACGTTTAAGGCGAATTAATACATATTAGGTGGCGACACACAGTGCCTTGTTCAATAGATAAAAATCAACGAAAAAAATTACATATTTCCAATCCTTAAAAATGTAATGGCCTTGGACTCTTACCACTTTTTAATTACTCATTTTGACGTCACTTGATGTCGCCAAATTCCAAAAAGTTTTATCATAAACTGCATGTAGAAAGATTGAGTTTTTTCTTCGCTCGGATAAAATAATTGCTAAAAAAATTTATATTGAAATGAAATTGATCAAAATTTTTTTCCTGTTATGAAATTAAATATTTGCGAATGGGTTTTTTTCCTCTTATTTTCGAATAAAATTTTCCTTTTTAGCTGGCAAAAACTTAAGCATCAATTCCTTCATATTGGTTTCTATAGATTTTTTTTTATATTCGAAATTTTTTTTGCGGAATTTCGGTTTATTTATGTTTTTTTTTTTAATTCAATAAACTAAACCGGTTTGAGTTACGTGAATATGTATGTATATTTAGTGCAATCTCCTCCATTTTCGAAATAAATTGTATCTTGAAAACAAGAGCCGATCTAAAAAAGACTACTAGCGCCACTGGATTCAGCGTACTCTAATTAGGTATACCCGGCGGGTGCCCCGCTTGACCGTTTTTTCTTATAGCTGGACTAAAAGCTTTATAAGTGTCATTTCTTTAATCTATCTATATATATAAAAATAAGTGTACACTTTGATGTCACCACTAACTGCGTAAACGGGTCCACCGATTTCAACCAAAATATCAGGGTACATTGGGGATAGTCTGTAGATGGGTTGTGTGAAGTTTGTACGAAATCGGCCCAGGGGCTATATAGATATGGCATTTAGATTTTCCTATGTATATATCCCCATACAAATATCAAAAAAATGCACCCCATTTTGAACTCCTCCGAAACGGCTTGACCGATTTTTATGAAATTTTATATGTGTATTTGTTAGGTATTAGAATAAGGGCTCCCTTCCCTATATCTTCTTAACTTATCAACCGGTTTTCTTAAAATTTGGCATACAGGCACTGTTACATCTGAAAGGACATAGGGAGTATGTCGTGAAATAGGGCAAGAGGGGTAAAAGCTCGCCCTCCCTATATCTTCTTAACTTATTAATCGATTTTCTTAAAATTATGAAGGCAAATAGTGTAACATTTGGAAAGAACTATAGCCTCATTTTTTTGTTTAAGGCGTGGAATAGGGCAAAAGTGGTAAAAGCTCCCCCTCCCCAATCTTCTGAACGAATCAATCGGTTTTCTTAAAATTTGGTTTGCATAAACTGTAACATCTGAAAGGAAATAGGGCGTGAGATAGGGCAATTGATGTAAAACCTCCCCTTCCCTATATCTTCTTAACTTATTAACGGGTTTTCTTAAAAACTGCAGACACTATAACATCTGAAAGGAAACAGGGAATAGGGTGTGAAATAGGAGTAAAAGCTACCCCTGCCTATATGTTCTTTACTGATCAACCGATTTTCTTGAAATTTCGCAGGCAAATTGTGTTACAGTTTGAAAGAACTATAGCCTATAGTTTTTATTATTTAGGGCGTGAAATAAAGCAAGAGGGGTAAAAGCTCCCCCTCCCTATGTATTCTTAACTAATCAACCGGTTTTCTTAAAATTTGGTTTACAGGCACTGTAACATCTGAAAGAGAACAGGGCATGAAATAGGACAAGAAGGGCAAAAACTTCCCCCTTATTTATTTATTTATTTGTCTATGGAAGATTATCCTTACAGACATTTTAAATTTAGCTCATAGAATAAATTCGAAAAAATGAAAAATGTTGAATTTAATGGATTTTCTAAAATCATTGGAAAAGGTTTCCTGATGAGCTGGCCTAAGCAACCAGTGAAATGCGCATAGAAGCTATCTTTCCCTCAACAATAAATTTCAGTGTATTTATCAAATATGAAAAAATTGGGAATTTAGTACGACATACGGAAATCGTATTAATAATAAATGCGTATAGTTTTATTAATAATGACATTTTATACTTGAAATTTAGCTGAGTGATAGATCATGAAGAAGAGGATAAGAATATGTAATAAAATTAAAAAGCACATGTCAACTTAAGCCATTATTATTCATTGCCATAGATATATGTATATATGTATATGGGTAAATCCAAAGTGTTGAACTTGATAGTCGTACGCATCAAAAATGCAATAACATTTTAAACAACAAATATTTTCTTAACACTTAAATAATAGCACTAAGAAAGCACTGTTATCTATGCTAACGTTTATGGAGGGCGCGATTCTAGGTCAAAGATAAGGGTAAAAGAAGTAGCGGTTCGAACGTGAAAAAAATAGAAGTAGTTTTTGTGGCCATGTATAAAAAGGCGTAATTCAACGAAACCTGACACAATATTTTAGTCAAACTACTTTCAGAATTTTACGTAGCAATGGAACATTAAAATGTCTTTGGTTTGATTCCAAAATCTTCTGTATTTTTTTTAAGCCAAAATCTGGGTCGATACGTGACATTTCGAACGTGAAATTTTTTCCGTAATAATTCAACTGAATAATGATTAAAATAAAAATTTCCCGTTTATCCGAATAACATATTATTCTTTGAACTCTTCCTTAGATTACAGACTTTGTAAGAAAATTTTTTTGGAATAATTTTATCAAATATCACCTCTTTTAAGAAAGATAAATATTAAAGAAAACATACAATAAAACATTCTCATAAATAAAAAATTACTTTTGCACAACTTTGCAGACTGATTGTTAATCTAAGTCAACAAATTTATGGATAAATTTATAAAATTAGAAAAATCTAAATCTCTGTAACAATATCGAAAAAAAATCAGCTTTTAATAACTTTTAAATTTTTGACGGAAATGCCCATATGGCATATTATGTATTACCCTTGAAATATGTGCTTAGATATAGCTTATTACCAGGGAAACCAGAAATATGCAATTGCATGTTTTTCCTTGTGCGACTAATGAAGGCAGAAACAATATATTTATCCGTTTTTTTCGCCATTATCATATTGTTCTCTCAGAAATTTTTTTAAGTCACTGATGTTCCATACTAAGGAGTCGTGAACAGATCCCTGATGATGAGATGATATAAATCTTATTCTAAGCTTATGATCACATACCTATATACATACATATGTATAGTAAACAAATTTTTAGTTTTGATTTTTTTAGCTCTAAACATAAAAACTTACCACAGTTGCATTAAGACTGTAGAAACCTTTTCTGTTTCTGTATTTGAATTGTGCTTCCTTTTCAGGTGAGATTATATTTATATGGGTTCCATCTATGCATCCTATTACACCTGGAAACCCGGTTTTGTTGTAAAAAAATTTTTTTATTTCGTCCTTTTCATTTTCTTCTGTTGGAAAGGAAATCCATAATGGGCAAAGTACGTTATACATAGCATCAATGCACTCTTTGAATGCATTGCTTACAGAAGACTGACACATACTTATGTTGTAGTCATTACCAGCACCTTTCTGGTAACTACCCTCAGCGAGTATCCGCATGGTTGCTGCAAGCTTCAAAATATTTGGCAAACATGTTACCCTTGTCTGTTTTTTCAGTTGAGGAGAAATTTTGTCCAGAACATATTTAAAACCATGCTTATTTAGTCTATAGTAACTTACAAAACTAAAAAAAAATCATGCATTTCTATTATATTTATTTATTTTTTTACTTACTTGGAATTTGGCATGGCAAATATATTAGACTGGTCCCGTAGTTGTCTCCTATTAGCATTCATTTCAGCTGTGGTATATTCATCTTCATCTTCGGAAGATGAAAATGCAGCAACGCTTAACATTGTTTTTAAAATATGTGGGTTTTATTATTTTTTTAATTTAATTTTTTAACGCTCACGACCAAAAATTTACAAACATATATTTTAACCGCCACACAGCTGTTTTTGGCAGTTTTCACAACAAGGTAGTTCATAAATACTTAAAATCGTGCGATTTATGAAACAATCTGTTATTTTTACTCTGTTACAAAAAATGTCGTTGTCGTAAATTTTACATGGTACCAATGAAATTTAAAAACGACTACGACTACGACAATTGTCGTAATAAAAAAACGACACTCATAATAAGGCCGAATATATTTACCCGTTTAAGAGGTTTTTATGAATTTTGGCATCGACTTGTTAGTGCATATATTTGCATATTTTGGTTAAAAGAGCCTTTTTTAGGTTTATAGCGCATATTTTGCCTTTTTAATGCATATTTTGATACATATTAAATTTGTAGATGCCTACAATAGCTTTTGCAGCAAATAGAAAATTTTTTTTTTTTCGAAAATCTGTTACTTCAATTTTGACATCTACATTTAATTTTTACTCTAAAATTGTAAGACAAAGCAGGTTGTCATTAAGGATAAATGTTATCTAGACCAATCTTTTAGTCTTCCGATCGACTCAGAATCACTTTTTAAAGTGATCTAACGATGTCCATCCATCCGCCTCGCTGGTTGTCTGTCCATGTTAGCCTTGTGCGCAGAGTACAAGTTCCAATATTGTAGATAATTTGATCAAATATGGACGAAGTCTATGCAAATGGTGAGAATCGATCTATAATTTCACATCCAAATTAGACTCTTTATGTCCGCAAGCTATCTAACTACTATGGTATTTAAATTAAATTCGTGCCAAAAATATTTTACTTCAAATTAAATTATTTTCGAATCGGTTTACCTTTGCTCAAAGCTCCCATCCTTAACTAGCCTTAAATTCCTTTTAAATGTTAACAATTTAGCGACCGTGCTTTCAATCCCTTTAAAGACAAAAAAACATATGGATGGTAATATCTAGATAATATTCGGTTTTTTTTAGATTTTTTTAGAATATTGTGTCTTCAAATGAGCAATTTTTAATTTTTAGGGCATATTTTTTACATTTTTCAGGACATATTTTCCAGTTTTTATTGCATATTTAATGCGCATAAAACGTGTTTTTTAGAGCATATTTCTGATTTCCCTGCTTATTACTATTTATTATAGAAACTACAAAATAAATATACCCATTATTTAAATCTACATATATCCCTTATTGTTAAAAATAGACCAACCAAATTGTTAAAAAATTTTGAACTTATTAAAATTTTACCATTTTATTATAACTAGTGTTCGCCTAATGGTCAAAATTCGACCATAAATTTTTATGTACATATGAAGAAAACATAGCACATCTAAGTTTATATGAATTTATATGTTTCGAGCATTTATTTTTTCCGTCTTAGTGGATCGATTTGGCGAGGGAGCAACCTCCGGTTCATATTTTATCTTCTTCATGAGTTAATGTAATTTTATAAGTTCAAAATAATAAATATCAATTGAAAAACAAAAAAGTATCAAAAAGTATCCTTTATAGACTGTCATCTACACAGAACATTGCATGTTTATTTTATGTTTTTATGTCTAATATAAGCGCAAATTAATCAAAGTACCAGATGTTGAACGAAAAAGTATCTAAAAGCTTCCCTTACATGTTCTTATTCACCCAGTTTAACGTATAATTTTATCTTTATATATCGAATATTAACGAAAATTCAAAAATTTCCAGATGAAAAACAGAAAGTTCCATCATTTTTCATCTAATAGGTTCTCATTCACTCAGGACCCTGCACTTATAATATTATGTTTATTATTTAAATTTACAGCTCGGAAATGTAAAAGAAAGAAATTTAATTTCCCGTATTTCCCCTTTTTGATACTTTTTACTCCCCATAGAGGTTCGGTTGATAAACAAAGGAGAGCGTTCTTTATTGTTCCGATTTAAAAATAAGATTTATATTGTCGAAATATTCGAAAATGTTGAATAATCGACCACCCTATTTCTTTTAATTTTTGATAATTGAAAAAAACTAAATTTTATTCAACATTTTTCATTTTTCGAATTTTTTCTATGAGCTAAATTTCAGTCTGGTAGTGTATAAAGTCATTTCTGAAAAATTGAAGGAATAGAACTATTACAAAAAAAAAGCTTTATAAAATACATAACTGAGCTACCTAAATAAGAGCGAAAGCGTTTTTTGTATGTCAAAACTTCTCATTTGCATACAATTTATACGAAACAAACCATTAGAATGCGAATTAGAAACCACCCGGCTGATAAATCTTATTTGACAGATCGCTATGTCGGTTTGTTGTATTGAAATTGTTTTTAAATAAAATTTTCATGTTTAAAAAAACGCTTGCCGCTTTTGTTTAGGTTGTTCAGTAACTGAAATTTAGCTCATAGAAAAAAAAATTCGAAAAATGAAAAATGTTGAATATAATATAGTTACCTTCGGAAGGAAATAATTCCCAGTTTCTAAAACTAAATTTTTATTATGTGTTTTGCATATGTGTTAGTATTAGAGTTTCTACGCGGGAAAGAATTCCCGGGAATCCCGGGACACTTTTTCTTAAGTAATCCCGGAAAATTGTTTTCCGGGAATTTTCGGGAGTCTTAAATTAAATTTTTTGAAATTTTAATTTGTTAGCATCGTTAAAATCAAAAACGAGCAATAAAAATATATTATTTACTAAAATTACTAAAGACTATCTTCAAATCGAACTATTTTTCCTACGCGAATAAATCAACCGTCTTTTTAATTGCTGATGAAATGTCTAAAAAGCTTCTTGAAGTAAAAAATTAAAATGTACACGATACTTCATCAGCAACACCAATACCAGATGACTAACAAATTCTAAAAAAATAAATCAAAAGAAAATACAAAAGCCCGAAAATATATTTAAAAAAGAATTTGACGTCTATAAAGTCACGGGTAATAGGCCAACAAATTTAAAATCTTTGTATGATGCACTTCTTACTATAAAACCACCGTCTGTAGAAAGCGATAGCACGTTTTCGTTAGCAACAAGGATTAGAAATAGAATCTCTGATGAGCTTTTAAATGCTTTAATGATAAAAAAAATAAATTTTCTTAAAAGAAAATTAATTTTACCAAGTTGCTTTTAATAAAAACTACTAAATATTAATAAGTTTTAATAATTCGTGATCTCCCAAAAAATATATACATACGCGTATGAATGTAACAATTTATTTGGTTTTGTTGTGGTTTTTTGTGGAATTAATCAAGCTAATTTTTTTGGACTTTGTTTTTTTTTTTGTTGTAATATGTGTATATTCTTTTAAAAAAGGAAAAACTTTCGTCTTAAACTCATTTAATGAAATCATTGTTTTAGTCAAAGAATCCCGGGATTCCCGGGAATAAGATTTTTTTCATTTTGTTTCCCGGGAATAGAAAAAGTCCGGGAAATTAGAAACCCTAGTTAGTATCAAATTTAAACGCTTATAACTCTGAAATGATTGAACAGATTCTAATAAAATATATATTGTGCACTTCGGTGAGTAAATACCTTTCAAATGGTGTATATTTTGTTCAAATCGGTTGAAATACAGATGAGGAAAGTGTTCTCAACTATTTTGCCTTAGCCGATTTATATATAGATTATTATTACATAAGTATTTACAATTTTCTTTTACTCTAAACTAAATTAATTGTTTTCCAACATATTATCCATGTGACCCAACTTGACACGATGAGCTTTAAGTGTATTACTTTGAGTAAATGTGCTCCCACAAACATTACAACAATAGGGCCTCTCACCGGTATGTATACGAAAATGTATACTTAAATCTTTGGAATATTTAAAGCTACGATCACATTGGGTACATTTATAGGGTCTTATATCCGTATGAGAACGCATATGTGTGGTCATTTTGCTAGAAACTCTAAATGTTTTACCACATATTTTACAAGCAAATGGCTTCTCCCCAGTATGTATACGACGGTGACAGGTTAATTCAGAAATACGTGGATAAGCACGATCACAAAGATCACATTTAAATGGCCGTTCTCCCGTATGGCGGCGCATATGAACAATAAGATGAGTTTTACTAGAAAATGAGCTGCCGCAGATAGAACATAAAGACCGCACTTCATATCTTTTGGGTTTTTGCGGCTTTACAGGCGTTTCATCATCTGCAGATTCTTTTTTATCTTCTGTACATTTCTCATTATTTTTTTCACTGTCTTCGTTTTCTTTTATATGTTTATTTTTTATATGTATATTAAGATGTTTCTTTTTCGTGTAATTTCTAGGACATTTATCACATTGAAAGATTCTTTCTTTTGTTGAGGGTTTACGTATGAGCGGAACAGTATCGGGACCATGAAATGTACGCATGTGTGTATACATATTACAGGAACGAGAAAATTTCCGAAAACATAAAGGACAAGTACATTTTTGATCTTCTGGTATATGACTAGTACGTTGATGACGCGCCAGGGCTTTTGCATTTCCAAATATTTTATTACATTGACTACACGGTACAGCTACATCCTCGTCTTCAGGGAGTTTTTCAGGGGATGGTTCGGATTTCTTTGATTTTTTAGATTTTATTTTTTCTTGTCTTTGATTATTGGGAGTATTGTCTTTTTCTGTTTGCCAATCCATTTCATTTTCTTCAAAATTGTCATCAACATCTTTGTGATCATCACTCTCGCTCTTATCTTCATTGGGATTAAATAAGTCTTTTGGAAGTTTAAGACTTGATTTTGATTCTTCATTATCAGCATTAGTTGAACCCGAATTAAATATGTCTTCGACATTCACACTTTTTAAATTAGAGTTCAACCCATTTGCACCTTTCCCTATGGTAGCTCTATAAAAATAATTAAAAATTATGATCTAGACTTAAAAGGTGATAATTAAAAATTTTGGAAGAAATCTAGTTTACTAACGCAGTACCAAACAAAAAAATTACATAGGGTAATAGAAAATTAAAAAATAAGAAGAAAAAGTTTCGTAAATACATAGTTTTCGAGTTGTGGACCGCTGAAGTTTTCATATAAATATACAGTTTGCCAAGAAACTGTTTTGACACTGCGGATATAGTTTATTTTGTGACTAATAAGCTATATGCAAGAATTTTGTTCTTTATAGTTTAACAAATACTGATTTTGCTATCTTAAGCTTCTCTTCAAAGATTTCCTCCTTTATGGTATAACAAATATCTAAATAAAACTTCTTTGCATAGATTAATATGCTTACTTAAAACTCTTGCATTTTTTGCAAACTTATCCACGCTTCTTAATAGGTTAATATTTAAATAAATTTTGTATATCCAAAAAGATATGTATTTTAAAGCTTTCAAATGGTAACAATATTGGCCATATATGTTCAGAAAATCGCATATATGTATGTATGTTTTTATGTTTATACTTATGATAGCTTCAGGCGTCCACAACTCGAAATTCTTCTTTTTGTTTGGAGCTGTGTTGGTAAACTAGATTTAAGCCAAAAATTCTAAATATCTCCCGAGTGATTTATATGTAGTTCATGTTAAATTTTACTTACAGCCTCCCAACATCATTAAACCGTTCACCCAATACATCAACATCCAAGTGTTTACTTTGTACTAATTCTTCGGGTTCTTCCAATTTCAAATTACATTTAGCAACAGAATCTTCGTCAGCAACACCACTGGTATGTTCCATTTTAATTTCCAAACAAGACTGTATATCTACAGGAGCTTCTTGCAAACAGTCCACTAGTTTATTTGTATCCTCTTGACTTGCACCCAACATTGACAAAAGACGTCGATTTACTTCATGTATCTGCTGGATAAAGGCATGTGCCCCTTTTAATTTGCGCAAGCAAACATCGCAGATGAATTGAGGTAATTCTTTGCAAGGATCCTCCATTACCTGCCAACGCAACAAGATTTATGGTAAATACATACATATGTATGTTCCTATTTGCTCTCACATTTCAAATAAAAAACTTACATTTATATTGGAAATTTCTGTTAAAAGTTCTGCATATGATTTCTGTTGTGGTTCTCCAGCACATTTTGTTAAATTAGTAAGGAGCTTTAAACCTTTGGTGGCATTGTAACATGTTCGACATTGTTGGTTTTCTAAGTTTTCTCTGCAATTCATATCCTTTTGTTTCAATTTGCAAAGTCAATAAATTTAATGTTCCAAAAATTTGTTTACCTTTTTTAGTGATTTTAATAGTGTTTTAATTTTTAGGGTTGCAAGAGTAATGGTTATTCGAGTACTCAGTAATTGAAGAGTTAGCAAGTTCAATAATCAAAATTTTTGGCTTAAGTCTAGTTTACCAACGCAGCTCCAAATAAAAAGAAAAGTACATAGGGTGATAGAAAATTGAAAAATAAGAAGAAAAAATAAATGACAAAATTCTCGGAAACGCATAGTTTCAGAGTTATGGACCTTTGAAGTTTTCATATAAATTCGCGATTTCCCACTAAATTTTTGAACGTATGTAGCCAATATTGGTATCATTTAAAAGCTTTTGAATAAATTTTTCTAGATATAAACATTTTATTTAAATATTATTAATCCATTAAGGATTAAGGAGCCGGCTATGCGGAGAAGCTTTATTTTGCGAAGCCGGTGTTTGTTATACCATAGAGGAGAAAATACTTGCGCCCGGCCGAAGGCCGCCTATGCAGAGAAGCTTTATTTAGCGAAGCCGGTGTTTGTTATACCATAGAGGAGAAAATCCTTGCGCCCGGCCGAAGGCCGGCTATGCAGAGCAGCTTTAAGTTAGCGAAGCCGGTATATGTCATACCATAGAGGAGGAAATCATTGCGCCCGGCCGAAGGCCGGCTATGCAGAGAAGCTTTAGTTAGCGAAGCCGGTGTTTGTTATACCATGGAGGAAATATGCAGAGAAGCTTTATTTAGAGAAGCTGGGGTTTATTTGATTACATTTTTATTACCTAGTGCACTTCCGTAGCATTTTGATATAAATTTTGTAAAAACAGTATTAGGAGCTAAAGATTTAAAAAGTTTTAAACAAATTTTACATTTACAGAAAGATATGTTCAAATGCTTTCAAATAATACCAATATTGGCCATATACGTTCAGAAATGTAGAGGGAAATCGCAAGTTTATATGAAAACTTCCGAGGTCCATAACTCGGAAACTATGAGTTTCCGAGAATTTTGCCATTTTATTTTTTCTTCTTATTTTTCTATCACCCTATGTACTTTTTTTTATTTAGAGCTGCGTTGGTAAACTAGACTTGTTCCAAATTTTTATAGACATAAACCAAGGTATAACATAAACCATTCACATATTTGACAATTATTTCGGTAGTTTTAAATTGTTTTTTTTTTTTCATATCAAAATAAAATAATGTATGTATATTTTAAATAATATTGATATCAAAGTTGAGGGGAAACTCTATAGAATTTTATAAAAATATTAACTTAATGTTCCCTGAACTAAAATATTAACAAAATATCCTTTACCACCCGTTTCTACATGCAAGTACAAGTTCGAAAAACTCACTACACTCACACTTTTTCACTACCATTTACACAGTTTTGTTCTTTTGGCCAATCGGCTATTTCCTCGATTTTTCGTAGATAAAACGTATACACTTCTTAGAAGTAATTACTTGCATGTGGAAACGTAGGGTTAAACAAGTAATACCATGTTCACACGGACACCAATATTCGTGTTTCGCTCTCTTATTCCTGTTTCGCGCCCCAAACATGATTGAAACGACTTGTTTCCCCATACAAAATTTTGAGAGCGAAACAGGTCGTTTCATTTTGAAACAGGCTGCGAAACAGATAAAATCTACTATCATCTCCAATTTTGATAACAGTAATCGTTAGTTTATCTGAAGTAGCTCTCAAAAAAAATCAAAACAAAGAAAAAAACAAAATAAAAATTGATGTTTAATAAAATAAAGTGATAATAATAACATAATAATATTAATAAAACTATTAAATAATATATTTTTAAGTTTTATTTACTTTTTTATCTATTTTAAAAATAATCACACTAACAACACAAAAAAAATGTCAAAATGAAACAAGAACGAATCGTATGAACAGCATGTTTGGCAATCTAGTTTCAGAGAGCGAAACCAGTGGTTTATATCGTCGTATGAACATAGCATAAGAGTGCTATATTCCATTGTGCGAGTAGAATACAGAGCAACTAGACAAAAACTAATAATTTTTACATATACTTACACATAGATATGTACTGACAATAATAAAAGCTTCAGCCCCTATTATGAGTTACATTCGATAAACGATTTTCGCTGGCTATCGAACATCGACTATCGAATCTTAATTTGGTATTATGAGCTGGCAGCACTGTCGAAAGTTTCGTTGTGCATCGAATTTTTCAACGAAAACAAATTTGCTTTCGACTGTGCAAATAAATGTAAAAAACTTGTTGAAAATTTAACTACATCTTTGTAAATTTTTTAGTGTTCGTATACCAAATGCAATATTCTTAATCTGTTTTGTTCATTTTATGCAAGTCCAACGTCGTTAACAGCAATTGGAAGCGCTCATATTATGGAACAAAATTCTTTTTTCACCAAATGATTTGCAACAAAGTTCAGCATGTAAAAAAATGGGATGAAACCCCACTGAAGCTAAATTATTTGAAAACAACAATAATTCGCCGTAATCACGTTTAACTTTAATTTTATTTTTTAAATTTGTTTACAAAAATTTTTTATTTTAAGTGACAGCTGATCGAAAATGTACTACTGTGAATTAAAAAAATCACAATAGTAAATTTTTATCGAATGCGCGCCATAATACCAAATGAAAATTCGTTCGATCAGCTAATTCGACTGCTGTCGAAAATCGAATTTAGTTCATAATAGGCACCTTCATTACAAACTAAATTTTAAAAGCGAAGACTGTTAAATATTTTTTTAAAATCGTTTTTAGAACATAAAAACTAAAAAAAAAAAAAAAAATCTGTTTGAAAAACCAAGATTCGAACCATAGGATTCACAGTTTCTTACCTTACTACCCGTCTCCACCATCCATCAACTTGGTAAGAACAGCATGTCGCACATGAATTCTACTCGTGTAGACTGTTCATGTTCATGTTTCGTCCATGTGCTGCCATCGTTGCCTAACCCCACGTCTCCATGCGCTTTCGATTAGAACATGACATAACCATAACGCCGGCAGAACAACGGAATTAATTTGTTCATGTTCTTGTATGTGGCGAATACGTGTTGATGTTCATGTTCTGATTGACCACAATTTTTGTTGTTGTGCGTTTGGTTGTATGCAGAAAATACATTGTATGGCAAACATCATGGCGCACATGGATGCTAAGACGAATGCTTACTACCCGTCTCCACCATCCATCAACTTGGTAAGAACATCATGTCGCACATGAATTCTACTCGTGTAGACTGTCCATGTTCATGTTTCGTCCATGTGCTGCCATCGTTGCCTAAACATTCGTCTTAGCATCCATGTGCGCCATGATGTTGGCCATACAATGTATTTTCTGTATACAACCAAACGCACAACAACAAAAATTGTGGTCAATCAGAACATGAACATCAACACGTATTCCCCACATACAAGAACATGAACAAATTAATACCGCTACTCTGCCGGCGTTATGGTCAGTCATGTTCTAATCGAAAGCGCGTGGAGACGTGGGGTTAGGCAACGATGGCAGCACATGGACGAAACATGAACATGAACAGTCTACACGAGTAGAATTCATGTGCGACATGCTGTTCTTGCCAAGTTGATGGATGGTGGAGACGGGTAGTAAGCATTCGTCTTAGCATCCATGTGCGCCATGATGTTGGCCATACAATGTATTTTCTGCATACAACCAAACGCACAACAACAAAAATTGTGGTCAATCAGAACATGAACATCAACACGTATTCGCCACATACAAGAACATGAACAAATTAATACCGTTGTTCTGCCGGCGTTATGGTCATGTCATGTTCTGATCGAAAGCGCATGGAGACGTGGGGTAATGGCACTAACAATGCAATGGAAAACACCCTGTGTTGTTTCTGTTGTTTTTGGATTGTTGTAGTTCCGACACCACCTGTAGTTAAATTCGCCTTGGATAGGAGTATCTTGGAAAGCAGTTGATTTTTATCTCTATATATTTCTTATGAAAATGTTCCGGAAATCGAAAACGCAAAAAGTAAGACTTTGAAAGTTATTTTTAATACACTTTTAATCTAAATTTTATAATAGAATCTGTGAATTATTTCTTTTCATCAATTATGTATTTTATTATACTAAACATTTTTTATTTTTCAAATTTATTCTATGAGCTAAATTTCAGTTATGTATTTTTATTAAGCTTTTTTGTAATAGTCCTATCCTTCAACTTTTAGAAACGACTTTATACACTACTAGACCATTATCTTGTATCTTCTTGTTACATACAGTAAATCAAAGCTGCTGTTATCTTAAATGTATTTATCTGCCTTAATCGCAGGTGTACAATTGTGGCTACCTGTATAAAAGTGCAGCTAAAGTAAATTGTTTAAAAGAAGAATAAAAAACTTTTTATTAATAAATTCATATTTTTTTAAATTTAATATTTATATGAAAAAGTGACCACCATATTTTTTCATGTGTGCAGCTTACTTTGATGTTTTGTACGAAAATATTTTAAAGCTGTCAAAAATATGATAAATATGCAGGTATACAAAAGGCACTTTAACAAGAATTTTGAAGAATAAATCCAGAATATGTATATGTATTTTGGGCAGTTAAGTCAAATTGCATCTAGCTTTGATTATTTGTATGAAAATAATTTAAAAATGCCAAAAATGTTGGGCATTTATCTCAAATGTGCAGTTTTAGAAAGTGCACTTATAAAGGAAATTTGTATGGAATTTTAAAGAATAATGACAAAAATTATTCATTTTGTGCAGTTAAGACAAAAGTGCACTTAAAAAAGGCAATTTTGTCAAAACTACTGTATCAATTTGATACATATTTAGAAGACATATAAGTGACGGTTCACACACGTCAAGTTTGACTCGTCAAGTCTTGAATTTTTAGGAGAGAGGGGAAAAGAAATGCCATTCTCTTTTCCCTTCTCTTCTTAAAGACTACACAAGGACTACATAAAAAAAATGACAGCCAGCATAGGATTCTCTAGTGCAAATAACTTGTGTAAATGCACCTTGAAAGTATTCCATTGTAAATTTGCTAAAAATACATACTCTACTATTTATTCGAATACTGCTTTTTTATTAACATCTCTAATTTACAACAACAAAAATAAACAAACGTTAATGTCCTATTACAAAAACAATTTAGTATACATGTAAACAAAAGTTTTTAGCAAAATTCAAAATTTTGTTTATCCATTAAAATTAAGGATTAATGGAATTTATAGAAATGTTGGAGAGTGAACAATGTAGAACTTGTTATAATTCTACAAAAGGTTTAAGACAACTAAAAAATTTAGCTAAATGCGCTGGCAGTCAAGAACAAAAATCCTATGCAGAACTTTTAAAAGACGTCGCTAATATAAATGTAAGTTATTTCGTGAAGCCTACGCTGTTTGAAGCAAACATTTTTTTTTTTTTTTTTGAATTTCTGCAATTTTTCTAATAGATAATTGAAGAATTATATTGCGACCAATTGCCACAGTTAATATGCGAAAGCTGTGCCCGGCGCCTGAAAGCGGCCCATGCTTTTATTCTAAAATCTCAAGAAGTTAATGTACGTTTAATGGCTATTGCAAAAAAAGTGGAAGCAAGTAGACAACTTAATTGTTTACAAGAACCTCCAGTTGATATACAGCCTATAAACAGTATAAAATCGGAAAAGGAAGAGGATGAAATGGATTGTTTGGGACAATTTGAACCACAATGTTTTGTAGAATTAAAAGTTGAAGAACCGGAAAATAAAAACACAGCCGATACTGCGACAGAGGATGTTTTAAGTATAAAGAATAATGGAAAGGCTTCAACAGAAGTGTAAGATGTTTACCATTATATACAAAATGTAACACTTTATAATTTGTTTTATATATATTTTAATATACATACATAATTTTACACGAATATCACAGTTTCAACTCAAAAGAATCCTGTGTGCAAACTAATAGAGCAAAACACAACAATACACACAAAAAAGATACTAGAGAAAATATGGATTTTTCCAATGATGAAGGTGATGACGATAATCAATCTATTTCTGATACCGATTGGAAGGATGATATAGATGATATTACCAAAAAAAAAACTAAAGCTAAAAAGAAAAACGTAATAAAATCTAAAAAATCCTTATACAATGCTGACGATGATATTGCTGTACCCTGCTGCGAATGTAATAAAATATTTAACAATTCCAAAGCATTAGCCCGTCACAAACGTAATACTCATATACCAGAAGAGCAAAAATGTACGTGTCCCTTGTGTGGTCGTAGATTTTCCAGATCCTGTAATATGTATAAGCACATGCGTACATTCCATGGTCCTGATACAGTTCCTTTAATACGTAAACCCTCCACAAAAGAACGTATATTTCAATGTGATAAATGTGAAAGAAACTACACTAAAAAAAATCATTTAAATGTGCACATAAAGGAAAAACATAATAACCAAGACACAGAAAAGGAAACTCAGCAAACGGAAACTTCGGAAAATAAGACGGATATCGAAGAAAATGTGAAAAAGGACAAACCCAAGAAAAGATATGAAGTGCGTTCTTTGTGTTCTATTTGCGGCAGCTCATTTGCCAGCCGAACTCATTTAGTTGTACACATGAGACGTCACACAGGTGAACGGCCATTTAAATGTGATTTATGTGATAGAGCATACCCTCGACTTTCTGAACTTGTCTGCCATCGGCGCATACACACTGGTGAAAAACCCTTCAAATGTAAAATTTGTGATAAAGCTTTTCGAGTCTGGAGTAAGATGAGCAATCACATGCGTTCACATACCGACATTCGGCCCTATAAATGCAAACAATGTGAACGTAGTTTTAAATACTCCAAAGATTTGAATATACATTTTCGAATACATACGGGCGAAAGGCCATACAAATGTAATGTTTGTGGCAGCACGTTTACCCAAAGTAATACATTAAAAGCTCACCGCTCAAAGTTGGGTCATTTGGACGATGAAGGTATTATTGTAAAGAATAATATAGCTTAGCGAAAAAACAACTTAAAGTTACATTGCAATATAAAACAGTAGATCTGAACTTAGTTATACTACAAAATGTAAAAGTATTTATTTAATATTAATTATTTTATTATAAGTATAGTTATGATCCATTTAAAAAACTTTAATTAAACAATGTAAAATTAATATTCGTTTTTTCGATTTTGAGATGTTGACGTCATTTTGCCTAATTTTAAACGCTCTTTATTATTTAAAAAAATATTTGTGACACCAATTATGTCATTTTAAGTGACTTTTACGTATGACACAAATATGTGACATACAGTTTATATTAAGAAAAAACTCATGTCTCATATGTGTGACATATATTTTTTTGTTCCTGAGTTTCTGTAGAAAACGCAAAAATTTGTTGAGTGTTGAACGTGATATTGAAAATGTCGCGAAGACACACAATAAAGCAAAAAGTGGATTTGGCAGACTGGAAAGTATATGGCGCGGTCAACAAATCACGAGAACAATAAAAATCTGTATTTTCAACGAATTCAGGTTATAAAAACCTGAATTTTTGGACTGTCATATGACCTATGGTTATGCCTTATATATCAAGAGATCGGAAAATTTCGGAAAATCGGTTCAAATACGACAAAGTTTTGTCCAAAATAAATTTTTTTTTTTAAATACGCTTTATTTTCAAACAACGTTTCTTCATGGTTCAGTTGTTTGGGGGTTTGTTAACCCCACGTCTCCATGCGCTTTCGATTAGAACATGACATGACCATAACGCCGGCAGAACAACGGTATTAATTTGTTCATGTTCTTGTATGTGTGGAATACGTGTTGATGTTCATGTTCTGATTGACCACAATTTTTGTTGTTGTGCGTTTGGTTGTATGCAGAAAATACATTGTATGGCAAACATCATGGCGCACATGGATGCTAAGACGAATGCTTAGGCAACGATGGCAGCACATGGACGAAACATGAACATGAACAGTCTACACGAGTAGAATTCATGTGCGACATGCTGTTCTTGCCAAGTTGATGGATGGTGAAGACGGGTAGTTAGCTCGAAATGTCAACCATTATTAGCAAAACACTTACACATCAAAACAAAAAAGCTCGAACTGTCAAAATCAGATGCCGTTTCGACACCACCTGTAGTTAATTCGCCTTGCTCCTATCTTGTTGTATTCTATTATACATCGTCCGATTATTTTTTTTTTTTCTAGGAAAGTGGCAATAAATTATATTTATATTGTGGCATCACTGACAAAATGCCATTTGTTTTGAAATCAGGGTTTTCCTTTTTTCAAGGCTGGCTACCGATACCGAAATTAGTTCTTTGCAAGGCGAATTTATTACAGGTGGTCTTAAAAACACTGCTGATATTAGCTAAAATCACTGTTGGATGTCAAATTTTTATTTATTATCTTTGTTTCTGTTTTGTTTTATTTCTGTTTTTGACATTGTACAATGATTTTACAAAAACAAATTGTTTGTGGTTTTTGTATGAGTTGTACTTTTTTACCTGGGATGAATTCGCCTTGGTTCTTTGCATAAAATACCGGTATACGTATTTCGGTTCCCTTAGGGTTAGGTTAGGTCGAAAGGAGGATGAAGCATCGAAATGCCTCCTCATATCTTTACGATATACACCTAGGCCTCTGCTGGGCCTGTTGTGCGCTCCTAAGAACATGGAGATCCAATTGTCAATGTCCGGTATTCAGAAACCTGGTTTCCCGGACGTAACTCCTCAAAGTTCTCCAGTCGACGTTCCTCAGGGATTCCAGGTCCGATAAGACATCGCTCCCGAGGTGCCTGGATCTTAATTCGGCAAAAGCCTGACAGTGGCAGAGAAAGTGCTCCAGCGTTTCGCTCTCCTCGCCACACGCTCTACACTCGTCGGAATCTGCCCGTCCAATCCGATACAGTTGTGCCCGTAGTCCTGCATGACCAGTCAGGATACGTACCATCATACTGACCTCGGACTTGCTCCTCCTTCCGTCTGGGCTACCCCATAAAATTCTAGTGGTCCTGGCCACCGTCCCGTTGTTCCAACAGGCCGTGTGGGTTTCCCTAGCCCACGCCTTTAACTCCGCTTTCGTTGCCTCAAACGGTTTTGCGTTCGCCAAGTTAACTGCCTCGAGTTCCCTTCCCCCAATTGCCAGTTTATTGGCCCTTTCGTTCCCAGCTATCCCCGAGTGGCCCGGCACCCATATGATATGGATTCTTCCCCCGTAGGAAAACTCGGTTATGGCCCTTCCACAGTCCAGTAAGGTTTTGGACTTAACCCTACTATATGATATCGCCCTAATTGCCCTTTGGCTATCCGTGAAAATGCAAGCGTCCACTCGCCCCATATTCGATCCAATCCATTCCACACACTCCGTAATAGCACGGACTTCCGCGTGGAAGCTTGTGTTGTGATCAGGAAGACGGTAGGATATTTTGGTCTCCGGGTTCTCAATAAAGACCCCTATACCCGTTTTATTCCTCAACTTAGATCCGTCCGTGTAGCAACAGATCCCCACGGGCATCTGCTCTGGAGTTCCGCTCGACCATTCTCCCCTTTCAGGGATCATAATACCGAAGTTTCCGACAGTTTCCGTCTCCGGTATGCGGTCGGGGATGTCTGATGAGTGTGTGTATCCGGACAACGTTCCCAGTATACACTGATGACCTGCTCTGAAGTCACCTATATATATATAGTTCGCCAAGAGATAGGAGGCGTTCGGCTGCGAGTGCCGCCTCGTACCTCACCTGCGTTTCGATTGGTGGTATATCCAGCAGTGTCTCCAGAGCCCTGGTTGACGTGGTGCACATTGCCCCACTTATACCCAAGCAACACGTACGCTGGACCCCCTGAAGTGGTCTTATGTTGCACCTTTTGTCCAAAGAAGTCCACCAGATTACAGAGGCGTAAGTTAAGATTGGTCTTATTACGCTCTTGTAAGCCAGTGTATCATATTCGGTCGCAGGCCCCATTTCGGGCCAATGGTCCTCCTACATAGCGCCCAACACCGGCTCGCCCTGTTGGTTCTATAATCTATGTGGTGTTTCCATTTCAGTTTCCGATCAAGGGTAACGCCCAAGTACTTAACCCTGTCGGCCACTGGTATTGTCCTGCCCGAGAAACGTGGTTCTCCATAGGCTGGAATTTTCGTTCACCCCGTGTACAGGCATATCTCCGTCTTCTCCGGGTTTACATTTAGGCCCTTAGGCCGGTCCCAGTCAAAGGCCGTGTTTAGGCCCGTACCGGCCCTTCTGCACAAATAGTTTGGATCCCTTCCCCTTAGAAGTATTACAACATCGTCTGCGTAGCATACTGGTTTGAACCCCGCTTCGGTTAAGATCCTTAGGAGACTGTTTATTGTGGTTACCCATAGCAGTGGAGATAAGATCGCCCCTTGCGGCGTTCCGCGAAGTATCCTTCTCCTAATAGTAGCACCGTACATTTCGCAACTTATCCATCTATTCCTTAGCATGTGGGTGATCCAGTCGCTGAGCGCCCAGTCAACCCGAAACTGGCTCAAGGATCGGATAAGAGTATCGGTTAATACGTTATTAAAGGCTTCCTCGATGTCAATGCACACCGCCAATGTGTACAGTTTTTCATCGAAGGATTTCCGTATATAGTGTACCACCTCATTTAATGCGGTCTCCACTGATCTGCCCTTTACATAAGCATGCTGCTTATATTTCAGGTCACTGTCCGGTATTCCACTTTTAATCATGGCATCGACTATCCGCTCCATGGTTTTGAGTAGAAAGGACGTTAGGCTAATTGGGCGATAAGCCTTTGGTGTCGCTTAGGTCGGCTTCCCAGGTTTGGGTATAAATACTACCCTAGCAACCTGCCATCTAACCGGAGTGTATGCGAATTTTAAGCACGCAGTGAATATCCCTGACAGATGAGTTGACACTAGGTCCACCTCCCTCTGTAAGAGTGCCGGAAATATACCATCCAGCCCTGCGGCCTTATATGGTGCGAAACTTCTGATCGCCTTCTTGATCATCTCAGTCGTCATGACCATCCCTCCATTTTGGTCTCCCTGCCACCATAACGAATCTTCCGTGGCGCCCGTTTCGGTCGGCGGAAAATGGGAGTCCATTAGAAGTTTCATGATCTCCTCTATATACTCCAGTCTTCTCCCAGTCTCATCGACCATTGATCCTGGTTGGAGATGGGTTTTAGATAAGAATTTCTTAATCATGGCCCTTCAAGAGTCTGTCTTCTTGCGAGTTGGACATGGCCCCCTCGCTTTTAGGATCTGAGTCCTCCGGGTTAGCAGATACTGCTGGTGTTTTCGGCACCGTTTCCTGTTTTTCATTGTCAGGTCTGGCCATGGCAGCCCCTCCAATGGGTGTCTTCCCGTTCTTGAAAAAGACAGCTTTTGAGGCGAAATAAGCCATACCTTTATTCTTGGCAAGGCTAGCCATGGGGCCTTGGTCAATGCCTATCACAAGAAAAGTACCATCAGAGTCCTCCTTCCTGTGAAAGACCTCCCATTTCTCCACGGCTAGTTTAGCGTTTTGGCTGCCTAGAATTTCCAGTATGCGCTCATTCGCCAGTTTGCTGCCCCATCCTTTGATGTAGACGGTGGACTTCAAGAGCAACGGAAGTTCCTTCCTCTTCACTAGTCCTAGTTTTGCGCCGTCCCAGGGAGGAGGAATGCTCTCCACTAAGTCCTTCAGGGTGCAAGCACATTGGTGTGATGCCAGCCTCATGATCATCACACCCCTGACGAACTCGCTGCTAACGCTCTCTATGGGCTGTTGTCCCTTAGACGCGATTGCATGGTCCACTATCTTATTATTGACCAAGTCCTCTACTTTGCTGGATTACCAGCGTCATATACTGCATAGCATAGATCGTTCTGGTATTTTTTCCTGGCAATTTTGGCATAAGATGGCGGCTCTTTTCCTGTTTCAGCGTCTAGCCTCCTCTTCCGCGTCGGGGGAGGCTCCTTTACAGGTGCCTTTTCCTTCGGGGTTGATTTAGTTGACGTGCTCGCCTTCTCAATAGCTGACTCTGCATTGCCTCCCTTACTCGTCGAATTCTGACAAGAGCCTTCTTTGAGTTAGGTATGGCTAGGCTCAACCAGTCTTTTTCTTCTTGGGCTTATTCTCAGTATTCAGCTCCTCAGATCTGATTCTCTTCGTCTCAGAGGCTGAAGGAGGATCCGATACCGTCGCAGTGTCCCGGGATTGGCCCAATATGTTCTTCTGGTGCATCTTCTTCAGCTTCCTTCGTTGTGCCCCAGATAGCCGTTTTTTGGTTGTTGATAGCTTGGCTATGCTATCGCTCACTTCTTCCACCATACGGTCTACCTCATCCTTGTTGGGGTTTGGTAAAATGGTGTTATTGTTTTCATTTGAGGATTCGGAGTCGGACCCCTCACCCTTGTTTAAGGGCTGAGGTTGCTTTGAGCCCCCTCTGAGTGCGCCCTTCTCTTTCACCTCTACATTTTTGCCACAGGCATTATGTACGCTTGTCACATTTCTCACTACTGAGGCCAAGGTACCCACCTCCGTAGTTTTGTGCTCACGATCGCGGGATGACGACGGCACATGACTCGCGAGCAGATCAACGTTTGCCGCCGGCACTGGGTTATTTAAGCTCTGCACCGTAACTTTCATTTCATTATTATTTTTGGTTTCCATGTTTTTCTTTTTTGTCAATTTTTTTGGTCCGCGGGGAGTACTAGACTCCCTAAGGCAATAGGCATACTGCCCCCTCTCCCCCATAGGTGTAACTATGGTTGAGAGAGGACAAAATGCCCATCACCCCCCCCCCCCCCCCCCCTTAAAATAAATTTTATTGCGGAATTTCGGGTTTTTTTAGTTTTTCAATAAACTAAAGCGTTTTGAAGTTACGCGAACATATGTTGTGCATATATGGCTGCTGGCGATTACAACGCTAAACACACCTACTGGGGGTCACGTCTTATAACACCAAAAGGTCGAGTTTTATATAATACAATTTCCAAAATGGGTCTTAATGTGATAGCGAGCGGACAGCCCACCTACTGGCCTGCTGATCAGCAGAAAATCCCAGATGTCATCGATTTTGGCGTGGTTAAAAGCATCCCGATAGAAACGATTTGTGTAGAAGCTTCCCTTGAACTATCTTCTGATCACACGCCAACTATAGTTACTATAATGAACCCTAATAAAACTGCTTATTCATCAGCAGCTGCCCCGCGGGTAAATTGGCAAAAATACAAGAGATATATAAGTACCCACTGTACAGAAAATATATTGCTACGTACGTCAGAAGATATAGACCTCTCTATTGCCAATATTAACAGAAGTTTCAAACAAGCTGTTGAACATTCATCCATGCCCCCTAAACAAACCAGATATAACCAAATATATTTTGCAGATGTCGAGCGACTCTTAGTTGAAAAAAGAAGAGTTCGAAGAGAATGGCAACTCCACAGATCGCCCCAGCATAAAAGTCTATTGAAAGAATGCACAAAAAAACTAAGAAAATTACTGCAGTCCCAGAAAACAGCATCTCTGGAAAAATATCTTAATGAACTTGACGCGACTCCACAATCTGACTACTCATTATGGCGTGCAACTAAAAATCTAAAAAGACCGATTATATCCAGACCCCCGTTGCGAAACTCAAATGGAAGCTGGGCAAGAAATAATGTTGAAAAAGGAAACCTGTTTGTTGAACACCTAAAAAATGTATTCACCCCTAATTTACCAAACGACACAATAGTCGAGTTGCCACCTGTCGTTAGCGGAACAGCTATACCCCTAAGATTTAAGATAAGAGAAATTGAAAAAGCTATTGCCGATTTAAACCCCAAGAAAGCACCTGGTTACGACAAAATAAGTAACAAAATGATTATCGAGCTCCCCCGCATAGCAATAAAATTAATCCTTTTCATTTTTAATGCAATTTTACGAACAGAATACTACCCTTCAGAATGGAAGGTCTCACTAGTTACCATGATACCTAAGCCAGGGAAAGATCACACAAGAGCTGAGTCATATAGGCCGATTAGCTTATTATCTAACATTTCAAAGCTGTTTGAGAAACTGTTAGTTTCTAAATTAATTCCGATATTGGATGAAAATGAAAGTATACCAAATCATCAATTTGGATTTAGAAAGAAACATAGCACAATCGAACAAACACACAGACTAGTAAACGCCATTAGAAAAACTTTTGAAGAAAAAAAATATTGTTCTGCACTCTTCATTGATGTTTCTCAAGCTTTCGACAAAGTCTGGCATGAAGGCTTAATACATAAACTAAAGCTTAATTTACCCGTAAACACACATAAACTGTTAGAAAGTTACTTAGTCGGTCGAAAGTTTGTTATAAAAGAAGGAGATTTTTTAAGTTCAACCCAACCGATCAATGCTGGAGTTCCACAGGGAAGTAATTTAGGGCCAATATTGTATTTAATATATACTTCAGACATGCCAACCAACAACTACACCCACACATCAACTTTTGCTGATGACACAGCATTTCTAAGCATCCACGAAAATCGCTACGAAGCATCTAGATACCTACAGAACCATATATATCAATTGGAAAAATGGTTAAAACAATGGAAAATAAAGGTAAACGTACAAAAATGCATACATATAACATTTACTTTGCGTAGAGAATCATGTCCCCCTATTAAAATCAATAACCAAATAATACCACAACATTCGAATGTAAAATATCTCGGGTTACACTTAGATCGACGTTTAACGTGGAAATGCCATATAGAGGCAAAGTTAACTCAAATGAAACTAAAAGCAGTTCAAATAAATTGGCTCATTGGAAGAAATTCGACCCTTAGTCTAGATTGTAAACTCCTTATTTACAACTCTATCTAAAAGCCAATATGGTGCTATGGTATTCAGTTATGGGGCACTGCCTCGGCTTCCAACATAGAGAAAATACAAAGGCGTCAAAACAAAATTCTTCGAATCATTACGTCCGCTCCCTGGTATGTAAAAAACTCGAACATTCACAAAGACCTCGATGTACCATCAGTAAAATCGATGATTACTAAATATTCAATTAAATACTTAAAAAGGCTCGAATCGCACCCAAACCCATTAGCTCGAAATATTTTAAATGATGGTGGCCACACTCGCTTAAGAAGAAGAGACACTGCAGCACTTATCCGATCAGAAGAGCGCTTAACACCAATGTGAACCGTTTTTTAGGGGTACTGTCGTCTGGCATTGGTAGGACGCAAACCTAAAAATTACTAGATTAAGATTTGATTAATTATTGTTAGTTCATATATTTTATGAAGATTCAATAAATAAATATGAATAAAAAAAAAAAAAAAAAAATATGTTGTGCAACCTCCTTAATTGTCGAAATAACGGTATATCTCGAAAACCAAAGCCAACATAAAGAAAAAAGTTTTAACTTTCTTAAAGTAAATTTTATTGCGGAATTTCGGTTTTTTTTAGTTTTTCAATAAACTAAAGCTTTTTTGAGTTACACGAACATATGTTGCGCAACCTCCTTAATTTTCGAAATAACGGTATATCTCGAAAACCAAAGCCAACCTAAAGAAAAAAGTTTTAACTTTCTTAAAGTAAATTTTATTGCGGAATTTCGATTTTTTTTTAGTTTTTCAATAAGCTAAAGTGTTTTTGAGTTGCGCGAACATATGTTAATCTATCTATACAATCACCCTTATTGTGTTTGGCGTATTTAAGATACGCCTACGCCAGTTTAGTAATAGATTAAAGAATAAAAGTTCACGTTCTCTTTAATCTATTACCAAACAGTCGTAGACGTATTTTAAATACGCCAAACACAATAAGGGTGAATATATAATTTCTTAGTATGTCAGGATGTTTGCATGTATGTCCTATTCTTTCCGCAACTGTCTGAAGCTATCTGATGACATAGGAAGCTGAAATTTGGCACACTTGAAGTACTTTCTCTGCGGAAGATCGTAACGAAGCCATATTTTTGATTTTCGGCTTTTCAACTAGTATAACTATAAAGATCTGATAGAAAATATGTTTTTTTATAATATGGGGAACTTTGGGCCCCACCCGGCACGGCTAGGCACCGTCGGATTGACCTAAAAAATTAGATCATGATTTCTTACACCAAACCTCATATTTTAAGCAGCGCAAACAATTAAATTAAAAAAAAAAATTGCGACCAGTCTAATGAACACGACATGTTTTTTACATCTGACTTGTCAACTTTTCATGTCACATGTTGCTGTGCATTTGTGTTACAATTGCTGTTTAACAAAGTTTTTTTTTAATTATTGTTATTGTGTTTGGCGTATTCAAAATACGCCTACGACTGTTTGGTAATAGATTAAAGAAAACAAATTCACGTTCTCTTTAATCTATAACCAAATTAAATACGTCAAACACAATAAAGGTGAATATTCGATCAAAAACGTACATGTAATTTGCCCCTCGTGGTCATAGTTTGAAAAAAATACATAGCTAATGTGTCCAAATAAATAAAAACCTTTTTATTTTTTAAATTTTATTGAAATCTATTAAATAGTTTCGGAGAGGCAGAAATTGCCCCCTATAACCCTTTTAGTCATATTTTTTAAAAAATACATAGCTTATGTGTCTATGTAAATATGGATCTATCTGTTTTAAATTTCATTAAGATCTGTTGGATAGTTTTGGAGAGGAATAAATTGCTCCCTATCTCCCCTCGTTATAGTATTTTTTAAATAAGTACATAGCTCAAGTGTCTATATAAATATGAATCTATCTATGTTTTAAATTTCATTAAAATCTGTCAGATAGCTTCGGAGAGCAGAAATTGCTCCTTCCCACCCCTCGTGGTCCCATTTTTTTATAAAAATGTATAGCTTATGTGTAGTTTTACATAGGTACTGCTGATGTTACGGACAAATTTATTTTAAATATCATAAATAATATGTACATAGTCCCATACCTGCCTAGTGACAGAGCACATTTTTCGTAAATTTTTTTTTTTTTCATTTTTACACAGAAGTGCCAAAAATACTGAAGGTATTTTTTTAAACATGGATATTTTATTTGTATGGCAGATAACCAAAACACATTCATGGGTATTGAATTACATCTGCATAATATTCATGTATTTTTGTTTACTGAATGTGGTTGCGTGAAGATATTGCCGAACATAAGTATAAGTTACTACGTTTATACGCAGCACTTATTCGCAAATAAATATATTGCAAGTAGAGAATATTGCCGCATAAACAGTGAATTAAATTTTTATTTGCAAATAGCTAACTCATGAAAACAATTCCTTATTAACGACACTATTTGCAAATAAGATTTTAAGCATTGCCACACTTTTAACCGTTTTACGTTTTTATTTCGATGTGGCACATTCATATGACAACAAACGTAAAATTAAATCAATAATGTGCAAATAAATGTAAAAATACACAATAATTTTTGATCTTTTTCATTTAAAAAATAAAAAGTTTATATACATACAGTGCTACTAAATCAATAAATTTTCCATCTGGCATCACTTAAAAATAAGAATTTTCATTAAGAAATAGACATATAAACAGTGAGTTAGTTAATCGCAAATAATTTTTATTCGCGAATAGGCTACGTATAAACGTAGTAAGTAATAACCATACTTTTTGCGTTATAAATATGTGTATACACAATAACAAAATGCGTGGGTAAATACCTCTGAATATTATTCTTATGGGTACTTGTTGTCATTCTCTGATCAAAATTGCTTAGTCCCAATTTACAACGTTGAAATTGAAAGGCAGACATTTTTCTTATTCTCTTTTGAACTTGCCTAAACCTTTCACAATTGCGAAATTAATAGACAGAAATTATTGTTTTACTTTTTTCTTTCTTCTTCGTTGTTGACGAAGATGAACATTCAACAGGCATTGATACTTAAATTACATTGGTGTGAGAAAAATGATATGAAGCAACAACATGAAAATGCCGAAAAGTGTAAAAGATAAACAAAAAATGTCCAGTACAAGGTATATTTATAGCAGGTAGCCGCGAGATTACAACAATTGTACAATAAAACAAACAACAGGGCTTTTTATTGTTGTTTTGCGATACGAACTGTCAAACAGCAAAGGGGTTGAAAAGAGACGAAAAACTTGTTTACTTGTTTACTATACAACATTTGACAGTTTGTATCGCAAAACAAGCAAATAAAAAATAACCAGCTGGTTTTCCGAGACTACCTGCTATAAATATACCTTGGTCCAGTACAAATAGTCATGTACTACACACTCTACCTCTACAACCCCTCACCAACAAACTTCGTCTGTCTGCCTTCTACTTACCACATTGTAAAAGGGGACTTAGATATTTTCGGAGAGGCAATAATGTCCCCCTCTTGGTCTTAATGATGAAACAGAACTGAGTCTTCAACTTCAGGCAAACATTTTAAGGCCCATAATTAAAACGTCGGCAGTAACTTCAAATTCTCTCTCATTTCTTTCGTTTTCTTTTGTTCTTATTTTTCTTTGTTTACAAAATGTATGAAATTGAATGAAAGTATGGTAGCATTGTTAAGAGAATAAGTGAGAGCATTGAAAAAAACGTCCTCAAAATAAAATTGATTTTATTTCTCGACCGCATTCTCTGGCATAATTTTATGTCAAACTGTATGAAAAACATCGTTCAGCCCCAGTTCTGTTTCATCATTTAGTTTTAAAAAAATAAAAAGCCTTTACATCCAATTTTGCCAAAATAGTTTCAGGTATTTAGACGAGAAGCATGTCTGCACTTCCAATTGAGTCTACCTTGTGTACATGTTCCTTGCCTGTTATGAACCAGAGAACGGCTTTGTGCGATTGCAAAAAATTCGCATTAAATCAACCACATCAAATACACTAATTCGTGTTCATGCAATCAAACTTTCTCAGCCACACACATCGGTGTTGTTTTAAAATTCATTCAAGTCATGCACAGAGTATTGGCTTTGCCATTCATACCATGTTAAGCTTCGTTCGTCAATTATTGCATTGGTAAAAAACATATACAAAGAAAAATACACAAAAATCATTGCTCTGATGTAACCCAGCTTTGGATTACAAAGGAGTAGTATAAACTAATTGGACAATATAACTAGTTTATTTGAACTTATGCCTACAACAATCATACCAACAAAGCGACTCGTATTCATACCAATTTACATTCGTCGTTGCGTCATCGAGTGGACAATGACTACTTAAAAGCAAAAGCAAAAGAATAAATGCCGTTTGACTTTAAGAAATTGTGTTATTGCGTGCGCAACAATAAATGCAAACAAAGCACTTTCAATAAAAAACTCTCATGCACAAATCAAATGTGTACAAAACGATGTCAAAATTACCAACGTTGAACTTTGTTTTGCAGGCATAGTAAATGTAAATTATAGCGTATGAGTCAACAAAAATAGTGGATTTTGCAGTTCTCTGGTACAGATATCTAAATATGTACATTAGGGATATAACTTTTTAACAATTTTTAAAAATATCAAAATTGGCATAGCACAGTCCAATAGAACATAAAAAACTATAAGGGAACGTATATTTATTTTTTCGTTAAGGCCAAAAAAGTTCACCCACCAACCGCGCGATGAAGTTATGAAAATTTTTAATTTTATTTTTGGTTAAGAAATATTAATAATAAGGGTATTCACGTCACAAGTTGCACCCTTGCAAAAAAGCAAAAGTTCAAAAATATAACAACAACCACACAGACAATTAGTTGTGCGTAAATAATTGTCTTTGTGGTTGTTGTTGTTTTTGCACTTTTGCTTTTTTGCAAGGGTGAAACTTGTGACGTGAATATCCTTAATATATTTTTTTAAACAAAAAATAGCTCAACTATGAAATTTCATTAATATTTAGAGATGGTTAGAGATTTTTCCGCAAACCAAAACCTATCTTTAACCTTTTTTAACTAGCAAAAATTAAAAATTATTAAAAAAACACCGTATAAAATTATGAATATTCAATATTGCATTGGTTTAGAAAAACCAATTGGTGCGTGAACTTTTTTGAGAAAAATTACAAAAGATTATATTTTCGTTATTACTAGGACATGGTTGACATCATGGTACTATGCCAAAAAATTGGTTATACCCCTAATTTACATATGTTTATCAGAATTTCATTCGATTTTATAAAACGTATTAACCCAAACATTTTAATAAATAATCTTAAATTTAAATTGATTTTATTTTTATTTTTAAAATAGAAATTATAATTAAATTAAGTATTTGAATTTTGTATTTACTTCACATCTTACAGCTACTTATGATAAATAGATAAGTTCTTTTAAGTTATCAATCGTAAAACTCATTCTATTGGGTTCGACACCAACGAATAGGTAGGTGCATATTTAAAAATGTCTATCTCCTTTGTAGAACATAGTAAATAAAAAGTTGTACCAATTTTTTAAATACTTTTTTGAAATGTCATCAAGTTTGGTTTTAATTTTTTTCTATTATTTTAATAACGGCATCATCAATGAGTTTATCCTGAGTTGTCAAAGATTTAAACCGCTGCAGTTTGGTTTCTGTCTTCGCTAAACTATTGCTTTTTATACCCTTCACTTCTTCTTCTCATAATACTCAGTTGTTACCGACCAGGTAGAGTTGATTGTGGTGGCAGATTAAAGTTAGTATGTGTTTTTATATACTGGAATACGCAAAGGTGACTTTTAAATTATTTTTCTACCATCATTTCGAATTTAATTCTAATTTCTTCAGCCACACGATGCATGTCATGAGCTAAGCATGTGACATGTGTAATACTTTAAAAAATTTCCAGACTTAACCATGTATGGCGCTAGATCAGTCAAGAAGAGTAACATTTTATTTTCGATAATCTTGACCTTAAAGCGAAATTGAATCATTTAAAGCTCGTTGTTTTCGTACTCAAAATTGGGATCCCACACATTCTTTATTTTCTAATTTGAGTTTGGGATATGTTTTGTATGTTTATTGCTATAATATTGCAACAACAATTCTTAGTATGCATACGCCACATACGATACGAAAGTAAACATCACAAATACTTTTTATGCCTCCGCTACATACGACATACAAGTAAACATCACAACTCTCGCAGACTGCACGAGGCAATTTTGCAAACAGTAGGAGTATGGCCAAAAAAAAAATTTACTGTATTAAAAAAAACATTTACTGTCTGAATTGTATTTTTTTGAGTTTTCGTACCCTTACAACATTATTTAAGCTGTGCGACAAACAGTAACGCATATGTATCAGTTATTTGATTTTTGCTGCATGGTTGATTTTAAATATATACATAAGCCTTTACTTATTATATTGTATTAATTACTACAAAATTTTAGTTTCAATAAAATTTAACTTTATACAAATTTTCACATAAAAATTTACTGATTTAAATAAATTACCATATTTAGACATCATAAAGCTTTTATTTATTTTCCATGCACTTCTCTTTTATGTTTATATAAGCGAAATCGTCTTGTATAGCTACGATCACATTGGTCGCAAAAAAATCGTGTTTGTTTTATATCCCTTAAAGACGTTTGAGATAAACTTATATTTTTTATATTATGTTTTCTTAGCAAGTGCTGTTTATAATTATCGCTTCGAGCAAATCTGTGACCACAAAATTTGCAGGGTATTTTATTCTCTTCCGGTATGTGAATGCGCTTATGACGTGTCAAATTTTTTCTAGAATTAAATACTTTTTTACATTCATTGCAGCTTATTATATTTGTAAGGATTTTGGTTTTATTTGAATTTTTTTTAGGTTTTTTCGATTCCATAATTACTTTATTCCTATAAGATTTGTGTACACTTTGCAGGTGTCTTTTAAGATGAGAGTTTTGTGCAAATTTCACATAGCAGACAGGACAGCAGACTTTATCTTCTTCCGGCATGTGAGTATAACGTTGATGGCGACGTAATTTTTTTATAGTTGCAAACAATTTATTACATAGAGTGCAGGTTAAGGTTTTATTTGTTTTCAATTCGTAACTGCTTCTGTTATTTTTGTTGTTAGTGTAGAAACTAGTTGTTTCTTCATTATTTATAAGCCCATTGTTTATAAATTCTATTGTATTGGGTATAATTATTTGTTTAATATTTTCATTATCCGCCTCAATAATTTTATATTGATAGCCTTTAAAGGTGTTATTGTTGTTTAATCTAAAAATATAGAGAAAGTGTATGATGTATTAGATTCGAATTTTTTTGAAATCAAAATTGATGCCAATAAGGAAATTATGTAATAAAAAAATAAAGTTTTGTTTTTATACTAATGTAATTATAAGTAATATTGATGTATCAACGTTACGTTACGTTAGCAACTAACAGTGGCAATCAGCCTTATTGTGGTTGTCATTGTCGTAAACGACTGTGCCGTTTTTTGTAATAGATTAAAGTAACATACAACAACCTGTGTTCTTTTTTGTAATAGATTACAGTAGTTTAGGAAAACGACAACCACAATAAGGCTGAATCTTTAACCTTTAAATCCTATAAAAAAAAAAAAAAAAATCATTACCAATTTCTATGTATTTTAATGTAGCAACATATTATGTACCGTTAGTCAAAGAATTATTTTCAAAATATAGTAAGCAGTCTAATATAAAGAACAACTGTTTATTCTTGCATTTTTTTTCAAGTAAAAATTCTTTATTTAATTTAACGGTATATTATAAAAGAAAAATAGAAAATTGAAAATAATTCTTTGACCTATTGGTACAGTGTACCTACATACATACTTAGTTCTTTAGAAATCAAAGTCATGATTTTCTCAGCATTAATAATATATGTATGCATTTTATTATTCGTTTTATTTTACATTAGTTTATCTTCAACACATTTTTCGCAAACATTGCGGTTATGGGCACGCTTACAAACACCCTTTTGGCAAAAACAGCAGATCGTTTGGTGAACATAGTTTTTATATTTTGACTTCTCGCTATAACAAATATGACATCGAGATTTTCCTTCGATTATAGGAGGAATAGTTTTTTGCTTTTTTGAAGGAGATTCAAAAGATTGTGATGAGCTTTGCAACGCTCCAGAGGTTTTACGGATCAGAGAAACTTGGGACTGGATTTTTGAGCCACTAGGTTCGTCCATTAAATCGGTTTGGCTGATAGAAGAAAGCAAAGATACTGCAGATTGAGTTCTTGGTAAGCCCTGTCGTTTTGCCATGTAAGACTTTGCAAGGGATACTCCAAGCTCGCGCAGAAAAACCCGACGCACCATTGGCTTGTTTCTTTGCCAACTCGTATTTATATCCTTAAATATAATGAATGCATTTAAAGCTGAAATGTCAATCATATTTGAGAAAACAGAAACTGGCCATCGATTTGTTCTTCTTTTCGAACTGTAGCAAGATAACATTTTGTCCACTGTATCCACGCCACCTATAGAATTAAGTTTAAAAGCTGAAGAACAATAAAGGTCATGTAAAAAGCATCAAAACAAACCTTTGGTTTTGTTATAGAATTGAATGATTTTTGGCAACTTTTTCACATCAGATTCCACGTCACTTGAATGATGCATTGTGCTTTGCAGTACTACACAGTTATGCTTTCTCCCAACATATGATACAAGAGTTGTATTTTCGGTGAATGCAAAAGTTGACTGGTACAGTGGAACCTTTTTGCATTCTAATAGTTTTGGTGGTATGCTTTTATTGTTTTTATGCATAGTACCCACCATTGTTAGCCCTCGGGACAACAACTTTTGTCCAAGTTGGTAAGATGAGAAAAAGTTATCCATTGTAATGTTGTGACCCTTAAGACCGTGAACTAAATCCAAAACAACACGTTCCCCTTGATTTTTTTCAGGTAAACTACCATCAGGTTTGCCCAAATACGGCTGGATTTTCCAAACGTAGCATGTTTCAGAGCAAACCAAAAGCCAAAATTTAATGCCATATCTTAGAGGTTTAGAAGGCATATATTGCCTAAACTTGCATTTTCCACGAAATCCAAGCAATTGTTCGTGAACTGTAACACACCCAGATGGATTGAAATAATGACTCAATAACTCAGCCCATTTGTCGAACATCTCACGAATTGGAGAAAATTTGTCAGTGGAGCTTGTTTGACGTCTGTTTATAACGTCATCAAAACTAATTACACGATTCATGTATTGAAATGTTTTTTTTGACATTATCGCTCTAAATATAGGACGTCCATATTCACCATCGAACAAATCCAACATTGTTTCATTCTTTGATCTAATATATTGCAATTATAGCTAAAACATAACATTAATTCAATTAAAAACAATATACCTGTAAACTCCAGCCAAAATGAGAACACCAATATATGCATATAGCAGGTCTGAATCAATTTCTATATAACTGTGGCCGCATTCTGCCTTTGCATATATGTTTGACCACTTTATTATAATTTTTTCAATAGACTGAGGAAAAAACAACATAAAAGCACCTTTTGTATCATTGACACTTGCTCTTGCATATCTAGTTGCACCTGGGGGCAAATTTATGACATTTTCAGTCTGCAATCTTTCGGTGCGATTGGAAACTGGTTGCGGATTCCAAACTATACCGTCTTTTGAGATAAATAATGGATCTACACGTATATCAGCGGGTAGCATTTCTAATGCGTCGGTGACCTGATTTTGATTACAAGGCTCAGAATCATCTTCAGATATTTTCGATTCACAATTTTCTTCCGAAGAGTGATTATCTTCGCTATTGGAAAAATCTTCATCGTCAGAAACATTCAAAATTCCTTCTAGTTCTTCGTTGGTAAGATATTTTGGTCTATTTTTATTCGGGAAATTTTTATTCATAATTGGCTGTTATTTCAATGTAAGAAATATACAAAAGCCTATCAAGGCCAATAAAAAATATATATTACAAGAGCAAAATCCTAAATATTGAGGTATGTGATGAAAATCGATTGATTTAAAAACGATCGTTATTAGAAAGTGAGATGAATTTCGAGCGATTTTAAAATCCATTTCTGAATTGTAGCCTTTAGTTTATTTAAAAGAACACCTATGTATATGCAGGAAAACAAGCAAACTGTATTAGAAATCAATGTTTAAAGCAGGGTTTAAAAAGCTGCAGTCAAAATCAAAAAATTGCTTCTTCTTCCACTTTCTGATTTTTCATTAGACAAAAATAAACCGTTGCTTTAACATCTGATTCATTAAATGAAAACAGTCGCAGTGAAGGCAAAAGCAAAAAAGAAAATTTGCACACAACAAAGAACATCGGCAGCCGACATGTTCGAAAGTGTTTGGTTTGACAGACTGAAACTTTTAATAAATCCCGAAGTTAACGAAGATGGGACGTTGTGTTCATTGTATGTATATGAAAGCAATAATGTTATTTAAAGTTTTATTTAATTTCAAAAAATTAAAAAGATTTGTTAAGCTTAAAAATAAATAAATATGTATGTACATATTTATGTACGCATGTATTATTTAAAAAAAATATGGAAAACAAAAACACAAACGCAACGTCCCATCTTCGTTAACTACGGGATTTTTTAAGTTTCAGTCGGTCAAACCAAACACTTCCAAACATGTTGACTGCCGATGTTCTTTGTTGTGTACAACATTTCGTTTTTTGCTTTTGCCTTCACTGCGACCGTTTTCATTTAATGAATTAGAAGTAAAGGCAACAGTTTGTTTTGTCCAAGGACAAATGAAGATGTCGAAGTTACAGCACAATCTTATGACTTTTACTATCTCAACTGCAGCTTTTTTAACGCTGGTTTAAAGATACTGAGAACGATATTTTCGTTTCGAATCGTTTTGTTTTTAAAATCGTTTTCCACCACATACCTGATTATTAACGGATATAATAAATTAACAAAAATGTATGTATGTGACTCCCCAGCCAAGGATTGTAGGTTGTAGATTGTATTAAAAAATATTAATTTATCAATAGGTCCCAAAGCAGTAGTTCGGATTAAAAAAAAAAAAATAATAAATAAACCAAGTAGAAAAACCATTACCATTAAATTCATTGAACATAAGATTAGACAAGGGGGAAAAGTCAAAAAGAAGTCTTAATCCTAAACAGAAAAATATGACATAATTTAATTCGAAATGCATTGTTCGAATGAGAGAATATACGAAAGTCCACTGGGAAATAATTTCAACAGCGAGCTATTCTAACTATAAACGACCGTTCAAAATATTTACAGAGAATTCAAGGTATAAGAAGTTGTGGGTTTCAATTCAATGTGAAAAGAAAAACTTCGTACTCAAATCAAAAAATTCCCGTTGCCAATTAACAACAAGCCGTACAAAGGTTGTGTATATTTTATATTTTTTTACTTTATAAATCATACATTGTATGCAGTTTGCAACAATATCAAAAATATTCGCACTTAGCGACTGGAAAGGTTGCCTCTAGTGCATATTACATAGTAACTACACATCGTCCTTGTTCAACAATACTGTATTAACTCAAACTTTAAACATTTTCAGTAGAATTTTGTGTTAATACACTATTGTTTAACAAGTGCAATATGAATGAAAAATCACACACGAGGATAACTTACTTAAGTTTTTAAAAATTTCGTTATTAAAAAAAAATAAATAACCAAAAAATGGGTTGTTGGTGCTAATGATATAATAAAGGTTTTCACGTCAACCATGTGCGACATGCTGTTCTTACCAAGTTGATGGATAGTGGAGACGGGTAGTTAGTATGCTCCAAAAATTTTTTGTTAATGTTGTTTTAAAGGGTTAAGAACTTAAAACATATTTTTGTGATTTTATTACTCAGGACTTATACTTACACATCCCCACAATTATCTGGTGGAAGTAAAGATGTGTCGGCGTTTAACGCATTGGTTTCTACAGGACTGTAATGAAATACTTTATCATTTGGTAAAACTTCTACATCTTCTTCTTCTATCTTTATTTCCAAAGGGATATCAAGTTCTGGTTTTTCAATATAGAGTATAGCTGTTTTGGTCTCTACTTGAGCAGCTATCGATTTTAGCAAGTTATTGGTTTTTAAAGTTTCTTGTATAAATTCAAAGGCAGACTGCAGTTTTTGGGAACATTCATCACAAATAAATTGTGGCCAAAGGCCTAAAGGCTCATCTTCCAATATCTGTTAAAGAGTTAAAACAAAAATATTAATTGGGGCTCCAAATTATCATTTCATATTGTATAAAACTTACATTTATTTTACAGACTTCTGTTAACAGATGGGCATAGGATTTTGCACTTTCTTGGCTGGTACATGTTTGCGGACAATTTGATAGTAATTGCAAGTTATTGGTTGAATTGTAGCAAACACGACATTGTTGGTAAATTAAATGTTGTACGGACATCATTTTTCTGATTAAATAAATGCTATTAGTTATATTTTTTAGTTTGTAAATTTGTATAAATCACAAATTTCGCAACTAAAATACGTAAATATGCAAATTCTAGCTCTCAAAAATTGTCGCATGTGTCCGGGGCGAAAAGGTGGGTGATTACATTTCTCCACAACTTCATGTAGGAAGCCGAAACTTTGAAAGCCAGCCCCTTTTATTATACTGAGATATATTTGGTACTCAAAACTATTAGTTTTAAAATTAATGGTAAATCAGAAAATTTAAAGAACAGAACGCGATACAATTATGCGACGCCAAGCTATTAACCAATGCCGATGAAACGGAAAGCGCGCGAAGGTAGAAAAACAATGACGACTTTGTTGCAATTAGGAAATAATGATAATCACCCTCAAACTGATACCTCACTCAGTCGCAGAGCACACCCGGGGTAGTTCCACAAAGTAAGAGGAGTTCTACGAGCTTTATATTTTTGTTTATAAAATAAACTAAAAATTTGTGTATGTACATATATGAAGCAATTGCTTTAATTTTTCGCTATGACATTCACTCTTTTGTTTACATATTTTTAAATACATAGTTGCTAATTTTTATTAGGTTTTTTCTGCTACTATTTTCATAGTCTTGGTATTAACCCTTTCAGACCCACACAACACAATTGTGCTATGTTAATCTGTCGGAGTTAATCCATTTTAATTAAAAACGGACAAATACACATAATTTTCGTCATAACAGAAATAATGGTATTTTGCAATAAAACACTTAGTCTCAAAAAATTTTCGTGTTTTTCTTTCTGTTGTATGATGCACTAGCCAAGATACAGTATATTTACTCCAGCGTTGACATCTCGATGCCAACAAGTACGGCAGTTTGGGTAATACTGGTACTTGTGTGGTGATTTTGATGTTATATTTTCCCTGAAACAGTTAGCACACAATTTAGTGGTTCTGAACTCATCCACAAAAAGGATGTCAGCTTTTCTTTTTCTCAACGCCTGAATCAATTTTCTATTTGGAGTCCGCACGTAACCCTTCATCGGTGAATTTTTTTTTTTTTAAATTTATTTTTATTATCAAAAATAATTTCAATTTTTGGGAATACAGAATTTTAATTTCAAAAGATTTTTATTATTGAATCTTTCTTATCAAAATTTACAATATGTATTCAAATCTTAATTCTACTTGTTGTTTATTAGTTGTTACCAGTGTAACCACTAACTGCTGTATTCAAATTTTAAAAATGTCTTCTAGTTAGGCTCAAAGTATCGGTTCTTTTAAGCCTCTTCGAACTAAGCAGACCCCGAGCGAGGTAGTTAGGGTGGGCCATTAGTTTATCGATGTAGCTAATTGAATATTTTTTAATTTCCTCCTGGATAGTGGGGACGTTGAGATATCTGTGGATAATATCATTACGTATATACCATGGGGCGCAGACAATTTGTCGTAATATTCTAGACTGTCTTCTTTGAAGCTTTTGGATGTTAGATGCACATGCAGTACCCCATAATTGGATGCCATATGTCCATATTGGTTTTATGATGGACTTGTATAAAAGAATTTTGTTGTCAAAAGACCACCGAGAAGCCAATGTAGTTGAGCTGCTTTAAGTTTCATAGCCGTTATTTTTGCTGCAATATGACGAGACCATGTCAAGCGTCTATCTATATGAATTCCCAAGTACTTAACATGGTTTTCTATCGGAACAGTGATGTTATTTATTTTTACAGCTGGGCACGTTCTTCTTCTGAGCGTGAAAGTTAAGTGAGCACATTTATCCGGGTTAACCTTTATTCTCCATTTTTCTAGCCAGCCCCTAGTTCATTGATGATTGGACGACAGGAACAAGTATGTGCATCATGTGTCGTTAAAACTTTCTCAAGGTGGCCCGCGAAAGCGTTTAATTTTTCATGTGTGTTTTTGGCCCAAGTGCGGTTTTCCAGTCTTAATGGAGATTCTTGGGTTATAGGGCATTTCATATGCCGTAAAGCCTTCCATAAGCTATAATTGGAGTTTTTTGTGGCGTCTAGGCTGTTTAGATAGCCTTCTATTGCTGGCTCGTGGTTCTGTCTCAATTTGTTGCGAATAGTGGTCAGGCATAAATGTAGTTGGGCCTTAGTGGATGGGGAACGACTGTTTTGCCATTGTCTTCTTAACTTCCTTTTTTCTCTGATAAGGGTCTCTATATCCGTCGATGTATTGTAAGGAGCACGTTTAATTGTCCGCTTGATTGGGGTTGCATTTCTTGCTGCAGTATCCAAGACTTCTGTAAATCGGTCGACAGCTATTTGGATGCCAGATGAATTTTTTTAAGGGAATGAATTTTTTTAAGGGAATGCACTGTGATAGGTGAGAGCTCACATACATTTTATACTTTAACCAATTTGTGTTTCTGTTTGGATAGGAAATAAAGTTTGCAGCTGCGGCGTCAGAGTTACCTTCTAAAATGAGGATTGAAGGTGAATGATCAGACGAAAGATCATAGGAGGAACTAACTAGTACCTGATCGCGCTTGATATTTTTAATTACAGCAAAGTCAATAAGGTCTGGTAGCTTATTGAAGTCGGTTGGCCAATAGGTAGGCTCACCACTTGATACCACATCAAAATTATTTGCAGTTACGGTATTGTATAGCTGATTACCCCTAGGACTAATAAGTCTGGAGCCCCAATATGTATGTTTAGCGTTGAAGTCGCCAGCAGCAATGAACTTCTGGCCCAATGTGGAGAAGAATTTGAGAAATTTATCGTGTACAATTTTGGGCCTTGGGGGACAATAAACGGATGTTAACGTTAGATTGAAATCATTAAGATTTATAGATGTGGCCTGGATACAATCTTCTTTGAACTCTGGCAATGGTAAGTGTCTGATGTGTTTGTGCACAATTATGGCTGTGCCACCACAAGCTCGTCCGCTGGGATGTTTTTTGTCATACGTAAGGTATTCATTTACCCTAAAGCAGTTTTTATCAGTAAAGTGTGTTTCAGAGACAAGAAGTACGTCGATTTCATGCCTATGAAGAAAGTTTGCATCTTCGTGTTTATGTTGGGATAACCCGTTTGCATTCCAGAAACATATTTTTAACTGGTTCATTTGTTGTTGAGTAGAACTTGCAGGAGCATGTTCTGCATAGTGGCCATGAAGTTATTCATAGTTTGAATAAAATTTTCAATTGAGGTAGGCATATTTCCAGAAGGCATTTGTAGACCTTCCCTAGGAACATTAGCGTATGGAGGTTGCTTTGCGTTAGAAGTACTCGGGGGATTTTTCGCATTAGGGTTTCCTTTTAAGACTTGGGCATATGATTGGTTTTGATTGTTTGTTTGTGTAGTACTAGCAATAGAGCCAGCGGCTTCGCTGGGCGCATGTGACGGACCATATTGGGAGTGAGTATATTTTTGAAATAAGCAGGTTTGTTTAAATGCAAGAAGACTTTACAACCCCTATAGTTTGCCGTGTGATTTTCGCCACAGTTGCTGCATTTCTTAACATTCGGGTCAGCTTTTGAACGATTACATTCGGCGGTTTTATGAGCGTCGCCACAAACCACACATACGTGAGGCAATTTACAATATAATTTTGTATGCCCATATTCCTGACAGTTTGTGCATTGGGAGGGACCATTTCGTTTTAATGGCTCCTCAACAGTTATTCTTCTGTTGAGTAGGTAGCGCAAGTTGTATATGGGATGAACTGAATTTTTGGTTTTGAGAACCGATGAATCAAACGATATTTCAACGCGGTGCATTGGTTGAGGAACTTTATTCCTGTTCAAAATGTTATGAACAGATTTTACCTCATACCCCTCTAGCTCTATGGCAGATTTTCTTTCCTCTGTAGGAACAGAACTATCTATGCCTTTTATGACAATAATCAATTCCTTAGCACTTTTTAATTGATATGTATAGTAACTTTTATTTTCTGCGTCCAGGTGTCTTGATATAATTCGAAATTTCGTTTCTGTACTGGCTTGAATTTTGGTTTCTTGAATTTGCCCGCGTCGTATAGAAACGACGTAGAAATTATTCTTACCTACCAGTTGAATCAACATGTTGACTATGCTATTTGATGTTTGCTCCCGCAGATAGATAGGTGGCGGTTTAACTTCTTTAGTGGCTGTTCCATTAGCTGATTCTGCTTCTTCATCGTCAGGTATGGATAGTACTGAGAATCTGTTACCATTTGTTGGCAAATAGACTACGTTAGAGCCTTTGTATTGTTTAACCATGCGTTCCTGTTGGGTGGACCTAGGGCTAGCCTTTCTCTTAATTATTGTAATATATCTGTCCATGCCTGTTTGCACTTTAGTACTTTTTGGCACAGCTCCTGTATTTATTAATGCAAAACGTGATGTTCCAGATTTTTCGTTATTATTCCTCTGGTCAGACGACTTCACACTTTGAACCACATTTACGGTCGGATCAACACACTTGCTCATGTTGGGCACACTTGCACTTAAATTGCTGTATGGAAAATCAGTTGCGCTGGCAAATTTTTGCACTTAAATAATTTTTATTTAATTCTGGGTATCGAATGTTTTCATTGCTCACACTCGGGGAGCTTACCACAATATACGCATTTCTGCTATTTGTGCTGGGCCTACTCTCCTTATTGGGAGTATTTGTGAGGCTCATTCACAAATCTCTTCGGGCACCTTAGTTCTTGTTTTTTTTTCGGCTATTACAAATATTTTATTTTTTTCACCTATTACAAATATTTTTTTTCGCACTTCGAATTTGTTTTATTTTTCTTACTCACTGATACACGTCCGTACTCGTCAAGAGCTGGTTCGAAACTCATCGGTGAATTGGCGGCTATTTTTGTTGAACCTATACATATCAAGTTTTTTTCTTTTGTATCTGGAACTAATGTTGCTGCTATTACGTGTGAAGTTTTCTCGGCACAGATGAATTTTTTTAATTTCAGTCTTACAACTTTTCTTTGTGAATATAGTGTTTATTTTTGCTCGAAAATTGAAAGCTGATATTTTGTATATTCTTCAAAATTTTCAGAGTACGGCGATAATTGAGAGTCTTCTTTGAAATTAGACGTGTATTTTTTTTAGTTTTGAAATACGGGAATATAATCCGGACATGTTGTGGAACGTTGAACTTTTTAATTTTATTGGAATTCCATTTCTGACACCGCCGTATAAAAATTTAAGCCCTGGATCCAAGCCAAGTTTGTTGACATATATTGTGCTTCTGATTTTTAATAGATTACTGCTACAGTCGGATTCTTGTTTTTGCAGCTTTTTTTTCTTTTTGGGTTTAATTTCTATCTTTTTGGGTTTTTTCATCGAAAAGGAAACAGCAACACCATCCGTTTTCAAAGAATAGTTAAATTTTTTATTTGTTGTTTCGGGGAATTTGAAATATTTCCTCCACTCTGTGTCTCGTTGAAATGTACGCCAACATCCTTTATATAACTTTAGTCCACACAACATTTGTCAAAGTGCTGCGGAGTCATATTGTATGTGGTGAGCCCCGTGTTTCAAAATTGGAATCAAGGAAAAATTTTTATAATTATGCTTTTCATTGTAACGTTGCAATTTGTAAAATAGTGGGATATAGCTCCAAAACAATTTAGGATTTTGAATTTGATCTAACTTTTGACCATTCCACGATAGTTTATCTTTTAATTGTTGTAGTAATTCTTCATCAGCCTCTTCTTTGCTACTCGACTGAAATAGATATGATAACCTACGATAGACTTTTTTCTTGTCGGCCTCAAATTTGAAAAATTTACGCAATCAGGTATAGGCATGCATCCATACATTGTTGTAAAATAAAGTTGTATACTGATTTGCGGCGGCAGTAAAGAGATTTCCACGATAAGAACTGTCGTAAAGCGGCATTGTATATCTAATTGCTTCATATTGCGGATCGAGAACATATTGCGGCTTCTTCTTTTTCATCAGTGGATAGTAGAAGGACTGAAATGTTACAGGTTCAAAGTTAGCACCTCTCCACCGCTTCATCAAAGAAAAATGTATATATCGCGAAACTTCGACAAAAAGAGCGGACATTTCATTGACGTCAATTTGAATCTTTTCGAAAACAGCTTCATTTTTGCAAACACTTTTCAGCGCCTTTTTTACCACAACGATCTCAGTTTCTTCCGCGGTTACAGAATCAGCCTTCCGTTTGGACATCTGATGGACACGTTAATATATATAAAATTCCAAGAAAAAAAAACAACACCCTGTACAAAGTCCAAAGGAAATGTCAGTACAAAGTCCAAAAAATAAATGTTCGTTTGCATAAACAACGTAATATCTTTTTTATTTTAAATTTTTGTGTGTACATATATTTTTTGTTTAATTTTGGTGTTTTAATTCAATCTAATCAATGGTGTTTGATTTATCTCTTGATAACGTAAATCGGTAATTTTTTAACACGTTGAAGCAATTCAATGAAAGTTCGTTTACAAAAAACATAAAATAAAACACTTCGTTTGCACAAACAACGTAATGGCAAATTAAATATTGTACGGACAGCTATTAGTTATATTTTTTAGTTTGTAAATTTGTATTAATCACAAATTTCCAGGTTATGTGTGTACATATATTTTTTGTTTAATTTTGGTGTTTTAATTCAATCTAATCAATGGTGTTTGATTTATCTCTTGATAACGTAAATCGGTAGTTTTTTAACACGTTGAAGCAATTCAATGAAAGTTCGTTTACAAAAAACATATAAAATAAAACACTTCGTTTGCACAAACAACGTAATGGTAAATTAAATGTTGTACGGACAGCTTTTAGTTATATTTTTTAGTTTGTAAATTTGTATTAATCACAAATTTCCAGGTGTGCATATATTTTTTGTTTAATTTTGGTATTTTAATTCCGCCGTGTTGTAAAGCTGGGATCACACGATTGCCGCAATGCACCAATTTTCACACTTTTTAATACACCAATCGTGTGACTGCACAACCTATTGGCTCATGTACCAATCGAGGACAATATTGTGCTTACTTTTACCAATCAAATGCAACTCTGGTGCGGCAATCGTGTGACTGTTTGCTATGCAACCGCGCGTCAATAAAAATAACAAAAATGCACCAATATTAATTGCCTTCTTGTGCGGCAATCAAACAACACAATACGCGCCAATATTTGCCTTTTTTTTAAATAAATTTTACGTTTTTGTGTTTCCTTTAGCAAACGTTAACATTCGAAATTGTTGAACTAATTTTTGGAATTTCATAAATTTTTCTTAAAATATTTCAAATAAAACTATTTAACAAAAAATTTTAGAGTACCTATGAAGAAATTTTTCGTTTTTAATGAACATACCAACTAGAACTTCCAAGCAAATAAAAAAGCTACCACAACAGCTGTTTTCGCAGTTGTCAAGTAAGAACAATCGTGTGACTGAGCTGCGGAAATTATTGTACACATTTCACTTTGTACCAACTAGCGGCAATTAAATTTGTATAAAACAGGGCAATCGTGTGATTTCAGAATATTTAATTGGTGCAATTTCTTTATTGTGCGTCAATAAAGCACAATCAAAATTGTGTCATATTGGTTCATTTGGGGCAATCGTGTGATCCCAGCTTAAGAAAACGTGTTATTAGAGGCTAGGAGACAGTGTAAAATATAAATTTTTTAATTAATTTTATATATTTTATATAACATCAATTTATTCGCAACAACACTTGAGACTCTGTATGTATACTAAATAATTTGTGTTTCAATCGAAGCTCGATGTAAGATTCTTCGGGTATTCCCCAATTTTACTTTCGAAGGAAGCGAAAATTGTGTAGACACACATACACTTTGCGGAATCACCGAAATCAAGGCGAATTAACTCCAGGTAAGCTCAACTCGTCAGCCGTTCATCAGCTGTATCCACGGCGAATTAAAAAAATGGTGAAACGTCAAAATATTGTTTTGTTTCTATACTGAAATTTGACAACAAGTCAGAAAATAGCAAAAACAAAATACATGGAGTTAATTCGCCTTGTTTTGTAGTTGTAGAGTTGCACTTACCTGTTATAAATTCGCCTTGACCGAAATCCAACTAATTCGTAACAGGGATGCAAAAATTAATACTTTTGTATTATTAGAATAAAACCGTGTTGTAGATGAGGAGATTTCCGCAATTTTTTTTTCGTGTTAAGGCCCAAATACATTGATCAAAATAATCATCAAGCATTGCGGAAGTATTAGTGAAAATATGTTTGTATGTGTCACACCGACGATGCTGGATGGAAAATCAAATAATTTAGATATGACGGCGAATATTACGTCAAGCACACGTACACGATGAATTCGCCGGCTGGACAAGCATTTGACAAGTGTATAACATTTCATGTTCAGTTTACAACTTAAATCTATAAACTCTTGTTTAAATTAAATATTTCTTATAAAATTAACAGTTTTTCTTCTAAATTCATTTGGATTTATTTCATTTTTAATATTATTAGGCATCATGTTGTAGAGATTTAATCCCTTATAAAAGAGAGATCTTTTCATCGTGTTGTTATCTGCTCTTTGTAATCTAAAATCTTGAGCGTTCCTTAGGCTATAAGGTTGAACATCTCCAACCTTCTTCTGTTAAATATGGGCATAGGATTTTGCACTTTCTTGGCTGGTACATGTTTGCGGACAATTTGATAGTAATTGCAAGTTATTGGTTGAATTGTAGCAAACACGACATTGTTGGTAAATTAAATGTTGTACGGACATCATTTTTCTGATTAATATTAGTTATATTTTTACGCGTGTATATTTTTCAAACACATACTTTTTTTCAGAGGTGTAAAAAAAGGTATTTGGAACTTAGTGCCAAATTTAGTAAAAAAAAAGTATTTTCGTTTTGGTATTAAAACAATCATCATTATTACGTCTTATCACGTTTTTTTAAGATCCAAGGAAAAACACGGAAAAATTTCACAATTTATCAATTAAAATCTAGAATTATTGACAGTTAATTGATTATGTCTTGGTTATTGGGTAGAAATAGGCCTCAACAGCCTCAAGAAATGGCTGGTACTGATGCTGGTGAACCTGATGGCAAAACAGCCGGCGAACGTTCTGGTGATTCTCAGTTGTCCAAGGCCGAGCGTAAGGCCATGGAAGCATATCGTTTCGATTCTTCCGCCTTGGAAAGGGCCGCTGAAGCAGCACGCACTTTGGAAAGGTCGAGTAAGTAAATTTCATTATCTTTTATGATTGAATGTCAGCCCGAATTTATACGTCAATTGCATAATCATTGGTTGTACATGTCATGGATATGGTACAAGTGTTGTAAAACCAACTCTATGTCAATATGCATTGACAAATTTATGAATGACAAAAAAATTGTTGGTGTCTTTCAGAACATGCCCGTGAAGCTTTGGAGTTATCTAAGGCCCAGGAAGTTACACGCCAACAAGAATACCAACAAAAAGTCAAGGAGTATGAGGCCCATATTGAACAAGCCAAAGTGGAACAAAAACGCATTGATCATGAGGAAAGAAGAAAGACCTTAATTGTAAGTTTTAATACGAAAGATTGCAAAATTTTTAATTTTTGGGAAAAAATATGTTTGTAATTTCTGAGAATATTCTTATACATAGGTACATAGTAGTTCAAAAAAATAATGTAATCGTACTAGTTTAACCTGGTGCGGTGCGCTTTGCTATCGTGCGACTATCCTTCGTCCACTTCTTTAATCCCGCCTTCTTTTTTACAGATTTTGTGTTCATATTTCTATTAAGAAATTTATTTTTGCCGTCTTCTCCTATCCCGCCTACTTTTTTAGATTTCGTGTATTGATATAGAAGCTATTTGTACTAAATTTGAAAACTTTTACTGTTACTTTTCTTCAGATATACAAAAATCTTTATTGTGTATGGGAGGTGCTATGCTCACTTGAACTTTTTGACTTTCCTTTTTTCCTAAACCTTCGCGTTGCAAATACGAACACATCCGCAGATGCAGTATCCTATTTGCTTTTGCCTGTTACTTCGTATATCCATTCTGGGCCTTCGTATATCCAATGTAGGCCTTATTCCATCTCTGTACCAAATTTATCGAAAATAGAAGAAGTGCCAAAGTGAAAGAGTACCAAAAGTATCAGCTTTTAGGTCCCTAGAGTGTGCACTGTATGTTAATCATAATTGGGAGTAGTTCACTAAATATTGATTTAAATCAGCAGTGCAGTTTCACTAAATAAACATGCAAACAATTATATTGCAATCTTTTACCAGATTCAGTGGTGATTGTTATTTTTTTTTTGTTCCACTAAAAAAAATTAAGTGATATTGCAAATTTTTTCACTATCATTAAACGCAGATTGAATGCAAAAATCTGCACTCAATTCAAATAGTGCAAAATTTGAACTTGCAATCAAAAAAGCTACACACAAATATTGTCTCAATAAAATTTAAAAAATGTAATTTTGTATGTGCATGGTTTTTGAAAAGATACTACCATTTCTATCCTGTTTCTACACTCTTAAAAAGTACCCTATATTTAAATCTGCAGCATATACAATAAAAAAAAATTGAAAATGTACCAAAAGTTATAAATTTTACCGTTTTTACTTTTAACAAATTCCACCACAATCCATTAAACGGTTTTCGCGTGTTGCGCACATTTATAATATAAGTAGGATTAGAAAATAATCTTTATTACTAAGCTTTTAAAAAATGTTTATTTTCTAGGAAGAGACCAAACAACAACAGCAACGTGCCCAATATCAAGATCAATTGGCCCGTAAACGCTATGAAGATCAATTAGCCCAACAACAACGAGTTCAAGAGGAAAACTTAAGAAAGTATGTAAAAAAATAAAGAGTTTCTATAAGATTTTCTTATATGTATGTAATATTTTTTAGACAAGAAGAAAGTGTGGCGCGGCAGGAAGCTATGCGCCGTCAAACTATTGAACATGAAATCGAAATGAAAGAAAAGAATCGTTTGAAACTTTTGGAGCATGAAATGCGTGTTAAGGCTAAAGTTGATCGCGAAAATCGAGATATAAACTTAGAGCAAATTCGTTTAAAGGCCCAGGAGCAGCGTACAACAATTTTGGAGGGAATCAAGTAAGTACATACATATGTTTAAAAAAATCAAACATGTTTTTTATTCCGAAGTATGCCGAACAAATTTGTAATTAATATAATTACAATTGAGGCTATCAGCGCAGAAGTGGTGTAACCCACAATATAATTTGGTTACGTTTCTGGTGTAATATATGATCTTTGCAATGTTCTTTACAGTGCAATAGTCGAGTAAGCCAACTGTTTGTATCCAAGACAGATGTCGCTAAAACATAGTTTTTGCACGGGCCGTTACTACCAAGTACTATAGTGCAAGAGAAGTGTTAACTCCTCATTATCTCATAATAAGTGTTCTGGGGTTACACCACTTCTTCGCTGATAGCCTCAATTTATTAATATCATATTTATCAATTTATTAATAAATTTATTTCAATAGTATAATACAGAAAGCCTTTTCAGACCAAAACATTTTAACATTCATTCTTATTACGGTTGTTGTTGTCGTCAACGATGTGTCGTTTATTTGTATATTAAATTCACAACTTGTGTTGATTTATCTACTACGAAAAACGACACAGTCGGTGACGACAACGACAACCATAATAAGACTGATTATTTATGGTATTTATTTCTTTAAACATCTTATTAATTTCTAAGCGTGTTTGGTTTTTTACGGAAGAGATATTGTTTGAAAAAATTAATTTAACACATAAAATATTTACTTTTCAAAACAATAACCCTTATCGTAGTTGGCGAAATTAAATTACACCTGAAACTGTTTGGTAATAGATTAAATAGCTTATTTTCTTTTATCTATTACCAAACAGCCGCAGGCGTATTTTAAATTCGCCAACCACGATAAGGGTGAATATTACCCCGTTTTGTGTTTATAAAAATTTTATAATTTAAACGTTATTTTAATCATCTTTTCACTTTAGAACGGCTGGTTCTGTTGTCGGTTCCGGTGTTGAGGCCATGCTTACCGATTGGGATAAAGTTCTTACAGCTGCTGGTGGTCTTTCTCTCTTAGCTTTAGGTGTGTATGCCGCTAAGGGTGCTACTGGTGTTACTTCCCGTTACATCGAATCCCGAATTGGCAAACCAACTTTAGTTGGTGAAACTTCACGTTTTGCCATGCTTGATGCCATCAAACATCCCGTCAAATACATACAGAAACTGAAATCAAAACCTGCCGATGCTTTACAAGGTGTAGTACTCAACCCCAAGTTAGAAGAACGTTTACGAGATGTTGCCATTGCCACGAAAAATACTCGTATTAATAAAGGCATGTATCGTAATGTGTTGATGCATGGTCCTCCTGGTACTGGTAAAACTATGTTTGCCAAAAAATTGGCGGAACATTCCGGTATGGACTATGCTATAATGACTGGTGGTGATGTCGCCCCAATGGGCAAAGAAGCCGTTACAGCGATTCACAAAGTTTTCGATTGGTCTCAGGCCAGTCGTCGTGGTTTGCTGTTGTTTGTTGATGAAGCTGATGCTTTCTTGCGTAAACGTTCTTCGGAACACATTTCGGAAGATTTGCGTGCTGCTTTGAATGCTTTCTTGTATAGAACTTCAGAACAAAATTCTAAATTTATGTTGGTTTTGGCCTCCAACACACCTGAGCAGTTTGATTATGCCATTAACGATCGTTTGGATGAAATGGTTGAATTTACTCTTCCCGGTTTGGAGGAACGTGAACGTTTGTTGCGTTTGTACTTTGATAAATATGTTTTGCAACCAGCTGCTGAGGGTGCCAAGTAAGTGCATGTTTTTTCTTTTATTTCTTATAAAGTTCGGAGAAAAGTTGTTGAATTAGAAAAAAACTTTAATTTCAGAATAATTATCGATTTTTTAACTTTAATATAATTTAGATCTAAATTAAGTTGACAATTTAATAAAATATTTATTACTTCTGTTAGACGCTTTAAATTGGAACAATTCGATTATGGTGCCACTTGTTCGAAAATGGCTAGAATTTGTGGTGGTATGTCTGGTCGTGAGATTTCCAAATTGGGTGTATCCTGGCAAGCCGCCGTCTATGCCTCCGAAGATGGTGTTTTAACCGAAAAAATGGTATTAGACAGAGCTGAAGCTGCTGCATCTCAGCACAAACAGAAGGTTAGACTAAAATGTATAATACAATATTACTGTTTACTAATCAACAAACATTTCTTTTAGATGGCCTGGTTATCAGATCAAGAACGTTTAGATCATAAATCTATAACTGGCGGTAAAAGGGAATAGTTTAAATAAGCTAAAACTAGTTGTAGTTAAAACTGCAGGTTACTATTTACTAAACAAACAAATTTTACTCATTTAAGTGTTTGTAAACATAACACTGCTGCTTGTATTCAAGTTTTAAGTTAAGACACAAAACAAACATACCCAGCCCGCAAACAGCCCAAAACGTTAAAAAAAGATCTTCATTAATACCAAACAAATTCAACACTTAAGGCGAATTCACCCATTTGTTTCAAAACAAAATGTTTTCTCCGACCGAAATTTTGTTAAGAAGAAATGGGTGAATTTGCCTTTAAACACTAATAGAAAAGCAAAGCTTTCGCATTGTTAAAGTCATGTTTCAAGTAAAAACAAAAGAGCAAAAAAATATTCCATTGTTCTCTCAACTGCCAACGCAAAACGGTTTAGGGAAAGTGTATAATTTAAAATTTTTTTTATTGCATTTTAATTATATCGATTTTCCCTTAATTAACTAAATTTTTGACTTCTAAACATGATAATAAAACTTTTGATATGTTAAATGTTCATGGAAATAATATAGGTTAACTCTTAAGATTTATATTAACGGTTTAAGAAACTTTGTTATTGCTAAAACTTTAAATTATTTTGCGCATTTTTTTTTTGTTTAAATTAATAGACTATAAAGAAAGCTTTGTAAAGGCCAGAAAAAATACTTTGTTGTTTATATGACTGTTGAAGAAAAAATAAAAGAAAATGCATTTTGTCTCTGCTGTACCTAAATTTCCTTTTAATGTAAAATAAAAGAAATTTATATTAAACTTCTTGCACTTATAGTGGAATTTTGGTATGGCTTATGTATAGCATTTTTTTAGCTTTAAAACCAAGTGATTTTTTTTTTTATTTTAAAAATGTTATTAAATACACTATGACATGACTTTTTAATTCTATCTAATTTACTTGTTTCTTTTTTATACATGTATTTTAGTTATAAATTGGGAAATTTTGTTGTAAAGATTGTGTAAAAAGTGTTTTCTCAAACAAAAATAGAATAAAATTAAATTTTTAATTAAAAAGTTTTTAAGTTTTTTTTTATAATGGCAAATGGTTCAATCGATGGTGGTAAAGATAAACAAAATGTAACATTGTTGTTTTGGTACTCTTGAAATAATCAATTAAGATGGTTTTAGGACTTGCATGTTAAATTTTCAAGATTAAAAGACGAGCGTGTCAAAAATATTATAAAAAATAGGGATGTGCGATTAATCGGTTAATCAAAATTTTGATTAATCACAATATTAATTGTTCAATTAATCAAAATTTCTGCTTAATCAGAATTCTGTTCAATTGAAAAATTAAAATTTTGATTAGTTTAGTTTGAATAATTTTAGTCAAAAATTCCTTAACTAAAAAATAACAAAAAAAAAAAAAAAACTTCAAGGGAACCAAAAAATGGTTTGCCATATAAGTTTAATGAAAGTCCATTAAAATCTGGGGGCTACTCTATATTGCGATGCGAAAGCTTAATGCCAAATTGGTACTCTCTATCACTTGAATAATCGTTTTAAAATGAAGCAATACTGGTAATAAAAATTAAAGTTGGCGCAGACTGACAGTAATGAAATGTCAAAATATGTATAGTTTGATATTGTTTAATGTTTTTTTACTTTTTTTACAATATACATATGTACATACTAAAATCCTTATAGTCATTCTTTTAACGATATTTACTTTGAAGCGGATCAAGACGCAACTATTTCCCATACATATACATATACATCGTACTGCCTTAATTTATCTTTTTTTTTTGTTCATTTATCCAAAAATTGCAAAATTGGAATTGTTCCGTTTTGTTATGGAGCTCCTCAATTATTATATCGAATTCGATAGTCGTAATTAAATATCGATATATGGGTATTTTAAATATCGGCGATATATCGAGTCCTATTTAAGATTATATCGAAAGCGACAAAAGGCGAATTTTACAGGAGAAGGTTTCAATTTTTTATTCCTAACTAGTGCAGCGCCTTATTTGGTTTCATGTTATGCATTTATTTAGTTTTAAACATTTAATGACACATTCGATAGTGTTCAAAAACATTCCGAGATTCAATAGATCAATGTATCAGTCGTTTACGATAGTCTTAATGACGTCGCTTACGATATAATCGCAAAAAGGACTCGATATATCAATTATTTTTGTATTAAATATCTATATTTTGATATATCGATATTTGTTGTCCATCTCTAATTTACAACCGAGAAGAATTCACGTGATTTTAAACATTATTTAATGACAAATAATTCGAACAAATCATATTATAGTACATACAATAATTTTTCTATAAAATAAATTTTTAACGAAAAAGCGTAAGCCTAAATAGATTTGATCACATATTTTTAAAAATCTTAGTATGTATTTTGGTTTATAGAGATTCTTATTTCAGCACTCAAAACGCAAAAGTGGCAGCACTTGTCTACGAACTTTGAGAAATCAAGATAAACAACAAAAGTAACGTTGCACTATTAAAACTACACATTTCTGCATACAATAAAACCAAACTATAATTCTATTTTGTTTAAACAAATGCTTCGGTAAAAATAAAAAATACTACCCGGATCTTTGTTTATTTGCCTACAGAGGAAGTAGAAATAGTAGCAGTGAAAATTATTCGTGAAAAGGTTTCATTTATTGTTAGCAGAAATACCTACATAGTTAAATTTTAAAGGATGAATTTTAAATCATATAAAAAAAAAAGTACATATTAATGGTCAAAAAAGAATCTATCTATGTACATATATAGTGTTTATGATGAATGAATTATAAAATATAAAATAAATTTAAAAAAAAGTTGGCTTGCAAACGAAAAAAATATAAAAGCGAAATTTGTGTGTTGCTTATTTTTGTTATACATACATATGTACAAAATATTAAATAAAAATCCTGAAATTCAAATAGTGAGTGCGTTTGACTGCACAAAAGATCCTCAAAGTCGCGGTGCATATGGCTTTCTACATACATAAGTATGTACATATCTATCTAAGTGCGTCTTTGTAAAATGCACAAAATTAAGTTGTAAAAATTTGTTAATAACTTTCCAAAGCAAGTGATAAACTAAAGGAATTCAGAAGAGTTCATAAAAAAGTGGATAGGTACATGTACATTTTCCCTATACATATGTATGTATGTGGTAAGTAAGTAAATTCAAATTTGCAATATTTAAGAAAGTTTTTAAATAAATACTCTCAGTATGATATCAATAATTTAAATCAGTTATCAATCCATAACTTAATTCATTTGTTGCTTGTGGCCAATCATCCATTTATATACGAAGGCGAGTCAATAAGTTCTTTCGTAGTCGATCCTAAAATGCGAAAGAAATTTATTTTATTTTTTTTATACGCTACATTCAATGCATTTTTTTAATAAAATATAAACATTTGTTGGCCTTTCAAAAGACTTTTACATAGTATTTATTGAAGTTGATGTGTACTTTCGAGGATAAATCATAATTTCTTAAAGGCCAGTTTACACGGTAATACAATGTATTACGAATTTGTAGAATCAATATAATATGAAATTCTCTCCGTGTTTAAAAGAAAAAAATAAAAGTCTGTTGTAAGTATATTTCATGTTTACACGGATGGTATAAGTCAAGGTATATTTACACAAGGTAAACTCGTTGGCCCATATGTTTGTCAGCTGATTACCCCTAGTTGGAACCCAAACGTCAAATTTCGTGTATATGAGCCAAAATTTTTACATGTGTGAGTTAAATTGTTTTTTTTTTTATATGAAGACAATTTTGACAACTCGGTTCCTTTTATAGAGCAGCATGTCTACACTCCCAAATGAGTCTACCTTGTGTAAATATACCTTGTACCAAGGTAGCCGCGAGATTACAACAATTGTACAATAAAACAAACAACAGGGCTTTTTATTGTTGTTATGTGATACGAACTGTCAAACAGCAAAGGGGTTGATAAGAGACAAAAAAGACAAAAGATAAAGACAAAAAACTTGTTTACTTTTTTAATAAGCAACATTTGACAGTTCGTATCACAAAACAAGCAAATAAAAAATAACCAGCTGGCTTTCCGAGACTATCTGCTATAAATATACGTTGCCTTGGTATAAGCAAAATTAAAAATATGTAATAACAAAAAATCAGATGGTAACAGTTTTACAATTTTTACAAAAACCACATGAAAATTTCCTGAGTTGTTTTTTTAATTTTATAAAAATGCTACCACCTTCAATATACTCCGTTAAAATACACCTCTGGTGTGATGAAAATACATAAGTTTCCAAAAGTGGTTTAGGAAAAAAAACATTAACCGACCGCATGTCGGATTTTGTATCTGTATTCTCTCTTTCTCAATTCATTTTGCTTTTACATGATAAGATTTTTCTCATTCTACATCAATTTTCGCCATGTCGTAATACATTGTATTACCGTGTAAACTGGCCTTAACAGGTATTTGCTGCGAAAAAATTAGGGATGCCAGATAAATTTTTTCTACACAGAAAAAAAAAATTTTAAAATCAAAAAGAAACAATCTTATTTTAAAATAAAACAGCTGTGAAATCGAGCCAAGCTGTTTTTTTTTGTTTTAAAAGTTTTCATTTTTATTTTAAAAACTGCAATTTTTATAAAAAAAATTTAAATCAAAAATAAAAATTTTTGATTTAAAGTGATAATCAATTTTAAAAGAAAAAATACCATTTTTGTATTAAAAATTATAGTTTTTAAAACAAGAATATAGCCCTTTTAAATCAAGAATGTAATATTTTTAAATTAAAAGTGTGTAATTTTAAATTAAAAGTACCTAATTTTGAAGGTACGTTGCTTCATACTTACCTTTACACCAGGCAATAAGTAATTAACTCATAATCACATTTTTAGGTTTATTAGAGTATAAAAATATACAGCTTAGTACAACTTATACAACTTAAAAGTTATAAAATCTTATTTGATTTATAATTATTTCTAATTGTTTGAGCTTGAGGTCTTTTTGTTTATAAAATATTATATTTATTTATTGACCTTTGGTTAGCATCGTCAGTAAATTAAATTTACAAAATTTTAATATGAATAACACAAAAAAACAATACTTTAATTATTATGGCTTTTTGTAATTGTGTTATGACAAATAGGTTTTTGAATATAAATTAAAAAAAAAAAATTTTCAAAATTTTGTTTTGGTTTTTTTGTGTTATTCATATTAAAATTCTGTAAATTTAACTTACTGCCGATGCAAACCAAAGGTTAGCGAAATATCGATAGAAATAAATAAATATAATATTTTATAAATAAAAAGACCTTTAGCTTAAACAACTAAAAATAATTATTATCTTATTTGGCTTAATTTCTTCGACCTTCTTAATATTATTTCCTTTCAATAATTTCTCAAGCTCAAGGTCCGTTTTATATAAAAAATATTTATTTAAAATTTATCCAATATTTCGCTATCTCAATGGATAGCTTCTTCAGGGATTTTTTGGTTTTTTATATTTCAAACAATTTTTAATAAACAAAATTAAATGAAACAACAAAATTGTCAATTATGAAAAATAAATAAAAATTATTCACAGGAAACAAAAATTATTCTATTACATTTTTATAAACTTATTTAATTTCCTATCTTATTCTTATAAATTAAATGTCTCATTGTCATTGACAATGAGACATGTAGAACATTAAAAGAATACTGCAACGAAACAAAAAGACTAACACAACAACAACAAAGGTTAAAATTTATTTTATCATGCAGAAGCTACGGAATAACCCCAAACCATACAAAGAACACGACTAAACAGGTTGGAAATCTTTTTGTATGTACAACAATAAAAAGAAAACTAAGAACAATAGAACACAATTTCCATAAGAAAATTTTGAACTTGGAAATTTCACAGACTAATACAAATATTAAAATTATTAAACGTAAACTCTATCACTTAAATATTGGTATTAAAAACATGATAACAGAAGAGGACCACACTAAATTTATTAACACACAAAGAGACAGATCAAAACAAATAGTGAAAAATGTTAAGGAGAGACACATTGGAAAATTAACTACACTAAAAGAAAAACAGTTCAAATTACATGGATTAGTATTTACAAACCACTGGTTTGAAAATAAAACGAAATACGATATCCCGATGGAATGTAAGTGGATATTATCACTTGGCAGAAAGTTCGCATTACCAATAGATAAACATTACTTTTCCCCATTACATATAATAGCTGATATAGAGCAATGTATACAGGCCATGGATGGGAATTTTGATAAAGAAAAGGACGTCGCTAGAACAAAATTAGCAAACCATGTATCCGCTTTTAAAAGAAGCATTCAAAATACTAAAAAGGATAAGTTTATCCTCACAAGTTTTGAGAAAACTAAGAAACTTTTAAGGAAATATAACGACATAATTATTATACAGGCGGACAAAGGAAATAAGACGGTAGCTATGTATAAAAATGAGTATGAGGGGAAAATGAGTATAGGAGACAAAAACACCAACAGAATTTCAAGAGCAGATCCAACTGACAAACTGCAGAAACAAAACAATACCATTATTTCTGACCTCTACAAAAATAATATTATTAATACAGGTGAAAAACTTAAACTTCTTTGTTCTGCGGCTACTGCACCTAGAATATACGGCTTACCCAAAATACATAAGGAAGGGACACCCTTACGACCTATTGTGTCGTCAGTTCAAGTACCATGTTACCAATTATCAAAATACGTTGGTAATATTCTTACTGCCATTTTCACCAAGTTCGGTTAAAACTAACTTTCAATTAAAGATCCGGTTACCAATACGTTTTGACAGCTATAACCGATGGTTAATTATAACCGAACTTGGTGAAAATGGCCGTTAAAGTCATAATTTCTAACAAATATAATGTTAAAAATTCGCTACGGGTAAAGGAGCAGCTGAGCGGCGTGAAAATTAACAATAATGAAACTATGATATCGTTTGACGTGATTTCACTATTCATGAACATCCCAATTCAGACAGCAATAAACACAATTATGAAAAAATGGAGTATTATTAAAAATCATACTAAAATGTCCAGCTCACAATTTTTAAGAATACTCAAATTTTGTCTAAATGACAATAATTATTTTATGTTTGGTGAAAATATTTATACTCAAATCTTTGGTATGCCAATGGGGAACCTACTATCACCCACTATAGCGGATATCATACTTGACAACCTACTTGACCATGCAATTACTGAACTAGAAAATAAAAATATTTACATTAAATACATCGCCAAATATGTAGACGACATTTTGGCGATAACTCGCATAGAAGACAAGGACACAATTCTGTCAATTCTTAACAAACAACACCCTAAAATACAATTTACTACTGAGATTGAGAAAAACGGAGAAATCGCGTACTTAGACTCAAAAATTATACGCAAAAATAATAAGATTCTGTTTGATTGGTACACTAAAGAAACATCTTCAGGAAGGTTAATGAATTACCACGCTACACAACCCAAAAATCAAATTATAAACACAGCAAAAAAAATTTATTTCTAGGGTATACAACATAAGTGATACACAATTTCATAATAAAAACAAACACATTATAACAAACTTTTTAAAAAACAATAGCTTCCCCACCAAACACACATCTACGTTGATAGACAATACGATTAAACAATTGGATAAGGACAAAAATAACCACAACAAATCTGCAAACATAGAAAAAGAAGAGAACAAATTTTACAGTGTAAAATACATACCTGGGTTAACCGATAATAATAATATACGGTCGTCAATAAAAATAAAAAACATCTGTTTTGCCTACAAACCCAATTTGACATTAAGTACAATTTTTTCTAGAGTTAAGGCGCCAATTAATAAACAAAAACAAAGTAACATTGTATACGAATTACAATGTGAAGGAAATGACAAACAGCCATGCGAGCTAATTTATATAGGAACAACAAAACGTACACTGGAGACAAGAATGGGAGAACACAAGATGGACATAATGCGGAGAAAAGAGACAACAGCACTAGCACAACACATCCTACATACTGGTCACACAATTAGGTTCGATGATGTAAAAATTCTAGATAAAGAAAATAAAGAAAGAAAGAGGTACACAGTTGAAAGCCTAAGAATCCAACAACAAATTAATAGAACAATGAATTTGAAGGAAGACACGAACAAAATAAATGCGAGCTATGTTGTTGCCATTACTTAAGCTGTAATATATTTAAAGTTTAAAGTAATATGTATTTTTTTAATATTAAAATTAATTTTTATATTTGTATGATCCTGAGTACATCTAAAACTTTTTAATGTGATTAAATTTTCATATTGTAAGTCTTGAATGTTTATGTGGTACATTATTGTATTTATTTAATTGTTTTTATAATTTTTAAATAGACAATCCCTTGAAAAAGTCGACAAACAATCGACGAAACGTCGGGAACAAAATATTGTAATTAAAAATTGAATTTTATTTACATTGAAGAAATTTAGGCCCTATTAGCTAGACAAAAATAATATTCATAAATGTCTGTAATTTTGAGCTACATTATCCGTATCTGTCTTAAAATTAATTCTTTGTTCCATTGGTATGTTTATAGTTTGCAACATTTCTAACATGTAGCGTCGTTTGTAGTTTGTTTCTGTATTTAAAACTGTTGTATTTTCAAAATCTGGTGTATGATTGAAATTGGCACAATGCGATGACAATGCAGTTTTTTGAGAAGATATATGTTTGTATTTTTGATCAGATCTATGTCCTGCTAATCTAGTTCGTAATTTATTTTTTGTGGTACCAATATATACTTTACCACATACTTCATTATCCTTACCCTTACAAGGTATCTTGTAAATAATATTAGATTTATCTAATTTTTCTGTCTTATCTTTCATTTTACTGAATAATCTATCCAATGTATTATATGTTTTATGAGCCATCCTATAATTATTCATATCATAAATATTGAATTTTGCAATCGTTCTGAAAACATTGGTACATAAGTTAAAGACTTATAAATTTTAGGTTCAGTTACCGTATTCACACTACCTTCCCTATGTCCTTTGTACTGTCCAATCAATTTACAAATCAATTCCCTTGGGTAATTATTATCCCCTAAAATATTTTTGATTCTCATCTTATTATTCCTATGAAAAATTATATCACTAATATTTAGAACTTTATCTATAAAATTTTTGGCAGTATTTATAATAACCCAATCTTGCACTTTTGACGGAGCTTATAAAGTGTCATCATCAATACCAAACTAAAAAATTTAAAATAAAGCAAAGAATATTAAATAAACTTATTAATAATCACCTCTTTTTTCCTCCACGCAAATAACTTCTCTCTAAATTCCACTCGAAGGCCTATCAAGGGAATAATTTCTTTCAAGTATTGAAGACATCGGTATGTTATACTACTCTCTAAAAATATTAAAAACAAGTTAGAGTGCTATATTCGGCTGTGCCGAATCTTTGATATCCTCCACCGACAGTTCGAATGTTTAAGGAGTAATATCTGTATGATGTTATTATTATTTGTTATTAATTATGGTTTTAGGCGACTAAACTGTTTTCCGGTAGTAGGGTTTATATGGGGCCTAGGGTAAATTATGGACCGATCATCACGAAATTTCACAACGTCATTTCTAGTCCTTTAAAACTGTGACGTACCAATTTCTGTTATGATAGCATTATTAATTATGGTTTTAGGTGTACTAAACTGTTTTCCGGGAGTAAGGTTTCTATGGGACCTAGGGTAAAATATGTACCGATCTTCACGAAATTTAACAGTATCGTTTATAGTCCTATAAAACTGTAACGAGCCAAAACTTGTTATGATTGCATTATTTTTTACGGTTTTAGGTGTACTAAACTGTTTTCCGGTAGCAGGGTTTATATGGGACCTAAGGTAAATTATGGACCGATCGTCACGAAATTTCACAGTCTTATTTCTAGTCCTAATAAAACTGTGACGTACCAAATTTTGTTATGCTAGCGTTATTTTTTACGGTTTTAGGCGTACTTAACTGTTCTCCGGGAGTAGTGCTTATATGGGGCTTAGGGTAAATTATGGACGGATCTTCACGATTTCTTCAGCGTGATTTCCAGTCAAATAAAAGAAATTTTCGCAAAATCTTATCTCATTTCGTGCCTTGTTCCAGCATTTATGTTATTTTTTGTAACAAAATTATCAATCCACATTTTGATTCATAGCTCTGGTCCTACTGAACCGATTTTGCTGGATTTCAATCCCAAACTGCTTAGGGAAACTACAAGCAATTTCGCACCAAGTTTGTTCATTTCTTTTGAGTTGTTCGAAAGTGAGCGTGTTTTCAACAGACGGACAGACAGACGGACATGGCTAAATCGACTTAGAATTACTCAAGGACCCAGAATATATATACATTATGGGGTGTGAGATGTATAATAAAAAAGTTTCACACGGAATGACAAACTTGATATACCCTCTTCACAACTAATTGTGGTGGAGGGTATAAAAAAATGGAAAGATTTTAATATTGGCGACATTTTGACTAACACATAACCTAAAAAAATGAATTTTATAATAATAAGTTGCAACGTACCTTTTAGAAATGGCATTACAATTTTTAAATCAAAACGTTTTAAAAGATCCACTAAAGGATCACTTTCGGTATTTGGCTCGTGCAAAAAAACTTTTTATTTTTTTTATTTATTTTTTACAATGTTCTTTGAGCTATAATATTTTTTTAACTTTTTTAAAACACACTGCACCGAACTTTTAATATTTTTTTAACTTTTTGAAATTTTTAAAACACATTGCACCGAGCTATATTTTTTTAATGACGCTTAGTTATCAACTTTTAAAATTAAAATGGTTTATTCTATTTTCAATAACAAACCTACTTTGATTTTAATACGTTTTTCAAATTGTTAAACTTTTTAAGACAAAAACGAAAAATTTTAAATTTTAAAATGTTTTTTCTGTTTCTTATAGTAAACACAAAGTGTTGCCTTTTAATATAAAAGAAAACCTTTTTGTTCTTAAAAGTTTTAGTAAAAAAATAATACAAAAACGTACATTTTTGTTTTAAATATGATTTTTATTGCCTAATTTTGTAAACCACAACGTTTCTTTTTAAAATAAAATTGAACATTTTTGTTTTTAATATATTTAAAAAAAAATTGCTGCAATTTTAAAATAAAAACTCAAAATTTTGTTTTAAATAGCGTTTTTTGGTTCAGTGTACAATCCCAAATACGAAATAAAATTTTCTTAAAATATCTCCACTAACTTGGTGGCCACACGATCAAGTTTTGCCTTTCAATTCCTTTCAATTTGCAATACACTCAGTTTTTTACTAAGTGCTGGTTCACACAGGTCAAGTTTACTTGAACAGTTTTATTTAAATTTTCTTTTGAACTTGCGTTCACGTTCATGCACAAAATTAATTTTTGTTTTCTTTTCCTTCAACTTTGTAGCTTTTCATTATATTACGGATGAAAAAAGAAAAGAAAAATACAAAACTGACTGGTACGGTCAAGTATGTACCCCTTTCCATTCTCTTTACCCCTCTCTCCTAAAAGCTCGAGACTTGAAGAGTCAAACTTGACCTGTGTGAACCAGCACTAACACACTCACACTTTTTAAATTGACCACGAGATGGCTTTCAATTTCACCTCTCCATTTGTTTGGCAATTTACTTTCAATTTAACAGCTGAGTCTCTGTTGTTGTTAACATCTTGGAAGTAAATTGCTTACAAATTGAGTGCAGCCTACGTCACAGCTTTCAATTTATGTAAATTTTGACAAGCAGTATATGTAAAAGACTATCAAGAACAACTTGAACGTGTGGCCGCAGGGTAAGTAAAAGTAAAAAGCTCTCAAATTAATTTTGTTTAAATAAATAAGGGAAATCACGATGGGATGCAAATGCGAGCAAAAATACACACATTTGCACAACACAACAACAAAATGTACGTATTTGCAATTTGCTCTTTTTTATTTCGCTTGCACTAAAAAACCATGAGCAAAGTTAGTAGCGCATATTTGCTCAGTTGCAAACAAATGTAAGCAATAAGTGCTGGTTCACACACGTCAAGTTTGACTCTTCAAGTCTTGAGTTTTTAGCAGAGAGGGGAAAAGATATGGCATTCTCTTTTCCCTTCTCTCCTAAAAGCTCAAGACTTGACGAGTCAAACTTGACGTGTGTGAACCGGCTAACATTTGACATAGTAAGTGCCATGTTGATTTTAAGAAAACTTATAACTTGAACATTTTCGCAGATTGTAAAATAAAATAGAGAATTAAATTTAAATTAATTAAAAAGAAAAAATTTATTTTAAATTGCTTGTGTATAATTGCTAACAAATGCAGATTTTTTACAGTGCTGCCAAAAGTTTTTAGTGTTGCCAGTATACATTTTTAGAAAAATAGCATTTTTGCACAAAAATAAAAGTGGTATGCTCACGATCAATCATAATATGCAAGGTAAATTAACACATTGCAAATTTGCACAATGACCATCGTGATTACCCTTAATTATTTAGTTTGAATACTATGTATAACTAGGGATTAATTTTATGTTATAAATTTGAATTTTAAATTTATATAAGCATAGATAAGCACACTAAAACAATATTTTCATTTAACCAATTTTACAATTTGGTATTTATCTTTTAAATTTTGACAAAAAAGTCTACGTTATTAAGGAAAAGGGAAAATCCACGCTTAACCATTTTATATTGTTTACGAACTTTTGCTGTTATGAACGTTTCAAATGTGGAGAATCAGAGTTATAATAACGACCCCACAGACACGTCTATTTAACGCGTAAAATATCAATTGGCTTTGCCATTTTATTTGTTTATATACGCTTAAAAGCATTTTCACTTCTTATGGCCGTTTTCTCATTAGGCGAAAAATTTGCTTTTCTCAACGTCTCATTTGCTTCTATTCGGAAGCAAAGCTAACCAGTACAAATGTTCTGTAACTTTAGTGAGAACTTCTTGCATCGAAAAGATGTGAAACAAAATATTCCGTCGTCTCTCGAAAAGTGAGAAAAATGTGTGTCTGTAACTCAAGTCGAAAACTATGAAAAGAGATTACGTCGTTACGTTATAAATGTCATAATATTGCACTCGAAGCCGATGTGACATTGCAGACGTTCAGAACGCCAGTAACACATATCGTTGACGGCGACCAAAATTTACTAAAATTGAAAATTGTTCAACGACGGCGGCGAAAATACAACCGTCGGCTATACCAAATTGTGTAAAGAGCGACTTTAATGTTTGTTGTTTGCAAACGAGCTTTGAAGAAATTCGTATATTTTATTAAAATGTTAAAAGCAAAATAACAAAACAATGAAAAATGTGCTAAGAACAAAATATTATTATTATTCTTTGCATTTTTAATGGTTTTTATTGTTAAAATTTTGTCTCGCCCCATTTTTATTCGTGAGTTTATTTGACAGTTCAAAGCGGGAACTTTTCTCACCAAAACCTTACAGACACACTTTTTCTGTAAATTGGCGAGTAATTTCCTTACGTGACAGCTTGTACTCGCCAAAAAAAAGTTACAGACACAGTTAAGTGAGAAAAACAGCTGTTTGTTTCAATTTATGGCATTTTTGTTTCATTTCACACATTTCAATCGAAAACTTTCTCGACGCGAGAGTTACAGAACATGGGCACAGCACTCATCTGCCAGTTATTTATTTTCCTTTGATTTGCCGTACAGATAAATTTAATCAGCTGACTCCCAACTTTTACATGTATTTTGAGTGGTGTTGCCAACTGAAACAATGTTTTTCGTCGGTATATTGAGAAACCCAAAATAGTTAACAGACAGTTTATCGGTCTAATAAATTTATGTTTACATTAAGTAACAGACAGTTTGACGATACATTGAGAAAATGGCCATTAGAGTACTAACCTTAACAAAAGGGGCAAACGTTTTTTAGATAAGAAATTTTCTGCTGCTGATACATTATAAATAAGAAACTGGGGTCTAATCACCGCATTCGATACTATCGTATCGAATAAACTATCGAACTTTTTTGCATACGATAGACACTGACATATCGAATGAAAACTCGATAAATGTAATGTCGAGTTACTCGATATCAAATGCTATTATTTCAAATTTAATACATTTCATTCGATATCGAGTTTCATGATACCAAAATAAATAATTTCGATCGATTTTGCTCGATATCGTATGCGGTGATTAGACCCCTGATATAGCGATCAGTAAATCAGATTTTTCAGCTGTAGATATTGAATTTGCGTTATAATTTGTTTAACATAAACTGTATTAAAATGAGTTTTGTACATACAAAATCTTGCAGATTAGATCAGGCATGTCACAAATTCCGATCGGAATGGTTTTAATTCCGTATGTTCAATTCCGATCGATTTAGTTTTAGCTTCTTCAGATTCCGATCGATTTTGCTAAATGTGTTTTTTTGTATAACAACTCTGGTTTTCCAATTGGATATGGCCACTTTACATAAAAACCATATGATTTTTGTGTTAAGTATGGCAATGTTTAGCGTAGAAATGAAAAAGTGGTTTGTGAGGAAAAAAAGGTAGCAACGCAACGGTAAAGAATTTATTATGTTTTAAATAAAATCATATAAAGTAAAAAAAATAAATCAAAAGTGTGTTATTTCTTCAATCTATATCATAAAAAAACATTTATTTATCCATAAAAAATAGTTTTAAGTAGTTTGTTCGGTTATAAAATACTGAAACAATCAATTCCACTTAGAAAACCAAAAGTGGTTTCATTCCGAAAAAATTTTTCGTTTTTCGTTTTCTGAAGAAGCAAAATACGGAATTAAAACCACTTTCGATCGAAATGGAATTCTATGACAGGCCTGTATATTAGGGCAATAACTTTTTGCAATTTTTGCAAATATCAAAAATACCACCTCAAAGCCGTGTGGGGCATAAAAAAATATAAAAAAATTTGGTGTCACTTTTTCTCTTTCGTGAAAAAAGTTTCCGCACCGAAAGCGTTGAAGTTTTGTTTTTATTTATTTACTTTCATCATTAAATCAGTTACTATTGTCTTAAATAAGTCCGTTTTTGTTTAAATTCGTATATAATCTTCAACATTAAACCATTTCTCATAAGTCTGATGCAAAATGAAATGGGTTTCAATATCCAAAAATAAAATTCACACATAATATGGAGTTTTAGGAATCGCTTACGGTGCGGAAACTTTTTTCACCGAATCAGCTTAAAAAATAGTTTTTTGTTATCAGAACAAAATTCCCCACATGGTGCTGGAGTGGTATTTTGCCCAAAAAAAAAAGTTATGACCCTACTGTATATGAGAATGTTAGCCTATAAAAGAAAAATGGTTTTTTTTTCAAAAATCTCAAAATTAATTTTTTTTTATCTAATTTAAGATTATAACCCATGATAACTTCTGGTTAAAGACTTTTACAAAATAATTTAAAGTTTTAAAAAATAACTTTTGAATAAGATATAATAATTGTAAACTCATAATGAAATTCTTACAGTTGGCCCCTGCAGCGCCTAGGATGCCCCTAGATGGGTCAAATGTATGACCAACCCCACTTTATTTTTCATCTCAATAATTAATTTTTAACATACCTACCCGCTATCAACATTCCTTAAGGGGGCTCCCATACAAAATGTTTAATACAGTTTAGGAGCCGCCCCTAGGGGCATATAATGTATGAACGACCTCATTAAGTTTCTTATCCTTAACATTTTCTGGAGACATACAGTTTTTTATCTTCACATCTTAAGAAATTCTAAAATTAGTTAAAAAATTTCCCTCATTTGTAAATAAAATTAAAAGTTGTCAACAGATTTTAGTCATTTATCGCTTGTTTTTTTGCAACTTCGTTTTTTATATGAAGCATATGTTACTGCATTTTCCTATTTTTTATGAATTTTTAACAAACAAAAATTTCGAAATGTTGCTAAAAAATGATTTTTTTGCTAAAAAAAATATGTTTCTAAAACGACTGCGCAATGCGCAGTGCGCATATAAGAAAAAAAGTTTAACTTTGCTTAAAGGTAATTTTATTGCGGAATTTCGGGTTTCTTTTAGTAATTTCAATAAACTTAATCGTTTTTGAGTTACACGAATACCTATAAGCTGTGCAACTTCCTCCATTTCCTTAAAACGGCATATCTCGAAAACAAGAGTAAACCTTAAAAAAACGGTTAGAATCGTCGAAATAGGCTGAAATGCCAGGTGTCCGGCTTGTCTCAAACCAGCACAGCAATTCATTATTTAAATTTCATTTTATAATTTTATTTTCCGTGTGCGATGGTGAAGTTTACTTTACATACATAGATTAAATAAATAATTACGCTATACATTTATTGCGCAACTATAAATAGTGTCACAGAGCACATAGTGTGGAGCAGAACGACAATAATACTAGTGATTAAGTACTTAAAGTTAGTTTACACTTTCTCTCATAATACTTTGTGAGATAGAAATCTAATGAATTTTGTTGCGACTGTCAACAAATCTAATTTAACATGCCAGTTTGTGTTCACACCATCACACAAAGTATAAAAACTCACACATGAAATAAAATGCAACCCTGATCCAATGAAAAGTATTATTGTTTAGAAATTTTTCAAAAAACGATGAAGTCGTATGGGATGTCAAACTGAATCGGACAGTTTTACAATACGAAGACGTTTAAACCCTAACGGAAATATAAACACCAACCCCCCTACTGTTAGCGAAATCTGTGCAGCAATTAGAAATATGAAATGCGGAAAAGCGGCGGGTAACGATAATTTACCAATAGAATGTTTCAAAGCTAATCCCATTGCAATGGCAGAAATCTTGCGCCCAATCTTCGAACTAGTCTGGACTACTGAAGATTTTCCTTCCGAATGGAAAGAGGCCATAATTATTAAAATCCCGAAAAAAGGTGATAAGAAGATTTGCAATAACTGGCGTGGTATCTCGTTATTGCCGGCAGCTTTTAAAATATTTAACCAAATCATACTAGACAGAATAGCAAAAACTCTAGATAAAAACATCCGAAACACCCAAGCGGGCTTTCGTCCTGGTAGGTCATGCATAGACCAAATCAATACGGTACGAATCTTAATTGAACAGGTAGCAGAATTTAATGCAACTATGTACTTGACCTTTGTTGATTACGAAAAAGCCTTTCATGCTCTGAAGAGAGAATTTATTTGGACGGCGCTAGATGCAAGGGGTATTCCTCAAAAGTTAATAAACATTCTTAGGCATAGCTACGAAGGTTCTACGTGTAGGGTTTTACATGATATCACGTTAAGCGATAGCTTTGAAACAAAGAGTGGTGTACGACAAGGGTGCACTCTCTCACCGCTTTTATTTATAACTGTGATGGATGTAATATTCGACGCTGTTGATACATTATCAATGGGACTGAATTGGTGTATGTGCAACAAATTAGCGCATCTAGAGTATGCCGACGATGTAGTCCTTCTGTCCAACAAAAACTCAGAAATGCAATCCCTTTTAACATCCCTTACGGAGGAATCAAATAAAGTAGGACTTAAAGCCAATATTAACAAAACCAAAACTATGAGAATTAATGCGGTAAGCACATCCCAGTTCGCAGTCAATCAGCAGGAGATCAGTGAAGTAACCAGTTTTGAGTATCTCGGCAGCATTATAAGCACTAATGGGTGAACAATACTTGACGTTGAAAGCCGACTAAAGAAAGCTAAAGGCAGGTTCGCAATGCTGTTTAAGGTATGGAGGTCAAACACAATTAACACAGCAACGTAGATAAGAATATTTGACGCCTGCGTAAAATCCATCCTGTTATATGGATGTGAAACATGGTTTCTCACAAAAGATTTATCTCAGAAATTACAGACATTCATCAATAGATGTCTGCGCAATATTTTAAGAATATGGTGGACTCAAATAATCACCCCTATCGTGAATAAAAATTCCTTGGGAGTTTTTTCCCTTTTCCCATTTTTAATATTGAATTAACATAGGAAAAATGGAAAAAGGGAAAAAACTCCCAAGGAATTTTTATTCGCGATAGGGGTGAATAACTAACGAAAATCTGCTACTAAGAACTAATCAACTAAAGATTGAAAGCGAAATAAAGAAACGTAAATATGGATGGTTGGGACACACACTAAGGAAAGAAAGATCCGAGGTCCCACATGCAGCACTTGAGTGGAACCCACAGGGGTATCGAAGCGTCGGCCGACCGAAAACATCTTGGAGGAATACAGTGGCCAAGGAAACAAGTAAATCCTACAACCAGTTGCGATACATAGCTAGGGAGAGGGAAGACTGGAAGATATATGTAAAAAACATTTGTAAATAGACTAAGTTCTAATTAAAATTTGTTAATGAATTGTAATTAATGAACATGTCTTAATAATAATAATAATAATAATAATAATAATAATAATAATAATAGTGTTATCTAGCCTTTAATAAAATTGTGTAGTCGATGGGTACCTTAATACAGACAAACTTTAATTTCAGCAAAAATTATTCGAGTTTTTTATATATGGAAATTAATAGTTCGATTACGGATGGCAATCAAACTGAAATCAGCGAAATCAGTGGTCTAATCACCGCATTCGATACTATCGTATCGAATAAACTTTCGAATTTTTTGCATACGATAGACACTGACGTATCGGATGAAAACTCGATAAATGTAATGTCGAGTTACCCGATATCGAATGCTATTTTTTCAAATTCAATACATTTCATTAGATATCGAGTTTCATGATACCAAAATAAGTAATTTCGATCAATTTTGCTCGATATCGTATGCGGTGATTAGACCCCAGGTTACGTAGCTCATGGTAAACAATAAAAATTTTTTTTTATTTCATATTTTTACATGAGCGGCGTTGCCTGATTTCGCTGCTGGCAAATCAACTAATTGTACTTAAATTCGTTTTTAGTTAGTAAATTCAAATCATATGTCTTAAGTTTTCTTATTTTTTTATTTTTATTTTTGAAACTTAAAAGATATCACAGGATTAGAAACAATACAAAGAAAAATAATAATAAAGAATAACATTTAAAATTGTACACAATAGAAATTAAAAACTATTTGCTCTCTAACGACAGCCTAAATAATTTATAGTTCATAATTTATTTTTAAGATTTATGATTTCGATTTTTCAGGTGTTGAAGTTGTGGTTGAAGCATTCCTGTTGGAAAAATGAGATAAGAATACAAAAAAAGGATTAAATATTATCTAAAAGAATTTTTCTTAACAAAATTTTCGATTTTATTGCAGAAAATGATTTAGTTTTAATAAACACATATTTTGATATTTTCATTTGCGGTAAATAGCTTTGAAAGCTCTTACAATTTGTTGTTGTTTCTTCTGTGAAAGCTCGCACATTGTGCATACAACTTGGACATAATTGCTACACAAGAACTGAAAACTGACAAACCATGATCACAATCACAATTTTAAGGAACTGTGATTTTTAAATCACGTAAACTAATCACGATGTTCCTTAAAAATTACGGGATCGCTCATCTCTGGTGTTTACTGGTCGAAATGTCATTTCTAAATAAAACATTGTAGCAGTCAGCAGGATTTTAGCAATTTTGTAGAGTTTTAAATTTTTAGTTTTGGGTTCCTAAAGATCTGTTTATAAATATGGATAGTTTTCAAAATATTTCTTCTAAAATCGAAACTTTAAATTTGAAACTAAAATTTCCTAAAGCCTTAAAATTTTCTACAAGTATTCTATTTGAAGTGAGAGTGAAAAATGAAGATCATAATTAAAACAATACTTTAAAATTTAAGCTTTCTGGGTAAAAATTCGAAGCAATCTTGGTTGTTTGTTCATATCCCAGCCATTTGTTTATTGAACTGGCTAAATAGCAAAATTTTCGGGAATATCTGATATACATACAGTGGAAGTTTTCATAACCAGACACCGAATGTGACATTACAAGGGAAATGCCCTCTCAAAAGAACTCAATGATTTTCAATAGAACTCTGCCGGAACCAAGGAACAGTGTCACTCGAAAGGTGGTGTCATCTTAAGGAAGGTGTCCGTTAACGGAGATTACAATATATAACAACCTAGTCCACATCATATCTGGGGTCTTCAAAACCATTTTAACCAACACATGGTCGGACAAAGCAAACATTGTTAAATTAACTCTGCTATTCAGGTCCAGAGATCAATATTGTAAAAAATGAACCGTTTTTACCCGTGGTCCAGGGTATAAAAAGTTGTTTGTTCAAAGTTTTAATGCCATTAATTAATGCTGAATCTATTAAAATAAAATAAAATTTTTGCAAGTGACCTTTTTGTAAACTTCACAGGTAGAAAGGGTAAACATATATGTATTAGATTGTCCTTCCGTTTGTAATTTCTACAATATTGATGTTAGACCTTATAAAGTATATACATACCTATGTATATATATTTTCTGGGTCTTTAGGGGTAGCGAAGTTAATTAACCAATGTCCGTTGAAATGGGGTTTCCCGAAGATCCCAAATATGATTGGGACTAGGTTTTTATATACAAGGTGTCTCAGTTAGAGTGTACTTTTTAAATTTAGTGTAATTTTAATGTGCAAGTGACAACACTAAAATTTGGCAGCTGTCACATATGTTTATTCCGATTATTAAAAATGAAGCGCTTTATGAAATAACAACGCGATATAATTACACTCAATTAACATGATGAATTTTATGACGTCCGATTTTAGACGTCATTTTGTGTTTGGCAGCAAGCGGTGTATAAAAGAAAGAGGAAGAGAAAACAGAAATCATGTCTATTTTTCTACCCTTCTTTCTACCCTTCTCTACACCGCTTGCTACCAAACAAAAAAAATGACGTCCGAAATTGGACGTCATAAAATTTATCATGCAAATTGAGTGTATCATGACATATATATATTCCCGTCGTTCCTATAAGGAGCATAGGCCTCATGACATACAGTCCCGAAATGTTTTCCATTTTAAACAAAAAATCACGACTGTCTCTTGTGGGTCCATTACGGATGGCAGCTCAACTATAGTTGAGCAGCGAAACCAGGCAACTCAAGTTCAGTTCAGTTTTTATACATTATCCACCCATTATTTTAAACACATATCCTTTGTTGTTGTTTTTTTCTGTACATCTGGAGAACGGCAAAAGCCAAAGTTTCCAAAAAAGTAACAATGATCTTGGTTATCAATACACAGCTTCTCTAAGAAATGGGTGGGATTGGAGAAGTGGGTGTGGCACTTCCCCAACAAAGACATTCTAGATTTCTATATATCTGGAGAACGGTATCTAAGAGCAAAAGTTTCCAAATAAGATAGAAGTTTATTGATTATCAACAGATAACATTCTACAAAATGTAGGCAGAATTGGAGAAGTGGGCGTGACTCAAAAAAGGATTTATTTGTAACTTAAGAACTGTACCTATATAACTTTCTGATCTTATCACACCACGCAATTTACTGATTAAAGGTGCGAGTTTTGTCAGTCTGCAGTAGTAGACTTTGGACCGCTTGAAAGGGCTTTAAATGGTATACACTGTACTATATACTATACAGTTCATAATATCTAAAATTTTAAAGACATTTGCTAAATTTTCTGCAATAAAACTAAAAATAATATTAAAAAAATTTTGTTAAATTTTTTAATTTTTTCATTTAAAAAATTTTTAATTAAAACCTCTCACCTTAAAAATGTTTAACTAAAATTATAAATCTTAGACAAATTGTGTTTTTTGTAAGTGTGTGTGAGAACGATTAAGTGACATGCATTATGAAAATCTTTTACTTATTCTGCTAATAAATATTTCTAATTCCCGTAAATGATTTTTTAAAGAAGTTACAATTCTTCTTTTTTTGTATACAGGTGTGTAACATCTTCCACTGTGCCCAAGTGTACAACTTTTCCATCAGCACTATCGAGATCATCATCATTAGGATTTTGATCTTTAGCTTTTAATGAATTGTGAGTATTGGATTTTGTGTTCTTTGGTCTTGTAGCCTTGTGTTTGGGAATATAAGTGACAGTATCTGTTTCACTAGTGGCGGTTGAGTGTAATGTTTTTGTTTGAGATCCCTTTGAGGGATCAGGACTAGTTAGGGAGATTTTTGAGGCATAAACTATTCTGTAAGACACATTTAAAAGGGAAATTATTAAAATAAATGTTAGTAAAAGCATTTTATAAACTACAAAGCTTTATTAAAAAAACTAACTTATAAAGCTTAAGCAAGCTTTTTTGAAATTCTCATATTAAAAATACCTTTATATATACAGTTTCAACTTATTTTAATTATTTCGTTTCAAATTTTCAAAGCAATTTGTGCTTAAATTATTTAGCTGAGCTTTTTAGTTTTTCAACAAATTATGATTTTTTTATTGGCGTTGTCGGGTTGCTCCTCGTAGCTTTTGCGGTTGTCTAATTTTTGCAAGTTTTATATTTACAACAATTATGCATAAATAAATTCAAAACTTTTTAATTTACCTGTCTCTGGCTTGCATATTCGCCTCCACTTCCAAACTGCGTGGCTGTCTAAAATCGCATTCCAATGAAAAAGCCGAATCTCCGGGAGTTATTAGTTCTGGATCATTTTGTATGACCACTATATTCGAATAGAGTTCGCCATCTTTTTGAGTTTGACATTGATCTAAACTGAAATTCATTTCCAATTGTTTGGCACTTTTTATTGAGGGTTTGACAAAGCACGGTGCAGTTTGCTTATAAAAACTTCCCCTTGTATACATAACACCCTGGAAAGGTTTTTCAGTTTCCAACATGATGTGCATTGAATCGGAACCACATTTCAGGTTGACTTTTTGTATACCCTGATCGGAACCTTCGATTTTGAATGTGTCGGTTAGGTCTTGTTGCCAAGTTTCTGAAAAGAGAAAGTAAAAAGTTGGTATTGTTATTCTTTAAATAAAAACTAAACTTAAATTAAATACAAAAAAAGTTATCCGATTCTGAATGCATTTTAAGTCTTTTGATGTGTACTAAGAACGAAAAAGCACTTTATTCGATTCTTTTTTTTTACTGAACATTTAAAAAATGGATTTTTTCTATTTGCACCGTCATCAAAAAATATAAAGGCTTTTACTGCCGTATTCATAAAAATTTAAAATGGATTTGAAATGTGTTTTAAGGCAAAATTTTCATACAAATTTTCTTAAACTTAAACTTAAACTTATTTTATTATACCCACACCACAATAGTGGAGAGGGTATTATGCATTTGTGCTGATGTGTGTAACGCCTTAAAAAAGTGGTCCTAGACCCACCTTAAAGTATACCGATCTACTCAGAATCACTTTCTGAGTCGAACTAACGATGTCCGTCCGGCTGGCAGGCTGGCTGGCTGTCCATGTAACCTTGTGCGCAAAGTACAGGTCGCAATTTTGGAGATAATTTGATAAAATTTGGTTCATAGGTTCTTATTGGCACAAGGACCAAGCCTATTGCAAATGGGCCGAATCGTAGGACCACGAGGGAAGATAGGGAGAAATTTCTTCCTCTCAGAAACTATCAAAGCGATTTTAATGAAATTTAAAACATAGATAGAACCATATCTTTATGGACACAAAATGTATAAATTTTTAAAAAAATCGGACCACGAGGGGAGATAGGGGAAATTTCTGCCTCTCAAACCGATTTTAATGAAATTAAAATCATAGATAGATCCATATCTATAGGGACACATTAGCTATATAGTTTTTAAAAAATGGGACCACAAGCGGAGGCAGGGGGCAATTTCTGCCTCTCACAAACTTTCAAACCGATTTTCATGAAGTTTTAAATCCATATTTACATGGACACATAAGCATGATGTGTTTTTAAATACTGTGGTGTAGGGTATCATATAGTCGGGCTTGACCGACTATACTTTCTTACTTGTTTTTTATGAATACGGTAATTAATCCTAAAAGTATATGGATAAAGAAGATCAAAAGTTAGGAAGTTAAAGGAAGCAAGTAAGAATGCTATATTTGGCTATTCTGAAATCGGATTGTACAATTTTAGCCAATAATGTTCGGTATGTCATATTTAACGCTCGAAAATAAGATTTTGAAAACAATTTTTAGAACTTGTTGCATATATTTTTAAACTCTAGTATATTTTAACGGGGTTTTATAAATTTCTAGGAGAAAAACTCTTTCTTTTCTGATCGTATTAATCAAAAGCTCTTATTTTGGAGAGGACATTTGTCTGAGGACTAAAGGCCCAATCACAATGTGCTTAAGTTGGCTTAAGCGAATGAGTGAATACATGTAAATTATATGAGGCAAACCATATTGAACTTTAAGAAACTTTTTGCTAAGTTTAGTGAAACTGTCATTTGCTTAAGCCAGGTGCGAATCTAATCGCACATTCCGTACGGAATCGAATGTTTTTTTATTTTGTTTTTGTTTTCTTAAATACATTTAAGAGACTTTTTGTTAATTTTTGACAGTAGGTAAAGCAAAGCTATGCATATTATGGTTGAGCCTTAAGTTTAATAATTGGTTAATTTTCCTTATTTGCAACAAAGTTTACTTTTCAGCCCAATCATGAATATTCCCGGGGAATTTCTTTGCAACGGAAAATACTTTTCTCTAGAAAAAAAAAATCTCCAATTATAAATTTCGCGAGAGCTAAAAAGTTAATAAGTTACATCGCCGAAGTTGCTTTGCTTTTTGACATTTAATTTAATTTTTTGAGTCTGTGCAACAAGTTAAAATAAGTTTTAAGGTTTAATTCAAAATAAAAAGAAAAGTCATTCTTGCGGGGAATTTAAATTATTTTCTGTGAATGATTTATCGGTAACACCAACGAGCTTCATGGATGTTTTCATTTCTATAAAATTGAAAATGGTTTCGTCTGTAGGAGAAACATTTGCGCTTTACTCAGGAGTCGGCACAACCACAATATTGGAGAGGTTATTATACGTTTGTGCTGATGTTTGTAACAACTTAAAATATCAGTCCTTACCCCACTTTTTTTGTATACCGAGCGACTTAGAATTAGTTTTGGTTCTTGTTGTCACAAGGTCCATAACTTTACATAGCCCCCATACAAGCTTATTTCCGGGAAAGAGTCATCGTGCTTATAAAAAATCTTATTGTGTTGGTATTTAGTCCAAACTTATTTTATTGCAATCTATGGTCGAGCTTAACCGACTTTACTATCTTACTTGGAAATTTTTCAAGTTTTTTGCATCATTTGCCGCATGCATAACCCCAAAGACGTTAATTTAGTTAATGAATTTCTTTCAAGAATATGTGCGTTCGTTTACTTTTCCAGTAAAATCCAGTAGGTGAGCAATGTGAACATTTTACAAATTTATGTGTACGCGAACGCATTTCAGTAAAATCCAGTACAAATTTTTACAAATTTTGGGGTAAACGAGCGCAGCTCATATCGACATCAAAACTCTGATTCAATATTCCTCTAGAAACCCTACCTTCGGCTTTGAACATTCTCCGTACTGTTGTGCAAGTGAATTCTTTTGAGTAATTTTTCGCGTAGTAAAAATTCATAATATTAAAATAAATTCAGAAAAATTTCCCGCGTAATTTATAATTTTCGAGAAAATTTCATCAACCTTTGCTGTTTCCTATAACTGCTAAAATCGTGCTTAAATCCTTTTTCGAGGACATTTGTGTTGGTGCTTTGTGAAATAATTGACAAATTTGGGTCATTTTGAAACCGTAAAACCATTGTGCACAAAACACATTATGGCCGAATTTTGTCCTCCTCGTTAACATGGTTCCAACGCCATTACGCTAAACCCTTTATTTCGGAAGGAAGACGGGATTATTTGTGTATATATCGAGCCCTTACCGCAAAAATAGCTTAAGCGACATCATTTTAAATTTTCGATTTTTTTTAATAAATGAATATGTATATTGGCAACAATGTCATGGTCACATAAGGTACCGTAACGATTTTATAGCAAAAACAATTTTAGCTTAATTTTAGCTTGTCACAAGCTTCATACAAAATTTTTATTAAATTTAATAAAAAAAAACCTTTTCCTGAAAAAATATGTTTTTGTCGCTTAAGCTTTTTTTGTGGTAAGGACTCGATATAAGTATGTAATGTTGATTAATTTTAACTACCAATTAAAAGCAGTTGTGGTATTTTGCCCAATCTCCAGACCAAAAGTGATAGAAATATATAATTACCTATGTCCCATCATATATAGCACGGACATAGTCAAATAAACTCCCCTACTCATAAGGATCCAAAATATGTAAGTATACTTTGTGGGGTCTAAGAACCAATATTAATTAAATTAAAAATGGAATGAGAAACTGCTGTTTATCTACCAAAGTATAATAAATCTACCCTTTCCACTTGTGTTGAAAGGTATAAAAAATAAATACAATTTAATATTCTTACCCCAGTAAAAACTTCACTTACTTTTTCAAAATGAATAGCTCGCTCTCTCACTCTTTATTTAGTAGCTTTCTTCTTTAACTTACTTTTAAATGCGTTCATTTTGGGACATCCCTTGTAAAATTCATTGGTTCTTTCAATAGAATTGTAAGTAGTGCTTTTAAGTTTTTCTGATTACTTAACACATTATTTTGTAGGCGAAGTTTTTACTGGGTACATACATACTAGGGTGTTCAGTCAATTAACTCTTGTTCGATTAATCGAACAATTTAAGACCATTAATTGTTCGAATAATTTAAAATTGATAATTTCGATTAAAGGATTAATCGAAGAATTTATACCGATTAATCGAATGATAATAATATATAGTATTTCTGTTAAATGTATAATTTTCTTAAAGTTTTAAGTCGAATAAACAAACCAAATGTGTGTCCGTTGGAATTAAAAAAAAACAATCATGTTTAGTGAGTAATTTAGCTTATATTTTTGTAACAATTTAATAAATTGTTTCACAAAAGAAAAATCGCCAAAGTTATGTTGACTCGAATGATTTATACTAATTTATCGGGTATGTTCTAGAAATCGAAATGAAGTGAAATTGGAATCGAACAATAATTAAAATCAATTATTTACAAAATGACCGTAGTTTTTCGTGGTTTTAAGTGTTGTTCTTGCAAAAAAAAAAAATATTGGATACTTAAAGAATGAAGTATATAAAATGGAAGATTTTTATGAACTTTCATATCAGGATCGTTTTTGAAATTTGCTCGATTTTAAATCCACTTCATTTCGAAGACGCCCGTATAGTTCGTGAGTTTCTCTCTTTAGAGTGAGTTTGATTTAAAAATATTGCACGTAGGATAAATCTAATAATGCTAAATGTAACAGCTATCCAAAAATGTATTAACATAAATGTTCTTCAACATCTACACTAAATTACCACTAACACAGTAAGGGCTAATAAATCATTACAAGTTAAACTCTCTTTTTGGTTTAAAATGTGTTCAAACCAGCAAATCTATAGTTCAGTAAATAATTAAACCATCTCTAAACGCATAAAATTGGGCGTTTAAACTACCAATACAAACCATATTAATTTGACAGAATTTATCGTAGTGCTGCCACATTACAATTATTTGCACTACATATAATATATGGGGCACTGATTTACAGCTGTTAAGTTTAAACTACATATTAATTTAAGTTTAGTTCAACTTAACCAACGTTTAAACATTCATAGATTTATTAGCCATAACTAAAACATAGTACTTGAAGAAGATGCTTCAACAACAAAAAAAAAAAAAAAAGGAGGCTGCAAGTGGTCCAATGAATAAATATTTTAAACAAGATACTTCGATCGATTCTCTATAGAGGAAATTATTTGCAGAAGCATAGCAGAAGATTGAATTACCGTGAAAAGTTTCAAAAATCCAAAGTTTTATTAACTCTTTTAAAATTTAAGTGCCCGAAAGTGAAGCAACAATTTGGAGCTTCATTGACAAGTTTTATTTAAAAAAGAATGTTCTCAATGTCAATGTACTGTTCTAAAATTATCGAAAAAAAATCTCGTAATTAATAAAATTTCTGGATATAGAATTATTCGATTAATCGATTCATTTTAAAATTTTATTCGTTTTATTGAACAAGTTACAAATGCCAAATATCGATTAAACGTTTAATCGAACAAAAATAAAACCCGATTAATTGAACACCCTAATACATATATATGTATGTATTGATAAGAAAAGTACGAAATAGTTTATGAAATATAAAAAGTTCTAATAGAAAAAAATTAAAAAAAGGAATTTTAATGTCGAATAGTCTTCAACATCATTAAAAAGCAATATTCCGCTAGTTAAGATTTCCATTAGATTTTAAAATAAAGCGTACGCTTAAATGATACACTCTGTGTTTAAACAGGTGGTATTTTAATTTAAATTTACTCGATTCCTATTTATCAAGACTATTATTCCTAATAAGCTTCTGATCCAAGAGCGAAAATATTCGAGGTCCCAACTTTAAATGGACTCGAATGCCAAAAACAGATTCCACAGCTTCAGTTAAACTGCTCTTCATACAAGTTTAATGAAAATACTCGAAAAAATTTCTTATATTTCTACGATTTACTAAAATTTTAACTGACGATAATTATAGATCGAGTGAATGATTAATGGGTCCCACTTATTTATTTAAACTATTCTTTGTTTCTCATGCAAATGAACAAATAATGCCTTTTAGAAAAGGTGTTACTATAAAAATCAAAATCTTATGATCTTTTTTTACATTTTCTTTAAAAAAATTCCAACGAAAGACAGCTTTTGTTCTTGCTGGAATGGAGGAAGTGCCGCAAATTAGAAACCCTACATTTAACGTTTGCAAAACTTTAAAGTCTCCTTTGATTAGGTACTTTACTATAATTATATTATAAATTTCGCTCAGTGTTATTAAATTCACTTGCTACACTTTCGTCTTCTGTGCAAAGAATAAAACCTTTTTAGTACACGATAATTTTTTTTAACCGGTTTTTATTTCACTGCTGTCTACTTGAGTCAGACAGACAACGAAACAAAGAGTCATTGTCATTATCGTGGTTCTTAAACGTGCTTAGAGAATCTAGACTTGAACTTTTAAGCCGGCCAATTACATCTGTATTTAGAAAAGTATCTATTAAATGCGTATGACTGTATGTATCTGTATGTATCTGTATTATTTAATTACTTCTTTGTAAATTTACCTTGTTGATTTCTTTGTTGTTGCTGCTGTTCTTTTTTGGCATAACAAACCGTTAACAACAATAAACTGAAGGCACAATGAATGACAATTTTAGACGATTTAACAAACATTTTAAAATTGTTTTTTTGAAGGTTTTGTTTCGTTTTAACAAATTTAATTAATAGAATTTCACTTAGTTTTTGCTTAATTTAATTTAATACTTAATATTTTCTTTTATTTTGTATGATTTAATTTTTTTTTATAAATAATAATTTTTCTTTAAATAAATATATTTTCTTCTTTTTTTTGTGTGTTGTTAACGTTTAAATGCCAAATAATCAACTGATGATTTTAATGTTTAGAGCGAAGCATATAAAACCCCTGGTCTGAATCAATTTCGAGCCGCAATAACACCAACAATAATAACAATACCATCAACAACAAAAAAAAGTGTTGAAAAAAATTGTTACGACAGAAAGAGAAATATTTTGGCTGACTGGCTAGCTGTTGTCGATTGTGGTTGTAGTAAAAGAAAAGAGAAGTGTCTGGAAGACCGACTTATTGTTTCATATTATTAAAGTTTTTCCTTCTCTAGTTGCTTTTTTTGCATTTCTCCAATTGGCCTAAATGATATTGCCAGGTTTTTCAAGAAATTTCATCACACTCATACAGGAGCTTTTCTAAACTGTGCCGGTCTAATGGCAAATTGTGTTCAATTTTTTACGTGCTTTTCCAAACTTGCAGAGGACTAAAGGTACTAAAACATTTTTAAAGTTTCTTGTCCCCAATAAATGAAATTCTTAAATTATAAGACATCATATTAAAAGAGAGTACAAAAGCGCTCTGAATAAACACAAACTTTAAGCTTTAAACGGATTTGAATTTAAATTTATCCTGCCATGCTGTGGTCATCCTGGTTGATTTTCTCTAAAAAGGAAATGTTACACATTTTAAAATCTGTGCTCGCTAGTTTTATTTTTAGACTCGCCAACACAAATCTTAAAACGAGAGAATTGACTCGAATTGTGCTCGCGAGTAGAATTTTTCCAAACTTACTGCCTGTTTGTAGAACACGAGCACAAAAGTGACTCGCGTAACTTACATTTAAAACAAAAACAAATTTTGAAATTTTGTTTTTGTTTTAAATGAAAGTTGAACGAGTCACTTTTGCGGTCGCGTTCTACAAACAGGCAGTTACTCAAAACTATTAAAATGGAAATATGACTTTATTTCTAGGATGGCAGCTCAGTCACTAGATCTATTTTAAACTATTAATGTAGAGGACTGTTCTGAGATCAAATTATTGCCGCTGTTTAAACTCAAATCAAAAGGACTAAGAGATCTTAGAGATGTTGTGTAAGGGGCTGTTTTAGATTTTTTAAAGAGCCATCAATGGATGTCTTTGCTTGCTCTTGCTTTCTAAAAGAGCTGCAATTGCAGGAATAAAAAACTAAATAGGTACTGATTCCCAAGTAAGGGGATATTACATAGATGACAAATTTTTAAAAACTTTGCTAAATGGGAGTTTCGGCTTACTTAAAGAAGGGGATAGCACATAGATGAATTTCGAAAAATATATAAAAACTTTGCTAAAGAGGAGCTTTTAGGCCGATACCTTTTGTATAAAAAAAAAATTATGACAACACGATGTTGTTAAAAGCTCCGATATACATAGTTCGATAAAAATTATATGGTGTAAGAAGTTTTAAATCAAAAAATCGCTGGGTTTCTAACTATGCTTTCTTTTTTTTTACACATTTTTTGAATTCTAATCCGTAGTGACATTAAAGAAAATGAAAGGCGAAGCGGCCCTTGCAAAGATTCAGAGATGATCTATATCCCAAATTACGGAAAATGAAAATCCAAGAAGTCGAGAATATTCTCAAGGGAAGGGCATTTAATCAATATGCTAGACTTTGAAGGAACACAAAGGGGATTAAGAAAAATTTTTGTTTCAAGACTTTAGTGTAGATTTCCCATTAAAAGTCCTTAGTTTAAAATAGCTTTTTAGAGACAAACATGCTAAACTTTAAGAAATTACAACTCAAACATGAAATACCAAACAAGGAAACAAGAGGCAGGACTTGTTGGCAAGACCAAGTTGATATTGCATCAAGATCAAACTTTGTGATATTGATTTACCAGACTTTCTAACTTTGTGAATTTTAAAAAAGAAATTGGCACATCCAAACTTGTTCAGTAGAAAACAATGTCACGGAAGGTGTTGGTCCTATTCAAAAGATAATATTAATGACTATTCTTAAATACGCGCCGAAGAAGTGAACATTAAAATGAAAACAAAAACAAAATTTACTAAAATTGTTTTGTTCTTCTTAAATCAAATTAACGCGAGAGTTACAAAGCGTTTCTATCTCTTTTAAAAACTTTAAATTTTGTATGATACACAAAAACAATTTTTGTCAATTTGTAAATGTTCACTTCTTCGGCGCGTATTTTAGAATAGCCGTTATTATATATATTGGACATATCACGTAAAACGCAATGAAACGCCAAAGAATTACATTGAAAACAAAAACAAAGTCATGAATATTTTGTAATTTTGTTGTTGCTTTCTACATAAATTCATGAACCTCTTTAAAATTTTCAACGCTTTTAATTTAATTCTTTGGCGTTGCGTTGCCTTTTACATGATTAGGGCCATTATAAAAGTACTAGCTGACCCGACAGACGTTGTCCTGTCCAAATTAGGAAAAATGTTTGTGTCGATTTTTCAAATCCGTTAAAAAGATACGAACATTTGAAAGAAAAATTAGTCAAATCGATGGAGCCGGTTTCTGATTTTAGGTAAATGGAAAAAAGTGGGCGTAAAAGTTGGCGGTGCAAAATTTTCTTTCCATAAAAACCTAAGTTGGACCATGGCAATCATTTTCGTCCAAATCGGTCAAGCCGTTCTCAAGTAATGCGTTTAATAGAAAAAGTGGGCGTAAAGGTAGGCGTGGTAAATTTTTCTTTCGATGAAAACTTAAAATGGATTAATACGAATATTTAAAAGAAAAATTAGTCAAATCGATGGAGCCGTTTTTTGATTTTAGGTAAATCGAAAAAAGTGGGCGGTGCAAAATTTTTTTTCCGTAAAAACCTAATTGGACCATGGCAATCATTTTAAAGAAAAAATCGTCCAAATCGGTCAATCCGTTCTCAAGCTATGCGCTCAATAGAAAAAGTGGGCGTAAAAATAGGTGTGGTAAATTTTTCTTTCGATGAAAACCTAAAATGGATTAATACGAACATTTGAAAGAAAAATTAGTCAAATCGATGGAGCCGTTTTCTGATTTTAGGTAATTCGAAAAAAATGGGCGGGGCAAAATTTTCTTTTCGTATAAATCTAAGTTGGACCATGGCGGTCATTTTTAAGAAAAAATCGTCCAAATTATATAGATGTCATTGGTGGTGCAATATGAAAATTGGATTTTGCCACGCCCCTCCGCCCGCAGACCGAAACTTGCCACATAACTTATTTCTTTCAGATGTAACAGCGTCTGCTAGCCAAATTTTAAGAACAAATTATAGGCTATAGTTCTTTCCAGATGTTAAACTATTTGCCTACCCAATATCAAGAAAATTAATTGATTAGTTAAGAAGATATAGGGAGGAGCTTTTACCCCTCTTGCCCTATTAAATGCCCTGTCCTCTTTCCGATGTTACAGTGTATGCATGCCAAATTTTAAGAAAACCGGTTGATTAGTTTGATGATAGAGGGAGGGGAAGCTTTTACCCCTCTTGCTCTATTTCACGCCCTAAATAAAAAAAACTATAGGCTATAGGTCTTTCCAACTGTAACACTATTTGAAAGAGAAATTTCAAAAAAAATTGGTTTATTAGTTACGAAGATATATCAAGGGGGAGCTTAAATTGTTCATAACAACATATAAACCTTTGCCGGCTCATGCGCAACAACTTTACTAAAGACCATAGCATGACAAAATACGCTAAAATCACCAAAATGAAAAAAAAACTTTATATGGTTTAATAGTAAGTTTAAACAATTGAGCTTAGCGATTACAAACAAACACGTCTCCTTTACAACACAAATTTTGGTCAAAGTCGGTGCAGTAGTTTTTGAGTTTAGCGATTACAAACAAACACGTCTCTTTTATATTTATAGATATAGATAGATAGATAGGATAGATAGATAGATATAGTAAGATATTGAAGGAATAATTACATAGTGTGATTTCACACTGTGAAAGTTTTCTTTGAGGAAGTCTAAGTTTATTGGTGAGAGGGGAGAAAAGACTATCATACTCAGGACTGTCAGATTTTTTTGAGCTCCATCGCCAAACCGGATGTCAGAAATCGCAAAAAATCGCCAAACGTCAATTTAGTTCAGTTTTTGTAAATTTTTTTTTCTTATTAAATTTTGCTTACAAAAAACGCTAGTATAATATTTCAGTCAAAAATCGCCAAAAACTGAGAAAATTAAAAAAAAGTCGCCGAAAGTAAATTTTGTGTTGTTTCTGTAATTTTTTTCTAAATAACATAAAATGGAGATCATAAATGTATTCAGTTAAAAAACTTAAATTATGTACACAAGTCTATAAGACCGTACACTTCAGCCTCACCGATTTTATTACTGATGTTTTGACCTGCATACATACTACATACATATTTCAATTAAATAGTGACTTAATATAAATCACTTAGGCCCGTTTTCACATCTTACCGATAGCTAAAAGTAGACTTTAACCGCACTTATAAAAAATGTTTTATTATTAAAACTTTACTTTAACCTAAAGTTAATGCTCATCGTGCCTGGTAGGTAAAAGTTAAGTTGTAATAATGGAACACTTTTTATACGGTCGATGAAATCCTACCTTTAGCTATCGGTAAGTTGTGAAAACGGGCCTTAACATGATAACAAAACAAAAATCATGTGAAAAAAAGTTGCAAGTCTTTTTTATGTTAGTAATGATAACAAAAAATTACAAGCTGTTAAACAAAATCGCCGAAATAATATAAATGGTAAAAAATAGCCAAGATAATCGCCAGCTATGTCAGAAATCGCCATAAAAGTCGCCAGTCGCCAAATGGAAAATCCCATCGCCAAACATGTTTCAAAATCGCCATGTTTGGCGAGAAATCGCCATATCTGACAGCCCTGATCATACTCACGTCCCCTCTCACCTACTTACTCAGACTTTCTAAAACAAAACTTTCATAGTGTTAACCAAGACATACAGAGGAAGATTCTCTACGCTTTCTATACATGCTGAAAATTCTAAATGGCATCAGTGGGAATACCAATATTTATATTTGGTTGTACGGCAGGCAATTATAAGAAATATGAAGTTTGCATTTGTCCTTCAAGTTGTACTGAAAAAGGTCAACAAGAAAAAGAAGGACAAAAAATGAAAAACAAAAACAAAAAATGTACTTTGAACTTCAAGGAGAATTCTTGACAAAAGTACGAAAAAACCGAGGTAAGGAAAAACATGTAAAAATAAATTAAAATAGATAATCATTCGAAAGCAAATTTCGATCTACCAAAGGTAAAATACAATTTGGTTTAAGGATTGATGTTTGACTATTGACGTCAGCAGTCGTCGATGGCTGCGAGTGTCAAACGGCAAGCCCTCTGAAGGGATTGAGTGGTTGCAATCGAAACATGTAAGGGTTACCTGTCCGTGAAAACGCCTGGGTTCGAGCCCAGCTTCGGTCAAGAATGGAAAATTATCAATAAATTTTAATTAATTTTCATGTTGTAAAATTCCTTTCTTCATGAAAATAATTTAATGAAAATTAAATTGATGAAGATTTAGCCTAATTAAAAATATTAAAAAAAAAAAAAAAAATTTGGATTAAAAATATGAAGTATAATAGAATTATAATGCTCTAAATAAAATTGTTTATAACAAAACAGTCTGCATTAACAGACTTTATGATTCTACGATTGATTTCATAGAACCACTGCCTTTGGAACTATAAAACAATTTTTTTTAGTGTTCATGCTGTTTTTTTAAATGTTATCGGCATCATTATTGAAAAAGATGATTGACGAACAAAAAATAGTATCAGCCGTATTCATAATGAAAATTTGGCATGAAGTTAGCACAAAGTTTATTCATAATACACTTACCAAACTCTGGCTAACGATTTGCTAAACTCTTGTTAACGAGCTGCCAAACGTCTGCCAACTTTTGAAAAACAGCCGTTTATCTTTAAACAATTTTATTTTTTTTTTAATTCAAAATCTTTAATAATTTATTTTAAAAACTTTTTAAAAGTTTTAGTTGTGAAGAGAAAAACAAAAAAAAAAGAAAAAAAAAATTTGAAATCCAGCCATGATTAATGCAAAACGTGCTGCATTTTTGGGTAATATAATGTGTCATTATTAAAAGTTATCAGATGGAGAAAAGTTTGTTTTGAATTAACTCTGTCCCAAAAAGCTGCTAAGCTTAATCGGCATTCTAGTTGGCAGCTCGTTGTACGTTGTGTACAAACGGTGGCTAACTTCTTATTATGAATACAGCTGTTGAGTATTATTTATGCTCGCATTTGGTAAGCTATTTTATTTCGCAAAATGTTTTAATACCTTTAAGCAATGACTTTCTTAATACGCAATATGTAATTGACTTGCTGTCTGCAGCTATTGCTGTCAGCGATTTAGCCTGGAAATATTATTGCAAAAATTTACAACAATTAATGTTGTATGTTGCTTGTGTTCGGGAAATGAAATTGAAAATAAAATAGCAGAACTACAGTATCGAGAAAATACTCGAAAATATAATAAAAACGGAACAATTATGGGGAGTTTTCCGCATTTAATGTGGCGATTATATTTCATAAATAAAAACTTGTACACCGAACACACTCGCAAATTAAATAAGCCAAAATTATTTCTGTAACTTCTTGCAATTGTGTCTAAAACGGTTGTTTGGAGTTGGAAACGAATACGCTTTTATTTCTTTGTACGTTCAGCATCACTTGATCACATCGCATGTTGGTACCAGTCTCTCGGAACTAACAATTTGTAAACGATTTTGTTTTTATTTTTATTTTAGTTAAAAGCATACGATAAACTTACTTCCGATTTCTTGTTGTTTTAAATTGTGAAATTTAATCTTTTTTGATATAAATATTTGCTTTAATGTAAGTAAATCTTCTTTTGATGCTTTTTACTAGCAAGAGAGTGCTGGTGAGATATTGTAATAAAGCGTTAAAGAGATAATGTGTTGTACGAATATATTCAAAATAAACTAAATTCAACTTGATTAGAAGCTGGAGTTAAAAAAAAAAACGAGAAAAATTATAATTTGACTTAATAAGCAAATTAAAAAAAATGGCTAGTATAAATAACTATAATATGGTTTACATTTATCACATTATTGTTTGGTTGGTTAATTTTTATCCTAGAATATTTTGACCATAATATGGTTATTATTTACCAAGTTATTGTTAATTTTGACCAAATTATGGTAAACGTTGACCATATTATGGGCAATTTAAACCAAATAATGGCTCATTTCGAATTTTCGAAATTTTTTAACATATTACGGTCACGTTTAACCATAATGTGGTTACCTACAAACATTAACATTGTTAAAAACCACCAACAATACTTTGTTCTTAGATTATGGTTACATTCAACAATATTGTTTGTCTGTGTGGAAAAACAACTTTGTCTAGGAATTAACGCCACAAAAATCCTTCCGCAGAGAATTTACTTGGCTTTTAAAGATATTTTAATATGTAAAATTAAAATTCAATCAGATCTAAGTCTGTGTCCACACCACAATAGTGGAGAGGGTATTATGCATTTGTGCTGATGTATGTAACGCCTTAAAATATTGGTCCTAGACCCACCTTAAATTATACCGATCGACTCAGAATCACTTTTTGAGTCGAACAAACGATGTCCGTCCGGCTGGCTGGCAGGCTGGCTGGCTGGGTGTCCATGTAACCTTGAGCGCAAAGTACAGCTCGCAATTTTGGAGATAATTTGATAAAAATTAGGACATAGGTTCTTATTGGCACAACGACCAAGCCTATTGAAAATGGGCCAAATCGTAGGACCACGAGGGAAGATAGGGGGAAATTTCTTCCTCTCAGAAACTATCAAACCGATTTTAATAAAATTTAAAACTAACATAGAACCATATCTTCATGGACACAAAAGGGATGTATTTTTAAAAAAATAGGACCACGAGGGGAGATAGGGCCAATTTCTGCCTCTCAAACCGATTTTACTGAAATTCAAAACATAGATAGATCCATATCTATATAGACACATAAGCTGTACAGTTTTTCAAAAATAGGACCACAAGGGGAGGTAGGGGGCAATTTCTGCTCCTCACAAACTTTTAACTTTTTTAATAAGTTTTATAAACATAGATAAATCCATATTTATATGGACATATAAGCATGATGTGTTTTTTAATACTGTGGTGTAGGGTATCATATGGTCGGGCTTGACCGACTATACTTTCTTACTTGTTTAATTTTGTTATTGTTTTCAGTATCAAAAAAGCACATGTTGTAAACATGACATGAATCATTTGAACGCCAATTCAAGTTCAAAGAAGAAAAAGGAAGAATCTTGTCAATAAGACATGAGCCGTATGAACTCAGACTTACTGCCGTATTCATAGAAATATTTATACCCACACCACAATAATGGAGAGGGTATTATGCATTTGTGCTGATGTATGTAACGCCTTAAAATATTGGTCCTAGACCCACCTTAAAGCATACCGATAGTCTCAGAAGCACTTTCTGAGTCGAACTCACCATGTCCATCCGGCTGGCAGGCTGTCCATGTAACCTTGTGCGCAAAAATTTTGGAGATAATTTGATAAAATTTGGGATACAGGTTCTTATTGGCACAAGGACCAAGCCTATTGAAAATTGAGGGAAAATAGGACCACGAGGGAAGACAGGGGGAAATTTCTTCCTCTCAGAAACTATGAAATTTAAAACATAGATAGAACCATATTTTTTTGTGGACACAAAAGGGATGCATTTTTAAAAATATAGGACCACGAGGGGAGATAGGGGCAATTTCTGCCTCTCAAACCGATTTTAAAGAAATTTAAAACATAGATAGATCCATATCTATATGGACACATAAGCTATACAGTTTTTCAAAAATAGGTCCGCAAGGGGAGGTAGGGGGCAATTTCTGCCTCTTACAAACTTTCAAATCGATTTGAATGAAGTTTATAAACATAGATAAATCCATATTTATATGGACATATAAGCATGATGTGTTTTTTAACACTGTGGTGTAGGGTATCACATGGTCGGGCTTGACCGACTATACTTTCTTACTTGTTTTATTTTAACAAAGGTTTACAAAATAATGTTATCGTTAATGAATCCGTTGGTAAATCTTTAACGCAATTTTAATATGGACCAAGTGCTGCCCTTGTTTTTTGTTTATGAATCCTTTTAAATTTTTCCTTTTTTCGGAGACGAACAAACAATATTTTGAAGCTAAAGTAAAGCCTAGGGTACACGAAATGTGAAAATCTACGCAACATACAATGGTCATTGTGGCTTTGTAATGACGTCAAAATTACGTGAGAACCACATGCGCATGTGGCTTTTCACAGTCCGACTACTCTAGTCTTAAGTGTTCGAATTGATTAAATATTAGATATTGAACATTACGGATCCCCATCATTGGTACATACATATTTAAATAGATAACAATATTTTTTCGCAATATAAATATGCAAATTAATCGTGTCTGAATTAAATCGTTTTTTTACTTACTTCCTTTTTAACTTCTATTAAATGTAATGTGCTTAAAAACGCTTCAAAAACAAACAAAAAATATCTTATGTTTAATTTTACATTAAAATTTATTAAAACATAAATATTTGTGCATAAAAAGCATGGAAAATTATTTGTAAATTAAGTTTAAAATCATAATTGTTTCTCTTCCTTCTTATTTTTATTCATGGCTGCCCAGTAGCGTTCAAGTTCATTACCCTCCCAGTTCATTGTCTTGGTGAAAACGCTAGAAAATATAAGAAAAAAAGAGGAAGAAAAGGAAACAAATTAGAAATAAAGCATACAGATACATAAATAGATAGAAGAAAACCATTGCAAATGCAACAATGTAAAAGTATTAATAAATCATAAAATTAGCAAAAAAAAAAAAAATTTTTTTTATGGGTGACAATATGATCATGAAATAAAAGATTATATCGATTTTTAATGAGTGTAAGAGTTTTTTAAATAAAACATTTCTTTGACGTTTAATTTTCGTGGTTTGTCCCAACATAAATTAGAGGTAAAAAACAATTATAATTATGCTGTTGTTGATTGATGTTTTTTAAAAACGGGAGGCACACTAGCAAAAAAACTTAAAACTTAAAAATGGAATGATATTTTAAGAAAATTTTGAAATATTTTAAAGAACTATTGATATTTTATATTTAAAAAAGCTTCTATGCTAATTTTAAAACGGTATAACCGTATTGTGGGGATCTCTTGAAAATTTCGGTTGCTGAAATTAAAATTTATTGTCCCAACCAGAGTTTTTTTCCGTCCCAGGAATTTCCGAGATACATCTTCAGTTTTTTTTATAATTCTGCTTTCCCTATGGGGACTCCTGGGAAATTTTGTATAAAAACTTTACTCAAACTGTAGTTTCTCTATGTGTGACTGTGACTTGTGCCTTTAGTAATTGAACCAAATTTGATAAAAATTTCAACATTTGATGCCGTTTAAGCTTAATTTAACCGATTTTCGAGAATGGGCTTTTTTATATAGGGGCTATGGTAATTTGTAGAACGATTAGAAACTTTTTTCTAGTCTTAACTTCAATAGTGTATATTTTACAACAATATTACTATTTTTTATGGTTTAAGGCGTTCTAAAGTGTTTTACGAAATTGGGTTTTAGTTAAGGCCTATGATTAATTAATTATTAATCGATCTTGACGAAATTTATTGGTGTGATTTCGGGTCAAACTAAACTAGACCAAATTTCAACACAAATGTATTATTCGTTAGGGTTTTAGCCAAACTGACGTTACTTCCGAGAGTGGTCTTTATTTGGGGTCAAAGGTAAATTAGGGAGTGATCTTCACGAAATTTGGTAGTGTAATTGCTAGACATATAAAATAAATATGTTGAAATTAAATGATAATTGGTACATTACAACGCAAATTTATACTGGTTTTTGCGAACTTGTTTAGGGAGGTGGTTCCACTTTTCGGTGAATAACTCTTTTCCTATTGAAGCGGGATTTCAATCCCAAACTGATTGGGAGGACTAGAAATATGTTGGCACCTTAATTGTTCTTTTTTGTTAAGTCGTTCGGATTTTTACAGGCGGACATGGCTAAATCGACTTAGAATTTCTGAAGGGCCCAGAATACATATACTTTGTAGGGTCTTAGATGAATGTGAAACAAGTTTTACATCCCAGCTAGCATTTGGGTGATAATTTTTAGTAAAAATCACCTAAATAAGTATTCTCAGATCACTTTTAATAGTTAAAAACTGATTTATCACTTGAACGATGGCAAAAGGATTCACATATTATTCATTCAAATGCTCAAATAGGAATCAGAAAATTTTATCACAAATGATTCTTTAAGGTGATTCATTGGTAGGGTAGCATTTTCATAACAATAAGCAGTATTTATGATCGAAAAAAGCTCATTTGCGGTTATTTTGCTCTTGAAGCTGATTTCTAAAAGATTCTATTATGATACAAAATGCTAGCTGGGATGAAAATTCACTACTACTGGTTAAGTGTATTAAACTGTAAATATATGTTATTAATTACGGTAAATTCAATTTAATTTTGGCGGGATTCCCGGGAACCCGGGAAAATAATTTTTATTTCCCGCTATTCCAAGTCTCTTGTGTTATTTCATTCTCATTATGGTGTCATATTTAAAAATTTAACGCAGGCTGTCTCATGGTGACATTTTACATGGGCCAAATTACGGCATTCGATATCGATCGAAATGCCCATTCAATTTGCATTGTAATTTCGTTCGCTATCGAATGCCGTAATTTGGCCCCAGATGACACTTTTTTGCTCTTGCATTGTATGTCTAATCCATTGTCCAAGTTTTGTTTATGTTTACAAAAAGTCCACGTTTTTTGCTGTGATAAGTGTATTTTATTAGAGTTTTTGATAATTTTTAATTAAAAAATAAATAAGATATTGACCAAAATTAAATAAAAATTGGCTAAAAATCTATTTATTCCATCACGTTCCGCGGCACGCTTTGATTTTTGTTTAAAAGATTTTTAAAGTAAGCTGGGACCTAATTTCCATTTTTGTTGTAATGTTGTATTTGTTGTGTTTGTTGCATGGGCTGTCTTAGTATTAACAATCGGAAAGTTTAAAAAGAGAATTGAAAAGATTTGTTTCAGGAAAAGTTTATGTATGTAAAAGCAGACTTATTAACAATTTCGGCTATCAATTACGAGACAAAGTATTTTAAAGAAACTAAACTAAAATTGTTTACACTTGTTTGAAAAAGCTCATTAACAATGAAATATGGCTTAGAACGGGTCTGAAAAAACTTTAGCTAAGGAGCCAAACTTGCAAAAATACAAGGTTTTGCAGGCGAGTAAAATTTTAAGAAAATTTGAAAAATAAAGCATTACTTGGGGACAAAGAAACCACTCAACCGGTTAAACCAACATATTAATAAATAAAAAAAGTATTGAGCATGTTTGTGTAAATATTATGTAATAATTTTTAATATGCTCACAAACATCTTGTGTTTGTTTTCAAACTGCTTGTGTAGTTTATTTGGCCCTTAAGGTTTAATGGACCTTTTTAAAGAACTTTAATGGAATTAAAAAAAGACTTATGTCTTGTTTCCATGTGACAAGCAATTGATTGTGAAGTAAAATATATATGAAAAGCACTCAAAAAACTGAGTTATTTTAATATAAAGTTTTATACACAATCAATTGTTTGTCACCTGGAAACAGCATATTAGGTTGAAGAATATAAAAGCTTAAATCTAATAATTCAAATATCAAACAATAACCTATTTAGTGAAGTGTATTATGTTAATGGAGCCACACTTGCTAAGAAATTATATTTTTATTGTTAATAAAAGGTTTCAGGGACTCTTTAAGGTGCAGCTTAGGGAATTATTACACAAAGGAAAGAAATCGGTATCTAAAGGGGAGAAAAGCTATAATAAAGTGCCAGGCACATTTCACAAAGCTTAAGACCTTAAGAATATATATATGTTCCCATCGATCCTATAAGGGGCATAGTGCACCTTAAGAAGCCCGATACTTTTATGGTACCGATTAAATGCAGTTAATTGTGAAAGTAAAGTCAGCATTGCAGAGAAAAGGTGGTTGGAAAGGGATTACAGCTTCAATGCTTAAATTTTGTCAAGGAATGTAAACCGAACCATCAGAACCATGTTCGGAAGTTAAGATCGAATATAATTTCAGGGCGCTTTTGAAGAACCTTTAAGGTGGAAGAACATAACAAGCGTTAGTTCGTCGACGAGTATCGTGCGTTTAAAAACTTTAGCGCGTCAAAAATTGCAAGTTACAAAAGCCATTCCTGTCAGCTGTTTTTTATTTGTGCATTAAAAACGGGTTCGAAAGTATATCAAGATTTTGTTGTTTTATTCAATTTATTCTTTTCATATAAATGTTGTATGGTTTTTAAGCTCTTCAATAAGTTATTCTTTCATGATTCAGAAATTTGTTAAATTATTCTTTTTATTGTCAGCTGATTACTTGTCAAAAATACACAACGCGTTAAAAAGTTCAAAGTTAACCAACTTTCTGGCGCAAACGCGTCAAAATATTTTGCATGTAGCTTGTTCTATGAAAATACACTAGTTTAACTTTTTTTTGACAGAAGACGACAGAGCGCGCGCGCACTACAAACATTTCTCTATTAAACAGAATTTTATAACAAAAATTAAATAAAAAGTGAGCGTTTAAAAACCTATAAAAACATTAAGAAAAATCAGACTACATTAATCGTTTTGTGTTAAGTGTAAACGAGGTGGTAGTTCAATGGCAATTATGGCTACAGGTTATACAAGCTAGCGCCAACATTCATTTTAACAATTTCAAACAAAAATCAACAACTTTCAACGACATACATTACGTAATATGGAAACATTATATTAAATAAAAATTTAAACAAAAACACATAAAGTCTGCTTATGCTTGTACAACATTCAAATGTAATACTATTTTAGTAAAGTTGTTCGTTCATCTTCCTGTCAACACGTTTACATGGTACCCGAATTGCACAATTTTTCATGAAGAAAAAAAGTTAAAGTAAGTCTTACAAACATACATAGAGAGAAAAACTCAAACAATCTTCTAACCAGTTTTTCTTTTAAATTCAACATTTAAAACTCTTTTTTGTTTCCACAAATACGCGCCACTTAACAATAATGATAATAATGACGTCTATCCTCTCTACTTACGTCTCTTTTAAAAGTTGCAAAACTTCCTGTTCCTTTTAGTCAAACCATTTGAAACCGCTTCCAAATTTATATCCAGTAGCTGGCGTGTTTGCATACCAATTAGAAAAGTTGCTGGACCTTCCAGTTGCATACAATGATACATGGCCAGTTTGCCAAGTTCGATGTTGGCCTCTTTACAAATGTTGACTGCCTTCTGGCATAACTGCTTTTGCTCTTCGCTACAAGGATGCCAGGGTTGTGGGCCAGCATTGGTTAAAAGACCAACAGCATGAGCAGCGGCACAAATAATGCCCATGTTTTCTTTTTTAAAGAAATCAATGTAAGATTTTAAAGTGTCATCGCAGAGAGTGTAGCGGGCGTAGGATAAAACGGTCTGAAAAGGGTCAGAAAAATGTGAAAATCACAATTAATTAAAAACTTAGAAAAATAAACTGGACTAAACTAAAATAGAAATAAGCAAGTAAGAGTGCTTTATTCGGCTATGCTGAATCTTAAATACCCTTCACCATGGTGCGATAAGAACAGAAGGTTATATAACTACTGTTATTTAGATGTTAATAAACCTATTTTGTGCCGCGCTTACTCCTCCAATCTCACTCACATTTTGTCGGATGTTGTGTATTGATGCTTGTACCTAATTTAGCAACTTTAGTTCAGGCCGTTCTCTAAATGTACCGAAATCTTTGTCTGTTTATGGATTGTGCTACGCCCACTTCTCCAATCCTCAATTCCAGAGAGGTTGTGTATTGTTAACCTCACTATGGGCCATTATTACAACTTGAAGTTAGCTAAAGTTAAGATTAAATTGACAGATAATAATGTGTTATCTGTCAAAAAGCGTCTGTTAACTGTCGGATAACAGCTAACGCCAAGTTATAATAATGGCACCATTTTTCTCTTACCTTTTTTTAGATATAAATACAGTTGTTTTCGGTTAATTGAGCCCCGCTTAATTGAGTTTCCCGTTTTATTGCACTTAAAATCATGGAACGAAAGCACTCAATATAACTGTCTATGTAAACATACCCGTTTAGTTGAGTTCCTTTTAATTGTGTCACCCGCTTAATTATTTCGCAAAATAAGACCGAATTGCGAAGAATAGAAACAAATGTTTCGGTTAATTGTTTCCGTCAACTTAATGTGTTTTCGCTCCACAAACGTAAAAAAGATATTTTGCGGCAAGAAAGATTGTACGATGAACGTACATATATAAATTTTATTTTGTTTTAAAAAACCGAAACCATTTTTTAACTTAATAAATAAAGAAATGAGTTTTATTTTCTATCTATACATGGGTGTTTCGCTTTATTGCACATCTTCCTTATTTAAGCGATTTTCGTTTTAATTGCGTCGGCGATTCAATTAACCGAGTACTGCTTAAATGAGTTCCCGTTTAATTGCGTTAAAAGTCGTGAATTTTAAGAAACTCAATTAAGCGGAAATAACTGTAAATCTATTTTGTGGCACGCTTACTCCTTTAATCCCGCCCACATTTTGTCGAATGTTGTCTTTTAATAACCAATATGCTTAAACCTAATTTGGAAGCTTTGGCTCTGGCCGTACGCTAGATTTTAAATAAAAAAACAACAAGGGATTTATGGGTAAAATTAGAGGCAGTCGTAGTTGTTTACTTACATCCCAGCCATTTGCGAACCGATTACGCTGAATTTCAATAGCAAACAATTCCAGAATATATTTGACATAAATATATTACTACTTAATCAACGGACAGACGGATATCGTTAATTCAACTTTGCTCCTCATGAGTATATACCCAATATATAAAAAATTTACTTCAGAGTTCGAAAATAAACATTATAAGCTGTACTTAAGTGTTAAGTACGTTAGAATTACGGAAAACACAAACGCTTATAGTGTTCGAATTTCGAAAAAGTACCAAAAGAAAATGTACAAAATATAGATGGGGTGGCAAAAAAGTACTAAAATTCAGATTTTACCCGTTTACTTCCTAAAAGGGCCGAATTTAAAAAAAGTACCAGACACCTGTCCGCTTATTTTTCTAAAGAACAACGATAAGTATTACATTTATTTTGCATCTCTTTTAGTTTTGGAGATGTAAGGTTACCGAATTTTTTTCCCGTTATTACCTTTTTTACCCCCTAAACATTCGAATCCCGTCTTAGTGGATCGATTTGGGGAGTGACCAATTGCTAGTCTAAATCTCAAGTTTCTAGGGTCAGCGGCTTGTGCTGGGCGATGATGAATGAGTCAGTCAGTCCGTCACTCACGCTACTCTTTTATATACATATCAGAGATCAGCAATGAGTAGTGAAAAAGTGAGTAGAGCTGAATCATGACTCATAAATTCTTGTACTTATACGCACTCATACTTATTCCAATGTGATTCAAACTCATATTCACTCAAAAGTTTCATTTTATTCATCGTACTCATACTTAACAGCATTTGAAGTGTTTGATTTAGAATCTACTCAACTCAAATTTATAGGCGAAGCAAAATGCGAGGCTGCCAGATTTGTCCCCGAAATAGCAAAGTGACGATTTGGCAATTACAGTTTACTAAAGTAACATGTATGAAGTAGACGATTTTTCGGCAAATTTATCTGGCAGCGCTGATTATTAAGTTGTGTGTTTTCTCTGTTGTGTTAAAACGGTAAATGGATGAGATAATGATTTGAATCATTGTGAGTATTGTAAGTATTTTCTTGAAATTATAAATCAAGCTGAGGTCATTTATGAGTATGCGTATAATGTCGACGTCGCACTCATAAATATTTCTCTTGTCAGTATGAGTGAATCAGAGTAGTTTAGTTTAAATGATTTCTACGCACTTATACTTACAATTGCATGAGTCAGTATGAGTAGCGAAAAAACGATTCATTGCTGATCTCTGATACATATGTATATAGATTTGAATTGATGTTTTTTTCTTGACAAAAAGTACGAGAAAACAGAAGTAAGGAAAAAAGATGTAAAATCAATTAAAATGGATAATCATTCAGAAAATCAAATTTCGATCTACCAAAGGTTAAAATACAATTTGGTTTAAGGATTGATGTTTGACTATTGACGTTAGCACTCGTCGATGGCTGCGAGGGTAAGACGGCAAATCCATCTGAAGAGATCGAGTGGTTGCGATCGAAATATGTCATGGTAACCTGCCGGCCAGGGTTCGAGCCCCGGCCACGGTCAAGAATGAAAGGTTAACAATAACAATTTTAATTAATTTTCATGTTGTAAAATTCCTTTCTTCATAAAAATAATTTAATCAGGATTAAATTTGATGAACTTGAGCATAATTAAAAATATTAAAAATTTGGATTAAAAACCATAAATAGTTCAACAAAATAACCACAATACTAATTAAAAATATATATGATCACAGATTATTGTCCTTTTCTCAATTGGAGCGTTAAGCTGAAGGTCCACTCGACGCTTTTTTGCATTGTAGTTATACGTATCAAGTCACATGCACGTATAAAAGCTTTATAAGCGGCGGCGAACAGATAAGCAAATTTTAACAAAATAACTTTTATTTTTTATTTGCGGTGATATCGTGTAAAAAGCGTAAATAAGATATGAAAACGCGTGGTGTGAACATCCGTAGTAATTATGATAGTTATTTTTAGTTTTTCACTTTATGGTAGAATAAAAAAATAATCGATTTTTGGAGCAAAATAGAAATGATCACAAACTGAAATCCTCCTTATCGATTTGGGTGTTGTGTCTTACACCGAATCTATAATTGTTTGCCTTTGGTATAAAAAAAAACAATAGGTGGCCATAGATTCTCGCTTAGGGCGTTATTGAAAAAACTACATAAAAAAAGAATTTGGATACCCTTCACTTCAGGCGGAATAGGCATATATAAGTTCGTCATTCCGTTTGTAATTTTCTGGGTTCTTGTAAGGTGCGAAGTAAGCTGTCCGTCTGTATATTTAAAGACACCTGAAATGATGTGAACTCGGTTGTTATTTTAGTTCTTTTTTTGCTATAAAAATTCAGCAAGACTACTGGTCCATAAATTACTGATATATGGGCAAGAAACCACAATTGCCTCTAATTTTTGTCATAAAATTCCATGTTGCACATACATGAATTGCCGCTTATAAAGATAAATGTGTTTTAAACGGAAAAAAGGTACTCAACATATTTTTTTTTAATTTTGTATTAAAATGTGTGTTAGTGGGTGGGTGGTGTAAGACGCTGCGTTACGTAAGGTGAACGGTATTAAAGATCCGGCACAGCCGAATATACCACTATTCTAGTTAAAGTGGACTATTAACGATTTTCAAATATTTTTAGATTTCGTAAATTTTTGGCGTTTTAGTTTTAATATTTTCGCTTTTTATACCCTTCACCGAAGGTAGAAAGGGTATATATAACTTTGTCATTCCGTTTGTAATTTCTACAATATTGATCCTACACCCTATAAAGTATATGTATTCTGGGTTCTTATGAAAAGCGAAGTTCAAAACCGGTTGTCCGTCTGTCCGTCTGTCTGTTGAAATGGGTTTTCCGAAGCCCCCAGAAATGATGGGGACTTGGTTGGGGTATCTTTATGTCAGGTATTCTTATTATAATTTTGCTATTGAAATTCAGCCAGATCGGTCCACAAATGGCTGAGATATGAGCAAAAAACCACGACTACCTCTAATTTTTCCCAAAAATCCCTTGTGTTTGTTGTATTTTTATTACATATTTTACATAAAACTCGGGAAAATCGGTTCAGACACAAAAAAGTTATGACCAAAATTAAATTTTTTTTTTAAATACCCATTTTCGGTAACCATGGATCTTCCCGAGTCCAAGTTTTATAACACAAATAAATGGTAAATTTCTTGCTAAGCACGTCGGTATACAAATCTGTCAAATCGGTTAAAAAATGGCTGAGTTATGAGCAAAAAACAACGACTACCTCTATTTTTTTTTAAAAAATCCCTTGTTGTTGTTGTATTTTTATTGCTTTTTTCTGTATGTCTGGAGAACGGTAAGAGCCAAAGTTTCCAAATTAGGTACACACATTTAGGTTGTCAATACACACCACCCTACAAAATGTGGGCGGGATTGGAGAAGTGGGCGTGGTACCTCCCGTACAAAAAAATTAAAAATTGTATAAAAACCTAAATTTTAGGGCTGTCATATGTCCTATGGATATGACTTATATACCAAAATATCGGAAATTTTTAGTAGAACATATTTTATAAAAAACTCGGGAAAATCGGTTCAGATACAAAAAAGTTATGACCAAAATTATTTTTTTTAAATACCCATTTTCGGTAACCATGGATCTTCCCGAGTCCAAGTTTTATAACACAAATAAATGGTAAATTTCTTGCTTAACACGTCGGTATATAAATCTGTCATATCGGTTAAATAATGGCTGAGTTATAATCAAAATACTGAAATCCCAAAAGTTACTCTTTTTATAATTAAGTTTGTTTTTTTATAATTAAGTTTGTTTTTTTATAGTTAAGTTTGCTTAAATATATGTACATATATGTAGGTATATATACATATATGCCTATAAGCCAATTTAATGGAAATTTTATTTTTAAGCACGTTGGTATATAAATCTGCCAAATCGGTTAAAAATGGTTAAGTTATGTGCAAAATACTCCAAAAAAGGACTAAAAACATTAACATTTTTATAAAAACTAAAATTTTAGAGCTGTGTTATGACCTATTCATACGTTTTAGATATCAAAATATCGGAAATCTTTAGAAAAACTCGGAATATCGGTAAAAAAAAGTAATGTCAAAAATATAGTTTTTTTTTAATACCTATTTTCGTGAACCATAGAACTTCCCGACTACAAGTTTTATCACCAAAGTAAATGGTAATTTTATACTTTAAGATGTCGGTATGACCAAATACTGAAATTCGATCAAAACTTAACGTGCTATATATTAATTAAACTTTTAATATATTTAATAGCATGCAATCATGTGCAAATAATTAAATAAAACTAAGCGATATATATTTTATAACATGTATATATACATATATTTAAATATATATATAAACTTCTGTTCTTTCCAAACCATGGTGAAGGGTATATAAGATTCGGCATAGCCGAATATAGCACTCTTACTTGTTTTATTTTACGAAAGAGAGTAAAATTAATTTGTCTACGACTTACATCAAATCTTCCATTGGCCAATAAAGTACATTCCTTTAAAGTTTTCAAAGGATAACCGGTGAAACCAATAAATCTAGCCTTGCCTTCTTTAACAATTTTTTCCAATTCCGGCAAACACTCATTGACTACAACGTTCAAATCTTTTGCAAATTCCACATCATGGATCTAAGAAAAAAAAAACAAAAAAAAAAAAAAAAAATTTTATAAATTAGAAAATTAAAAATGCCTACAATTTTTAAATTTACTGGCCCCACCCACCTGTATCACATCCACATAATCCAAACCCAGTAGCTTCAAACTTTTCTCCACACTTTCTCGAGTCTTTTTAGCCGAATAGTCAAACATGCCATCATAAGTGGCCTCATAACGAGCTACTTTAGTGGCTATATAATAGGCGGATCTGGGAATCGTTTGCAAAGCCATGCCCAAAACTTCTTCCGACCGGCCTTGACCATAAAACGGAGCGGTATCAACATAATTTATGCCAGCCTTAAGAGCTTTGTGTACTGTAGCAATGCCCTCTTCTACATCAAGGTCACTTTGAATTTTTTTTTAATTTGTTAATATTAAGTAAAAAGTTACCCAAATAAGGAACTTACCCAAATAAAGAACTTAATGTAGCACCACCTAAAGCAATTTTCGATACCTTTAAACCGGTTCGTCCTAAAACACGATATTCCATTTTTGCACACAATTCTTCATCATGAAATCCCTTTGTAAAAGTTGGGGGTAGAGAAGTGCCAGACATTTTTCGAGGGAAATTATTGAAGGGAATAGAGAAAAACTAGGACTAGTGCAGCAACAACCTTTCAGGTAAATGTTTCAATGCAAACTATTTATTAATTAAGCGGCATTTACTTAGATTGCTTTTATAAATAAAAAAAAAACATTGTAGTTTTTATTTGCATTAGATTGCGGGCTATTGCATTTTTGATTACACATCTAGAGTACATACTTGTTAAATAAAAAAACTCTTTGTACTCTTCATAAGTGTAAGCTTTTGATTTAGAATTTTGATACAGACCAGATCCAAGTAAGAGTGCAAAAATGAGGAAAAAATAAAAATCGATAAATGAACGTTAACTACTCACATATATTTCCCGCTTTAAATAGTTTTTTTTATATCACTTTATGTTTAAAACTCGTTTTTCATGTTAAATATAAATAAAACTATATGAAAAAAGGTTAAATATGCTCTATAAACTTAAAAAAATGCTGCAAAAAACTCTTTTGACTAAATTATGCAAAAACATGCCGCAAAGGGTAAAATATGCTAAAATATGCACTAAAAAATCGATGCCAAAATGCATAAAACGGATAAATATATAATTACTGCCTTCATTGGTTGCATAAGGAAAAAACATGCAATTGCATATTTATGGTTTCCCTGACCATAAGTAAATATGTAAGCTAAAAATTTCTGCGGTCTTAAATTAAAAATTTTCCGCTAAAAATCGGAGAGTAAAAAAAGAAAAATCAAAATGTACCACAGGTAGAGCGGAAAGTAAAAGGAAGAAATTATCCCCATTTTGATTCTTTTTTCTTCACATTTAAGTATCAAAAACTTTAATATTGTAGTGGGAGCCCATAATTTAATACGTATTTTCAGACCTGACGCTAAACTACTGGGAACTTTTTTTTTATTACTTTTGCAATTTTTGCATAGAGACCATCTCTATGTCATATGAAAATATAACCAATGTTTAGGTCTTACATTTTATATCCTTCAAGGATTTTCACGACACGCACAATAAAAGCATTTCGTTAAAATTTTTAGCTAAAACGTATTTTTTCACTATTTGCAAATAATAAGTACGTTTGTAATTCAAAACACAACTTCTTATTTCGAAAAAACTGAAAGAATTTCGTAATAATTCAAGTAACGGGAAAGCGAACCGGGAAATAAACGTAAAGAACAATCAGAGCAATCGATACATGCCGGTCTATTTTACATTGGTCAAATAGAAGCGTGAAAATATGGAGACCGAAACCCACCTGCACAATCGATTCATTAGGCCTGAAAGGGAGATGGGCATTTGTACGCCTTCAGAGAAGTAGAGATTTTGCAACAATAGGAGTAACTGGAAAATAATTTTAGCCTTATTTTTAATTTAGAAGGTACTACACACAGAAAAAATACCAATGTTAAATTAACATGGCGAAATGTTGATTTAGAATCATAGTAAATTTCTGCAAAAGTATGCCCTTTATTTAAATTTATCATTATTTCATATTAATTTTTAATAAAAAATATTAAAATAATCTTAAATAACATTTATTTAATATTATTCACTGTCAAAATAACATTGTTTAATATTGAATCCATCAAAACCTGTTTTACTTGTTTTGTAAAGAAAAACATAAATTTTTTTTTATTTTCATGTTTAAAATAGTTAAAATTATGTGGTTAAATAGTACATCAAGTTTTCCAAGTAGAATGATGACGAAAACCATATCGGGCCATTCTGCTGATGCTTTTGTTAACAAAGGGGAATACAAAATAAGTGAAACATATGTTACCAGAGGTAAGTGTTTTGAATTATTTTTAAATAAATGCATATGTTGTCTCTGAAGCTTCTTCTCACTGTTTTATCACACTCAAACCAATTTGATTCTACATGAAATTCACGTTGTTTCAACTTGAAATAACTTTAATTCAACGTGATTCGGATTGTTCTTTCAATATAAATTACATTTTGCGCTTACTTTACTGCAATGTTAAATTAACATGAATTTAGTTATTTTAAAAGAAAAAAATGTTACTCGCAAGTTATTGTAAATCATGTTAAATTAACATGAAGTAACTAACTATGAAGCAAAATCACTACCGAAAACGGTAAAATCAACCTTGTTTTCGACGATTTTACATTGATTTTTTTCTGTGTGGTTATTAAAAAAAAATTCACATTCGCAACCTTATTGACAAAATATCGAGCAAAATACATAGGTGCATATCGTACGTGACATAAAACGGAATTAATTTTGAGGTGATTATAAAAATAGGCAAAACCCAGAGTTTTGGGAGGTGTTTTTTTTTTTAGTAGAAAAGCAAATTTCGATCTACCAAAGGTTAAAATACAATTTGGTTTAAGGATTGATGTTTGACTATTGACGTCAGCAGTCGTCGATGGCTGCGAGTTTAGGACGGCAAATCCATCTGAGGAGATCGAGTGGTTGCGATCGAAACATGTCATGGTAACCTGCCGGCCAGGGTTCGAGCCCCGGCCACGGTCAAGTGTGAAAGATTATCAATAACAATTTTAATTAATTTTCATGTTGTAAAATTCCTTTCTTCATAAAAATAATTTAATGAAAATTAAATTTGATGAACTTAAGCCTAATTAAAAATATTAAAAATTTGGATTATAAACTTTACTATTGTTACAAGTAGAACTGTTGCCTATAAGTCTTATAAGTTTAACAGTTTTATTTGGTTAAATATCTTTAGTTTTTCTAAAATCTTTCTGGATGAAGTTTCCTGAAGATCTGGCCTAAGCAACCAGTGAAATGCGCATAGGGATAGCTTATCCCATCAACAATTAATTTCAGTGTTTTTTATTAATAATAAAAATTGAGAATTAAGCACGAATAACAAAATCTTTTAAAATTAAAAAAACAATTTATTTTATTTCTATAGTTACTTAAATCAAGTTTTCGTTGCTTATGGCCAATTTCACCAACTCTATTTAAATATCAAAACATATTTAAATATAGTTTTTCATATAATTTTATTTTTATTTAATACGAGCTGACCCGACAGACGTTGTCCTGTCCAAATTAAGAAAAATCGATGGAGCCGTTTTCTGATTTTAGGTAAATCGAAAAAAGTGGGCGTTAAAGTGGGCGGGGTAAACCTAAGTTGGACAATGGCGATGATTTTAAAGAAAAAATCATCCAAATCGGTCAAGCCGTTCTCAAGTTATACGCTTAATAGTAAAAGTGGGCGTAAAAGTAGGCGTGGTAAATTTTTCTTTCGATCAAAACTTTAAATGGATTAATACGAACATTTGAAAGAAAAATTTGTCAAATCGATGGAACCGTTTTCTGATTTAAGTAATTCGAAAAAAGTGGGCAGGGCAAAATTTTATTTTCGTATAAATCTAAGTTGGACCATGTCGATCATTTTAAAGAAAAAATCGTCCAAATTATATAGATGTCATTGGTGGTGCAATATGAAAATTAGATTTTGCCACGCCCCGCACGCAGACCGATAATAAAAATCAGACTTCACAGTGTCACCCTCCTGAATATTCTGAAAATTTCCTGAAAATTTTTATTGATCTGCTTAACATGTCGATTCAAATAAAAACAAGTAAGAAAATATAGTCGTTCAATCCCAACCATATGATACCCTACACCCCAGTATTTAAAAACACATCATGCTTATGTGTTCATATTAATCTATGTTTATAAACTTTATTAAAATCGGTTTGAAAGTTTGTGAGAAGCAGAAATGTCTCCATATCTTCCCTTGCCCCAAATTTTATTAAATTATCTCCAAAATTGCCACCTGTACTTTGCTCACAAGGTTACATGGACAGCCAGCCGTACGGACATCGTTAGTTCGACTCAGAAAGTGATTCTAAGTCTAGGACCAATATTTGAAGGCGTTACACACATCAGCACAAATGCATAATACCCTCTCCGCTATTGTGGTGTGGGTATAATTAATTGAATTAAACCAAGTTTTCTTGAGTATTTTCTTAAAAATTTAAAGAAATCTCTAGCATTTGTTCCTTGACGCAAGAAATTCGATTCTATTTGAAAATCAAGGCGAATTCAACTACAGGTGGTGTCGGAACTACAACAATCCAAAAACAACAGAAACAACATGCGGTTTTTTGCATTGCATTGTTAGTGCCATTAGCTCAAAATGTCAACCATTATTAGCAAAACACTAACAAATCAAAACAAATAAGCCCGAACTGTCAAAATCAGATGCCGTTTCGACACCACCTGTAGTTAATTCGCCTTGTTTGAAAATCAAGAAAACCAGACTAATATTAAATAAATGCAGCTTGATTTCTTTCTCATTTTTAATAAAAACAAACAACTTTTGTATATCTTTTTTTAAGAAATTTTTGATCATATCGAGCCCTAATAGCAAAAATGATGTAATGCTGGGTACACACAGTGCAATCTGTTGCAATGCAACCTCAAAATATCAAAGCGTTTTGATGTTGATGCAATCTGGAATGAATGAAAATGAATTTAATTCACTAGATTGCGTAAATGCGTTGCATAGTGTGTACCCAGCATAACCAACAACATTTTAGATTTTTGTTTTTTTTTTATGAAAATCGATCATTTTGGATCATTTGCATCATCTCTAAAAATCTCATATCTATGGGAAGTACCGTTACGAAATAAGAGCAAAAGCAAAAGCAATTTCAAACGAAACCCTAGACTTGAAGCAAAAAATTTAAAAAACCTTCTCCTGTAAAATTTTATTTTTGTTGGTTACATAATTTTTGCTATTAGGGCTCGATATACCAAAAACGTGAATCTTTTGATCATGAAAAAATGTTTTTTTTTTTATTTAAGAAAATTTTTACTTACTTAATACGAACAAAATAAGTTAAAATTATGAAATTATTTTTGGAGTTGGATTTTCTTGTTTTAAACAACGATATTGATTACACAGCATTAAAAAACAAATTTGCGGGAGTGTTTATACTTTAGTAAAAGAAAACAAAAACTTGTGGTTCATAACGTACATTCAAATGTAAACATTAACTGTAATATTTTGTGCTAGCAAGTATGCACGCACTTCGTTTTCTTATACAGAAAATTTTTTGTATTGACACATATGGAAAAAGACACGGTGGTTTTGAAATACTTTCTTAAAAGCTCTTTTTTATTATATCTACTGTATTTATCTATTAAATGATTTGTATTGCTTTAATTTTGGGTTAAAATGGATGATAATAAAGTTTTACACGTTTATATTCTCAAAAGGGCCGAATTCCAAAAAAGTACCATACAACCGTTCGCTTATTTTTTATCAAGGACGAATTTTTTGTATCTTTTTTAGTTTAAAAGATATGGGGTCATCGAAATAATTCGTTTTTAAATTCAAATGTTAAGAAATTTTCAAAAATCCCAACTGTGTCGTTCGATTTGGCGAGAGACCAACCTCCAATCCATTTTTAAACATTTTAACGTCAGTAACGTTACAATTTAATATATACAAATAGATAAATGGCCAATTTTCAGGATTGATATTAAAACACATTTAATTTTAAAATCGTTTTAAATGCAAAATTCTCTTCTTCACTAAAAACTTAAGTGAAATTTAAGTCACCGATGTAGTAGTACACTTAAGTTTCAATTGTAATATTTTAGCAAGGTGGCCTCAATAGGTTCGATCCCGTACTTTTTGGGTAAAGTTCGGTACAATGAGAGTAAACAAAAACTTCCCTCAATAATAGACAAAATGTACAAAAGTACGGGAACAATAAAAACCAAATTTCCACCCCAAAAGAAAACGTTAATATGAAATATGTTCAAATAAATAAACAAATGACACATAAGCATGTATAAAAGTAAAATTCAACCAACAGCTGATTGCTTAACAATTTTCCAAATCAACCCAAAGAAAAAATAAGGGCTACTTCGTGCATGAAGAAGAAGATTATTTTTCTCTCAAAATCTCTCTCACTTTACCGAACTTTGAGTACGGGAACAGTTTTCGGAAAGATTGGGATCCCGCGGGCTCCCAATGTTAAGTACGGGATCACACCTTATATCACAACAACACAACAACAACAGGCAAAGCATTAACAGTCAGCTGTTTTTCAGACCACCTTGTAAATAAATACCCTTTTTATATTTTTTTTTTTTTTTGTATTTAGTAGTGCTACCATACTTTTATCTTAATTAAATAAGACTTTTCAAATAAAACTCAAAAAACCAATCTGTTATAAATACGATTTAAGTTTGTTATGAAAATGAACTTAATATTGATTTAAATACTATCCTGAAAATTGGGCATAAAAGTATGTTTAAAACAATTAAACTCAAACTCTAACAGAATTTCGGAATTCGACTACTTATCTAAACAGTTGCTTTAATTTAAAGAAATATCATTAACGGTGGCAAAAATCGGCCAAATCTTGCGTTCCCAACCACGTTAACTTAAATGAATTGCCTGTTTAACGTTAACGTTCGCATAGAAAATTATATTTAAAACAAAAACAAAATTCTTAAATTTGTTTTTAATGTAATTTTCTATGCGAACGTTCACGTTCGAAATCGATGATGCTGTTATGAAGCTGGATATAAAAATTCTTCCCCTTTTTTTAAAACCAAAATTCACAAGGTGTGCTATCAAGTCATATCGTCCAAAATAATATTTTAAAATTGTTTAAAAAAAAAATATTGTTGTGTTTCAAACAAAAAAAAAATTTTTTAATGCTGTGTACATTGATTAGTCACAAATATCAAGTAGAAATCTAAATTATAAGCGGTATATATATATATTTCTTGTAATTATTTTAAGACACATGACTTTACAATTTTATGACTACCTTGTGAATCCCTCAAATTTTTTTATCATGAAATCAGCGCTTGACACACAAGTACGTTTGTACAAACATTTTGCGTTGTTTTATTTAGGGTGTTTGCTTGTTTGGAGAAATGTTCGAAGCATGTTTATAAGCAGGGTTTAAAAAACTGCAGCCGAAACTTAAAACTGTCGAACAGTAAGCGAACATTTTTTCGCTTTTAGAGTTGGTTTGACAGCGACATTTTACATTTAATGAATGGAAATTAAATGCAAGCTTTTTTGTGGCTAATGACAAATACAGAAGTGCAAGAAATGGTAGTTTTTCACTTTAACTGCAGGTTTTTAAACGCTGTTAATAAGAAAATCAAAAGTTTTTGCGTTTTCTACAAACATGTTTTAAATTTGTTAAACTGTAAAAAGTAAGAAGAAGAAGCAAACAAAATGGACGAGCATTAAATTTGTTTATTAGAATTTATAATGAAATATTAATAACTGTGTTTGTGTCGTTTATTCGTCAACGGAAAGTGTGTGCTTTTGCCAAGTCGATTGTGTAGTTTATCTGGCCTTTAAGCATAATAAATTTTATTGTTTTACATCGTGGTTACAATTTTATTTTTTAAGTTTCCGCCAACATTTTTTACTGTCTTTATTTTTTTAGTAGATAAATATGCTAACAACTTAAACCAAGGCGAATTCTTCAAAAGGTGGCCGTAAAAGCCCAGCTGAATATTTATTTTTAATTTACAATTTTGTACTTATTTTGGCACAGTTTTTGACAATGCCGGGCCGATTGAGTTCGTTTGTTTTTACCAAGGCCACCTTATATGAATTCGCCTTGGCTTAAACTCTATCCTTCAATTTCAGCGCTTTTTTTTGTCACATTTTCGTTTGTACAAATTATATACGTAATCATTAAAAGCTTTATTGTAGTCTGCTCTATGGAGAACTGAGTAGAAATTGTTGTTGTGTGTAACAAAAATTAATTAACATACAACATGTATACGTTTAATTAATATGAATTCTCTTAAAAAGAACTTAAAACAATTGACAAATATGCCAAACTACACCGTATCCCAAAGAAATCTTAAGATTTTTTTCATTAAAAATGTGATTTCCTAAAAACCGCTAATAAAAAAGACGTTAATCTGTTAAGACTAATGATTTCTGTAAATAATTTACCGCTATCGTTTTGTTATATAACTGTTTTTATAACTGTTAAGCGTCAAATACAAAAGCTGTTAGTTTGACAACATATCGTCGGTTGATTATTTAATTGTCAACCGACGATATGTACGCTAGTAATGATGACAACTTAAAAACAATAGTATTTTTGCATTTTCAGTGTTAATTTGTTATCGTTTTGCTTTTTTACAGCAGATGTCGAAATATTGACAACACTTCGTTATCGTTTTATTACCATTGGCTGACAATTTTGTGACTTCTTTTTTCGCTCTGTATATAAGTTATTTTTTAATTTTCTATAAAAATCGATTATTTTATATATAAAAATGTCCTTAATTAATGTATAAAATAATTTTTATATAATATTTAAGTATTTATTGACAATTTAACAAATGCAATTACATATTAGGACTTTTCCTTCTTATTACTCATGGCCGCCCAGTAGCGTTCAAGTTCATTGCCTTCCCAGTTCATTGATTTGGTAAAAACTCTGAAAATTTTAAAATAAGTGAATATGGGAAACAATAACAATAATAAGGACATAAAAAGTGTGCAAATTTGCATAAATAGAAAATATTGACAATTTGTTTCATTTAAAAACTATTTAAAATTTTGAAAAGTGTCTCAATTGCTTGACAACATTGTAATAAATATTTCCTTATTTCGATATATTTTGCGGTAGATCTGGTAACTTCCTGTTACATGTTTAATTGGTAACCAAATTGCACAATTTTACATTTTTACTTCCATTAGTCAAACTTTTCCTTTTCAAAACTAAAAAACTTAATGATCATTGATACAAACACGATCTTAACTTACGTCTCTTTTAATAGTTTTAAAACTTCCTGTTGCTTTTTAGTCAAACCATTGTACAATGCCTCCAAATTAATGTCCAACAGCGAACGAGTTTGCATGCCAGTTAGAAAAGTTGCCGGGCCATCCAGTTGCATGCAATGATACATGGCCAGTTTGCCAAGTTCGATGTTGGCCTCCTTACAAATGTTGGCTGCCTTCCGGCATAACTGCTTTTGTTCATCGTTTGTTGGATGCCAGGGTTGTGGACCGCAATTGGTTAGAAGGCCAAGTGCGTGGCCACTGGCACATACAATGCCCAAGTTTTCATTTCGAAAGTAATCAATAAACGATTTTAGCGAATCGTCACAGAGTGTATAGCGGGCGTAGGATAAAACAGTCTGGATAAGGAGAAATTTTAAAAGCGAATTAATTTCAATCAAATAAATTTCAAAAAAGCATCAAAAAAACTTAAAATAATAAAATTTAATTAAAATTTAAGTAATTAAGATTAAAAATTTTTTAAGAGAAATTAAGTCGATAGTTTAAACTGAAGTTTCGAAAAAATAGCCATAGTTTTTTTAAATAACGGTCAAATCTAGAAACTAATTTTTCTAAACTTTTAAAAATTTCCCTTACATATAAAAACTTTTGGACTATTTTTGTAAGATTTCGAAATTTTTTCAATTTAAGAACCTTTTAAAACATTTGACAAGTTTCTTCCATTCTTTTTTTTTCAAAATGTCTCTTATACTTACATCAAATCTTCCATTGGCTGCTTTAATGCACTCCTTTAAGGCCTTTAAGGGATAACCGGTTACCCCTATAAATTTTGCCTTGCCTTCCTTAACAATTTTTTCAAGTTCGGGTAAACATTCATTGATTACAATATCAAAATCTTTGGTAAATTCTATATCATGAATCTGAGATAATGAAAAAAATGTCAAGTATGTAATCAAAAATAGTACCTAGTATATTTCAATTACAAAATGACTAATTCTTGACCCACCTGTATAACATCCACATAATCCAGACCCAATAGTTTTAAACTTTTCTCCACACTTTCGCGTGTCTTTTTAGCCGAGAAATCAAACATACCCTCAAAAGTGGTCTCATAACGTCCCACCTTAGTGGCCACATAGTAGGCAGATCTGGGTACCGTCTTCAATGCCATACCCAAAACTTCCTCCGAACGTCCTTGGCCATAATAGGGAGCCGTATCAATATAATTTATACCGGCTTCAAGTGCTTTGTGTATCGTAGCGATAGCCTCTTCTACATCAAGATCACTTAATTTTATCAAAAAATCGAAGATAGTAAATTGGCAAGTCAACAAAATATTTCATTAAAATTTTCTAACACACACCCTTCCTTACCCATAAAAAGCACTTAATGTTCCTGTGCCTAGCGAAATTTTCGATACGTTCAAACCGGTTTTTCCTAAAACACAATATTTCATTTTTGCACACAATTCTTCATCGTGAAAACCCTGGGTAAATGTAGCAGGCAATGAAGAGCGGGACATTTTTAGAATACAAATAAAACAAACAAGACAAATTGAAACTTATCGCAAAACGTTTAAAAACAAACTGCGTGAAAATTTAAAAACATTTTGTTTAAATTACTTTTCAAGAATTTGTTTTATTATTGATGAGAAAAATAAATAGACTAAAGTTATCAATAGTCGGCATTATTGAGAGAGTATTATCTAAAAAGTAAATTATTATTTACATACTTATTATTATATACTTTTTATATACTCATTGATAAGTTTCAATACTCTTAATCAAATGGATTATTTTTTTCTCTTTAAAAATTATTATTGCATTTAAGAAATGATGCAAACGTAGCCCTTTTCGGACTAGATTAAGCCCTTTTTAAGTACCTGACTTTTTCGGCCCTTTTTGGTATTTTAATTTATTCCTTTTATACCGTTTTTGCTTTTGCTTTTCTAACTGTATCGAGTTGTAAAAACTGTCTTACATTGCAGCCACACGATCAAGATTTTCTTGATAGCCTTTTACATATGTATACTGTTTGTCAAATTATGCAAAAATGGACATCTGTGACGTAGGCTGCACGCAAGTTGAAAGCAATTAACTTTTAAGATGTCATCAAGAAAATAATTAATAAAGACAAACATGTAATCAGCTGTTAAATTGAAAATAAAATTGCCAAACAAATGGAAAGGTGAAATTGAAAGCCATCTCGTGGTCAGTTTAAAAAGTGTGAGTGTGTTAGTAAAAAAGTGGCAGCCCAACAAACATGAAGTCAAACCTTTGATATGAAATGACTTTATCATTTGACATCAAACACAATTCTCAAACGTTTTTCAATTGTTTTATTTAACATTTAAATTCAAATTGATAATGATTTGAAAATAAACATTTGACTTCAAATGTTTTATCAATTTGATGTTAAATTGGTATCAAATGTTAAATTCAAATCAAAACTAAACTTGGCAATACTTAAGCGAAAAATAAATGTAAACATTAAAAATGGCGATTAAAGTAAAATTTTTACTTCGTGGTTAAATGTGTTTTACAAGTGAACGATTTATTTTTTGTGAAAAATAAAAATTATTTGTCATTAAAATGATTAAAAATACGAACTAAAAAAAATAAAACGGGAAAGTGAAGAAATTATAAGTTCATTGAATGATCACGGTGCTACAATCCTCAAAATAAAAAGGTGCCAATTATTTCGTCTTTGCAAGAATTAGAGGACGGAAAGAACATTATTTCATATTTAAGCTATGGTGCCGAATGTTTATCTCACATTTTATTTAAATAAATAATGAATTTAAATTAAAAAAATACAATATTTTTATTTATGTTCCACATTTGAAAAACATTTGAAAATTACGTTTGAAAGCAAGTTGAAAATAAAGGCATTTTTCAATTTGAAAATAATTTCCCCTTTTTGTTAAGAACGCTATGATTTTCAAATCATTATCAAACGTTTGTCGTTTGAGAAAACGTTTGATTTCAAATCATTCTCAAATTGAAATCAAACCTCCGTGTTTGTTGGGAGTGTACATCAAATTGAAAGGAATTGAAAGGCAAAACTTAATCGTGTGGCTGCTATGTTAAAAATTTGAAAGCGTGCGAATAGAAAAACATCGAGAGTCGATAAGTTTAGGATACTCACAGAAGAAAATATCAATGTTAAATTAACATTGCGCAATGTTGATTAAAAATCGTAGTTAATTTCTGCAAAAGTATGGACACTATTTAAAATTATCATTGTTTATATTAATTTTTAATGAAAAATGTTAAAATAACATTGTTCAATATTGAATCCACAAAATTATGTTTTATTTATTTTGTATAGGAACAATAACAACACTATAAAAAGAAAAACATAAATGTTTTTTATTTTCATGTTTAAAATTATTTATAAAAAGAAAAAAATTCCCGTATTCTTTTTGTTAAAATTATTTAGTTAAATAGTACATCAAATTTTCAAAGTAGAATGATGACGAAAAGCATATCGGGCCATTCTACTGGTTTCTCTTAATTGTGAGTGCTTCTGTAAACAAATGGTAAAATAAACAAGTGAAACATGTGTTACAGGAAAATAAATATGTAATTATATCAGTTTAACTGAACTTAAATGATTTTCAAGAGGGGAATTTGTATTGCCCCATCGTAATTTATGAACAAATCAAATCTGTGATAAAAAACATAAATAAGAATAAATTTCAATACAGCAGTGAAATTAGTTCTCGAGTTTACAGTGAATTTCAGAGGGCTACTTAGTATGGGATCTAAGGTAAATTATGGACCGTATATCATAAAATTGCATGACATATTTTCTGGCCATATGAAGCTTAGTTGAAGCAAATTTTACCGCAATATCTATACCTGCTACAGTTTTGGGCCCGTTTAATTAATTTCCCAAAGTAGGCTTTATATGGGGCCTATGGTAAATTATGGACCGATCTTCACTAAATTTAACAGTATAATTTCCAGTCGTAAAAAACGAATTTGTGCAAAATTTATGTTAGCTTTTCTAACAAAATAATCATCTTTTTAGGGTGGTGATTCCAAATTTTGATTCACAGCTCTGATCCTACTGAACCGATTTTGCAGGATTTCAATCCCAAACTGTTTACACAGAAAAAATTATCAATAGTTTTTATCAATTAAAAAAGTTGTTTAAAGAGTATTTCAATTAAATTAATGTGATAATTGAATAAATTATTTTTTTTTTAAAGAAAATTAATAATATAATTTTGATTTAATTACCACTTTAGTTGTTTTAAAATAAGTTTTTAATTAAAATAGCATTTAAATAACAGATAATCGTAATTAATTTTTTTTTTTTTTTCGTTTAAAACAAAATAATTAAAACTTGTAGAATTGTAGTTGTGAATTTTCAAAACCTGAGCTATACCTAATTTAATCAATTAACAAACACATTGTTTGAAACGGCAAAGTTTTTTGATCATTTTTTTAATTAAAATTTAAAATATAATTTATTGAACAAAAATTCAAAATTTTTAATTTTTAAAATTTTTATATATATAGTCTATATAATATAGATTAATGATTTTAATAGTAATAGGTGCAACCGAAAAAAGTGAATATCTCAAGAAAAGGAGCAGCTAGGATTTCAATTCAAACGGCTTTTGAATACATTTTTCATCACAAACAAATCCCCGCTTTTGGTTTTTGTCGCCATTTTTATGGAAAAATAAGTTGCTTCCTGCCCGCCGTGTGCAAAATCAACAAATTTTTTGCTTGATTTTTTCTCTATAGGATAATAACAAGCAATTTGATACCATATTTGTTCTTTTCTTTTGAGTTTTTCGAAATTGAGCATGTTTTCAAAATACGGACGTGGCTAAATCGACTTTGAATTACGCAAGGAGTAGGGTTTTTTCCCGGGAATTCCCTTATTATATTTCCCGTTTTCCCGGGATTTTTGTTGCGGGATCCCGGGAAATAAAAAGTTCTTCATAGTTTCAGAAAACAGCTATTTTTACTCTGAAATTTAGTTTTCTTTTCTCTAAAAATAAGCAATGTCTCCTGCGGCAATAAATCTATTAAAAGCAGAATGGGCAGTGCAACAGTTGATAATTAATAAATTTAGTGAAGTGATGAATTCATAAAGAACATAAATTCAAAATAAGATGCAGGCAGTAAATTCTCATTGACCATGGACAAGTCTTAAAAATAGGATATACATAAACATATCGCTCCGTTATTGCAACATAGTCGTATCTACAAAAAAAAATCGAGCTTGGTAATATATCCGGGAAGTGCGGGGAAACCGAAATAAAAAAATAATGAAACTCGTGTAAGTTACTAAAACATACAATTTGAAAAACACATTGTCCTAAAGATAACAGATGGACCTAATAAAAAGAAATAGTTTGTAAGAAGTAGTCCGGATGATGCTATTTTTTGCATCAACCTTGACATCAGAAGCATGCAACAACGGTGCACTTTTAATTATTTGTCCAACCTCGGTAAAAAAAGTAAACGAAATTTTTCGGAAACATGGTAATCAGTAAACAAAATCAGAAATATACTCTTTGGCGACTCACTAAACGCTTTGAGTGTGTCAGAAAGTAATTTCCTACGCCGTTAAAAAATTTTAATATATTTATTAAAATATTTTATATATTTTATGATTTTACTTTTTGATCTCATATCTTGAGTACCTCAATTGTTATGTTTATTTTATCTTGAACTAGATCATCATAATACGGAATTTACTTATAAAAGCCAAAGATAATAATAATTCAAGTTCCGCTTTCAATCTTCAATTAATTTTTGTAGTATTTAAGCATTTATTTTACTTACTTTGTAAACAAGTTCCCTCACGTTTGTTTATAAAAGTTTTTTTCATTAATAAAACCAAGTTTACTTTGTATTATTTGTATGGAGCGGGATCCCGGGATCCCGGGAAATTTAAAATTTTTCCCGCTTTCCCGGGAATCGAAAAACTCCGGGAAAAAAAACTCTAGCAAGGAGTCTTTATGGGGTCCAGTGTTGCCAAAACTTTGTGACCAAAAATGGCTAAATTCACGGAAAATGGCTAAAAATGGGCTAAAAGTTTTTTTTAAATAAAAACTCATTAAAATTCAATAACAAAACAGAAATAATTCATTTAAAGTTGTTTACGATGATACTGTAAGTTAAGATCAATTTGTTAAATAAGAACAAACGTAAATTAATATTTTGATAGATACCTACCTATTTAAAAAATTAAATCATCGATAAATTCGATGTGGTTATTGTTCATCTCATAGGAATCACTCGTGCCTATTAGTTTTAAATAATTTGAAGGTAAATCATAATCACGACAACATTTACCCAACACCTTTTGAGTCCAGATCTACAATAAAAACAAGTAAGAAAGTATAGTCGGTCAACCCCGACCACATTAGAACTTGCGACCTGTACTTTGGCACAATGTTTACATGGACAGCCAGCCAACCGGACAAACTTCGTTAAATTGACTCAGAATGTGATTTTGAGTCTATAGGTATACGTAAATGTGGGCTTAGGACCAATATTTTAAGGTGTTACAAACTTCAGCACAAACGCATAGTACCCTCTTCAATACTGTGGTGTTGGTATAAATATTTTATTGTTATAATAAAAATATTTATCTAATTGATAAAATCGAATTTACGGTTGCTATATGTAACCTTTTTCCTCAAATTACTTTTAACGATGTTTACTTGGCTATATATACCCTCTCTACTTCAGCATTAGACCATGGAAGTGAGAGAAACCTTATAGTCAATTCTGAAAATTCTAAAAAAAATTTAGAATCTCTTTATTGAAATACTTGCAACCAGAAAGAAACACCGATGTTTGTGTTAATCCATTTTAAAAATTTAATATTGGAATATTGTTCCTTTATTTTGAAAGATGTTTCATAATCATAGTTTATAGCGATTTTCAACATTTGTAAAAGTTGTGATTTAAATTAAAGGCGTTTTAATTGTTAAAAATGTCTATTTTGGCAGCATGAAATAACCCCCCAAAATATAACTCCCAAAAAAAAAAATTTAAATAACCCCCAAAAGCTTGTACAGAGAACAACAAAAACGATTTTTGGGGGGTTATTTCATTTTGTATGGGGTGTTATTTCATTTTTTTAATTGGGGTATTATTTCATATGAAATTATCCCGCAAAAAATCATTATGAAATAAAGCCCCAATATATTTTTTGGGGGATTATTTCATTTTTAAATTTATAATGAAAATGTTTTTGGGCGCAAGGATTTATCCACTTTGGTATGCAGAACACCGGCTTCGATAAATAAAGCCGCCCAGCATAGCCAGCCTTCGGCCGGGCGCAATGGTTTTCTTCTATATGGTATACCAAACACCGGCCGAGTCGGTATTTTTATGCTATTGAGGAGAAAATCCTGGCGCTATGCAGAGAAGCTTTAGCTAGCGAAGCCGGTGCTTGTTATACCATAGAGGAAAAAGTCATTGCGACCGGCCGAAGACCGGCTATTCAGAAAAGCCTTAGTTGGCGAAGCTTGTGTTTGGTAAATCATACCATGATATATATCGCGTGATCCTTTAAAGCAAAACTGTATAATTAAATGTATTACATATATTGGGCCTTTATTTCATTTCAGAAATTGTGGTTTTATTTCGTATGAAATAAGCCCCAAAAAATTAGGGAATTATTTCAGTTATGTTTGGGGCGTTATTTCATATCGTTTGGGGCTAATTTCATTTTCAAAAATGGGGCTTTATTGCATATGAAATAAGGCCCCACGCATTGGGGGTTATTTCGGCGATGCGCAAAATGACCCCAGGAAATATGGCCCCAAAAGGAAAATGAATAACGGCCCCAAAATTTTACATGAGACACAACAACACGCAATTTTGGCGCAATTTTTTTGTTTTTTGTTTTTTTTGGGCTATTTTTCATTTTTTCGTTAGCGTGTTTTTGCATTTTAAGTGAAATGAAAAATGACCCCAATATCAAGGAATGAAAAATGGCCCCAAATAAAATCACAATTTTTACTTTGGGGCTATTTTTCATCTACTAATAAAAAATGCAAGTTTAAAGAAATGAAAAATCACCCCAAACATTTTTACACAAATTTTATAAAATTCTATGTAAAAGTTTCTAGGGATAACATAAAAAACCCGAATTCTTATACCAAAGGAGAGAAAATCCTTGCCGGTTATGCAGAGATGCTTTAGTTAGCGAAGCCGGTGTTTGTTATACCATAGAGGAAAAAATCCTAGAGGAAAAAATCCTAGGCTATTACGAGAAGAGTTCGTTATACCATAGAAAAGAAAATCCTTGCGCCCGGCCGAAGGCCGTCTATGTAGTGAAGCTTTAGTGAGCGAAGCCAGTGTTCGTTATACCAAAGAGAAGAAAATCCTTTCACCCAGCCGAAGGCCGGCTATACAGAGAAGCTTTAGTTAGCGAAGCCAGTGTTCGTTATACCATAGAGAAAAAAATCCTTGCGCCCGGCCGAAGGCCTGCTATAACGTAGAGCTTTAGTAAGCAAAGCCAGTGTTCGTTATACCATAGAGAAAAAAATCCTTATGCATGGCCGAAAGCCCAACCGTGCTATCAATCGTACGATTTTTAAAACCAAAACTGTATAATTATCGGGATTTTGAAATCGGGATTCTAAATTTGGGATTTTTAGTTTTGGGCATATGAACTCCACCGAAAATGTTTAATGTCACTTTCTTTGTGTTCTTTTTTGGGGTTAAAATTCATTATACATTTTGAGGTGATTTTTCATAATGAAGAGAATCATTTTTTTGGGGTAATTTTTCATTAAAAAAATGGGGCCATATTGCATTATGAAAAATAGCCCCAAATTTGGGGTCAATTTTCATTTATTTTTTGGGGCCATATTTCGCAGCGCCGGTTATTTCATTATTTTTTTGGGGGGTTATATTTTGGGGGGTTATTTCATGCCGCCGTCTATTTTACTTTTATAAATTTTTATAATAAATTAAAAATTATTCTTTTAAAAGAAAAAGGGCAAACAAATTTTTATGGCTAAACAAGTTGAAAAAATGCTAAAAAATGGCTAATGGCTAAACAGGGTGAAAAATGGCTAAATCTAGCCACTAAATGGCTAAATTGGCAACACTGATGGGTTCTTAGATGTATAATAAAAATGTTTCACACGGAATGACAAACTAAGTATACCCTCACTTACGACACTGAAAGAATAGAATTATGCTTAATAAATCTAATGAATCAATTTCATTAAATTTTTTTCATTAATCCAATTGAAAAATTTCATTACGGGAATGAAAACTATAATGAAACAATTTCATTAACACTACGAAATTGATTTTCCTAATTTCGTGAACATTTTTCATTAAATTTATGACAACTTAATATCTCTTTCAAAAGAAAAATTCAACTTATTGTTATACATAATTTCAATAGGTTTTTTAAGATTAAAATGAACTATTAAATTAAATATTAAAATATTCTTAAGTTAATGAAAAAAAGGAATCTTTTGTAACTTCATATTTTCCATGATAAATGTCACTAAAACAATGAAAACAAGATAAGATTCTTTAACTTCAAAATACTTATAACTAGGGCAACCAAAAAAAGCAAATGCTTATTTTTTAGTTTACAAGATAGAAAGATTTTGATTGAACACAAATTCCGATCATAAAAAAAAACAAAGAAAATAAGCTATATTTATTAGGGATTTTTTAAACTTATTTTGCCATTTAAAGATAGTATATAATAAATTTTTGCAAAAATCGTTATTATTATTTTTGATATACAACTTTTTTTTTTATAAATATGTACTAAAAAATCAACCCTTTTGTACTGTAACAACTCTGGTTAAAAAAAGTTCAATACTCACTTTTATTCTTTTTGAGTCGATCTAACGATGTCCGTCCGGCTGGCTGTCCACGTAACCTTGTAACCTTGGTCCATAATTTCAAATAGACCCCATACAAGCTGCTTTCCGCCATAGGGTCTTTGTGCTCACTATTAAACCAATTTTAATGAAATTTTAAGCATATGAAGATAGATCCATATTTATATGGACAGGTAAGGTATGCATTTTTTAAAAGATAGGACTACGAGGGGAGATAGAGGACAATTTCTACCTATCAGAAACTATTAAACCGATTTAAATGAATATACACTTCTTCTATAGGATTTTTTTTTAAATTTAATTGTTTGCGCTGCTTAAAATATGAGGTTTGGTGTAAGAAATCATGATCTAATTTTTCAGGTCAATCCGACGGTGCCTAGCCGTGCCGGGTGGGGCATAAAGTTCCCCATATTATAAAAAAAACATATTTTCTATCAGATCTTTATAGTTATACTAGCCGAAAATCAAAAATATGGCTTCGTTACGATCTTCCGCAGAGAAAGTACTTCAGGTGTGCCAAATTTCAGCTTCCTATGTCATCAGATGGCTTCAGAAAGTTGCGAAAAGAATAGGACATACATGCAAACATCCTTACATACTAAGAAATTATATTTTGTATAGATAGATTAACATATGTTCGCGCAACTCAAAAACGCTTTAGCTTATTGAAAAACTAAAAAAAACCGAAATTACGCAATAAAATTTACTTTAAGAAAGGTAAAAGTTATAACTTTGTCTTTGAGGTACTGTAACTTACTTTTTATAGTGTTGTATATAATTTTTATGTGTTTAAGTTTTTTGTAATAAGCCTTTTTTCAACGTATTTTATTATTTGCTTGTTTAAATTATTTTCTCTCGAAAATTTCATAGCTGTATTCTTACGATCAGTCAATTCATACTCTTTCTGTAACGTCCTTTTACCATCACAGTTTGTAACGTCTTATTTCTTTTTAAATATAGCTTTTGAATAAAGTTACGTCTGTTAGTTCCCCTGCTCTCTGTTTTTGGTAAAGTTACGTTTATTTACTTTTTTTATAAACTTTAGCTATTAAGAATTGCTCTGTATATATTGGAATTAAAGTGATTTGCGGAACTAAATTTTGTTAATTTCTGCAAATTTTGGGTTTTTACACGAAGTTTTAAAAAAATTGGGAACAAAAAATCTTTCATTTGTTTTCCAAGTGAATATAGTTATGTACACCGTAAGAAAAATGTCCGGTGTTCCAGAGGATATAGGAGACCAAATTACTAAAAATTTAAAATCAAAAAATTAAGGATTTTCTGTACTTAAAGATATTGGGCCATTTTGTGAGGCAAGCGGAATTATGAGTCCAATCGTATAAAATATACTTCAGAGCAAATGCCCAATTTTAAATATGCTCCCTTAACATCTGTAGACGTAGGAAGAACTTTTTCTATGTACAAGAACTTGCTGACTCCAAATAAACATAGTTTTCTTTTCGAAAATTTATTGCATCAATTTATAATTTACTGTAACAACGTTTAAACGAATAAAGTGGAAAATAAAAAATAAATTTAAATTGCTTTTTTTAATTTTAACAGCTTATTTTCATGTTTTTAAAAGCTTAAAACTGTTTTTTTTAGTGCTTTTTTCTTGTTCATTACGATAACGAAATACCGATTTTAGCTAAATGTAAGAAATATTAAGGTTCAAAAACAAACAACGCGAAAGAAAAAACAAGAGCAACAAATTCTCACATTCTTTTTTTTTAAAACCTTTTCTTTAGCTTCACTTCGGAAAATCAAATCTTGTAACGTTAATTTAACCGCCTTATACTCAATGCAAATGCAAATGGATGAAACTTTGCAGGCATACATATTCCCGATGACAATACATGGGCGTAGCCAAGATAAAATCTAGGGGGGGGGCAAATTTTTTTTGGTAAAATGCTTTTTGAAAAACTAAAAAAAACCGAAATTACGCAATAAAATTTACTTTAAGAAAGGTAAAAGTTATAACTTTGTCTTTGAGGTACTGTAACTTACTTTTTATAGTGTTGTATATAATTTTTATGTGTTTAAGTTTTTTGTAATAAGCCTTTTTTCAACGTATTTTATTATTTGCTTGTTTAAATTATTTTCTCTCGAAAATTTCATAGCTGTATTCTTACGATCAGTCAATTCATACTCTTTCTGTAACGTCCTTTTACCATCACAGTTTGTAACGTCTTATTTCTTTTTAAATATAGCTTTTGAATAAAGTTACGTCTGTTAGTTCCCCTGCTCTCTGTTTTTGGTAAAGTTACGTTTATTTACTTTTTTTATAAACTTTAGCTATTAAGAATTGCTCTGTATATATTGGAATTAAAGTGATTTGCGGAACTAAATTTTGTTAATTTCTGCAAATTTTGGGTTTTTACACGAAGTTTTAAAAAAATTGGGAACAAAAAATCTTTCATTTGTTTTCCAAGTGAATATAGTTATGTACACCGTAAGAAAAATGTCCGGTGTTCCAGAGGATATAGGAGACAAAATTACTAAAAATTTAAAATCAAAAAATTAAGGATTTTCTGTACTTAAAGATATTGGGCCATTTTGTGAGGCAAGCGGAATTATGAGTCCAATCGTATAAAATATACTTCAGAGCAAATGCCCAATTTTAAATATGCTCCCTTAACATCTGTAGACGTAGGAAGAACTTTTTCTATGTACAAGAACTTGCTGACTCCAAATAAACATAGTTTTCTTTTCGAAAATTTATTGCATCAATTTATAATTTACTGTAACAACGTTTAAACGAATAAAGTGGAAAATAAAAAATAAATTTAAATTGCTTTTTTTAATTTTAACAGCTTATTTTCATGTTTTTAAAAGCTTAAAACTGTTTTTTTTAGTGCTTTTTTCTTGTTCATTACGATAACGAAATACCGATTTTAGCTAAATGTAAGAAATATTAAGGTTCAAAAACAAACAACGCGAAAGAAAAAACAAGAGCAACAAATTCTCACATTCTTTTTTTTTAAAACCTTTTCTTTAGCTTCACTTCGGAAAATCAAATCTTGTAACGTTAATTTAACCGCCTTATACTCAATGCAAATGCAAATGGATGAAACTTTGCAGGCATACATATTCCCGATGACAATACATGGGCGTAGCCAAGATAAAATCTAGGGGGGGGGCAAATTTTTTTTGGTAAAATGCTTTTTTGATTGCCTTTTACTCAATGCAAATGGATGAAACTTTGCAGGCATACATATTCCCGATGACAATACACGAATACATGGGCGTAGCCAGGATGAAATCTAGGGGGGGGCAAAATTTTTTTTAAATGTTCTTTTTTAAGAAAAGCGTTTCTTAAAAAATTTTTTTTAAATGTTCTTATTATTTCTTTAATTGTTAAAATGGAAAAAATAAATTAAAAATTTCATTCAAATATAAAAACATTTATATTAAAATAAAAAGAAAAATTCTTAAAACGTATGACATTAAAATAATGCTAAATTTTCATTGATTTAATGAAACATTTCATTAACGGGGGGCTAATGTAACATTCTTCAGATAGGTTAACTTTAAATGTGTGTTGTTATGTGTGTATTTGTGTATACTTTTAATGTAATTTTTCAGTTGATTAATGTCAAAATCCATTGGATCTGTGAAGAAAATGCTTTCAGTGCACTTGTGGATTTTTTTCCTATCTTTTTCATAAAAAGCGGTTGATACAAAAATGTTTTTTGTTTTTGAGGCACTTCAAATTAACATTGTTGACCAAAAATCGAATGCTGATATCCACAATATGCACTTAAGCAAAATGCTCGTACACAAAATTTTGCCATCATGATATGTAGTTAAGTGAAATGCAGCTAAACGTAAAATACTGTACTGCGTTGTAGAGTTATAGCTGATCTCCTACATAGTGTATTCAACTGATATAACGTGTGGAATTCAATTTGTGTTGTTGCAATAGCAATCGGGATGCAACATCGTTTATCGACAGCAAAATATCGCCAATACCGATATATCTAAAAATCTGAAGTATCGCTGATATATCGGAATCGGTATCAGTTTTCGGGACATCGCTAGTGAAAATATGCACTAACAAATCGATGCCAAAATTCAAAAAAGCTCTAAAACGGACAAATATATTGTTTATGCTTTCATTGATCACACAAGCAAAAACATGAAATTGCATATCAACGGTTTTCCTGGTAATCTACGATCAATTTGAACATTTTAAGAGGTTTTGCGTTACGAAAACCAAAAAAAAAAATTCGGGTCACACTAATACTAATATCACTGGTTTCTAAATATCGTACAGAATAATTATCCTCATGTTATATGTTTAAAATATAGTTCGGATAGCTTTTGACTAGTAGAAGACTTACTTTTTGAGATCATCATGATCCCACTATGCAGCGAATAAAAATTACATACTGAATTATCTGCGTTATCGCCATTCTTAACTTGTCTGGTGATTGGTTACCTAATTGGAATGTGGCACTTTCCATTTATGAGCAATAACATTTCAAATGTTTAAAGATGCGACCTTAACGACTACATCCGGAACAGATGACTAAGGTACTTTCTCAAGAAATAATATCATGATAACACCAAAGGAAAACATAATATATTTTTTTGTAATGCGTACAAAATACTTTTTTTTTTATAACTAAGATTCTTTGGTTATTAACCGACTAAATTAAACTTTTGAACCACTAACATATAATTTAAAGAACAAGTGCAGTCTTCCTTATAGACTAATAAAATGATTGTAGGTGATAGTTCTCATTTAGGATATTTTTTCGTATTTTAAACCAAATATACTTAAAGAAAACGCATTTTTATTTTATTATCTATTTAATTTAAATATTCGGGTTTTATTATAAATATTGTATAATGTAGAAAATATTCGTAAATAACTTACAAACAAAATTTTCGTTTCGTTCATTAGTTTTTCGTTATTGTGCTTAATAAATAAGTTTGCTTCGTTTGTATGATGGGAAAAATTTAAAGTTCTTTTAAAAATTGAGTTACTTTCACACTAACGGTCAGTTAAATTTTAAACTACTTAAAAGAAAAGATCGCCAAAAATATCTTCGGGATTTTGGAAGGGATGTTGAGGTCTGTGAACTTGATGGCCGGGATATTGACCAAGTGGTTTATGGGCTTGTTGGTTTTGTTGTTGTTGCTGCTGACGGGAGAGAGGAACTATGACATCATTGATTTCATGGATAATACCATTTGTGGCAATTGTATCACATTTTGTAACACCAGCATTTTGAATTTTAGGACGACGATCACGAGTGATGCGCAAATGATTACCATTTAGGGATTCAATGGAGCGAACGAAGGGCCAGTTGGTAGGTATAATGCCGGCACAGCAAACAACATCATCGACTATGTGGGTTTTAATAAGATTTTCCAATTCAGCTGGGTCCTTGGTGAGGGCATCCTCGAGTTCTTCGAAAACATCATTTTTGGGTACCAATAAAGTATAATCACCCTCGGCATTGGCCAATAAATCGGTAAGATTAGCCATGCGTACAAGATCGAGGAATTTGCTATAATTGGGATTAGACTCCAACATTTCAAGGAGATTTTGCTTGGCGGGCTGCAAAGGTTTGTCTACTTGATGTAAAACAGAACCACAACTTTCATCATCAAAATGCACCAAACGGGCACAATTGACGGTAGCACGATTCATGACGTTAGAGAAAAGAGCATGTGTGGAATAGAGATTGATGCGCACTTTATCACCTCCTACAGTGGGCATCAGTTGTTCTTGCAAATCACAAGTCTTAATCATGGGTTGAGCAATGTGATAGTTAAGGAATTCAATCAATTCTTGATTGTTTCTTAACTGTTCGGGAGCTTCTTCCAACATTTTGGCCCATTTGGTGTTTTGCAAGGCTTTATCGGTTGGGGCGAAAACGGTGACATTATCCATGTCATCGAATTTGTTATCCAAACCAGTGGCTTCTAAGAGACGTTTGAAAATTGTAACATTTTTCTCTTCCATTAGGGACGATAAAGGTAAAGCAGATTCCGTAGGCATAATAGTATCAATAACATGAACTACACCATTGGAACCCATAATATCAGCCTCAGTGATCGTGGCAATGCCATTGATCATAACAGGTTGTTCTGCTTTAGAGTCGGCATCCGAAGATTTGCTGCGATTGAAACGCATGGGTTCTCCTAACAAATTGTAGGCAGTTGTTTTGGCACCAGGTACAGAAGCCACTGAACAGAAGGTCAAATCCAAAATGTGGTTTTTAAGAATGTCTGTAAAAGATTTAAGAAAAATGTTATTGAAAATTGTATGTAGATTATAAGAGAAAAACACTAACTTGAAGCACAACCCTTGCCCTCCTTCAATGCTCTACGCAAATGGGGTTCTAGTTTCTCAAAGGCATTATCGGTAGGCACGAAAATGGTCACTGGTTTCTCACCCTCCAACAATTCATTAAGCTTAGTATTTTCCAAAACCGTACGCATAATTGACATATCAGCCCGTTGGCGTATGATATCCATAACATTCTTAGTAGACGGTTGCAAAACACCCGCCAATGTATGAATCATACCCTGTTCAGAGATTTTATCATGCTTTTCAATGGGAATACAATTGGCAGTATAGCGGAATGGTTCAGGGCTCAACGATATTGGCATTTGATAGCTATTAATGCGAATGGTTTGACCATCGACTTGAGACTTTAAAATCTGCTCATTGCGTACTTCATCCAAACTGATTTCGCCATCGACAACATGACGCAAATACAATTGTTTCATGCCATCATCGGATTTCATTTCAACCAAATTCTGCAAATTATTTAAAATCATGAGTTAATCGTACGTGATCTGGAGCATTTACATTTTAATTTTTCCCCCCTGTTAATCACTTACATTTTCGCTTTGCACCGAATCACTGTAAGCGGTGAAGGCAAAATCCAAAGGCAAAAATATTGTTAAATTTTTGCGTGTCTGTATGGTGTCAGCTAAACCGCTGCTCTTTGCTTTGGCCACAAACTCTTTGGCACCCATGTCGGCTGCAGTCGCTTCAATATCTTTAATTTCAATTTTCTCACAAGGTGTTGTATAAGCGGCATTACGTGGACGTCCATAGCCATGACAGCACTGCCGTGAAATGGTCAAAGTTTTCTTTTTACCATTTTTATTCATACTGCAATTAAAATAAAAAAAAAAAAACAATAACAATTATAGCCAATTACACTATTTGTTTAGAGTCGCGTTATTATGATAAAGTAAAAAATTAAACTGGGTTAATTGCAATTCGTTTCTGTATTGGTTTTTTAAATAAAAACTACTTACACTTTAGTGCAAACATATCTATTTGGCTTTTCAATACACGAATTCAATAGGAATTGAAACTGGCCAAATGCGGCTTGCTTATCGGTATCGGCGGTTTCGGTTTCTTCTTTTTCATCGCCATCCTCTAAGTCTTTTTCGTTTTCTTCCTTTTCGGTGCAGACGTTGGGTCTGGAAATGAAAAAGAGATAATAAACAATAAGTGAATTACTTTGTTATTTAAAAAAATCTATATATAAATCGGCTAAGGCAAAACCGTTAAGAACACTTTCCTCCTCGTATGTCAACCGATTTGAACAAAATATACACCATTTAAGAGGTATTTACTCAAAGAAGTGCACAATGTATACTTTATTAAAATCTGTTCAATAATTTCAGAGTTATAAACGCTCAAAATTGTTGCTAACACAAATGCAAAATAAACAAGTAAGAAAGTATAGTCGGTCAAGCCCGACCATATGATACCCTACACCACAGTATTTAATAACACATCATGCTTATGTGTTCATGTAAATATGGATTTATATATGTTTATAAACTTCATGAAAATCGGTTTGAAAGTTTGTGAGAGGCAGAAATTGCCCCCTGCCTCCCCTTGTGGTCCTATTTTTTAAAAACTGTGTAGCTAATGTGTCCCTATAGATATGTTTCTATCTATGTTTTAAATTTCATTAAAATCGGTTTGAGAGGCAGAAATTGCCCCTATCTCCCCTCGTGGTCCGATTTTTTTTAAAATTTTATACATTTTGTGTCTATATAGATATGGTTCCATCTATGTTTTAAATTTCATTAAAATCGGTTTGATAGTTTCTGAGAGGAAGAAATTTCCCCCTATCTTCCCTCGTGGTCCTACGATTCGGCCCATTTTCAATAGGCCAATAGGAACCTATGACCCAAATTTTATCAAATTATCTCCAGAATTGCGACCTGTACTTTGCGCACAAGGTTACATGGACAGCCAGGTGGGTCTAGGACCACTATTTTAAGGCGTTACACACATCAGCACAAATGCATAATACCCTCTCCACTATTGTGGTGAATAATAAATAAAAATTTATTTTCAATGATCAAATAATAAAAAGTTAGGGTGATCGATTATTCAACATTTTTCAGAAACCGGTTTTCGAATATTTCGACTATATAAATCAGACCAGGCAAAACTGTTAAGAACGCTTTCTTCCTTTGTTTGTCAACCGAAGCTCTATGGGGAGAAAAAAGGGGAAATATGGGAAACTAAATTTCTTTTTTTTACTTTTCTGTGCTTCGTGTGATAATTTTCTATAATATAGAACTTAGAAACATAATATTATAGGTGTAGGATCCTGAGTGAGTGATAACCTATAAGATAAAAAAAGCTGGTATTTTTTGTTTTTCATCTGGAACTTTTTGAATTTTAGTTAATATTCGACCTATTAAGATAAAATTATACATTAAACTAGGTGAATAAGAACATGTAAGGGGAGCTTTTTGGTACTTTTTCGTTCTACATCTGGTACTTTGATTAATTTTCGTTAGTATTAGACATAGAAACATAAAATTAAACGTGCAACGTCCTGAGTGGATGACAATATATAAAAGAGACTTTTTGATACTTTTTGGTTTTTCAATTGGTATTTTTTTTACTGAACTTACAAAATTAAATTAACTCACGTAGAAGATAAAATATGAACCGGAGGTTTGTCCCCCGCCAAATCGATCCACTTTGAAGGAAAAAATAAATGCTCGAAACAAAAAAATTCATATATATTTAGATGAATTATATTTTCTTCATATTTACAAAAAAAAGTTATGGTCGAATTTTGACCATAAGGCGAACACTAGTTTAAATAAATTGTTAAAAAAAAACTAAATTTAGTAAAAAATTTTTAAAACTTGAGTTTTTTAAAGGTTTTTTGCGATTTTACGTTTTATTTTTTATGTTTTCAGTGACTTTTTAAAAGTTTTATGAATTTAAAACAAACTTAGAACAAAGGATCTATACTCGGGCTTCCAATCGGGAAATCCCGGGATAAGGCGAATCCCGAATTTCTGATTTCTAGTCCCGGGATTTTCGGGATCCCGATTTTTTTTTATAATCTTAAGTATTTTTACATTTTTTTTTAAACTTACATTAAGATACTTGTATTTGTTGACAAAAAAAGCTTAAAATACATATGGACAATTTTAAATTGTATCTGAAAATTTTAAATATATTTCGACAGTTTTATAATATATTTGACAAATTTTAAATGTTTGGATAATTTCAAATTACATTAAGGCTGGCTTTTTGAGATGTCAGTTAAACTAGGTTTAGTTAATCTGAAAATATATTGGTGCCGCCATTACAAAGTTTGTATACATAATTTTGACGGAACAGCTTAGTTTTGCGTAAAATGTTGGTCTTTAATACAACTCAACTCTAGTTCAGTTGAAATTTTGCAGTTTTTGTATTAAGCCTAGTACTCTGTTCAAATTTGTGAAAAATGTTGGGCAACATAATTATTCCACACGAAAATTTTGACATTTATCAATGTTACCAATCTTGCGAGTTTGTACAATTTGACGTTTTTATTTCTTCAAAGTATGCTTCATTGTTTCGCGTATGTAAACAAACGCCACATGTATTTTACTAAAATTATTTTTTTTAATAAAGAAAAAAGTAAATATGGATAAAAAACTGTTACCGGTTGTGTTCTTTAAATTTTTTATTTCTTATTTAAAAATCAGCTTATACTTTTTTGCTTTTGCTTAAAATTCCACGTGAAATAAAGGCAGCTTAAGGGCATAATAAACCTCACAAATGGCTTGGCAAACATGCCAAAATTTTACGTTTGTACAAACATTTTGTGTTGTTAATTGGGGTGTTTGCTGTTTGGACAAACATTTGTAGCAATGTTTGCAGAAATATTAAAAATTTTTAATATTTGGCAGACATGTTGGATATTTGTCAAACTTTTTGTGGCGTCTAATGCTAATTGTATTCAATTCAATTAATTTTTAATATTAAATTAAATTTTTTTAGTAGTATTGCTTGCCACAAAACAGCTCGTTGTTTAAAAACTGTTTACTTTTAATGTTTTGCCTTTATTTTATAATTTCTTCTCCGTTTTAAGCTAAAAGCAACAAAATTGCCGCAGCACTATTGGCATCTGTATTCATTGAAAACAAAACAAAAATGAAAATTAATGTTTGAACGGAGAATATTTGTGCCGTTTATTGACAAACCCCAAACGAAAATAATGTGTGTGTTTGCCAAGCATTTTGTGTGGTTTATTATGCCCTTTACATTACTTCGCAGTTGTAAAAAAATGTTGCCAGAAACATTTCGGAACTTTTTCACAAAATAAACAGAGTACAACTCTATCAACATTATTTCATAGATATTCCGCACAAGTTTTTTTCGTATGCATTTTGACAGCATTTCACGTGAAATGTTGAACAGAGTACCAGGCTTTATGACTTACAACCAGTGATGCCAACTTTTTGAGAGCAAAAAGCACTTTAAAATTTAAAAAAAGCACTAAAAAACACTATTTCGAACAAAAAAAAGCTTAAAAAAGCACTAAGCCATATTTTCAATTTAATTAAACAAAAAACAAGTTGCAATTGGCTGTGCCGAATATTAAATACCTACAAAATTTAAAAAAGGCAACGGCGTTTATTGTGGACCAATTTCATTTAATATTTAATAATAAATATATTTACATTTGTATATAAACATTTTTAAATGTTTTGATATTATCATCAGTAAAAATAATATCAGCATCATCAGCTGAGTTTGAATTAGCCATAAAACAGTTTTAAAGTAATACAGTGCGAGCTCGATATCGTAGCTAGAAAAAATCTGGCCTGTTGCAATGACCGACCATTGTTTATTAAACTTAATGACAGCCCTTATTTGATAAAAAAAAACTTATATTTTATAGTTTAAAAAAATCTAAATTAAAATCGTGCAAAGTTTAATAAAACAATTGGCGTATGATATTATGAAATTATTTTAACCTATGTACGCTTCTGAATAAAGAACACACATAAGGCGTAAAATAGAAAAACCGTGTATGTTTGTACTCTAATACTTATGGTTAATAAATCACTGATGGTTTAAACGATGGTTCAGTTGAACTAATCTTGAATTTATATGTAGTTTAAAATCAACAACTAAAAATCAGTGTACAATGTATTATATGTGGTTAAAAAAAATAACATATGGCAGCACTACGATAAATCTTCATATGGTCTGTATTGGTAGTTTAAACGCCCAATTTTATGCGTTTAAAGATGGTTTATATATTTACTGCTTTATAGATTTGTTGCTTTAAACACATTCTAAACCAAAAAGAGAGCTTAACTTGCTCTGTTTTTTAGCTCTTAGTCAAACCTTTTTACAATAGCGCTAAAGGAAGAAGTGCATAACACGCGGTTATTTGGAGACGAGTGTCGTGCGTTTGAAAACTAAAGCGCATGAAAAATGGCAGGTTACACAACGCTCGTTATAAAAGCATTTTCTGTCAGCTGTTTTACGGCTCTTTTTTTGTTTTTAAAGTCTTTGCGTTCTTTTGTATGGTTTCTGATTGCATGTTTTTTAACTTTTTAAAACGTTTTTTCTACATGACTCATAACCTTTGTTTATTTTTCCATTCACAATTCCTAATATTTTTCAAGCCATTTTCTATTTTTGAAACAAATACATCGTTTTTTATTACGAGTACTAAATATGTTGTCATCGCTAAAAAGTGCAACGTTTTGTAAAATTTCCAACTTGCTAGGAAGCCTTGCTCTAACCGTGTACATAAAGTTTTTATCATTTGAAATCTTAAAATCTTTACAGGTCTTCTCAAAATTGTACTTAAAATAGCAAATCTCATCTAAATCATCATCTTTATAATCAAAGTTTTAAAAAATGTTAGTAAAAAAATACAAAATTGTAAAAAGCACTAAAGGCACTAACGAAAAATGTAAAAAGCACCAAGTTAGTGCTTTTTCTTAGTTTGGCACTATGGATACAATTTTGGCGTTTTAAGGCATCAAAAAGCACCATAATTAGTGCCAAATGCACTAAGTTGGCATCACTGCTTACAACGTTGTGTTAGTGCGGTTAACAAACCCATCATAAATTTACAACTCATCACTAGCAGTTGTTCGATTTCAACTCAACTGAGTTGAGTTTTAAACTATAATAGGGGCAAAAATAATAAAAAAAAGTAAGAGTGCTATATTCGGCTGTGCCGAATCTTATATACCCTTCACCATTGTGCGAGCAGAATACAGAGCAACTAGACAAAAACTAAATAAAACTGGTAAATATTTTTTTTTTTAAATAAGAGACAACCGGTTTTGAACTTCGCTTTTCATAAGGGCCCAGAATATATATACTTTATAGGGTGTAGGATCAATATTGTATATATCTTTTTACCTTCGGTGAAGGGTATAACAAGAGTAATTTTCGGGAATTCAGGGGTCTAATCACTTTATTCGATACTATCGAATAAACTATTGAATTTTTTTGCATACAATAGACACTGGCGTATCGAATGAAAACTCGATAAATGTAATGTCGAGTTACTCGATGTCGAATGCTATTATTTCAAATTCAATACATTTTATTCGATATCGAGTTTCAAGATACCAAAATAAATAATTTCGATGAATTTTGCTCGATATCGTATGCGGTGATTAGACCCCAGTATTTTGTTTATAACTCATACAAATTTCCGACATTTTGGTATATAAGTCATATACATAGGACATATGGCAGCCCTAAAATTTAGGTTTTTATAAAAATTTTGATGTTTTTTAGCCCATTTTTGGAGTATTTTGCTCATAAATTACCCATTGTCTAACCGATTTGATAGTTTTATATACCGACGTGTTAAGGAAGAATTTTACCATTTACTTAAGTTATATTTATATATAAACATTTATATAAACTTGTAAATATATATTGTAACAAAGTTAATTATAAAAGAGTAATTTTTTGTGGATTCAGTATTTCGGTTATAACTCTGCCATTTTTTAACCGATTTGGCAGATTTATATACCGACGTGTTGAAGAAGAAATTTAACATTTACTTAAGTTATAAAGCTTGGACTCGGAGAGATCTATGGTTCCCGAAAGTGGGTATTTAAAAAAAAAATTAATTTTGGTCATAAGTTTTTTGTATCTGAACCGATTTTTCCGAGTTTTTTATAAAATATGTTCTACTAGAAATTTCAGATATTTTGGTATGTAAGTCATATCCATAGGACATATGGCAGCCCTTAAATTAAGGTTTTTATAAAATTTTTAATTTTTTTTGTACGGGAGGTACCACGCCCACTTTTCCAATCCCGCCCACATTTTGTAGGATGGTGTGTATTGGCAACTTCAATGTGTGTACCTAATTTGAAAACTTTGGCTCTTGCCGTTCTAAAGATATACAGAAATAGAAAAAATACAACAACAACAAGGGATTTTTGGAAAAATTTAGAGGTAGTCGTGGTTTTTTGCTCATATCTCCGCCATTTTTGGACCGATCTGGCTGAATTTCAATAGCAAACTTAAACGGAGTATATGTGACATAAATATACATCAACCTAGTCCACATCATTTCTGGGGTTTTCGGAAAACCCATTTCAACATACACACGGACAGACGGACAACCGGATTTGAACTTCGCTTTTCATAAGGACCCAGAATATATATACTTTATAGGGTGTAGGATCAATATTGTGGAACATACAAACGGAATGACAAAGTTATATATACCCTCTTACCTTCGGTGAAGGGTATAAAAATTAAACTTCGCCGGAAAAATCTGAGTTAAATACAACGTTAAACTAAATTTAAACTTAATCCACATCTCAAAATCCCGGCCTGAGAAAACTTATAAATATATTTGGACAATTTTTAAATTCATTTGCAAAATTTTAAAAAACAATTGGAAATGGTATAATTAAATATGGATAAAAACAAGATTTTTATGTTGTTTTGTTACGTTTTTTTATTACATGGTCTTAAAGAATTTTGATAAATTAATAATTAAAGTTTGTTTTTATTATATTTTTACACATATAAATAATATACGTTGTTAAAATGTGTATTTTAACTCGAAAATTAAGTTGTTTTTTATACAGTTTAAAATGTTTTTTTATATTGGGTATAAAACAAATTTAAAAAAACCCGAAGTATCGAAGTATAGGATCAAGGTACATTTACACATGGTAGACTCATTTGGGAGTGTAGACATGCTACTCTATATAAATAACCGACTTGACAAATATATCTCTATACAAAACAAAAACCATTTAACGTATAAATGTAAAAATGTTGGCTAGTACACACGAATTTGACAATTGGGTTTTATATCTGTTCGCTAACAAGTCTACCTTGTGCAAATTACCTTGCATAGGTTGTTGTTAATTTTTATTAGATTTCAGTCATTTTTCAAAATTTACGATTTTTTTCGGTTTAATGCTAGGAATACGATAACGTAGGACGTTTACCCACAATTCCAGCTTACACGTATTCCAAATTAGTTTAAATTCTGGTTTATTGTGATCTTATTTCATTTCAAATATTCAATTTGATTTGAATACGGTCGCAACCGGTGTGTGTAATTGAATTAGACATACGACCCAGATGCGCTTTTACGTTTACGCCAGGTTTTGAATTTTTTGCTTTTTAATACGTTTATACGGTGTAATTTTGTTGTGATTTTTAAAACATTTCTTCATTAAATAAAACAAAAAATTACTACTTAAGAATGTTTTTGTAGTTTTTTGAGATATTGGCGATTATTTGAAATTGGCGATTTTCAAAATTTTGTTAATTTTTTCTATTTTTTTTTTCAAAAGCGATTCAAAAGCCTATTTATTACAAATTAAAACAAATTACATCTAATGGTAACTTATCCACCTTTTTATTTTATTTTGTCGATTTTTATATAAAATAATTTTTTTTAATTTTTCGTTTTTTTTTTATAAGAAATTTTTGATTTTATGACAAAATGTTGTTTTTCATTGAAATTAAAAAAAATTGATTGTTTTTTTAAAATGAAGTAATATTTTTATAATTAGCGATTATTTTTATTTAAGAGATTTTTTGTAGTTTTTAAAATTTGGCTTCGATTTATGCAAAACTATTTACCATTAAGTGATTTTGGCAAAATGTTTCGGTTTTTAATTTAAAATTTAAATTAACAAATTTAATTATTTAAGCGATTTTATTCGTGTTAATGAAGCTGGTAATTTTCCTTAAAATAATAACTTTTTGTACAAAATTTTTAGCGATTTTTAAGAAAATACGTAATAAATAAAGTTTGATTTTTTTTTTTTTATTTTCGTGCTTTTTTTAAAAACAATTCTTTGTAATTTTTATACATACCACATTTGATCATTACGAGCGTATTAACTCAAAATTTGAAAATTTTCGATAGAAGCAAAACTATTTTTAATTTAATATTAAAGGCATTTGAAAAAGAATTTTAAAACCAACTGCTTCTATGCCAAAATGTAGACAAATAGCACGATATTTTTACAGTGGTTAGTTTTTCAATATTAAATTACAAAATTTTATTTTCTATAGCGATTTTATAATTTTTAATAAACTTTTGTACTAAATTTCTGTTATTTTAAGTTTTCAGAAATGTTTTTTAAAAATATTCCTAAAATATAAAATTTTTGAATTTAACTGCCTGTTTTTCAAACTGATATAAAAATTTTCGTTAAGAAATTTATATTGAAAACAAAAACAAATGTGAGTTTTTTATTGTTGTTTCAATATAAATTCCCAAGCGAACATTTTTATTTTATTTTGAAAAACAGGCAACAACACTTATGGCGTTTCCTTTTCTGAGTAAAATTCTGCATTTATTCTGCCTTTTACATTTTTTATGTTCTTTTCTGAAAAACATGTGCTATTTTAAAAGTGTAAAACGTTCTTTTCTGATGATGTTCTCTTTAAAATTAAAAAAAATGCTACATGTTCAACACTCATTTTAAATAAAGGGGCCTGAGTGCAGCACTAGATCAAGGCGAATTCAGAACAAGGTGGTGGCAAGTTTCGAACCGTAAACACTAACAATGTAATACAAAAAACATCTGTTGGCTTTGGATTGTTGTAGTCTTGCCACCACCTGTAATTGAATTTAACTTGCGCTAATTGCACTTTATTGTTTAATGCCGTACCAGGCTTTAAGCCTGGTACTCTGTTCAACATTTCACGTGAAATGCTGTCAAAATGCATATGAAAAAAACTTGTGCGGAATATTTATGAAAAAATGTTGATGGAGTTGTACTCTGTTTATTTTGTGAAAAAGTTCCGAAATGTTTCTGGCAACATTTTTTTTACAACTGCGAAATAATGTAAGCTGCCTTTATTTCACATGGAATTTTAAGCAAAAGCAAAAAAGTAGGAACTTAATATTAAAAAAGAAATACAAAATTAAAATAACACAACCGGTAACAGTTTTTTATCCATATTTACTTTTTTTTTTATTAAAAAAAAAAATTATTTTTGTAAAATACATGTGGCGTTTGTTTACATACACGAAACAATGTAGCATACTTTGAAGGAATAAAAACGTCAAATTGTACAAACTCGCAGGATTGGTAACATTGATAAATGCCAAAATTTTCGTGTGGAATAATCAATGTTGCTCAACATTTTTCACAAATTTGAACAGAGTACTAGGCTTAAACGAAAAATATGAAGCACTTCTTAAAAATTAGGGGAGTATTTAAAAATGTTGCCAAATCGCATGTAACATTTATGCAAAACTTTTTTTTAGAAAAGAAACCGCCATTAATTTACATGAGGGCTTTTACGATGTCGCTTTTTCGACGTCTCTTTTTGTTTGTGGGCAAACGGTTTAGAGAAGAAAGAGGGGTAAACAAATCGACTCGGTTTGTGGTTTTTATGTCATTTTTTATATTTCTCTTTAAACTTTTTCTTGTGTTTTATTCTTTTTTCTACTTTTAAGTGTGAGGTTGAAAATACAGTGAGACCTTAATTATCGATTACAGACGGGACCAGGAGCATTCTTGATAATAATTATTTTATTTTTGGTTTGTTTTTAATTTATATCACAAAATTCTGCAGTATTTCATTTTTTATTTTTGTATAGAAAATCTAGAGCAGCGCCGGGACCAAACAGCTAGTTTATTATATAAATTTTTTATATTACTCGAATGTGTATTCTAAGTCAAATTACAATTTATAAAGCTTTCAACTTTAATGGAAAATATTCCTGGCAAATACTGTAGGAATAAGGTAAATAAAAAAAAAAACATGCAACCAAAAATCATCGGATAAACGCAAAGGGATTTTGGAAGTTGCTTCAAAAGGTAATCAAGAAAAAACGACGTCGTAAAAGCCCTCATGTAAATTGAGTGTAAGTAATAATTTGTGTTGTTAATAGTTCTTTAACCGATAATTTTTTTTAAGACTTTTCATTTCTAAATAAAAGATAATACATTTTTTTATTTAAGCGATTTCCTATTTTTTTTTTGCTTTAATTCTTAATTTATGTTACTTTTAAAATTTAGCGTTTTTTAGTTTTCAGATTTTACTGCTTTTCATAGATTTATGCGATTTTTTGCTGTATAAATAATACTTTTTTATGAAATAAGCTTTAGGCCCTAATCATGTAAAACGCAACGCCAAGAATTGCATTAAAAGAAAAAACTAAGTCATAAATATTTTGTAATTTTGTTGTTGATTTCTACAGAAATTCACATTGTAGCGTTGAAGACTTTAAAACGGTACATGAATTTCTGTAGAAAGAAACAACAAAATTATCAAAATATGTATGTTATGACTTTGTTTTTGCTTTCAATGTTATTCTTTGGCGATGCGTTGCGTTTAACATGAATAGGGTCTTAGTTTTGTGCGTTTTAAACATAGAGATCAGAGAAAGAGATTTGAAATTTTAGTTTTTTTTTTTGTGCCAAAAGTTAGTAATTTTTGTCGACACAGGTCAACAACAAATACTGAACAATTTTTGTGAATTATAATAATTTTTTCTGCTTTTTTTATATAAATTTTAAGTGATTTTTTTTAAATGATGTTTTAATCAGTTAATATTTTTTGGATTTCGTTATTTTAAATTTAATTTAAAAAAATTATTCAACTTTAATAACGGTTCATTGGGACCCTGTAATATTCTTAATAAAACTAAATTATAAATTATTCTTAGTTTTCCATTTGCAAAAAAAGTACAATAACTTGTTGGCATTATGCCAATTAAATTAGAATACTGATTGTTATCGTTCAGTCAAATCAAACTTACAAATCTCATCTTTTGTTTGAACTTCTATTACAACAACTGAATTTGCCTCAATAACTTTTGTAATAGGCAGTGCCTGTTAATCAATTATTCAAAACTTGATAAATCTTTACAAAAAAATTTTCTAGAAAAACCTCAATTGTTATGATATGAAATGAATAAAAAACAACCTTGAACAAATACATATGTACAAACAATTAAAACAAAGATACATGAATTTAAGTTTGTGCTTTAAGTAACTACAACGTATTAGACTTGGTTAGAATATTTAAATTTAATTTTACAAAACTGAAGTGACTGACCAGTCAGTCAGAGTCAAGTAATTAGAATTCTACAGGCAAAAAATAAAAGCCCTGATTATGGGATTGTTATTGTTGAAAAAGGAGAAATTTTACGCCAGCTTTAATAAAGCTTTGTCTGGGTTCACACTATGAAAGTTTTCTTTCAGAAAGTTTAAGTTTATTGGTGAGTGGGGAGAGAATAGCAGCATGTTCTCTTCCTCTCTCACCCATAAGTTCAGACTTTCTGAAAGAAAACTTTCATAGTGTGAACCCAGACTTTTGTATTTTATAAGAATGTATTTTTTAAAAAATTTTTTATTTTGTATTTAAAAGCTTAAAGCTACGTTCACAATCAAAAAAACAATTTCGTTTTTTCTTCTATCTTTTTTCTTCCCAAAGTATTTCATATGTATATTTTCCTTTCATTTTTATGACAAAAATGTAACTGAAACTTTTTTAAAAATGTAACTTAAGTTGAGTCAACTAGAACTTCAGCAACAATTTGTATTAAATTGTTTCTGACGTTTAAAATAATTTTATTTAGTTTTGAATGAAAATTTTAACAAAATGTTTATAAAAATAAAAATAAATGCATAATATTGTTGTGGCTAAAATTTGCAAACGGTTTCTTGATACAAAATGTGTGTAGTTAAAAAAGAAATTGTTGGTCTATTATGAACACCAAGTGAAAATGTTTTTTTGATTGTGAACGTAGCTTAATTGTTTTTTATGTCAATTTTTATTTAATCTTCGTACAAACTTTAATCTAAGTTTTAAACCACTTATCAGTTGTCATGACCCTTAAAACAAAACACCTAATAGCCGATAATACAAAAACTGACCTATTTGTGTAGCACGTTTATAAAATTTTAGCGTTTCCCACACAAAATAATAAAAAAAAAGAAATAAAGAGAACTTGCAATCGAGTATTTCGAATTAAGCAAGTTATTTAATCACAACTATTTACTGATAGCAAAATAATAAATATAAAATAGTCCCAAGATCAGACCAATATTCCTTTTAAACCGTTATTCAAAATCCCCTATAAAAAGAAAAAAATTTATTTGGTGGAATATTTTAAAAATTAAAAATTTAGAAAAAATTCGATACAACAAATTTTATCTTTCAATATAATTGAAAAACCTCTTGATTAAGCGCTATGGACACATAAAAAAACCTTTAGCATTCTAGGTCCAGGTCGTTTCAAGATTGACACAATATAATATGTGGTTGACGGTTGACTAACAAAAATTGGCGAACAAACTATTAAACAAGCGAAAAATTTTAGCAAAACTGTCATTCATGTTCGATTGTGTGTACCCCATTTAAAGAAAGTGTCTCTCCCCTGGGGATGTGCTGCGCCTATTATCATGTACGAATGTACTAGCATTATTAAAACCTCATACATTTAAAATTCAGGTGAATGCTTCCTGGAATGCACCAAACATTCAAAAGACAGAGACTTCATTGGGTTCGAAGTTGTACCTCAGTACTTAACTGCCGGTGCCACAGGAGTCAGTAGCCCCCGGTGAGAGCAGGTACCATTCTGACCATTGGTGAGGGCTTTGTTAGAATGCTTTTTGCAAGAAATGCTTCCTGTCTTTGCGGAAGCCTTGCTTTTCTGATGAAGGGCTGTTCTTCAGTAGGTTGTTCATCGCAAGATGGGGATGTGCCTTTTTGCATGGGGTTCAACGAAGATATACTATCGGGGTGCACGTAGTGACTGTAGTTTAAGCCCGGAAGGGACACGTCCAGATGATGACTAACCTTTTCCCTGCGGTAAAGTCCGGTTCGTGAAGGGATCCCTATGCAGTTTTGTTATTCGACAGAGGCTGAGGCTATGAAAAAAATAATGGAGGCTACATAGCTCCGGCTCCTAAACAAGCGTTGGGTGTTTAATTTTTGTTGAACTAAACACTCAAACAGCTACCTGAGAGTGCAATATTTCCTTCACTCACACATGGGCATTTGACAAGTTCTTAATTTAAACACACCAAGTGGTTGGGTTTCACCGTTGCTATCAAGCAACCGTTCCATCCAGCATCGTAAGTGTCACACATACTAACAAATTTTTTACTCATACTATAAACATTAGCATTTTGATCGTTTATACAGCCTTTAAGAGTTCATTGTCTGTTTGACCCTAAACTTTATAAATTAGACAGAATTGACACGAAATTTAGCGAAATCAGTATTTTAATTTAATTCAATTATATTGTGAAATTTTAATTTACATAAATAAAGCGTTATACAAATCGCTAAACATTATTACATTTTAGTTGTTAAATCAAGCGTTTGAAATAAGTTCAACTTATAATTGTTAATTAGTAACACAGTTAGACTTGTTTTTAAAAAATATTTATAACTTACAAATATAGTTGCCCAACACGACTGAGAATTGAATCATAATATTTGCAATGGTATTATAAAGGGTCTTCCATTAAGCGATTCCTATCATTCAATTCAAATAAAACAAACTATGTGTGAGATAACATTGAAATGTTTTATTTGTTTAAAAGGCCGCGGCGGCTTTGCTGGGTAGAGCGCATTCGAAATTGTCTATGACTCTGGCATATAAATCAGGCTAAATTTAACCGATGACATTTGTGTCTAACAAAAGATTATTATACCCTTAAATGGACCCCAGGGGTTTGTGGAAATCATCTTAAGGATATCAAGGATATCAAGTGCAGTCAATTCTTGAAATTTGTCAAAAATTCAAAATTGACAGATCTTAAGAGATCTTTATGACCTCTTCCGATCGCGGCTGACCAGAGACCCTTCCTGGTACCACGGGAGGCGGTACCAGTGATTAAAATCCACTATGGAGTAGGCGCTAGGGCAGGCATACTTTCCGCAGCTGCCCTTTAACCAATCGTCCAGAATGTTCACTGTGACAAAATTGTGTGGCACGTAGCGCTGTCCTGTTGAGACCACATGCTGTAGTGCCCATGTCATCCAATTAAGGCCAAAAGAAGTTGGTAACCATCCACCTACAACTTTCGATGTCGACAGTAATGGTCTAGTCAAAGTTATTCTCAAACATCGACAACTCCAACATTTCTGACTATTTTTGTATAGTGTAGCTAGCAACAAGAAAGTTGACTAATTGTTTCAGGAGTTATTTGTTATAATAAGTGAATTTAGTTTTCTATGTTCAATGCCAATTTTGTTTTAGCAACATGTTGCTGAAACATCTAAATTGTATTGAAAAGCCTAGTACTCTGTTCAAATTTGTGAAAAATGTTGAGCAACATTTATTATTTCACACGAAAATTTTGACATGTATCGATGTTACCTATCATGCGAGTTTGTACAATTTGCCGATTTTATTCCTGCAAAGTATGCGACATTGTTTTGCGTATGTAAATAAACCCCACATGTATTTTACTAAAAATAATTTTTTTTAATAAAAAAGAAAGTAAATATGGATAAAAAAACTGTTACCGGTTGTGTTATATTAACTTTTTATTTCTTATTAATTAACCAGTTCATCCATTTTTGCTTTTGATTAAAATTCCACGTGAAATAAGTGCAGCTTACTTTATTTCGCAGTTGTAAAAAAATGTTGCCAGAAACATTTCGGAACTTTTTCACAAAATGAACAGAGTACAACTCTTTCAACATTATTTCATAGATATTCCGCATAAGTTTTTTTCATATGCGTTTTGACAGCATTTCACGTGAAATGTTGAACAGAGTACCAGGCTAAAGGGTATACAAAAACTGTTTTATTGTAGAAGGCTGGCTAACTGATGCTAATCATATGAAGATTAAACAGTAAAAAGATCTTAGTATGTTTATTGATTTTAAAATATAGAACATATTGCGAACGTTACATACATCGTCAGCTCATTATTGGTTGGGCGCACATGCCAAAAAGTCGTAATAGAGAAATACGACAATGAAGGTTTACTTGAAGTTCTCTTAAAATATACGCCACTGCTTCCGGCATATGTTTTGAAGAAAAATTAAACTTTTCATGAACGAATTTTGAAGTTAATAGCATTTTATTGAAAGTCAAAATTATGGTTTATGCCGCATACGCAACTTTTCTAAATTTATTTTTAAATATTAGCATTTTGTGATGTACATTGAGTTGTTAACATTTTATTTTGCTATAACTTAATATCATATGGCAATCAAGCGAAGCAAGAGCGAAATTTGTTCTCTTGTTATCATTTTGTTTTGATTTCGCTTAAACTACTTTTATTTCTTACGGCAATGAAACAAAGCAATAGTGAAATTTATTTTGTACCATTTTGTATGAAGAATTTTCTACATTCATTAAATAGTGGCGCGTAGGGCAAACCAATACTTAATAACCTTTTTAATAGTTGATATGGGGCAAAACTAGTGCTTAATATCACAGAAACCATACAAAATTTCGTGAAACCTGTGTTCTGTTACTCTCGCGTCGAGAAACTTTTCGATTGGAATGTGTGAAATGAAACAAAAATGCTATTTATTTAAACAAACAGCTGTTTTTCTCACTAAACTGTGTCTGTAACTTTTTTTGGCGAGTACTTGCCAATTTACAGAAAAAGTGTGTCTTTTATATTTTTGTGAGAAAATGGGGCGAGAAAAAATGTTAAAACTTAAAAACAAATAAAAATTCAAAATACAAAGAATAATAATAATATTTTGTTTTTGGCACATTTTTTTATTGTTTAAATTACATTGTATTTTGCTTTTAACATTTTCATAAGATATTCGAAAGTTTTCAAAGCTCGTTTGTAACAACAAACATTAAAGCCGCATTTTACATTATTTGGTACCTATAGCCGACGGTTGTATTTTCGTCGCCGTCGTTGAAAAATTTTAAATTTTAGTAAATTTTGTCGCCGTTAACGATATATGTTACTGGCCTTCTCAACGTCTGCAATGTCACATCGGCTTCGACTGCAAAATAATATGACATTTACAACGTAACGACGTAATCACTTTTGATAGTTTTTGACATGAAACAATGGATTATCTTGTTTCACATCTTTTCGTTGCGAGAAGTTCTCACTAAAGTTATAGAACATGGGTACTGTTTTGTATTCAGAAAAGGGGTATTCAAAAAACCCCATACCTAACTCAATTATTTTTAAATTGGTCGTTTGGTCAAACCAATAATGAATTGGCGACATGTAACTCAGTGTTCAAAAAAGAAATGTGTTTATAATCTTCTACTACGCCGCTTGGTTGGCAATTAAATATGGTCCAGCTTAAAGACTGAAATCTACTATAATCTTTCTTATAATTTCCAGCCAGTTAAAGCTGTCGTAATAATAATCTTAATATGTCTAACAGATGTTTTCTACGGAAAATTTATAAACAAACTAATTTCAAATTAATCCGTAATCTCAAACTTCTACAACAAACAATATTAAATTATCTGAAACTTCTAGTAAAATTTCATATTTAAAAGATTATTAAATAAAAAAAAAATGTGTAGACTATCATTCTACAAACTCATAACAATTCATAAACAATTTGCGGTCATTGGTTTTAGCGGGGGCTTGATAATTGTTTATATAAACAATGAAAACAAACAAATAATAAAAAATAAAAAAATGTTCGCAATTCAGACCTGAAAATTTAAAATAAAAATAAAGCAAAATGAAAACAATAGACATAAAATTTATTTATGGTTTTATTTAGTGAGTACATGATGATACTGATACTACAACTCTTTTATTATACATATTTAAAATTAAATTGAATTGAAGGAAACTATTTAATTTTGATAATTTACATACAGATGATCTATATAACAAGTAATAATCATTATTAAGATGATGATGATGATGTTGGTCTACTAAAAAGGCTAGATATACATCCACACATAAAAGTGTTTTTCTGAGAAATAATGTTTCCCGTACATTGTGTTTAATTTGTATTATACCAGATTTTTTGCATACTAGTCTAAATGTATGCTTTTCGACTGGCCAGACAGACTTTCACAGTGAAAATGTGTGAATTAATGAAAGTTTGCCAAAGCAACGAACAAAGTATGTAGTTAAATTTTGAGTTTAATTCATGTTATTTTTTAGAAATTTTATTTCAGTTTTTTCAACAATAATAACTGCAGGTTTTTTCAAATGAATTGTATACATATATATTGACAGTTAACGCATTGACTTTGACTTTGGGTACAGTGTTTTGAAATATTTATTTGTTAACATCTATTGCAAGTTTTTAAATAAAATTAAATATTAAATTAGCGATCATTTGTTTTAATTATTCAGGGATAATTGTTTAATTGTAGGTATGAAAAAGTTTTCTAAAATAGATCTAGATTTATATAAAAAAAAATTGTTTTGAAGTCATCTAATTGTTCTTAGATAGATTAGAAACTTTGTTTCAGCTTTATATTGCTGAACAACATGTTGCTATTTAATCAGGCATGTTCTGTAAAGCCTAGTTAGTACTCTGCAAGGATCGGAAAATGTTTTCTTATTTTATTTTTTTTTTTTTTTTTTTTTTTTTTTTTGTTTCTAAAAAAATATTTATTGTGCAAGTTTAAAAAATTCTACATTTTACAGAAAACAAAAAATTTCTAAAATAGTTTTGAAAAAAAAGCCGTCGAAAAAAATAAATAAAATAAAGTTTTTGAAATAAAACGTTTTCTTAAAAACATTAAATAAAGTTTTTAAAATAAAACGTTTTCTTAAAAACATAAAAAAACAAAAACAAAATAATTATATTTAAGCATTGTCATACAAATTTCATTCTTCAAAACAAATTTCAATAAAATTTATGAAGAGGTTTCTGAGAATACATACATACATATTTCATTTTTGAAAAATACATACATAGAAAAAAAAATTCTAAAAAAAAAACGTTTTAAAAAATATTTTTCAACAAAAAAAAAAGTTTTTTGAAAATTTGTATTTGTTTTTTTTTTTACAAAAAAAGTTTTTGCTATTTTTTGAAACTATAAATTTTGTTTTCAAAGAAAATGTTTTTTTTTCTTTTTCGTTTAAATTTTAAACACAGAAAAACAATATTCTTTTTTTCACACCCAAAAATTTTTTATTTAAAAAATAAAATTTAATTTTGTGTTTTCCGTTCGTAAAATCCGGTCCTTGGTACTCTGTTCAAATTTGTGAAAAATGTTGAGCAACATTTTTTGTTTTACATGAAAATTTTTGACATGTATCAGTGTAACCTATCTTGCGAGTTTGTATAATTTGGCGTTTTTATTCATGTTAAGTATGCGACATTGTTTTGCATAGTAAACAAACCCCACATTTATTTTACTAAATATGGATAAAAAACTGTTACCGGTTGTGTTATATAAATTTTTTATTTCTTTTAAAATAATCAGTTCATATTTTTTTGTTTTTGCCTAAAATTCCACGTGAAATTAATGCAGCTTACATTATTTCGCAGTCGTAAAAAAATGTTGCCAGAAACATTTCGGAACTTTTTCACAAAATGAACAGAGTACAACTCCATCAACATTATTTCATAGATATTCCGCACAAGTTTTTTTCATATGCGTTTTGACAGCATTTCACGTGCAATGTTGAACAGAGTACCAGGCTTAAATTTTAAAATTGTTTATACATTCATATTTAGTGTAATTTGAAAGCAACATGTTCCTAATAACATTTCCTCTTTAAATACATTTTTGGAACTTAAGCCTAGTACCAAGGCGAATTGACCAGAAGGTGAGGTCAACTCTACAACTACAATGCTTCTGTGGTCGGGTTGTCAAAAATATTGCTAGTAAAAAAAACCGGTTTGTTTACATAAAAAACTAGTTTGTATACAAACTTTGACAACTCGACCACAGAAAAAAACACCACATGTTGACTTGACCCCACCTTCTAGTCAATTCGCCTTGCCTAGTACTCTGTTCGAACCTGCGAAAAATGTTGAGCAACATTGATTATTCCATACGAAAATTTTGTCATGTATCAATATTATCTAACCCGCGGTTTTTAAAATCTTACCGTTTTTATTAGTTAGAAGTATGCAACATTCTTTTTGAAGGTAAGCAAAAACCATAGATGGGGGTAGCAAAATAAATGTTGACTTAAATCAACAGTGCACTCTCACTAAATAAAACTGCAAAAAATTATTTTTTACAAATTTGTACCAGCTTTAGTGATGATTGGTATTTTTTTCACTAGCACTAAAAAAATTAATTGGTATTGTAAGTTTTTTCACTATCGCTAACGGTGATTGTATGCATAAAATCTGCACTCAATCCAAATTTGTAGTTCAAAATTTTAACTTGCAATCAAAAAGCTGTACGAAAACATAATATCACTAAAATTTAAAAAAATTTAATTTTGTACGTGCATGGTTTTTGATTTTTCCGATGATATGCATAATCATAGAAAATTAAACTAAATGAAATTCTGCCAATAATGGAATAATTCTTGGATTTAATCATGCAAACACAAGTTTTGTATTTTAAATTGTGTGCAAAATTTTTAGTCAAATAAGTGAAGAAAAAAAAAATTGCAATAAATTGATGATTGCTTGATTTTAAATCAAACTATTTTTTTAGCACAAAATGTTTTAACATTATAGTCACTTATGTGTTGTGAGATTGCCAATTTTCAATTCATCACTCAACATTAACAAAATTATTGCAATAATTTTAAACCATGTGTTTTGATAAATGTCATTTAAAAGTTTAAAACAATTTTATTTGAATTATTTTCTATAGTAAAAAACAAAAAAATTTAATTTGATTATTAATTTTTCCACTTAAATAAGAATGTTGCTAGAAACATTTCGCATGTTTTTCGTATTAAAACAGAGTACAACTCTATCAACATTTTTTCGTTTGTATTTCACAGAAATTTTCACGTGAAATGCTGTCAAAACGCATATGAAAAAAACTTGTGCGGAATATCTATGAAATAATGTTGATTGAGTTGTACTCTGTTCATTTTGTGAAGATGTTCCGAAATGTTTCTGGCAACTTTTTTTACAACTTCGAAATAATGTAAGCTTGGAATTCGCTTGGAATTTTAAGCAAAAGCAAAAAAGGAAGTATGTACTGATTATTAAATACGAAATAAAAAATTAAAATAACACTACCGGTAACAGTTTCTAATCCATATTTATTTTCTTTTTTATTAAATTTTTTATTAAAAAAAATTATTTTTAGTAAAATACATGTGGGGTTTGTTAACATACGCAAAACAATGTTGCATACTTTGTAGGAATAAAATCGTCAAATTATTCAAACTCGCATGATAGGTAACATTGATACATGTCAAAATTTTCGTGTGAAATAATTAATGTTGCTCAAAATTTTTCACAAATTTGAACAGAGTACTAGGCTATATGCGTTTTGAAACACGGTGAACATTTTAGTACTTATTTTTGGGATTCTAACTTATTCTTACAAAATTATATTGAAATTCCTTTAAATATAAGAAAAACAAAAACTTACCCCTTCCACCATGGCTCCTGTTGGGTGCCAATGCCGAAACCGCCAAATGTATTAAACAAATTATTGCCAAAGAATGGAAAAGCTTGTTGGAAGAACAAACCAGGCTGCTGATGACCACTATCGCCATTTACCTCACTGGTAACAACATCAACTTCTGAAATAAAAATCTCAATTTAACCCATTCTTTTCATTCAGAAACTCCTTTTTTCTGAAAAAAATAAAACTTACCAAATGGCTTTTCTTCATTATTGCGGCCATGTTGATTTTGTTGAGCTTCTAAAGGCACAAATTCCGCTTCTGGTTCATAACTATCAAATGGCGTATTAAAATTTAAAGGATTAATTAAATTGGGCCAAATGTATTTTTCTTGTTGTTGTGGAGAAGCCTGAGTCTGACGCGGTGCTAAATGTCGTTGTTGTGGTTGTGTGTAAAATGTTATTGGTGGTGTTATGAGAGGTTCGAATAGGTGACGTTGAGGCGTTGTTAGATGAGACATAAAACTACTACAAAAAAAAAATAAAATGGAAAACAAATTTTGCCGGACATGCAAAGCAAAATAAGTCGGGAAAAAATGAGTAAATGAAAATTAAAAAAAATGTTGCCAAAATAAAACAAAAACTTCAACAAAAAAAACTTTATGAAATATTGAAGGACATTTATAGAATTTTAAAATTAAAAACCTTCAATTTATCAAATATTGTAGAATGTGTTTACTTTAAAAAATTTGTTTTCCTAAAGTTTTCTTTTAAATTTATATTTTGAATTTTTTAAAACAATGAAGTGCTGTTAATATGTAATGGTGTTTTCTTTTCTGACAATAATGTTCCATATATGCTACCATTCGTGCGAGTTTTTGTTCCATTCAAAAAATATATGCAAAAATGTGAGAAGTTGTCGTTTTCCTTTCTAAACATGTTGCAACAAGAAATGGCAAATTTGTTCCATTTCTTACCCGCAGTTATAACTGAGTGTGAGATAATACCCTTTTTTGCATCTGCGTAAAGTACTTTTTTATGCAAGTAAGTATTTTTATACCCTTCACCGAAGGTAAAAGGGTATTTATAACTTTGTCATTCCGTTTGTAATTTTTACAATATTGTTCCTACACCCTATAAAGTATATATATTCTGGGTGCTTATGAAAAGCGAAGTTCAAATCCGGTTGTCCGTCTGTCCGTCTGTCTGTTGAAATTGGTTTTCCGAAGCCCCCAGATATGATGGGGGCTTCGTTGGGGTATCTTTCTGTCAGGTATTCTTATTATAATTTTGTTATTGAAATTCAGCCAGATCGGTCCACAAATGGCTGAGATATGAGCAAAAAACCACGACTACCTCTAATTTTTTCCAAAAATCCCTTGTGGTTGTTGTATTTTTATTACTTTTTGCTGTATATCTGGGGAACGGCAAAAGCCAAAGTTTCCAAATTAGGTACACACATTTAGGTTGCCAATACACACCATCCTACAAAATGTGGGCGGGATTGGAGAAGTGGGCGTGGTACCTCCCATACAAAAAAATTAAAAATTGTATAAAAACCTAAATTTTAAGGCTGCCATATGTCCTATGGATATGACTTATACACTAAAATATCGGAAATTTTTTGTAGAACATATTTTATAAAAAACTCGGGAAAATCGGCTCAGATACAAAAAAGTTATGACCAAAATTAAATTTTTTTTTTTTAATACCCACTTTCGGAATCCATAGATCTCCCCGAGTCCAAGCTTTATAACTAAAGTAAATGGTAAATTTCTTCTTTAACACGTCGATATTTTGATTTTTAGTTATATTGTGATGGATATAAAAACTTTTTGTTTTTCGTTTGTTTTACTTTTATTATATTTTTTTGTCACAAAATTTTTAACAACAGCTGACATTAATTATTGAAAATCAGTGCTGTTAACGCTTATTAGAATTGTAAGAAAATTTAATGTTGAAAATTGCTACAAGCGTGGTGAATATCGCTTTAATACAAACTTTGCATTCAATATTTCAACACGCTAAATACACATTAGTGTTGAGTGTAAAACGTAGCTATTATTTTGTTCTATTGTAATTTATAAAAATTACTCACTTTGTAAGGGTTCGTGTAACCTAATAAATATATTACACAACTATAATGCATCATTATTTTTTAGAAAAGAAAACACCATAAATTAATTTTAAAATGATTTTGTAAAGAATTATTAATAATACCAACTAAAATAAACTAAATAAATTGTTATAAACAAAAAATTCCTGATTTCGCAATTGCAATTCCAATAAAATTTATTATTTGCTTGATTCTTTAAGCTTAACTTTTATAGGAATTAATTCCTAGATGAGTATTAAGCAAAAATGTTTAAACAAATTATACTTTTATCGAATTAATTCCAAATACAATTCACTCTTTTATAGATATACATATTTATTAAATTGTTGTTAAATATTTTGTTAATAGATGAATTCATGAGTTTGAAATGTTACTTTGCAAAGGAAATATTTTTAATAAATTTTAACTCAATTAATACTATAATAGAATACCAAATAGATTTAAAGCCATAAAACCATTTAAAATTTGTAATAATCCAAAAAATAGTTAACAAACAGTGAATAACAAATAATTTTATTTAATTAAACAAACTACGTCTGTATATAAAGGGTGATTTTTATAGAGTGACACTAGTTTGAATCATAATAAAACAAGGAAATATATTTTTAATATCAATGAAACGGGCCTTATTGGATAACAGCCATGGCTGAAGCGTAGAAGGCGCAATCTGGAACAACAATTTTAACAACTTTACGGATTCTGACCATCATCGTTTTTTAAGACATATGTCTTCCAATAACTCCACCAGCCCATAAAGCGCACGAAACAGTTATTTTCTGTGTAATGGTTTGACAAAAGCTTGAGGATTCTCCTCACTCCAAATACGACAATTCTGTTTATTTACGTACCCATTAAACCAGAACTGGGCTTCATCGGAAAATAAAATTTTGAATGGAAATTCAAAATCAATATCAATTTGTGTTTAAGCCCATTCGCCGAATTATTTTGATTAAAAATTTCAACAATTTGCACGCATTGCTCTGGTTAAAGTCGATTCATAATGAAATTTTAAGCAACTAACAGCTGTTAAAAAAAACAACCTTTACATAAAAATTTTTATTAACACTGGATTTTGGCTTTGATTTAAAGGACTGCGGAACAGGCATGATTTCAGTGATGGAAAAGTGAAAAATTTAGATGGTACTGACCACCAAGCAAAAGAGTATTTTTTCAACATTTTGGTACTTTTTTCAAACATATTTTTTATGGAAAATAAACTTTAATATTAAAAACTAAAATACATATTTTTTTTGCTCATGTTTAAGCTATTTCAACAGCAAAATTCTGATGAGGATATCTGACATTAAGATATACCAACAAGCAGTGTTGCCATAACCGTTTGATAAGAATAAATTTTTTGTAGGCAGTGTTATCAACAGGGTTGTGGAGTCGGAGTTGTAGAGTTAGTTGTGATGTTTTTGTACCGACGTCGGATCGAAGTACCCACAAAAAATTCGCGACTCCGACTCCAACATTTTTCGGCATGAAAAATTTAAAAAAATATTCTAAAAATTTCCAAAATAAAAATATGTACTTCGAAATTGGCGATGCAATAATTAAAATATGGATTCGAAATTTTTACTCAATCCTTTTCTTGCTATATTTAACCATTTAAAAGGTACTTCATTAAAAAAAAGAGTTTAAAGTCAAATAAGAACCAGTCTTATATATATTTAGCATTAAGGTTAGACTAGAAGTTGGAATTTCTGCGGTTGGGGGAACCGTGGTATTTTTGAAAGGAAAATAGTACCAAAGTACTGAATTTTCCATCACTGCATGATTTTATATTTTTGAAAGCGAATGATGGTTTTTGCCAAAGAATTTTTGCGGTCGAAAATTCGTCATTCGTCCCAATTGTGTTTCTAGCATAAGAAATCAATATATTGCAGAGTTCGGCGCGTGTGACGAATTCGACCTACGCCATGAATGTGTGTATCTCATATACACAAATATGTTTTACTTTTGGCGACGAATACTCGCGGCCGAAAATTCGTCGTTCGTCCCAGTTGTGTTCCTAGCATAAAACGTCGTAATTTAAAACAAGCCCTTCAAATTCAAAAATTATCTATGTAGTATATCGGCTACTAAATTTAAAGTCATGCTTGTTCGCCGAAGCAAAAAAGTAATAATAAAAAATCCAATCTTGGTATATTTTGCCTAAGTTTTATAATTTGTTTATGTAGATGCATGCATATAAATTGTAAACAAAATTTAAAAGAATAAATTAGCATTAATTAATTAAAAACGGATTTTTTTGGATGGTTTATAAAGTCAGACAGGCAAATTAATCTATTTGTCGTTTCTTTGTTTTTTTTTTAACTGGTTTCAGAAAATATAAGCTCAAATTTCTTTAATTGTTAAAAGTTGCTGGTGTGAAAGATTTGTTAATTTTATTGTTTTTACTTTGACATTGTTTTTCGGGGGGGAAAAATAAACAAATACATACTAATTTAATTTTCAAAGATGTTTTTTGAAAAAAGTAAATGCTCCATTATTAAAAAAAATTAATGACTTTTTTAAACTCACCCTAAATTTTTTTGATAATTAAAAATTGTATGTATAATATTTAATTAGTTAAAACGAAGTGTGAATAATTCAAGTTATAAGTATTTATAAGAAGGAAGCACATGAAATCTAAAATTGTTTAATACACAGTGGAACAATAGCAGTGTTTGCCACTATTAAAACCAACAATTCCTCAGCTATAAGGCCAAAATTATTTAAATCCATATAAAATTGTACAATAATTATCGAAAAAATTTTATTGCAACTACTCGACTGCTGCAAAAGTTCAAGCATCATGAAAGAAAACTGGCTAATACAGCTGTCACTTATGGCGATTTCTTTTCTGAAAACAATATGCTACAGTATATACATGTAACATTTTCTAATGTTACCTATAATCACTGGAAGTGTTACATGTTGTGCAATTTTAATAGAACACAATTAGCTGCTTTTATTTACAACTATTACACTTTCATAATTAATGTACTTCATGAGCGATTTTTAATGCTATTTGAGCGGTTTCTGAACGCAATTATGGCTTGAAAACAAATATTGACATCACTAATGGCTTAGAAAAATTTAAACGATTATAATATAAATAGACTTTTTTTGATTTTAATGTGTAAATATATTTATATTTTCTTTTAAAATAAATTTTTTTACAAAATTATGAGCTGTATGAGTTATGACAAGCAAAATAAAACATTGGTTGTACAAACAAAGTAGTAAATACCAAAGTTGTAAGACAGGGCAGTATGAACACCTTAAGTAAAAGTAAGGGTAAAACATGCAACATGTTTTGCATGTTTTTTATCAACATATTCACAAAAGAACTTGAAAATTTTTCCCACAGTTGTATTTTATGTACAAACGAACACAAAAATGTAGAACATGTAACATTAATGCAACATTTTTCTCAGAAAAGAAATCGCCATTAGTTACCAACTTTGAAAAAAGTGTCACAACGTTTCTTGACGAAGATACATTGATTTACATATCGTTTAAACTGATTCGTAAGATGCAGAAATAATAATGATCTCTAAACTAATGTAGGAATAATTATTACTTTAAAGAATCATTGATAAACGATATAGTCTTATAGTCTCCCTTATCGTGGTTGGCGTATTTTAAATACGCCTGCGACAGTTTGGTGTTAGAACTTGAACTTATTTTCCTTAATTTATTACAATACAGAAAAGTTTTTAAAATTTGCCAATTCAATAAGGGTGAGTGTTTTCTTCCTGTAAGTTTTTTTATTCTTTAAAGCTTTAACGATTTTAAATAAATATTGAACTTTGCTATCATATCGCTGCTAGCAAAATTTTACGAATTTCCGCTAATTTAGCAATTTTTACTGAATTTTTACCATTCCCTATAGTTTTCAGACTTTTAATCAATTTTATGTCTTGTTTACATATTAAAAATATTTGCGTAGCTGTGTTGCTCCATGTATAAACCAAAGTCACCTATTTTACAAAGCCCTATTAATAACATCGATTTTTTAGGGGCGTAAAGTGCAATCAATGCCTTATGCAAAAAGCAAAACATTTTTAAGAAACGAACACCAAATTAAATTTTTTTAGAATGTCACATTATTTTGTAGAAAAGAAATAAGTGTAACAATAAAAAAGTTAAGGCACCTCGTAAATATAAACAATTTCTGATAATAACAAGTAAGAGTGCTATATTCGGCTATGCCGAATCTTATATACCCTTCACCATGGCTTGGAAAGAACAGAAGTTTATATATATATTTAAATATATGCATATATATATGTATATTTATAAAATATATATAGTTTAGTTTTATTTAATTATTTGCACATGATTGCGTGCTATTAAATATATTAAAAGTTTAATTAATATATAGCACGTTAAGTTTTGATCGAATTTCAGTATTTGGTCATACCGACATCTTAAAGTATAAAATTACCATTTACTTTGGTGATAAAACTTGTAGTCGGGAAGTTCTATGGTTCACGAAAATAGGTATTAAAAAAAAAACTATATTTTTGACATTACTTTTTTTCTAAGTTTCCGAGTTTTTCTAAAGATTTCCGATATTTTGATATCTAAAACGTATGAATAGGTCATAATACAGCTCTAAAATTTTAGCTTTTATAAAAATGTTAATGTTTTTAGTCCTTTTTTGGAGTATTTTGCACATAACTTAACCATTTTTAACCGATTTGGCAGATTTATATACCAACGTGCTTAAAAATAATATTTCCATTAAATTGGCTTTTAGGCATATATATATATATATACCTACATATGTGTACATATATTTAAGCAAACTTAATTATAAAAAAAAACAAACTTAATTATAAAAAGAGTAACTTTTGGGATTTCAGTATTTTGATTATAACTCAGCCATTTTTTAACCGATTTGACAGATTTATATACCGACGTGTTTAGCAAGAAATTTACCATTTATTTGTGTTATAAAACTTGGACTCGGGAAGATCCATGGTTACCGAAAATGGGTATTTAAAAAAAAAAAATTAATTTTGGTCATAACTTTTTTGTATCTGAACCGATTTTCCCGAGTTCTTTATAAAATATGTTCTACTAAAAATTTTGGTATATAAGTCATATCCATAGGACATATGACAGCCCTAAAATTTAGGTTTTTTTACAATTTTTAATTTTTTTTGTACGGGAGGTACCACGCCCACTTCTCCAATCCCGCCCACATTTTGTAGGGTGGTGTGTATTGACAACCTAAATGTGTGTACCTAATTTGGAAACTTTGGCTCTTACCGTTCTCCAGATATACAGAAAAAAAAGCAATAAAAATACAACAACAAGGGATTTTTGGAAAAAATTAGAGGCAGTCGTGGTTTTTTGATCAGATCTCAGCCATTTGTGGACCGATCTTGCTGAATTTCAATAGCACGAAATGGTGGACTATATGTGACATAAATGTAAAACAACCTAGCCGCTATCATGTCTGGTTTTCCCGGAAAACACATATCAAGCGTAAGACGGACAGACGGACAGACGGACGGACGGACAGACGGACAGACGGACAGACGGACGGATATCGTTAAATCAACTTCTCTCCTCATAAGGACCCAGAATATATATACTTTATAGGGTCTAAGATCAATATTGTAGAAATTACAAACGGAATGACAAATTTATACATATATACCCTTTTCCACCTGTGGTGAAGGGTATAAAAAGGAAAAAGTGCTATATTCGCCAAAGTATAAAGCGATATATGTACATATTTGTTAAAATATTTCGTATTGTATATGTGATATGCGTAGGCGGCACAATATATTGGCAACATTCAAAAAACTTATGATTTTTATTGCACAACGAAAAGAAGTACTGTAAAATGTGCTGGCAAAATTTACAATTGTTGTTTACCTTACAGGTTATGTTTTTTAATGAAAGTTGCGCCATATATTAATTGAAAATATTATGCCACTTATTGCATAATATAGGGCGAATAACATACACAGTAATATTGTGTAATACCGTGTTCAGATATACCTTTTTTATTGAGTCAATATTTGGTTTATTGACATAATTATCTTTCTGTTCACACATACATAATTATAAATTAGCAATTTACTTAAGCAAAATGTAAACAACTTTTGACATCGTTGAAGAAAAAAAAATAAACATCTGGCTTTTGCGCAGACCTATTGGATGGACCTTTATGGTGTTATCTTTTCTAAAAAATAATGATGCATTATAGTTGTGTAATATATTTATTAGGTTACACGAAGCCTTAGAAAGTGATACATTTTTCTAAATTACAATGGAACAAAATAATAGCTACGTGTTACACTCAACACTAATGTGTATTTAGCGTGTTAAATATTGAATGCAAAGTTTGTACTAAAAGCGATATTCACCACGCTTGTAGCAATTTTAAACATTACATTTTCTTATAATTCCAATAAGCGTTACCAGCACTGATTTTCAATAATTAAAGTCAGCTGTTGTTAAAAATTTTGCGACAAAAAAAATATAATTATTTAATTAAAGTAAAACAAACGAAAAACAAAAAGTTTTTATATCCATCACAATATAACTAAAAATCACAATATAACGCAAATTGTCCGCAAACACAAGAAAAAAAATACTTGCTTGCATAAAAAAGTACTTTACGCAGATGCAAAAAAGGGTATTATCTCACACTCAGTTAAAACTGCGGGTAAGAAATGGAACAAATTTGCCATTTATTGTTGCAACATGTTTAGAAAGGAAAACGACAACTTCTCACATGTTTGCATATATTTTTAGAATGGAACAAAAACTCGCACGAATGGTAGCATATATGGAACATTATTGTCAGAAAAGAAAACACCATTATTTTTGTTGTTTTGTTGTTGTCAAAAATGACAAAACACTTTGTTTAGTGAGTTGGGTTTTACTCACTAAACACACTTGCGACAGTGTTGCATTTTAATGTTACTCAATATTTATAACAATTTTGTATTAATTGAGCAATAACTGAATTGCAATTTTGTATGGATAATTGAGCTCAATAATGGCATTTATTGCTCGCCAATGTATAAAATTTGGATTGGGTAGAATAGACCTAGATTGGTCGTGGTACCATCTCTATTGAGGAGAAATCTCCCCGCTCTCTCGGAATAAAAATCTAGGTTGTGGTCAACGCACTTCAATTAATCTAAAAATATGAAACCATGACCATTAGTCTACGAAATAAATTAATTTTTTTGGGAATTTATAAATACATGTATGTATGAAGAACAAAATAAAAATAATTGCACAAAGCAACTTGTTAAGAATATTGATTTAAATATGTATATTAAGACTTTAACAAATTATTTCGAAAATTCTAATAAATAACTGATATTATTGCAATTGTTATAAAATAAGTCTTAAACTTTATTATACTCGATCCTCCCTAATCAATAACAAACAATCTGTAAAGAAATTATAAGACAACATTTAAAGTCTGGACATTTTTTGAAGCAAAATATAATCTTTTATTTATTTATACAAAAGCCTTAACAAAAAATTAATTACTTAAGTCATTATGTATGTATGTATATCAATTCAGCTTTTTCTCAAAAAAATTTCAAAACTTTCCTTTTTTGTTTTGCAATGTTACCAGTTTTTTGTGTTTTGTTTTTTTTTTTGTCACCATTTCTTGGTAGACATTAAAAGGTGTCACGCGTTTTTGGTTTTTTTTTTTGGTGTCGTGTAAAAGTCATTAATATGTAGAAGCTTAACTGCTAACGAAATTTGAACAAAAAAATAACAATAACAAAAAAAAAACATAAACAAAAGACCTTAAAATGACTCATGGCATATAACAATAATAATATTTCCAACTTTAAAAAAAAAATCGTTGTTGTTTATGGTTTTTTTCTTAATTTTTAAGATGCTTAAAGTTTTTTTTAATATTTTTTTTTTTTTTTTTTTGAAAAAAATTAAAAAAAAAACTTTAAATAACAGAAAAAATATTTAATTTAATGGTAGAGTCGTTTATTGTTTTAACAAATTATAATTAAATAAAATTATTTAATTATCTGAAGAAGTTTTTGTTTGCTGGTAATAAGGCGGAAACAAAAAGCTCTAAAATATTACAGTAACTTCTTTAATAAAATAAATTTAAACAGTATGTGGACAAAAAACTTTTACAGATAAAAAGTTTTGAGAGAATGAATATCTTAGAAAGCTTTCACAAAACAAATGTGCTGCAAAGGTAGTAGTTGTTGGTGAAATATAAGCGAAGTTGTTGCTATTAAAAAAACTATTTATTAAAACCAGGGACCGAAAATAACAGTTATATTGGAATTTTAAAACAAAAAAAGCATATAGAATTAAATGTCGAAAAACTGATTCAAGTATACCATATTGTTCCTCATGCACTTGTCAATGATAAAATATATTGATTTTTATAATTTTGATTTCTATATTATCGATCAAACTTAACAGTTATTTTTTGATTTTTATTTTTTTGAACAAAAATAACTGTTATTTTTTGATTTTGATTTTTTCGAGCAAAAATAAAAGTTATTCTCTAAATAAACGTACGTGTTTTAATAATTTAGATGACTTTAAATTTTTATTTTAGCGTGTAATTATCATTGGAATTCCTTATGCACATTAAAATAATTATTAAAGTCATCAAAATTATTAAAACACGTAAATTTATTTAGAGAATAACTTTTATTTTTGCTCGAAAAAATAAAAATCAATATATAACTGTTATTTTTGTTCTAAAAATCAAAATATAACTGTTATTTTTGATCGAAAAAGTAAAAATCAAAAAATAACAGTTATTTTTGTTCAAAAAAATAAAAATCAAAAAATAACTGTTATTTTTGATCGAAAAAGTAAAAATCAAAAAATAACAGCGATTTTTGTTCAAAAAAATAAAAATCAAAAAATAACTGTTATTTTTGCTCAAAAAAATAAAAATCAAAAAATAACTGTTTTCATCTGACTTTTATGAAAAAAGGCATAACTGTTACGGTCCCTGATAAAAACAACTAATTATGCTTAATAAACTTTATCCGTTTCATTTACGATGCGTTTTTTTTAACTCTGCCGTTGTCCATAATAAGTTATGCTAGGAACACAATTAGGTCGTACGAAGTAAGAACGCAGGACGTAATGCCGTAAATTTCTTAAAAACACGTTCCATTTGCCCACAATTAGGGTCACTTCATAGTGTATTTGTATTCATAAATAAAATATAAAAAGAAAAAGATAAAAATACAAAAATTACAACCCTTGAATTTCATAAGCTGGACCCTAGTGCAATTTCAAAGCAGATTTTGAACAAATTGCAGCAACAAAAATTGCAAGTCTGGAAGATGACTAAGTGAAATACCAACATCTTAGTCATTTTGTCGATTAGGTTGATCCATCATACAGTAGTAAAGTTAACCTAGTTAAAAGTTAGCAACTTTTTACTTCTTTCTCTTCTCTTATGTTTTTTTTTTCTCTTATACTTCTTCATTTTTTTTTTATTGCTAAAAGTATTTTTATGCAACTTCTGTTTAAAATCATAATGGCGTAAAGATTCAAACAGAATGCCATCTTCCAAACAAAAAGCCATTCATGCAGCCAACTAACTATTCGAACACATACAAACCAACAATTATAATTTTAGTACGAAAAAATGCCAGTAAAATAACAAACAAGAACAATGACATAAAAAATAACTCGACTTCAGCATTTTTAAATGCTTTAAAATAAGAAGAAGAAGAAGAAGAAGAAGAAACAAAAAACCAACCATCAAGATCTGCACGATTTTACAGCCGTTACCTTAAAATAACCTTAAAAAAAACTAAAGAATCAAGTTAACTTTAAGAACTCTGTCTTTGTTTGTTTGATTACAAAAAAAGTATTTATAATTGCAACACTTTTAAATTTAAAGGTTTTTCTTTGCTGCTGTTAAAATCTAAAAAGTTAAAGTTAATACTTTTTGGCAGACAATCTACACAGTGTAACCAAATATTTTCTTCCCCGTACATTATTTTTTAAATCTTTTTCATTTATTTGATAATTAACAATTAGGGTCACCAAGATCACAAATATTATAAAAAGTTAAACCTTTTATGCACACATCTATACATACATACATACATACATACAAACATATATGTTTGTATATGCATATATATGTATTTGTATGCTTCTTTTTCCCAGCCATTTTGAAATCAATACTGGCGATTTCTCTAAAATATTTACATATGTTTTTTTATACCCTCCACCACAATTAGTTGTTTTTTTTTTTTTGAAATAACAAAATAAACAAATGAACAAAAATAAAATAAAACAAATAAAAATAAAAAGGTTTAACTTTGAGAAGAAAAGAAAGTTGGTTCTTAATATACTACTAGACTTGTTTTTCTGTTAACAACAACTATGGAAATTTTATATGTATTTTTAAAACTTTATTAAATAAATTTTAAAAAATTCAAGACTGGGATTTGGGATTTATTTGAAAGAAAAATAATTTGTAAATGAAAAAAAAAACTTAAAAAAGTCACTATTTGAATGTTATTGCAAAAAATGATATAAATTATAACTTCTTTTTTTTCTGTAAAACATCTGCCATAAAAATTCACAAATCCACTTTCTAGCTTTAAAATTTCCAAATTACTTTTTCAACTTTAACATTAAAAGATGAAATATGAAAAAAGTTTAACCGCATCACGTTGACATCAAAAAAAATTTGCTTTAAAATGTATTTGTGGTAAATTATCGGTTTGGCAAATGACTACTAAAAAGGTTGCTTTACATTTGCAACAGATTGGGAACGAAAGAAATGTTGAGGTAAACATTATAAGCAATTTAAAAAGATGGAAGATAATAAATAATGAAAACAGCTTTTCAGAAACTTGATCTCTGCAATAACCAGTCCAAAACTCTAAAACTAAAGCTGGAGGTCCACACTACGCGTTGTTGCGTTTTATGCATCAAAAGTAGAATCAGTGACAAGTTACACTGCAAACGCGTAGAATGCATCTACGTATTCAACGCATGGACTATGTTTAGTTACAACTTCCATTAACGCGTGGTGTGGATCTCCAGCTTTAGATTTTAATGCACCAGACAGGCTTGATTAATGGGCTTAACAAACATATATTCTCCAAGAAGATTATGTTACCTTAGTCATCTACATATATGTAGCCAAGTGGAAGCTGCTTGTATTTGGGCACCATGGACACAACCTAACAAGATGTATACAAGAGTTATATTTGCCGAATATTATCCAAAATATATAAACATCTGTATGAAATTGTTTGTCTGAAAGTGATATAAGGGTAACGGGATTTTTATGTGTTCATTCTGGACCTACCATGGCAAAATTTTGCCACGACATAGTAGCCATTATAAACATTATTGCAGCCATATTTGGTTAAACAATTTTGTAAGGAGCTTTTGAAATAAAATATTTTGGGACCTAATTTCATCTAAATGCTAACATAATTAGAGAAGTTTGAGCACTATTCCGGAGAGAAAAGACATCGTATGATCGATTCGGATATTGATTCTGAGTCGACCGGTACACATTTATATGGGTCTACAACATTGATGTCAAATTCATTCAATTTCATAGCACAATTGTGCTAGCTCAAAATTCACACACATTCTTACTCTCTTTCATTTAGTCCACGAGAGTACACAGTTCAGTCGTCGATTATTAAGCGACGAGTACACATGTGGCGGATGCTTACGTATTTTTGTTATTTTTATTAAGAAAACTTGTCTCTTTATTCACTAATACTAATATAAAGCACTACAACCACAATTTTCATTTTTGACATCACTGGTCTACAACCATCTATAGTCATCTGGTAGCCAAAAAAAATCTATTTTTTGTGCGGAAGAATTAAAAAAAAAATCAGCAGTTGCACTGTGCAACATTTTTTAAATTCATCGAATCCAAACTCTTTCTCTCGTGTGGAATTTCTCGATACTAGGAAACCCTTATTTGGGTTAAGTTAGTTTAGCTGCTGTTCATCAATTATGGTCTCATGTTTATTTTGACTAATACTGGATTTTTCCGAAGAACATGTTATTTTTCTAACGGCTTTATCTCGGACACCAATTGGATTGTTGTTTTCCTGTCTTTGGCACAATTGTAGCTGTAAACTAAATGCACTGTACTCAAAAAGGTGAAATATGCAGTATAAACTTTAAACTATGTTGCGAAAATTCTCGTTGGACTAAAATATGCACAAAAATGCTGTAAAGGGTAATACATGCAAAAATATGCCCTACCAAATCGATGCCAAAATTAAGAAAAAGCTCTAAAACGGATAAATCATAAATCATCTTTTTATGAAAACTTAAAATATTTAAATACTTAAAATTTTTTTTTAAGAAATACTGCAAAATTTAATAAGAAAAAAACTACAACTTAACTTGAAATATTCAAATTTCTTTAAATTTCTAAAATGTTTTTAAAGAAAAGAATTTTGGAAAAAAAATCGAAAGCTATTTAAATCAAATCTAAGGTGGTACTTTTAGCTGAAAAAAAAGTATTGTGTCAAACACCTTTTTAAAAAATGTTTGATAGAAATATTTAAAATGTACAAATAAAAGATTACAATAATTACTAACATTCTTATGTTTTTGCTTTGATAGGGGCTCGGAGGTCACTATATATGTCGACAGCCAGGCGGCTCTTATGGCCGTTAGGGGCTGTTATGTGAACTCCAGGCTGGTTGATGAGTGTAGGAGGGCTCTGAAGGGAGCCTTAGGGGAGTATTTGCTAAGGTTGTGCTGGGTGCCGGGTCATTGCGACATAGGCGGCAATGAGGTTGCTGATGAGTTGGCAAGACAGGGCTCAGATATGGAGGATCCTGACTGTGTGGAGGCGGTTAGGCCTCCATTGGGCTTCTATTTTGGTAGAATTAAGGAGTGGATACTGGGCGTGACCCATCGGGCCTGGGGGGCCGAACGGACTGTCGGCTATCGCGGACACTGTGGCCGGTGCTTAGGAAGTCCGATTCGGTGTCGCTGCTGGGCAGGAGCAGGGTCTGCGTTAGGACCATGATAGGAATGATCACGGGCCACTGTATGATAGGCAGGATGGCGGTGAGGATGGGATCCGACTTGTCGGATATATGCAGGTTGTGCGAGGACCCTGAGGAGTTGGAGACCGTTGAGCACTTTCTGTGCCACTGTCCCAGGTTGCAGGGTAGCAGACTGAGGTGGCTGGGCAGTAGATTCCTGGGCGAATTAGGGGATGTCTCGAGTTGCGGACTCGAGAATCTGATAGGATTCGTAATGGGGATGGCCTGGGTGCTAACCGCACGTAGGGCGAATTTGATTTGAGTGGGATTTCTCTCGGGGTTGGTCCTTTACCTTCTTTTCTTTACTTTCTTTTCTACCTATCTTTGGGATCTGCCTTGTGCTTTCGCTGCTTATTTCACCTACTTTCTACCTTCATATAGCTATCTCTAATTAAGGCGTCACAATGGACCATATTGGTCTCTGGGTGAAGGTGTGAAGGAGACTTCACACCGGCCTTTCTACCTACCTACCTATGTTTTTGCTAACATTTTTCCTATTGTGAGTTATTAACTCATATTAATTGATGAACCAAATGTTCATTAAGTTTTAATATCCATTAAAAAAAGTTTTACCCCGTTATTTATAATAAATATTTTTAGATTTATAAAAGGAACTAGCGGTTAAGCCTGTCCCTATGTATTTTACTATATGCATGCCAATCTTCAACTTACTAGCCCATCAGTGGGCTTTAAAAAGCTCTGTATAGACAAAAAAAAAAAAGATGAACACTCAAATAAGGAAGTTATACAGTCACACAGATAATAGTACGAATTCCCTCTAAAATTGGAGTTTAAGAATAACCCTGGATTTCTGGGCGATATTTTTGCTTGCATTTGCAAGGCATCAAACTACAAAAAGTTCGGATCACTTTCTGCTTAATATACTTTTACACTTAAAAATTAATCTGACAGCACGAACGCAGCAGCACGTACGATGCCAAATAGAAAACGGTCCCTTTTAAATTAAGTAGATTTAAAGATAAAATAATATATGGAAATTGGTACATGATAAATTTGCAAGGTACAAGATAAGACTGCAGTAATTTTAGAAAAAAAAATATTGTTTTGTTAAAATAGTGAACATGTTTTAAAATAAAGAAACAATGGCAATTCCTTGAGTTCAATTTTTTGAATTGTTGGACGTGCCAAGTCTACAGTGCAGACTGTAATAAAACATTTGTCTGAGTCTCAATCCCTAGCAAGCAAACCAAAAACTGGACGTCCAGCCGAAATTTTCCCACGAGTTGAGCGATTTAAGTATAAAAAGTGTTGTTAGTAAAAATCCTTTACCAACAGCCGTGCGAATTGGAAACACTTTGGAAAATTACCACAATTTTAAAGTTCATTCAGAAACAGAGCGAAATGTTGTGCGAAAAACCGCATCCCGTAGCCGTGTACCAAGAAAAAAAAAACATTAATAAGGGATATAAACGGAAAAAAGCGACTTGACTTCGCAGTTAAGTATGCAGACAAATCAATAGTCTTAAATTTAAATAATGAAAAAAATATTTGCTTTCATTTAGACATTTTTGGTTAACTTACTTTTTTTAAATATCCTTAATTTTTGGAAAATTAAAGAATTTTTAAGGGGTACGTACTATTATCTTTGTGACGTATATACATATAGATTTTCATAGAAACCTTTCAAAAGCTTCAAATATTTTTTATGGATAAGGCTTTTAAACTTTAAACTATTTTGTCTTTAAACATATAAAGTATTTTCATGATTTATGATAATTATTAGTATTAACTGAGTTTATTTCTAATATTTACAATAAAAACAAATACAAATTGTTATTATTAAAAAAAATTTGTAATGTTAAAATTAAAAATGTTTTAACTTTAAGCGTCAGCCAATGAAAAATTAAAGCAATAAACTAGTTTTTAATAAAACAAATTAAGCAACTAGGTATATTAAATTTAAACACACTAAGCAGTTTTGTTTTTAATGATGACTTACCCACTAAAATATTGAGCATTAGTATGACTGACACTTAGCAGAAGTGTCAGCAATAATGGCAAAAACATGACCCCTTTCATGTTGCTCGCAATGCTTAAAATTGTAAACGTAAACAATTTTTAATTCAACAGTAATTTATGGACTTCCGTTGCCTTTTTTTGAAAGGAAATAAATATTAAAATAAATTATTAAAAAAAAAAATGTTTATATTTTTTTTAAAACAATTAATATTTTTATAAATTTTATGTTTAAGAAAATTTTAAAAATTCAACTACTTTGTCTTCTTGCCAAATACACACAAAAAGATACGTTGTGAAATGATCATTTTTAATTTACAAAGTCTTTTAAGACTTTTTCTATTGGCTGTAAATTGCACTCACTTTGATTTTTTTTCTTTGCGAAATTACACCTTTTGTTATTTTTTTTATTTCTTTTGTTTTTGAATTTATGGGTATTAAAATAAATTTAATGCAACTTTTCTTTCCAAAATAGAAGATCACACACTAAATTTTAGTCTTTATTCGTTTAAGCGTTTATTTCTTTAATTCTTATTCACAGCACAGTTTTAATCTTACTGAAGCAAGAACTTGTTTGTGCCGGTATTTATAATGTCCCATCTATGACTTTGGTACCAACACTAATATATCAGTACATAAATGTGAAATGCATATCTGTGTATTTTTGTATGTACGTACATTTTTATTATATTTTTTAGTTTTGTTTATGTTTTATTGCTATCGTTTTTATAAGAAAAAAATTTGCTCTTCCCCAGCGTTACCGTTGTGAACCTGAATTTGACCCTTTGCCATTTTTTATGTCTCTTTTTTTAATTTTTTTCTTATGAATCATTTGAAATCAATTTTTTTTGTTATTATGTTACGTATCATGATTAAATATTAAAGATACGAGAATGGCGAGGATTTCTAATTTCCCGGATCTTTTCCGTACCCAGAAGGTATGGAAAGTTATATAAAAGGTAATGGGAACTTAAGGCAATATAATGTGATTGATCAGGGAAACTAAGGCCCTAAATTTGTAAAACGCAAACGCAACGCCAAAAATTATATAGAAAGCAAAAACAAAATCGAAAATATTTCATAATTTTGTTGTTGTTTTCTATAGAAATGTATATTGAATTTTTAAATTTTAAACGCTGCAATCTTGTGGCGTTGATAATTTTCAAACGCAATATGTATTTCTGTAGAAAGCAACAACAAAATTTTGAAAAATGTTTGACATTGTTTTTTCTTTCAATGTTATTTTTGGCATTGCGTTTGCATTTTACAAATTTAGGGCCTAAATCGTTTGCTTTTGGATCCAAAGTACTTGGTATCGTCTTTAAATCTCTTCGTCGCATCAAATCGTGTTAACAATTTGCTTTAAATTAGAAGATTTGACGTTTCTGTTCCAATATGTTGAACATTTTATTATGTCGCGAAATAAGTTAAAAATTATGTCCTTGTCCCACACGTTTTTCATTATTCACTCTTATTAGGGATAGAATAGTGGCATATTTTGTACCAATTTTAAAACAAAATGTACATACCTTTTCGACAACCATAGTTTTTTATTATTAAACAAGACATATTTATTTGTTTGGGAAGTGTGGGCAGTGAAATCTCTCCTACCTAAGCGACAACTTCGCCTGCACGCTGCCATTAACCCACGATGCAATGGCGACGCATCACCGATCTTCAACTTATGTGGGGGTTGCCTGCTGGCTCGATAAGCCGGCGTGGAAAACCAAACTCATCAAAGAAACTCCACCAATAGGATATGGATTGGATTTACTGGCATAATTGGAAGTTGAAATGTTAGAACAATTGCAGATTCATTAGTGAGACGCAATTGCCACATCGTGATAGTCATAAATATATTTGGGAAACGCCAGACGGCGTTACCCGAAATTAAATTGATCATTTCCTAATCAGTACGATATTCCACAGAAGTTAATATACGTATGCAACACAAAAAGCTTCTTTAAAAATTATGTCCTTGTCCCACACGTTTTTCATTATTCACTCTTATTAGGGATAGAATAGTGGCATATTTTGTACCAATTTTAAAACAAAATGTACATACCTTTTCGACAACCATAGTTTTTTATTATTAAACAAGACATATTTATTTGTTTGGGAAGTGTGGGCAGTGAAATCTCTCCTACCTAAGCGACAACTTCGCCTGCACGCTGCCATTAACCCACGATGCAATGGCGACGCATCACCGATCTTCAACTTATGTGGGGGTTGCCTGCTGGCTCGATAAGCCGGCGTGGAAAACCAAACTCATCAAAGAAACTCCACCAATAGGATATGGATTGGATTTACTGGCATAATTGGAAGTTGAAATGTTAGAACAATTGCAGATTCATTAGTGAGATGCAATTGCCACATCGTGATAGTCATAAATATATTTGGGAAACGCCAGACCATTTCCAGATCATTTCCTAATCAGTATGATATTCCACAGAAGTTAATATACGTATGCAACACAAAAAGCTTCTTTTTGGAAATAACTTTAGAAAAGGGGAGTATGCGGCAAAAACCAATTATTTTAACTTTCAATAAAATACGATTAACTTTTAAGTTCGTTAATGAACGTTTACATAAATTTACATGTTTCTTAAACACATATGCCAGAAGCAGTGGTAAAAATGCAAAAAATTCTACCGTGGATTTTTTTTTAGAAAACTTCATGTAAACCTTCATTGTCGTTTTTCTCCACTACGACTTTTTTGCATGTGCGGCAAACCAATTATAAGCTGACGAATTGTTATATTTTTTGTTTTGTTTATCTTAAATTGAAATAAATCTTAATAGCCCAATTCACAATCTTGTGCAAATGGTCTTGCATCGTAGCATTTGCAAAATGGTATAGTGAATACTGTAGTATACTTTTGGGATTATAGTAAATACTATAACATTTTTCAGATCGGCTTGGTTCACTGAGTGTTAGCTGTCGTTTTGCAATCAACTCGAGTAAGTATAAACTATTGGTTTTAGGCGTTGCATATTTGCAAAAGAGTAGCAAGTGCATTGCTGTATATATTGTTGGTGTAGAGTAAAAATATATTATACCATTTTGCAAATGCTCCCAAAAGTATGCTACAGTATTTACTATACCATTTTGCAAATGCTACGATGCAAGACCATTTGCACAAGATTGTGAATTGAGCTAATATGTTGTTTATAAAAAAAAAATTAACCCTTTTGTGTTTAAAAGAATACTTTTTGTCACCGCTTTTTTGGAAAGTACTGTTTTTGTGACTCTTTTATATTTTGTCAACGGTAACGCTATAAGTCTCAATTAATTTAACACCAACTCAGATTTTAATACACATTTGCACATACACTCTTGTGTATTTACGTACCCACAAATAAACATTATTGTCTCCGATCATCAATAATGTTGATTTAACACTAATACAACCAATGTTGTGATTTTTGTAATAATATTGTTAAACTTTATATCCCTTAAAAAGCTATTTTAAAAAACCTAAAAAAGCTTTTTATAAGTTATATGGGATGGTCAACATCCATTCTGTAATTTACGGAACAGTATTTACTTTATGTAAATTATTTTCTAAGGAAAACACTTTAATTGTTCTATCTTCTATCTATCTATCTATCTATATATAAAAGAGTTGCGTGAGTGACTGACTGACTGCCTGACTCCCCAAATCGATCCACTAAGACGGGATTTTTTGAAATTCGAATGTTTAGGGGGTAAAAAAGGTAAAAACTGGAAAATTCGGAAACCTTATATTTTCAAAACTAAAAGAGATGCAAAATAAATGTAATACTTATCGTTGTTCTTTTGAAAAATAAGCGGACAGGTGTCTGGTACTTTTTTGAAATTATTAGGGAGTAAACGGGTAAAATCTGAATTTTAGTACTTTTTTGAAACCCCATCTATCTTTTGAACCAATAAACATAGAAACAAAGTTTATACCACATTCGAAACTTATCAAAAAATTTGGTACTTTTTCGAAATTCGAACATTTAAGGGGGAAAATCGTAACAATTTTTGTACTGTTTTTTACGAAACATTTTCCTCTAGTCATTGACATATTCGTACTAAATTATGGGCTACTACTACAATACGGAAATTTTTGATACTTTAATGGGGGAAAAATAAAGTACCCCAAAAAGGAAACACGGGACATTTGATATTTTTCTTTAGCTTTTTGGTGCTACTAAAGTAGCGGGTTAAATGCTAGAATTAAAAGAAGTTAAAACCAAGAAAAATGAACTTTGGCATAAAATTATGTCTACGAAGAAAAAGGAGACGCTAACGAAGTAGCGGATATATTCTAGTATTTAATAAAAAGTTCTGTAGTTAATAGAATTGCTGAAACGATTTTAATACTTGATTATTTCTTATCCAGAAAAAAGGGCTTTGTTTTAAATTCTTGCTAATAAACACTGTTGATTTGAAATTATCAAAACATGATGTGGATTTTATACTTGAAATAATTTTCTGCAAATGAGTTTAAACATTTTTAATGCTTATTAATCTTGGGAATTTTTAAAAATTTTACAAGAAGATAAGTGGTTTCACCATAACCAGAAGTTTTTTTGGTTATTATTAGACCTCTAACATCTTCAGCAATTTGTTCCAAAAAGAGAGTTTTGAGTAAAAAATCATCATTTAGTTGTTCAGAATCCAGATTTCTTATCACTTGCAGGAAATTTTAGGGCTCTTGATCGCCTTACTGATGACTTTTTAAAAGCCGACGTAGCTTGGACTCTTGATACTCCTAAAATGTTCGCATTAAACGAGCTTGAACAGTTTTGATAGATAAAGTGAAACATGCAACTGGAAGATACAAGAGTCTGGTAGTGTATATAATCATTCCTGAATAAATGTACATTAGGGTGGTTCAATAAATTTTTTCTTGTATAGACTTCTAATAGCGTAAATATGTTGTATTTTTGCCTGTAAAATATTATTTATTTATTTTAAGTGTAAGAGCCCGCGCTTTAATCTTCAATTTTGTTAAATTTTGAATATAACAACCAGGGCTGTGGAGTCGGAGTGGAGGGTCGGAGTTGAGGTTTTTGTACCGGAGTCGGAGTCAAACTACCCACAAAAACTACCGACTCCGACTCCAAAATTTTGGCAATAAAATTTTTTTATTTTGAAAAATATTAGAAAAAATTTCTATTTATTCACATAAATTGCTAAAAGATCTGTCAAAATAAGATATTATCTCAATTTTTTAATTTACGAAACTCACCTACTCATATGTAAAGTATACTGGTCCTTATTTTCTGACTTCAAATTTTCAAAAAGCAGAGCCTCTTATGGCCAATTTCACCAATTCTATTTAAACGTACGTTACGTTTCTCTTCAAAATGTGTTATAAACATTGTAGAAGTAGCAACTGAAGGCGCATGATAATGATTAACAAAGTTGGTCGAAATATTTGACTTAATAACTAAAACAAAATCAAAATGGCAGTGTTTTAATTTATGTATGTGTATTAGGGATACCAAACGGGAAATCCCGAATCCCGGGATTTATTATTATTAATCCCGGGATTTTTAATATATCAACTTTTGTGCACAAAAATGTTCGTTTTTATTGAATTTTTATACTCTATACAAAAACTAAATTATTAAAAATTATATATATCAATTGTATTTTTTATTTTTATAATTCTTTTTTAAAAATATAAGTTATATATAATATATATATATTTAATACCTTTTGAAAATTCCTAAATAAATAAAAAAAAGTGTAGTTTATTTAAAAAAAAATCCCGAACCCCGGGATTTTCTAAAATCAATCCCGATTGGAGCCCTAATGTGTATAAAAAACAAAAGACTTACCTCACTTCACAATTTACAAAAAAGGTCTTCTGATGTTCTTTGCCTCTACAAATTCTGTGGTAAACAACTCTAAGTACACTTGATACACTTAACGTCTAAGCAAATTGGACTTGGTGTTGTTTTCAACTTTTCTATCTCGAAAACTACATTAGATAGGACTTATGGAAATCCAACATCGATAGAGGAAAAATTCTGATTCCAACAGAATAAAAAACTTATTTTGAAAAAGATGTGAATTGGTATAGTTAATCTCTCCCTTACGGAACTATTGTTACATTTAGCACTGTTTGCATAATTTTAATAAGTAAATATAACTTTTAAAATATACTAAAGTTCAATGATCCCATACGGATTGAAGCAAAACTCGTTTCTTTAGAAAGTTTGTAACAAAGGAACAAAGTTAAACTTTTTTGTGCGGTCTAGAATTTTATTGTAAATTTTTACTAATTTGAGGTCGCTGATTTCAAATCTAATCTCCATTTTTCTCTATCAGCTCTACTTGTCGATATATACCGTTATGTAAAAAATTAACGCACTTTCACTACATATATTGGAATAACTTGAAAACTGTTGACCATATTCAGTTAACAAAAAAATCCGAAAATCGGTATTGTAAAAAATTTTATAAGAGCATTTAGCCCAGATGGGCTTGCTTTTACCGAATTGCGCCGAATTTTTCTTCGGTAAAGCGGCATGAAAGTAAAAAAAGGTATAAACTCTAACTACTAAACTAATCTTTATTAAATTAGATTTAAATTTTATATCATAATGTTTTTATTTTACTGGAATTCTTAATAAACCGGACATTCGTCGCCTTATGAAGGACCATCAATTTGAAGTTGCATTGAATGATATCTTATGAAATCAGTAATAGAAAATATATTAGGAAATCATCGGTCTGAAAATTGGCGAGTTTTTATTAAAAATATGGTAACCGCATTTAAAAACTTAAACACGTAAGAATGTCATTGAAAATACATTTTTTGCATTACCATGCAAAAAATTTAATGAATAATCACCAGCCGAGTCTGATGAGAATGGCGAGAGATTTCACCAGGTAACAGCCAGGCTCAAACACTGGTATAGCGGCAAACAGCTTGATTCGATATTCGGGGATATTTGTTGGAATCTGCAGGAGGAAGAAAACAAAATTTCTTAATAAAAACTTTAACTTTAATTAACAACAAAAATAAATGTTTTAACATTTTTAAGTTTCATCTGGTGATTATAAAAAATAAAAAAATTTCATCTTTTGTGAACAAAATCAAAAGTTGTAGACAGATCTTATTCACTTATGGCTTATTTTATTTGGAACTTTGTTTTCTCTACGCGTAGAACCCTAGCCTTAAATTTTGCCCCTGCACCCAACCCGGTCCTTAACATTTTCTCATATCATACTTTCCCTTTATCTCCACCGCTTAGGGGGGCTCCCATACAAATATTGCGATCTATGAGATTCTTAGATTTAATACAAATTTTTGGTCTTTTGTAAATAAAATTTTCCAAAATTTTTCAAAAAACAAAAATTTCGAAATTTTAATAAAAAAAATTATTTTTTTTCCAAAAAAAAAATTATGTTTCTAAAACGAATTTTATTGCGGAATTTCGGTTTTTTAGTTTTTTCAATAAGCTAAGCGTTTTTGAGTTTCGCGAACATATGTTGTGCAACCTACTCCATTTTCGAAATAACGGTATATCTCGAACACCAGAGCTTACCTAAAAAAAACGGCTAGCACCACTGGATTCAGCGGACCCGAATTAGGATAAACGCCAGGTGCCCAGCTTGTCTAGCACAGTGTTATTTTTAATAAAGGAAACCCTGTTCATTTACTTTACTAGTAGAAACTTGCAACGAGAGAGTAAATTTAAAATTTGTCTCCAAATCAGGGGTTATAAAGTAAGTACAATTGTACTTTTTTCAGTACTACAGTATAATCCCGATAATTCGTAATCGCAAGGGACCGGCCATTTCTTACGAATTATAGGGGTTTTCGATTTAGCGGGGTTTCGATTTAACGGGGTTAAAATAAAATAAATACGAATAAACGGGGTTTTTCAATTTATTTACTAAAACGATAAAAAAAACATAAGAAACAGTTGTTAAAAATAAAATATATTAAAATTCTATATAAAAATTATTTATGTAACACACTGATCTTAAGGAAATAAATCCACACACAAGCAAAAACCCACGCAAAAATAAAATAGTGGTAAACAAAAAATCATTCTTTCCATGTTTTTGTTGTTTTTATTACGAATTATAAGTGGTAGTAAGCAAACAATTACGATTTATAAGAGGTAAAGAAGATTTTATTTGAAAAAAAATTACGAATTATAGAGGGGACCAAAATGTATGGAAAATTTACGAATTAACGAGATTTTTTCAAGGGACCGACAGTTTATTACGAATTATCGGGAATTACGATTTATCGGGGTACGAATTATCGGGATTTGACTGTATAAGCATTGCAAAAGTCGGCGAAAGTGGAAAGGATTTTTCATAGCAAAATCTGACAAAAACAAAGCGAAGAAATCGCCTTTATGTAAATATTGTATCGAATTTAATTCAGACAAAATATTAACTACAGTCCAGTGTTGCCAGAAGATTTTTTGAAAAATACCCACGCATACTAAAAAAAATCCGATTTTCCCTACACGTTGCAAAAATTATACCTACAAAAATCCCTACGCGTTTTAGTCATTAAAGTCTTAGAAAAAACTATCAAAAAGTAATTTCAATTTTTGGGAATACAAAATTGTAATTTCAAAAGATTTTGTTATTCGTGCTTAATTCCCAGTTTTTATTCTTGATAAAAACACTTGAAATTTATTGTTGATGGGATAAGCTATTCCTATGCATTTCACTGGTTGCTTAGGCCAGATCATCAGGAAACTTCATCCATAAAGATTTTTGAAAAACTAAAGATATTAAACCAAATAAAACTGTTAAACGTATAAGACTTATAGCAACAGTTTTACTTGTAACAATATCAAAGCTTTAACAAAACACATCAACAATAAAAAAAAAAAATGGGTTTATCTCATCTTACATTCCCCACTACAATTAGTTATAAAAAACTTATTTCTTTCGCATATGTTTAGTAAAGATCTAACAACAAAATAAGTAATAAAACTAAAAAATTTAGGTACTTTTAATTAAATTCAATTAAAAAACAAGAGGTTTTTTGAAAAAAATAAATTTCAAAATACGCCAAACACGATAAGGGTGAATGTACCCATAAACATTTCTTAAGTTTGACAACGGTTTGTAAGTAAAATTTTCATAGAAAATTATTTTTTTATAAAAATATTATTATTTTTATGAATATGGCAGGTAATCTTTATATGATAATTATAATTTAATTCAGGTACAAAAGCAACCGGTTTTTTTATAAATAACACAGCCCGACAAAATTAAAATTTTGCTTCTTTGAATTTATCAACTGATTCTAGTTAATTTGTGTGCGCTGAATTCTAAACTGTAATCAGTTTGTCTCTATCAGCTCTAGTTTTCATGATATAGCTTTTCTATACCCTCCACTTATGACCTCCAATTACCAATTACCCAAAATTTTTTTTCCAATTTTTTTTTTTTATCAAAACTTTTTTATTTACTGTTATATAGTTATCGCCAAAAAAAAAAATTTCCAAATTTTTTTATGTTACAAAAATTTCTTAATAATATTAATAATATTATGTGCCTTAAATGTTTTATGTACTCGTATATATAAGCACAAAGAATATATGTACTACATAAATACTTCTATACGGAATTAAGACAAAAACTTTTTAGCTTGATTTCTTAAAGTATGATAAAACAAGGTATAATGCGGCTCCTACACGTTACGACATGTTGTACAATTTAATAAAAACCATTTGTTACGTTAGAGGTGTGGTTGACCAACGGTTAGTCATCGGTTGAATTAAAAATCAAAAATTTGATTTAAACGTACATATTTATTACGTATTTTTACCCTCGTCCACTATCAACTCTAAAAACTAAAAACTACAAGCTAAAAGCCATCGTCTAAATTTTGTTATTTTAATAATAAAACTAACAGAAATATTTTTTCGGTTTTAGTACAATTAGGGTCAAAAAAGTTAAAATTTTTTAGTGAATTAATTACAATTTTGAAAATGTCATCATCCCTGCTTTAAATTACTTAAAAAAGAGTGAATTAACGCCTTACTAGAAAAAACAATCATACGATTTCTGCACAAGAAAATCACAAAAAAAACATGCATAATCATATGACTAATGGCGATTTCTATTCTGAGAAAAATATGTTACAGTATACACATGTAACATTTTCTAATGTTACCTATAATCACTAGAAGTGTTACATGATGTGCAATTTCAATAGAACACAATTAGCTGCTTTTATTAACAACTACATATTACACTTTCATCATTAATGTACTTCACGAGCGATTTCTAAAGCTATTTGAGCGGTTTCTGCACAATATTATGGCTTGAAAACAAATATTGACATCACTAATGGCTTAGAAAAATTAAAACGATTATAAAATAAAAAGATTTTTTTTTTTTTTTTTTTGATTTTAATGTGTAAATATATTTATAGTATTTTGTTTTAAAGCTATTTTTTACAAAATTATGAGCGGTATGAATTATGACAAACAAAATAAAAAATTGGTTGTACAAACAAAGAATTAAGTACCAAAGTTGTAAAACAGGGCAGTTTGAACACCTTAAGTTAAAGTAAGGGTAAAGTATGCAACATGTCTTACATGTTTCTCACAAAAGAACTTGAAAATTTTTCCCACAGTTGTATTTTTTGTACAAACGAACACCAAATTGAAGAACATGTAACATTAATGCAACATATTTCTCAGAAAAGAAATCGCCATAAGCTAATTTAAAAGAAAATTTATCTCGGATCGCTATAAATCTATCATTTCATACAAGTCGGACACACTTGTCAAAAAATCTGTAACACAATTTCAATTTTAGGTTACACTTTCATACTCTATGAGCACGTTAGATTTTTTTGACAATTCCTACGACTCAATAAACCGCCGCACAGTGGCTGAAAATCGTTTTTCATCGGCCAAAAATCTGTAACTTTTGAACCGATAGAGATAATTTTGCAATTTTTGCAGGAGAGAAGACTTCTTGAACTTTTTTGCAGTTTGAATTTTGTTAAAATCGGTTCAGTAGTTGTTGAGAAATTAAAGGTAAAAGTTGAACTTTTGATGTTGAGAATTATGGTATTTTTTATTCAAAAACTAGGATGTTTTTCAGCCCACTGTTTTAAGAACTTTTTAATCTACATAACTGGCAAATTTCATTAATATATCTTTGTTCATGTCAGATTTATAGAATGTCAAACCTTAAAATTATTATTTTTACTCATATTGAAAGCCCTTGTATTCATTTACACTATATAAATAATAATTTTAATGTTTGACAATCTATAAATAAAACATGAATAAAGGTATCATAATGAGTTTTGGCAGGTATGTAAATTAAAAAGTTCTTAAAACAGTGGACTGAAAAACATCCCCATTTTTGATTAAGAAATAACCAAATTCCCAATCCCGGAAAACGGCTTTAAATTTTTTTTCTTTTTGTTCAAAAAAGGCAACACAATTTACCACTCGATATTGATCAGAATTTTCTAGAAAATAATGGACATATAAGAAAACATTACTGTTCTAATTGTATAAAAATCGGTGTATTGAATTATTAGAATTTTTTACTCAAATTAATTTTTTTTATTGTTTGAAAAATGAGTATTCGTATTACCTTTATATGCATATACATTCGCCTCGTATATACCACTATACCTTTAAAAAAAATGCATAGGCATGTAATAATACCTATGATCATTTTGTGAATAGGTTTCTAAATTATCAACTCTACAACAAGTTCAACTGGAACCAGTTCCACTAGAATACTTTTAGATTAAAAAAATAAATAAGTGTAAATTTTTAAATGTTTATTTGCTTTTTTTATTTAAATAACAATAAGGACAAAAAACCTATTTTTTGCTTAAATAACAATAAAAGTTAATTATATCTACTATTCATTCGGTTGGAAAATTGCCTCTTAATATTCCATATTTGCTTTTGTGTTACCTCTGTCCTGTAGCAGCCCTTTTGCTTCTTCATCTAAGTCCCGATGTTCTACTTTCCATTGACTTCGAATGCTAGAGATGATCGGATCTGACGTTGCCAACAATATATTAAACAGATCTTCGTTTGTAAAATCTCGTGACATTTTTCTGGAATTGTGCTCCCTATAAAATCTGTAATCTTTATTCCTTTTTTCCTGGGCTTCCTCTGACAGATCTCCTAGTGGTACTAAATGATGCCTAATGACATCATCTCCATGATAAAGGTTTTTATGAACTATTGCAGACATATTTCTCCATGGATATTTGGTAGTATATATTCGTGCTGTTTCTTTGGCATAATCCCCAAATTTTCTAAAATCAATTTTTTCATCGCATGCAAGTACATCAATGATTGTTTTAAATCTTGATATAAGACTTATATCAACACCTGTTCAGATGCTTTTTGGGGATCAGAAAAGAGCCTTCTTGCTGTATTCCCATCATTCGTATTGCCTGATCTTTGTTTTGGTTGGTCTATAATCAACCCACATTTGCGAAATTCATCCTGAACATGCTTCTTTTTTATACTTCTTAAATCCTTGTTGTAAAATTTGTTTGAAGCGCTTTTTTAAGTTTTTGACGAAATCGGTTATTTTATTTTGCAGTTCCGATCGTATTTCAGTGCTGCAGGAATATAAATTGAGCTTAACTTCAATGTTTTTATTTTTAAAATACTCTTCGGATAATTCTTTATAGCTGAAGCTCTCCATTTTTATAGATATTTAAAAATTAGATTGTTATTGCTTAGATATATTTTAACAACTGAGATTTTATACGAATACCAATGGCTTTTTTACATACCTTGCGTAAAACTGTGTTCCTAGGTAGCATAAAAAATTACAATGGGCTAAAGTTGGATACGCTTAAAATCCCACAGGTATTGGTAATTATATAATATAAAATACCTAGCACCACTTGGCTTGGTACACTTATTTTCCAGTCATATGAATAGGTAAAATAAAAATAGCAAAAGAAATGTTGCGAATAATTTTACACAAACTAAAAAATTGTTCTATAGGCTGGTCCAAACAGGTACAAAAGTGCATTTGGGTTTAAAGTGGGTACTGTCACCTTCGTACAGCTAGTAAAATCTCTCTAACCCCATTTGACTCTCATAAATTCTATTCTTCTAAACTTCAATTTGACTAAAATATAGAACCTGAAAAAATATTTAATAACACAGCAGGTATAATCGGTACAGTAATACAACATAACATTGTTTAAAGACTGCTTTACTACCAATATAAAAAATGTTGAACCCATCATTGATAACAGTTTGACATAAAACATAATCCACCCGATTAAAAAACTAGAAAAATCGTTATAAAATCAAGCCAAAAAATCCGTTTTTTCTGAATATCTCCAAAGGCAAAGTAGATAACCTTTAAGCATATTTTTTGTAACTCAACTAACCTAGCATTTACACTTGCCACTGCCAGTTCGAAAAACTCAATACACTCACACTTTTTTACTAATACACTCACATTTTTCGCAATGGCAGCTCCAGTGGCAGCAAAAATTGCATGCGAGTGGAAATTTGGCACTGCATGCCACTAAATGTCAAAACGATAAGCAATGTTACCCTGTTAAAAATTTAATTCACATTTACTGGATTGTTGTTAAACTGTTATTGAAGTTGTAACTTAACAAAGAATTATTATGATTAATTTTTTAAAAACGCGCATAAATAAAAGCAAGTTTGTTAATAATAGAGCATAAATATCGTTAAAATAATGTAAATATAAATAAATGAAAAAATTTTCCCAAAAATTTGCAATGATGATTAACTCGGTAACTCTTTTTTGTTTTCTGGTACTTTTTTTTTAATTTGAGAAGTAAACAAAATTGCTCAAGTTGACGCTTCTACGACATTTTGAAAATGAACTCGCAGTGGCATGTGTAATCACAAAAGTTAATGGCATGAGATTGGACTATTTCGAACAAATTTTCTTTGATAATATGTATACAACAGTGGCATGCCATTACTTGCATGTGTAAAGGCAGGGTAAAGTAAAGCAATCCATAAATATATTTTTGGTGAATTTTTAAAAGTTTGAGTTTCCGAGGTTACCAATTTTAGAGGTCCGCAAGTCACTCTCCCGACCCTCCATGGACCCGTGTTCTTTCAATTCAACTCAAAAGCTACCCGGCCATGACAGTTTAAAATTTCATTCAAATATGTTCAGCCGTTCATAAGAAGCAAAATAATTTTTCAAAACAAAACGTTCGTAAACCATTGTGTTATATTTCAGTCATATAAGCAGCTTAAATAAAAAGAGCAAACAAAAATGTTGCGAGTAATTTCATTAAAATAAAAAAAGTGTTCAACAGACAGTTCCAAACAGTTGCACAATTATATATGGGGTTAAAGAGGACACTTTCAGCTTTCTGATGGTAATAAAATCTCTTTAACCCATTTTGAGCCTAACAAGTTCTACTCCTCTAAAATTCGGATTTAACTAAAATATAGAACCTGGGGAAACATTTAATAACACATCAGGTATAAATGATACAGTGATGTAATGAACCACTTCTTAAAGACTACTATCCCACTAATATAACAAAAAAAATTTCGACAATTATTGATAACGGTTTGCGAGAAATCATAATTTAGTTCTGATAAAATTTACAAAAATTAATTTTTTTCTAGAACAACATAAAATATTTGTTTCCAGCAGCATGCCACAGCCACCATTATTAATATTTTAATCTAGTTTTTTTGTATGCCTTAGTTCTAATATGTTTGCTATCGAATGGCATTAAAATTTTTGAAATCGGCGATGACAAAAAATTGGACTTTTGGCCGATGAAATTCAATTTTCAGCCACAGTGCGCCGGCTTAAAAAGTATAGTAAATCGCCGGCATTTAGGCCGGAATTCACTATTCCAAACAACCTACGATTCATTCACACGGAAATCAGACAGAGTTACATTCGGAATAAAAGAATGTCTGCAAAATCTGTTATCAATGCCACAGTATCATACAAAAAGAGATGGGAAATCAGATGACTCAGTTAATAAATAGAATAGTAAATCACCGGTACTATTCTATAGACAGTATCCAGCTGTAAGATACAAGATTTTGTCATTATTCTTTAAACTTCGCTATTGTTTCCAAATTTAAAAATATTAGTCATTGTATTCAACATTTTTCATTTTTCGAATTTATTCTATGAGCTAAATAATACTAATATAATATATAATAATATAATATAATATAAAGTTACCTTCGGAAGGAAATAATTCCCAGTTTCTATTAGTCATTGCTTTATTTGTCTACTTAAACTCATATTATCTTATGAATATTATTCTCTACTCATATTCAAAAGTCTGCTTCGTAAACAAAAACATAAAACAGCTGTTTAAATAATTCTTTTATTGTAAACATTTTACCAGCAGAAATTTTCACCAATTTTTTCGTCTCTTAAATTTTAACTATCTTCTTTATGAAAATTTTGCGATTAACTGCCTGTTTTTAGAAAACGTAAACAAGTGAGTGAGTGAGAAATTACATTGAAAACAACAATAAAAAACGAAAATTTATTTTGTTTTCTATATAATTTCTCACTCACTCACTAGTTTACGTTTTCTTAAAACAGGCAGTAAGTGAATATTTACTACATAGTAAGACCCCTTTCATACTCGGCAAGTCTGGGTGCGTTCGTAAATGCATCACTGCGCTGCATCAGAAAAGCAAACTTTTTTTAAAGCCGATAAAAAATAATTATAATTTTTTTTTTATTGTATGTCTATTGTTTTTGTGGAGTATTTCGCAATTTTTTTTGGTCCACATTTACTTCACTGATAAACATATAACGATTTGAAATCACTGATGCAGCGCAGTGATGCATTTACGAACGCACCCTCTCTTGCGAACTCTTGGTTTGTAGACGTCAGCGGTAAGGTCGGGGTAAGAAAAAAAAAATTTTGTACAGACTTTGTTGTTGTCGGCAAGTAACTTTATAAACATAATTTGTAATTTTTGTTTTTAGTACCCTTTAAGTTATGGCCAAATAGAAATGAAGCACTTCGATGTCTTAAATCAGTAGAAAATCTTTAGATAAAGTAAGGCCTATGTTTAATTTAATTAATATGAAACGATGCCAATTTTTTTTTTTATAAAATCTGTAAACTAAATTTTTTTTTCCAAAAAATATTAAAGAAATAAGTACAAATCTAAATATGGGTTATTATTTACCAGACTGAGTACAATGTGTTGTCGAAATGACAACTAAATGTTGTCAATGTTCTAACGGTGTCTTATACAAATCTTAACAACAAGCTGTCAATATGAAACCATTGTGGTGTAAACATGTAAGCAGTTTGTTTTCAAAATAAGACAAAATGGTGACAAAACGACAACGAGGTAGTTTACAAATCTTGACACCATCCGTTATCGATTTGAGAACAAACTTACTTTTGACAACGGATGGTGTCAATTTCGGTATTTTTATACAGAATTTTTCCTTCTGTGTACTTGTTTATAAACAGAGCGCATTCTTTTTTATTTCGATCTTCTTGCAAAAAAACGGGACAAATGGCATCCAGTAACAGAGTACTCTAAAACTATCATGGCGAAAACTGGACGGTTGGCAAGTTTAGCTTCAATTGGCTTCAAGTGGTGATCAGTCCTTAAATTAGACACTACCAGTAAACAACTAGTGTTAATATTTTTATAGTTTTCTGCATTTTTTGCAAATACATAAATAATAAAGACACTTTGGCGTCTATGATCTATCTCACTTTGAAAAATCCGCAATAAATAAAATATTGCAACTAAAATATGTCTGCAAACAGAACATTTGAGTGTGTGTGTAACCAAATTCAAATGCAGTTGCATGTTTTTCTCATTTTGTAACATTTACAAACAAAAGTGGTAAAAAAAATGTTTAAGAGATTTTATAAAACGAAGAGAAAAAAAGGCTAATAATTTAAAACGCTCAAACATAAAAAATAAGAGCACAGTGAAAGTGCAAATTAATTAATTTTTTTTTGTGAAACATCATCATTTTCTCGACGATTCTGCAAGTTTTTATAAATTTTTTGATAAGTGGGCATATTTTGCATACAATGCAATATACCTACCTACTATTTTTTTTTTTTTTTTTTAATGTATTCATTTAATAAATTGAACAGCAAACATGTGTGCGCTGAATGTTTTTACAGTAAAAGTTGGCTTTTTTTACTAATAAATTTCTAAATACATGGAGAAATGAGTGTACTCAGATCAGCTTGAAAGAGCAATGTGCATTGTTAGGCAAAGTTGTAAGAATTTCCAACAAAGTGAGGTTTGTTTTTAAATTGAAAATTATTTAACCTTTTCTCAAACGACAAACGTTTGATAATGATTTGAAAATCATAGCATTCTCAACCAAAATGGGAAATTATTTTGAAATTCAGAAATGCATTTTTTTGCAACTAGCTTTCAAACGTTATTCTTAAATGTTTTTCAAATGTGGATTTTAATACAAATTGGAACTGAAAAGGTCAACGAAAAGAGAAACCCAATACATGGCTGTTTTCCTAAACGTGTGTTCACAATGTATCAATACCGTGTTGATGCATTGTGTACTTAAATTTTCACCTACTTTGTATTGTATATGAATATGGTTTGCATCTACATTATTTTAACTGCTTTATTTGCTTCTCTCTGCGTAGTGACAACTACAAAAATGCATTTCGGAACTAAATGCATTGTCAAAATGTTTATGGTTGCATTTAAGAACATGTTGTCATGTATTACTACAATGCAACAGGCGTTTAGGAAAACAGCCCATATGTACTATAGAAAAAAACATAAAAAAGTGTAATTTGGACTTCAAGAAGCATGAAAAAACAGAAGTACGGAAAAAACAAGTACTTATGTAAATCAATTGAAAATATGTATACATACATATCGTTACTTTAATATAGAAAAGCCCTAACTAACATTTTCCTTACTTTACAGGAGAAGGAAAAAACTTAATAAAAATGATAGTCTTGTAGTCGCGATTTTTTTTAAACGCAGTTTTTTATTAAATTCTCTAAACAATTGAAGTCCAAATCACACTTTTTATGTTTTTTCTATATGTATTGGGTTTCTCTTTTCGTTGACCTTTTCAGTTCCAATTTGTATTAAAATCCACATTTGAAAAACATTTAAGAATAACGTATGAAAGCTAGTTGCAAAAAAATGCATTTCTGAATTTGAAAATAATTTCCCATTTTGGTTGAGATTGCTATGATTTTCAAACCATTATCAAACGTTTGTCGTTTGAGAAAAGGTTTGATTTTAAATAATTTTCAATTTCAAAACAAACCTCACTTTGATGGAAATTCTAACAACTTTGCCTTACATTGCACAGCAAATTTCGATCCACGTAAAAATGCCATTTGGCTTAAAGGTTGATGTTTGCCTAATGAATGCCAGCCATCGTCAATAGCTTTGAGTGTTAAACGAGAAAGATTTCGGAGAAGATAGTTAGTGTGGTTACTATCGAAACATGTCAAATCAACCTGTGCATGGGTCAAGAATGAAAAATTATCAAAAAATGTTAATTCATTTCATATTGTAAAACTCCTTTTTTTAAATAATTTAATTAAATTATGAACTTAAGCCTGATTAAAATATAAAAAAAACAAGTAAGAAAGTATAGTCGGTCAAGCCCGACCATATGATACCCTACATCACAGTATTTAAAAACACATCATGCTTATATGTCCATGTAAATATGGATTTATCTATGTTTATAAACTTCGTGAAAATCGGTTTGAAAATTTGTGGGAGGCAGAAATTGCCCCCTGCCTCCCCTTGTGGTCCTATTTTTTGAAAACTCTATAGCTAATGTGTCCCTATAGATATGGATCTATCTATGTTTTAAATTTCATTCGTGGTCCGATTTTTTTAAAAATTTATACATTTTGTGTCCATATAGATATGGTTCTATCTATGTTTTCAATTTCATTAAAATCGGTTTGATAGTTTCTGAGAGGAAGAAATTTCCCCCTATCTTCCCTCGTGGTCCTACGATTCGGCCCTTTATCAATAGGCTTGGTCCTTGTGCCAATAAGAACCTATGACTCAAATTTTATCAAATTATCTCTAATATTGCGACCTGTACTTTGCGCACAAGGTTACATGGACAGCCAGCCAGCCAGCCTGCCAGCCAGCCAGCCGGACGGACATCGTTAGTTCGACTCAGAAAGTGATTCTGAGTAGATCGGTATACTTTAAGATGTGTATAGGACCACTATTTTAAGGCGTTACACATATCATCACAAATGCATAATACCCTCCCAACTATTGTGGTGTGGGTATAATTAAATAAAATAAAATAAAAAAACCACAAAAAATAAATATATGTATGTCATTGGTGGTGCAATATGAAAATTGGATTTTGCCACGCCCCTCCGCCCGCAGACCGAAAACAAAAAATCAGACTTCGCCTAAATGTTCTTTAGATTCCCTGAAAAGGTCATCAATGTCGGTCCAGCCGTTTTGGAGTCCATTCGTTACATACATACACACATCCTGTTTTTTATATATTTAGATAGATAGATTTACTTAGAAAACTGAATATCGATTTCCATACAAAACCAGGGTTGTCAGATCGATTTTTACCTTTTTCGCCAAATTCAATATCAAAAATCGCCAAAGCCTTTGTTTACAAGTTTTTGACAATAAAATACATATTTTTTAAATTATTAAAAATATTTTTTATAAATCCTAAAAACTAAATTAGTTCCGTATCGCTTAAATACGCCAAAAATTCAAAAAAAGTCGCCATAATATATATTTTGCTAAGTGAACACAAAAAAGGCACGATGTTTACTATAAAAGCAACAAAAAAAGATTTTTTGCGGCTAGTACTAAACAAATATTAGAAATTCACTTAATGGGCATTTCCGTCAAAAGGTCCACCGTGACCGAAAATTTAAAAGTTATTAAAAGCTGATTATTTTACGATATTGTTATAGAGAAATATTTAGATTTTACTAATTTTATAAATTTACTCATAAATTTGTTCACTTAGATGAACAAGCAGACTGCAAAATTGTGCAAACGTAATTTCTTATTTGTGAGAATGTTTTATTGTATGTTTTCTTTAATATTTATCTTTCTAAAAAGAGGTGATATTTGATAAAAATTATTCCAAAACAATTTTTTTACATGGTCTGTAATCTGAGGAAGAGTTCAAAGAGAAATATGTTATTTGGATTAACGGTAAATTTTTATTTTATTTTGATCATTATTCAGTTAAATTATTACGGAAAAAATTTCACGTTCGAAATGTCACGTATCGACCCAGATTTTGGCTTAAAAAAAAGAAAATACAGAAGATTTTGGAATCAAACCAAAGACATTTTAATGTTACATTGCTACCTAAAATTTTGAAAGTAGTTTGACTAAAAAATTGTGTCAGGTTTCGCTGAATTACGCCTTTTTATACATGGCCACAAAAACTACTTCTGTTTTTTTTCACGTTCGAACCGCAACTTCTTTTGCCATTATCTTTGACCTATAATCGCGAACTCCATAAACTTAAGCATAGATAACAGTGCTTTCTTAGTGCTATAATTTAAGGGTTAAGAAAACGTAAAAATATTTTTTGCTTAAAATGTTATTGCATTTTTGATGCGTTTTATTATATATCTAAAACGCTTCACCGTCAAGACTCGCTATTTGTCTTCTAATTTGGAATACATTGTGAGGGCATTACATTTATTCAACGAAAGTACAAAAGAAGTGCAACATGTACTATTCCCATTCATATAACTTATCAGGCATGTTCTGAAAATCACTTTTTGCGAAAGTGATTTGACATCACAAAAAAGGTGTTCTGGACAAAATGCTTTTTTCATAATTGTGATCTTAAACCAGTCAGCTAAGTGGCCACCGATTTAAAATTACTTGCTTAATTGTTTCCTCCATTTTTAACTAATTTAAGACTTTTGTGGTTTTCAAAACACCCATTAATCACAATTTGATTTCAAAATCATAAGTGATTTGAAATCTTGTGATTTACAGAACATGTCTGTATAACTCCTAATAACGCGTCTAGAAGTTCGTATTGCATTCTTATTCGAAGGCGAGTTTTAGTGGAGTTCATAGTTTCAACACAGGTATTACTAGTTGTAATAACCGCATATTAAGGACAGCCAAAGTAAAGTCCTTAAAATTTTACGTACCTGCCGTATCCTTGTAGCTTTAAAATGTTGGCCCAAACTTATTTAGTTATCTTTCCAATTAACCAACGCTTATTTTTTCCATTGTGTTTCATAAACGTCCAAAGTTATGATAGGATTCATAAAAATCTTTAAAATATCACTAACAACAACATATTTTATCTGTGATAATAAATTGCCACATGCATAAGGAATTCTATATATTGATTTTTTCAAGAGCAAATTTATATATAAAAAACACTTTTCTAGAAGATTTTCATTAACTTCATCAGCCATTTGAACATACCTTCAAATACCTATCATACATATGATAGCCTGAAATTTCATTCATAAAAATACGAGAATTAAAATAATATTATTTCTAAGTTTTGAATTTAACGAGTTTCAAAACAAATTCAAAGGTCATCAAAAATAGCCAGTTCGCGATTAAAACTATTTTGTAAATCGCCATGTCGCCAAATCAAAAATTAGGTCGCCAAACATGTTTGAAAATCGCCACGTTTGGCGAGGAATCGCCACATCTGACAGCCCTGTACAAAACTAAAAAAACGTTCATGACCTGATATTTGTGTTTGAAAATGATAGATAAAAACTTACAAAAGAATAAAGGTAAGCTAAATTTATATTCACTATCAATTAATATAATTTAAAAAATAATTACTTTGATAATTAAATAAATTTTTTTTTAAGATTATAACGCAATTGAGGACGATGTTAGTACACAAATTAAATAGCCAATTCTAATGTAAGGAAAATTAAATAAATTTGCAGAATTTTTGGCAAAAAAATTCAGACTTATAACGTGAATATTTTATGGCAGCATTTGGTACAATTTTTGGTCCTTCCACATTCTTCCGTAAATGTGGAAAGAATTTTTTAATGTAACAGAGTTTTGATGTTCACTGGAAAATGTATCTTTGCAAGTTATTATTTTTTTAAAGATTATTTAAAAATTAATATTTTAAACTTTTTTGATGCTAATATTAAAAGGATTTAATAAAAATGTGAAACTCAAATATTTGTATATGGAATATACTTAAATATAAGAAAGTTAAAAAAAAAACTTTATACTTAACTGCAATTTCTTTGTAAAACGTTTATTTTGATTGATTCTTTTGCAATTTCATAAGTTATAAACATTAGTTGATTCTGAATTGTTCTTATTTGTAAGTAAGAATAGGTTTTATTGTATTTAAAATAGGTATTTTTTATTTGCCGATTTTTTTAAATTAAAGTGCCGATAATGCCGATTTTTTTTTTTTAAATATGCCGATTTTTTATCAAAATTATCTGGCACCCCTGTTCATGACACACCCACATTTAAAATTTTCCCAGCAAACACAGAAATACACCTCATGTATTGCCAAACATATTGCCAGGGTGAAAAATATTATTGCGGCAATAATCGATTTCGTATTGCGGAAGATACTTCCTTCGGGAAGAAACGTGTTTCGATGGCAATACTTCTCAGCAATACGAAAGCGATACTTCTAGATGATTATCTAGTAATATCGCCAGATAACCACTTAATAGAAAATAGGAAGATATCGCCAAAATATCATTGGGATGATAAAAAGAAGATTTTGCATTTTAAAAAATTTTCATTTACGTACAAAGAAGCACGTCTTTTTATTTATTATTAAATAGTTAAAACAAAATAAAATAATCTACATAAATATTTAGTTTCCACCAAATTTTTGAAGAAAAAACCTACCACTTCTTTAAAATAGCATCCAGTGCCCATGTTCTGTAACTCTCGCGTCGAGAAAGTTTTCGATTGAAATGTGTGAAATGAAACAAAAATGCCATAAATTGAAACAAACAGATGTTTTTTTCACTTAACTGTGTCTGTAACTTTTTTTGGCGAGTACAAGCTGTCACGTAAGGAAATTACTCGCCAATTTACAGAAAAAGTGTGTCTGTAACATTTTGGTGAGAAAAGTTCCCGCTTTGAACTGTCAAATAAACTCACGAATAAAAATTGGGCGAGAAAAAATTTCAACACTAAAAAACAATTAAAAATCCAAAGAATAATAATAATAATATTTTATTCTTGGCACATTTTTCATTGTTTTATTATTTTTCTTTTAACATTTTCATAAAATATACGAATGCCTTCAAAGCTCGTTTGCAAACAACAAACATTAAAGTCGCTCTTTACACAATTTGGCATAGCCGACGGTTGTGTTTTCGCCGCCGTCGTTGAAAAATTTTCAATTTAAGCAAATTTTGGTCGCCGTCAACGATATGTGCTACTGGCGTTCTGAACGTCTGCAAATCGGCTTCGAGTGCAATATTATGACATTTATAGCGTAACGACGTAATCTCTTTTAATAGTTTTCGACATGAGTTACAGACACACATTTTTCTCACTTTTCGAGAAACGATGGGATATTTTGTTTCACATCTTTTCGATGCAAGAAGTTCTCACTAAAGTTACAGAACATGGGTACAGGGTTGAGAAATATCTTGACTATATTGAAAAGGAAACAGATTAATATTTAACAGATTTATTGAATTTAAATATTTAGCATTTGCAGAATATTTTGAGAACTAATTTCTTAGATTTTATAATTTTGAAGTCGTTTAAAAACGAAATTATGTCGTTAAAAAACGAAGACATGTCGTCTCACTACAAACACTTTTTAACAATGACATGGTCCATGCTTGCATTACATCGGACCAGTCCATGGAGTAGTCCATTTTATCAAAATGGATCAGGTGGTCCAATTTTATTTGCAGGGGTATTATGCATTTGTGCTGATGTGTGTAACGCCTTAAAATGTTGGTCCTAGACCCACCTTAAAGTATACCGATCGACTTAGAATCACTTTCTGAGTCGAACTAACGATGTCCGTCCGGCTGGCTGGCTGTCCATGTAACCTTGTGCGCAAAGTACAGGTCGCAATTTTGAAGATAATTAGATAAAATTTGGGTCATAGGTTCTTATGGCCCTATTGAAAATGGGCCGAATCGTAGGACCACGAGAGAAGAGAGGGGAAAATTTATTCCTCTCAGAAACTATCAAACCGATTTTAATAAAATTTAAAACATAGATAGATTCATATTTTTGCGGACTCATAAGCTATACAGTTTTTCAAAAATTGGACCACAAGGGGAGGTAGGGGGCAATTTCTGCCTCTCACAAACTTTCAAACCGATTTGAATGAAGTTAATAAACATAGATAAATCCATATTAATATGGACACATAAGCATGATGTGTTATTAAATTCTGTGGTGTAGAGTATCATATGGTCGGGCTTGACCGACTATACTTTCTTACTTGTTATAACTTAAAAAAGTTTTAAATTTCACAGTTTTAATCAAAAATTATAGAATTTAGTTAAGATTCCCCAGAACCAACAGGACGGTACACCATTTGGACACAAGGTTAGTTATCAGCTGTCGCATACGTAGCAAGATAAGTTCACCTGGTGTGAATTCGCCTTGACTATAGCGGAGTTCAGTATTAAGGCGACATCTGCTGTTTTTTATTAACAAAATTACATATTTGCGGCGGCAAAAATTAATTAAAATTTTAATAAATATAAACTATAATAATAAATAAATAATACAAAAGATAAAGAATATACAAATTTATTATTGAAAATGTATTTTCTTATTTTTGATAGGTTATGTCAAATGTACGTTAAAAATACCTTAAGTACTTTCACAAAAAGTAGTGCTAATTGGCTAAGAAACGAGTACAATTTAAATAGATTTTACGTTATTTGTATCGCATTTTTTTAAAACCGGACCGAATGTTGTTAATTGGAATATCTTTCGGCAAATTAAAATTTGTTTCTTCACAATTTTTTCTTATTAAACGACTTTGTTCTGTACAAAATATTTATTTAATTATGTATTATAAAATATAATTAATAAAAAAGTAATTTTTCAAAATAAATTGTGTTTTAAATGGTACCCGGACAAGCCCCAAAAAAACTAGGCAGTTCTAGTGCTGGGATACTATCGATATTTATCGATAGTTCAGATTTCAATATCGATATTACTATCGACTGAAAGTTTGTACTTAAGTAGGAAAACTTTAACTAATTTTTTTATCAGTCTACAGTTCGTTGTTTTTATCACTTTATTGAACGTAAGAGACGTATTTATGTACGCAAGTTATTTTAGATGACAGTTTTTAAAAATTGTGATGCTGATAAGCACCTTTCTGAAGGAACCAAAGTAACAGGGACTATAAGATAATTTATTGCTACTTTAGATAATGTTCTAAATTGGTTTTGATTCTCTACCCAAAAGGTTATCAATCTAGCGGACTTTTCCTCTAATGGTCGATCATTGTTTTATCCTATGCTCGCAATTGCAATTGCATTTTTAATTGATTTGATTTTTTTTTACAACATCATAAAACTATCTGACATTTCAGTCCCTATGTAAACATATAAAAATTTCGGTATAAAGGCCTTAAGTTATAAGTAAAAAAGCACAGCTAAGCATACAACCTGCCATTTTTGTTGTTTGTATTCATTGCTGTAACTCTTCGCGAATTAATTATAGCAAGTTAAAACTTGCGGCGAAAACTGTAAGTGTATAGCTGCTGTAACATGTCTTCATAGCTGTATTTTATATAATAATAACAGGCGCGGATCCAGATTGAGCCTTAGGGGGGGAAATTTTGTATGATGCAAAAAATGAAAAATTTGTTTTTAAAAGTTTATTAAAAACAATATGTGTATTAGGGTAAGTACTTTTTGCGAATATCAAATTCTTCATCGCATAGCCGTATAGACAAAATAGTGAAAAAATATTAAGAAATTATTTATTACTTTTTCGCGATCGTGAAGAAAGTTTCCGCACCAAACGCGATAAAGTTTTGAATTTCAATTTTTCTCCTTACTATACATTTAATTACAAAATTTTAAGTATTTTCTAATAATTTCATGAATATAACAAGAAATTACCATTTGTAAGGAAGAAGGGCGCCAAAAAAATCGCGACTCTATTTCGCGGTTTTTTTAATAAACTAAATTTTAATGGCAAATGATAGATGTTGTGATAGATGAGTTGTTTGGCGGATATATGAAACAGTGATAATTTTCAGCAGCGTAGTAATATATGCGCGGAACGAGCTATTAAAATTGCACAAGATATTTTTCCATTATGTAAATCAACTCGCACTCAAACTTTAAACTTAAAATTTATTTCATTTAACCCAAAAAATAGCTTTACATTTTGCTTCTTTTATGTATTTATGCCTGTATTCATAAAAATATTTTAAATTTAATAAAGGCTTGAAAACCAAATTTTCTATGAAAATTTTCCTTAATAAACGTTTATTAAATTTTATAATCATCTATGAATATGGGGGCTTAAATATATAGCATATATAAACAATAAATGTACCATATGGGCATTTCCGCCAAAAGGTCCACCGTGACCAAAAATTTAAAAGTTATTAAAAGCTGATTATTTTACGATATTGTTATAGAGAAACATTTAGATTTTACTAGTTTTATAAATTTACTCATAAATTTGTTCACTTAGCTGAACAATCAGACTGCGCAAACGTAATTTCTTATTTTTGAGAATGTTTTATTGTATGTTTTCTTTAATATTTATCTTTCTTAAAAGAGGTGATATTTGATAAAAATTATTCCAAAAAAATTTTCTTACATGGTCTGTAATCTAAGGAAGAGTTCAAAGAGAAATATGTTATTCGGATTAATGGTAAATTTTTATTTTATTTTGATCATTATTCAGTTAAACTTTTACGGAAAAAATTTCACGTTCGAAATGTCACGTATCGACCCAGATTTTGGCTTAAAAAAAAGAAAATACAGAAGATTTTGGAATCAAACCAAAACATTTTAATGTTACATTGCTACGTAAAACTCTGAAAGTAGTTTGACTAAAAAATTGTGCCGGGTTTCGCTGAATTACGCCTTTTTATGCATGGCCACAAAAACTACTTCCGTTTTTTTCACGTTCGAACCGCTACTTCTTTTGCCATTATCTTTGACCTAGAATCGCTCCCTCCATAAACTTAAGCATAGATAACAGTGCTTTCTTAGTGCTTTAATTTTAGGGTTAAGAAAACGTAAAAATATTTTTTGCTTAAAATGTTATTGCATTTTTGATTCGTACGCCTGTCACGTTCAACACTTTGGAATTACCCATATATAATGTGTATGGAAATGTATATGAAAATTAAAAAAAAAAATTTTTTTTTGAGGAGCTTTAGAAATAGCATTTGGTGCGGAAACTTTTTTGGCCAAAATGGCCTAAAAAATATTTTCATTATCGATACTAAATTGCCCATCGCGTGGTATGATGAAGAAATTTTGTCCAAAAAAAGTCATTGCCCTAATTAAAAAAACTCAACAAAAAGGTTAAATAAAATATAAGATCAGTTTAATATACATTAATCTTTTTAAATATGCAATTTATGATTGCCTTGTGAGGCAAATTTAGACAGTACAGTCTATCTTCTGTCATTTTTGATCCGAGCCATGTTTTTATTCGACGAAGGGAAGGAACTGACCTCCCGCTCGTAGCATTACTGACGAGCATTGAAACGAAAATTTGAAATATTTTTCTAAGATTTGGGTAGATATCTTCATTACAGTTTATTAAAGCATCTACAACGTTATCTGATAGGTCAGGCTCAAGTTTAGATGTTAGTTGGTGTTTATATCTTTAATCAAATATAATCAGCTCATCAGCTAGTTGTGGTTTTAACAGTTTTGTATCTGTATATGAGTTGATTAAACTTTGAGGTAGAAGTTTAGGTATGTTCAATACATTAAAAATTAAGATACAAAAATGGTTTTTTGTATGGGAACCACTTAGAACAATTAGGACAAAATTTATATATAAAAAATGTGTATAGGAGGTACCCTAAAGAGCAGAGAAAGAGGTTCGGTATGTACATTTGACACGTCCAGAGGTGCAATTAAAGTAGTTAGGTCGAGAGGGCAAATTTATAAAACCTTATTTGAAGGGAAGTACCCTAAGGAGCAGATATGGAAGATTGGTGTCTTCCACATAAATGTTGTGTGAGAAAAATCAATGGTCGATCATACATTTGACCCCTCCAGAGGCGCCCTGAAAGTAATAAGAACGAGGGGGCAAATTTGAAAATCTTTATTTGAAGGGAAAGTACCCTAAGGAGCAGAGATAGAAGGTAAGAATGTTCTACAAAAGTGTTGGGGAGGAAACATCAATGAGGGTTTGTCATACATTTGAATCCTCCAGAGGCGCCCTGGAACTTGTTAAGACGATGGGGGTAAAATTCATAAAAAACTAACTTTTGTAGGACAAGCCCCTTAAAAAACAGAGATAGGATATAAGTATGTTCCACAAAAATGTTGGGGAGCAAAAATTAATGGAGGTCAGTCTTACATTTTACTACTCTAGGTGCGACTCCGCAGCAGTTATTGGACATTTTATGAAATTTTTCACTTTTCCCTTGAACTTTGACCTCGATGAGGAGCCACTTACCCTCAACCAAACTCCTCCATTTTTTGCCACATGTATTTTTTTCCAAACCTAACTAAATAAGAGGCGGGAGCGATTCAAAATCGAAAAATCGTTCACTATGTCATACCTAATGATCACTATACATAAATACTTTGGTGTAGGGTATCATGGTCGGATTTGAATGATAATACTTTCTTATTTGTTTTAAACAAAATTGGTAAATTTGTTCATTATTAAGCTTGCAAAAGTGCAAAATATCGCATCTCTTTTGTTAAATCCAACAACTAAGGCGCCTATTACGGTTTTTTTTTTTTCTTAGTTTTTGTATTATGGTTTACAACTTTGCTATATTGCGGTGAACAAAAATATAACAAAAATTACAACTGATCACAACCAGTTGTCTTAATTACAACTCAACTGAGTTGAGTTGTAAACCGTAATAGGGGCCTAAGTACACAGATTTTCTGTTTGATTTCATTAAATTGCAACGATTTTTTGCTTTTGCTCTTCTTAGGGTTACCAGACAGCCTGGAATGGCCTGAACTGCCTAGTGCTTGGTCGTAAATTATCGAATATATCGATAGGAAAAATATCAAAATCGATATTATTATTCAGGCGCGGATTCAGGGGGGGGGGGGGGAATAAGGAAATTTCCCCCCCCCCGTAAACTATACAAATATGTTTTGTTAATTTCGATAATACAAGAATTCACAATAACAATATTTTTTTTAATGTACAAAATTTTTGGAAATCCCAGCAAGGTTTTTTTTTTGTTTTTCTTTTATGGAATCTCTAACGAAATTTTCAATAAGTATTTTTTTATTTTTTTTATTGAATCTCTAACGATTTTCAATAAGTCTCCATATCATAATCCTAATAGTTATTTATTAGATATTTCCAATGAAACATAGTTTACCGTTTTCAATTACTCATTATTCTACATTCAATTCCAGCAGGTGCTATCTATATCCAAAGGCTAAACGTTTGACTTGATAATGCGTGCGTTTTAATTATTAAAAAGCCTTAGTATTTGCAATATTTATGTATATATGTGTTATATCAATCAAAATTCTATTTGATAGTTTTTGACGAAAGCAGTGATTTGTCGGGGAAAAGCCAGATTTCCTTATCTTTAAGATATTTCAACATACAAAAAAAAGTTTTTAGGGAAGAATTTATTGGCTTTGTTGTAAACGCATTTGAAGAGGCTTCAAAAGATATTGATGACGTTGATGTGTCAATTGATGCGAAGGCACTATCATCAATAGTTCTTAAAGCTTTGACAAATTTTGGTCCTGACCTAAAAAATTCTGTAGGAGATGGAACAGATGGGTGTCCTCTGATGTCAGCAGAAAATGGAGCTGTTCAAAATTTATGGAAAAGCGACAAATGCAAAAAAACGCCTTGGTATTCCTATAAATCGAACAACTCAATTTCTAAAAGCAATAAAGTGCCATTAATACAAAAAGTTGTATCATTTGTTAAAGAAACGACCAAATTTTAATAATAATCATCCCAAGCGAAAAACAGTTTTAGAAAAGTTTTTGGGAGTCAAACTCTCTACATTATGCGAGACAAGATGTGTGGACCGTCACGACTCAATTTTACACTTTGCAACAAGTGTCCATCATATAGCTTTGGAAAAAAATATCTGAGTGGAAAGGTAGTATCTCTACCTCTATATTAAGGAACTCACTTAGTACTTTTGAATTTATTTACGGAATATAAAAAAGGATCAAGGATCAAGGATCAAAAAGGATCAAGCCTTATCAAAATTTTAATCATGTGCCTTGAAGAAAAAAGAAATAAAGCCGAAGAACAATTTAGTTATTAAAAAAGTTAAAGTTATTTGCGTACAAATCGAGGTTCCTATCGAAAAGACAAGATTTGAACGAAATAATCACATCCAAAATGTTGAAGATTACTACCGAGTTGTGGGTTACATTCCTCTTATTAAATTTATTTTAGAAGATCTCATAACAACTTTCCCAATAGATATCCCAAATGTATTGAACATACCTAAACTTCTACCTCAAAGTTTAATCAACTCATATACAGATACAAAACTGTTAAAACCACAACTAGCTGATGAGCTGATTATATTTGATTAAAGATATAAACACCAACTAACATCTAAACTTGAGCCTGACCTATCAGATAACGTTGTAGATGCTTTAATAAACTGTAATGAAGATATCTACCCAAATCTTAGAAAAATATTTCAAATTTTCGTTTCAATGCTCGTCAGTAATGCTACGAGCGGGAGGTCAGTTCCTTCCCTTCGTCGAATAAAAACATGGCTCGGATCAACAATGACAGAAGATAGACTGTACTGTCTAAATTTGACTCACAAGGCAATCATAAATTGCTTATTTAAAAAGATTAATGTATATTAAACTGATCTTATATTTTATTTAACCTTTTTGTTGAGTTTTTTTAATTTAAAAAAAATTTTTTTTTGAGGAGCTTTAGAAATAGCATTTGGTGCGGAAACTTTTTTGGCCAAAATGGCCTAAAAAATATTTTCATTATCGATACTAAATTGCCCATCGCGTGGTATGATGAAGAAATTTTGTCCAAAAAAAGTCATTGCCCTAAATTCAAAAGTACTAAGTGAGTTCCTTAATATAGAGGTAGAGATACTACCTTTCCACTCAGATATTTTTTTTCCAAAGCTATATGATGGACACTTGTTGCAAAGTGTAAAATTGAGTCGTGACGGTCCACACATCTTGTCTCGCATAATGTAGAGAGTTTGACTCCCAAAAACTTTTCTAAAACTGTTTTTCGCTTGGGATGATTATTATTAAAATTTGGTCGTTTCTTTAACAAATGATACAACTTTTTGTATTAATGGCACTTTATTGCTTTTAGAAATTGAGTTGTTCGATTTATAGGAATACCAAGGCGTTTTTTTGCATTTGTCGCTTTTCCATAAATTTTGAACAGCTCCATTTTCTGCTGACATCAGAGGACACCCATCTGTTCCATCTCCTACAGAATTTTTTAGGTCAGGACCAAAATTTGTCAAAGCTTTAAGAACTATTGATGATAGTGCCTTCGCATCAATTGACACATCAACGTCATCAATATCTTTTGAAGCCTCTTCAAATGCGTTTACAACAAAGCCAATAAATTCTTCCCTAAAAACTTTTTTTTGTATGTTGAAATATCTTAAAGATAAGGAAATCTGGCTTTTCCCCGACAAATCACTGCTTTCGTCAAAAACTATCAAATAGAATTTTGATTGATATAACACATATATACATAAATATTGCAAATACTAAGGCTTTTTAATAATTAAAACGCACGCATTATCAAGTCAAGCGTTTAGCCTTTGGATATAGATAGCACCTGCTGGAATTGAATGTAGAATAATGAGTAATTGAATACGGTAAACTATGTTTCATTGGAAATATCTAATAAATAACTATTAGGATTATGATATGGAGACTTATTGAAAATCGTTAGAGATTCAATAAAAAAAATAAAAAAATACTTATTGAAAATTTCGTTAGAGATTCCATAAAAGAAAAACAAAAAAAAAACCTTGCTGGGATTTCCAAAAATTTTGTACATTAAAAAAAATATTGTTATTGTGAATTCTTGTATTATCGAAATTAACAAAACATATTTGTATAGTTTACGGGGGGGAAATTTCCTTATTCGCCCCCCCCTGAATCCGCGCCTGAATAATAATATCGATTTTGATATTTTTCCTATCGATATATTCGATAATTTACGACCAAGCACTAGGCAGTTCAGGCCATTCCAGGCTGTCTGGTAACCCTAAGAAGAGCAAAAGCAAAAAATCGTTGCAATTTAATGAAATCAAACAGAAAATCTGTGTACTTAGGCCCCTATTACGGTTTACAACTCAACTCAGTTGAGTTGTAATTAAGACAACTGGTTGTGATCAGTTGTAATTTTTGTTATATTTTTGTTCACCGCAATATAGCAAAGTTGTAAACCATAATACAAAAACTAAGAAAAAAAAAAAAACCGTAATAGGCGCCTTAGTTGTTGGATTTAACAAAAGAGATGCGATATTTTGCACTTTTGCAAGCTTAATAATGAACAAATTTACCAATTTTGTTTAAAACAAATAAGAAAGTATAGTCATTCAAATCCGACCATGATACCCTACACCAAAGTATTTATGTATAGTGATCATTAGGTATGACATAGTGAACGATTTTTCGATTTAGAATCGCTCCCGCCTCTTATTTAGTTAGGTTTGGAAAAAAATACATGTGGCAAAAAATGGAGGAGTTTGGTTGAGGGTAAATGGCTCCTCATCGAGGTCAAAGTTCAAGGGAAAAGTGAAAAATTTCATAAAATGTAACGCAGTTTACTTTCCCAGCTGAGGTATGACTCAGTCTGTCCAGGGTCAATTCGAAGGTCTGCTTCCTTTGAAATGAAACACGAGATGTTTTCGTGTATGTTCGCTTACAAAAATTTCAACAAAGCTTTATTTACGAAATCTTAATCTACTCTAAATACTTAGAACTACGACGGCCTTCGACTGATTCGGCGTGGCTGTAGACGGGAACGGGTGCTGAGGCAGCGTGATTCCGTGCACGTACGGCTGATAACGTTAGGAAACGGCTGGCGTTCCGTGGGGCATCGTTTAGTTACTGAGTATTCGATCTGGCAGAGAAGATAATAAACGGGTTTCGGTTATAGGTTGTTAGTATCTACATCTACGATCGAAACTATGCCGAGTACGGAGCATTCGGTGCGCCCCGTAGTTGGCTGTACACACGACTAACTACTTCGACTAGTTGGGCCGAGCGCTTCGAACACAGGAGGATCTCGCAACCTCGGGTGCTCGGCTAACTGCGGCCTCGCATAGGTCGGTGGCTGACGGTTGTCTGGCCATGGCGTGACTAACTACGGTCTTAAATACTAGAAATTACTTAAAAATACTTCGGACACCAAGAGAATTCGTAGGCCTTGGCGTTCGGCTAACTACGGTCTTAAATACTAGAAACTACTTAAAAATACTTCGGACACCAAGAGATTTCGGAGGCCTTGGCGTTCGGCTAACTACGGTCTTAAATACTAGAAACTACTTAAAAATATTTCGGACACCAAGAGATTAAGGAGGTCTTGGCGTTCGGCTAAATACGGTTCTGGTTAATCAGGTTCGGTTAAATACGGTTCGGTTAAATACAAGTTACTTAACCAGGTTCGGTTAAATACGGGTTATTTAATTAGGTTCGGTTAAATACGGGTTACTAAATCAGGTCCGGTTAAATACAATTTGTATTCAGTCGGCTACCGAATGAAATTCGGAGGCACCGGCAGTCGGCTGAACACGACTAATAACGGGTTGAGTGCTGGTTCGTATTCACTACTGGTAAGAATACGTGGACTACTGGTTTGTATTCAGTCGGCTACCGAATGAAATTCGGAGGCACCGGCAGTCGGCTGAACATGACTAATAATACCTTAAATACGGGTTTGTATTTAGTCGGCTAAATACGGTTTGGGGTAATCAGGTTCGGTTAAATACGGTTTGGGTTAATCAGGTTCGGTTAAATACGGTTCGGTTAAATACTGGTAGAATACTGCGGGTACCATGCTAAGTACGGTTCGGGTTTATCAGGTTCGGTTAAATACGGTTCGGTTAAATACCGGTAGAATACTCCGGGTACCATACTAAATACGGTTCTGGTTTATCGGGTTCGGTTAAATACTGGTAGAATACTTCGGGTACCATACTAAATACGGTTCTGGTTTATCAGGTTCGGTTAAACACGGTTGGTATTAAGTCGGCTACCGAATGGAATTCGGCGGTAACGGCGGTCGGCTTAATATGACTAACTACGGGTTGAGTGCTGGCTCGTATTCACTACTGGTAAGAATACGTGGACTACTGGTTTAACTACTCGGGCACCAACGGAATGCGAGAGCGTGGTGTACGACTAAATATTGGTTCGGTTTTACTCGGGCACCTACGGAATTCGAGAGCGAGGTGTTCGGGTAAATACGACTAACTACTGGTTTAACTACTCGGCACCAACGGAATGCGAGAGCGTGGTGTACGACTAAATACTGTTTCGGTTTTACTCGGGCACCTACGGAAGTCGAGAGCGCGGTGTTCGGGTAAATACAAATAACTACTGGCTTAACTACTCGGCACCAACGGAATGCGAGAGCGTGGTGTACGACTAAATACTGGTTCGGTTTTACTCAGGCACCAACGGAATTCGAGAGCGAGGTGTTCGGGTAAAACGACTAACTACGGGTTAAACTACTCGGACACCAACGGAATTCGAGAGCGAGGTGTTCGGCTAATATAAGATTAAATACTGGTTCGGTTTACTCGGGCACCAACAGAATTCGAGAGCGAGATGTTCGGGTAAAACGACTAACTACTGGTTAAACTACTCGGACACCAACGGAATTCGAGAGCGAGGTGTTCGGCTAATATACGATTAAATACTGGTTCGGTTTACTCGGGCACCAACGGAATTCGAGAGCGAGGTGTTCGAGTAAAACGACTAACTACGGTTACTACTAACTACCGAGAGTAAATACTGGGGCAATATCTACTCTGTTTGTTCTGAGGCAAACCTTGTCTATTTATTCAAAAATAAAATGAACTAAATGAGAATTATACGGTAAAAAGGTTATGTAGGTAAATAGTAAGGGTATTCATAGTAGTAAGTAAAATAATAAGGGTATTCAAGGTGTTTGGTTATTTATACTTTGTGATGTTAGGATTAAATGTAAATGTAGGGTAGGTTTGTAACGTCACGTTACAACTGCTGCGGAGTCGCACCTAGGGTAGTAAAATGTAAGACTGACCTCCATTAATTTTTGCTCCCCAACATTTTTGTGGAACATACTTATACCCTATCTCTGTTTTTAAGGGGCTTGTCCTACAAAAGTTAGTTTTTTATGAATTTTACCCCCATCGTCTTAACAAGTTCCAGGGCGCCTCTGGAGGATTCAAATGTATGACAAACCCCCATTGATGTTTCCTCCCCAACACTTTTGTAGAACATTCTTACCTTCTATCTCTGCTCCTTAGGGTACTTTCCCTTCAAATAAAGATTTTCAAATTTGCCCCCTCGTTCTTATTACTTTCAGGGCGCCTCTGGAGGGGTCAAATGTATGATCGACCATTGATTTTTCTCACACAACATTTTTGTGGAAGACACCAACCTTCCATATCTGCTCCTTAGGGTACTTCCCTTCAAATAAGGTTTTATAAATTTGCCCTCTCGACCTACCTACTTTAATTGCACCTCTGGACTTGTCAAATGTACATACCGAACCTCTTTCTCTGCTCTTTAGGGTACCTCCTATACACATTTTTTATATATAAATTTTGTCCTAATTGTTCTAAGTGGTTCCCATACAAAAAACCATTTTTATATATGTACCTTAAATTTTTTTTATTAAATTAAGTTCAATTACAAGTTTGAGTGCGATATGTATGTACATTATTTAAATTTTTTTAATTTATTTTTGTAATAAAGTGGATATTTTGCCTATTTTCGGTAACGACTTGCAGTAGAAATTGAGTACGATATGTATGTATATAATTTTAATTTATTAATTTAATTTTGTAATAAAGTGGATATTTTTCCTATTTTCGGTAACGACTTGCAGTAGAAATAATTTATCTTCCTCGTTGCGGCACAAAATATTGTTGTAGTCCTCTATTAGTTTTACACCTCTTTGGGCAGACTCGTTGACAATATGCAATTTTCGCAGTGTTTCTAGTGATGGTTGGTAGTCTTCATGCTTTTCCCAAGTTTCTGGATCACCATCAAGAAAATCTTTTGACAATCCGAGGCGAGTAAACATTTTTCCTGTGTCTACTGTAACATAAGGACTCAAATTTTTCTCCATGAACTCTTCGTTAACTTCTTTTGGTGACAATGAAATTCTTTTAACACTTTCGAAGTCGCAAAAAGGTACTGGAGAAACATTTACTCTACCCTCTTCTGTCCCGCTATCTTCATTATAAGATTCCTCCATGTGACTGCCCGACAGTTATTCCGTGTATTTCTCTTTATCTCTCTCTCACTAGAAAAACTGCGAAAATTGCATGTTGTCAACGATTCTGCCGAAAGAGGTGTAAAACTAATAGAGGACTACAACAATATTTTGTGCCGCAACGAGGAAGATAAATTATTTACAACAAGTCATTACCGAAAATAGGAAAAATATCCACTTATTACAAAATTAAATTAATAAATTAAAATAATATACATACATATCGCACTCAAACTTGTAATTGAACTTAATTTAATAAAAAAAAAATTAAGATACAAAAATGGTTTTTTGTATGGGAACCACTTAGAACAATTAGGACAAAATTTATATATAAAAAATGTGTATAGGAGGTACCCTAAAGAGCAGAGAAAGAGGTTCGGTATGTACATTTGACACGTCCAGAGGTGCAATTAAAGTAGTTAGGTCGAGAGGGCAAATTTATAAAACCTTATTTGAAGGGAAGTACCCTAAGTAGCAGATATGGAAGGTTGGTGTCTTCCACAAAAATGTTGTGTGAGAAAAATCAATGGTCGATCATACATTTGACCCCTCCAGAGGCGCCCTGAAAGTAGTAAGAACGAGGGGGCAAATTTATAAATCTTTATTTGAAGGGAAAGTACCCTAAGGGCAGAGATAGAAGGTAAGAATGTTCTACAAAAGTGTTGGGGAGGAAAAATCAATGGGGGTTTGTTGTACATTTGAATCCTCCAGAGGCGCCCTGGAACTTGTTAAGACGATGGGGGTAAAATTCATAAAAAACTAACTTTTGTAGGACTTACTACTTACTTACTTAAATGGCTATTACAGAACGTTTGTTCCTGTAGCCGAACAAAGAATATTCTTCCATGCGCCTCGATCTTTCGCACTCCTTCTCCAATTTATTACACCAAGCTTTGAAATGTCTTCCTCCACCTGATCTTTCCATCGGAGTTTTGGTCTTCCTCTTCTGCGTGAACCATCACCAGGCGCGTATTCGAATGCCTTTTTAGCTGGAGCATTTTCTTCCATTCGCACAACATGGCCAAGCCAACGCAATCGGTGTAGTTTTATACGCTTCACAATGTCAATGTCGGCATACAGCTCATACAGCTCATGGTTCATACGACACCGATATTCTCCGTCAACGCAGATGGGTCCATAAATTTTACGGGTAGTATCAGTGACTTGTATAATGTGATTTTTGTCTGTTTGCTCTTAAACTGCTTACTTAGTCCAAAGTAGCATCTATTAGCCAGTATAGTTCTTCTTTTAATTTCAAAACTGATGTTGTTCGTTTTGTTTATGGCGGTGCCGAGGTAGATAAAATCGTTGACTATTTCAAAGTTAACTTTTAAACTGTTTTCGGCATAGCACTTTGAAACATAATTACTTGAGATTAAAAAATATAAAATTATCTAAATTTTTGATTATTAAAATCTATTGTTTTATACTTTTTTAAATATTTAAATTAAATTATCTTATTTTTTTTTTCTTTATTGTTTAAATTAAATTGTTTTTTAATTACTTATATAAAAATTGTAGTTAGTTATTAAGTTATTAATTAATTAATGATTTAAAGTTTAACATATTCTCAGTTCCATACTGCAAAATAAGACTCTTAGTCTTGTGTATGGAGCAATTCAATTAATAAATAAATAAAAAAAAAAAAAAAAAAATGTTTTCAACTTCCACTGTTGGCCCGAGTCTACTAGACGACCTGTGCGTTGATACCATCAACTTTGTTTTATCTGCGTTTACCACCAGACCCACTTTAGCAGATTCTTTTTCGACTTTTTCAAAGGTGGCAGTCACTGCTCGCAGTGTTCGACCCATGATGTCAATATCGTCAGCATATGCAAGTAGCATGTGTTGTTTTGTGTATAGTGTGCCAGTTCTATTCACATCTGCGTCTCGTATAACCTTTTCCAGCAGGATATTAAAGAGGTCACACGAGAGACTATCTCCTTGTCTGAAACCTCGCTTGGTACTGAATGGTCCGGAGAGGTTTTTTCCTATTTTGACTGAAGATCGCGTATCAGTAAGACTCATTCTGCAAAGTCGTATAAGTTTTGCCGGGATACCAAACTCAGACATGGCCTGAAACACCTTTGATCGTATGGGGCTGTCGGCGTAGTGTGAATATCTGCTCGATGGTGGATTTGCCAGGTCTAAAGCCGCATTGATATGGCCCAATTATCTCTCAAACTTTAGATTTAAGTCTGTCACACAATACGCTCGAAATTATTTTATATGCACTGGGCAGGAGACTTATTCCTCTGTAATTGGCACATATTGTCTTGTCTCCTTTTTTGTGCACGGGACATAGTATGCTTAGGTTCCAATCATCGGGCATGCGTTCTTCTTGCCAAATAGAAAAAACGAGCTGATGCATGCGCCTTATCTGCATGTCACCTCCGGTCTTAAACAGCTCAGCTGGTAATCCATCGGCTCCTGCTGCCTTATTGTTCTTTAGCCGAGATATTGCTGCTTCCACCTCATTTTGGCAAGGCGGTATGCACTCAATACCGTCCTCTGCGATTGGTTCTGAAGTATCTTCGTCGCCGCTACAACCAGATACCAACAGTTCGGAAAAGTGATCTTTCCACATCCTCAGCACGCTTTATGTTCAGTCACCAGATTACCTTCTTTATCTCTGCTGGAGAATGTGCCTGTACCAAAAAATTTTCGGACTTCATTTTGACTCATGTACATCTCGATTTGCTCACACTCCCGCCTTTCCATTTCTCTCTTCTTCTTTCGGAAAAGGCGTTTCTCCTCTCTCCTTTTCTCCCGATACCTCTCCTTCGCATTACGTGTTGCTACCGATTGCAACGTTGCCATATATGCGACATTTTTTGCTTCAGTAGCATTACGGCACTCCTGGTCATACCATGGGTTCCTTTGGGGAGGCCCTTGGTACCCAAGTACGGATTTTGCTGCATTTTCCATGGAGTGGGCAATGATTTGCCATTGTGCTGTTACATTATCGGGACGAGGAGTGCTTTCTTCTAGCAGTTGGGTCAGTCGAGTGGAGTATGCCGTAGCTGTCTGTTGTGTCTGTAGCTTTCCGATGTCCAGCTTCCTTGCTGCGTCAGATCGTACGTTTCGCGCTACACTAAGACGAGTGCGAACATTTGCTGCTACAAGGTAGTGATCCGAATCTATGTTGGCACCTCGGATCGTTCGTACGTCCAACACACTGGATGAATGCCTTCCATCAATCACAACATGATCAATTTGGTTACTCGTTGTTTGATCCGGGGACAACCACGTGGCCTTATGAATGTCGAGATGTTTAAATCTGGTGCTGCTAACTACCATATTTTTTGCCGCTGCGAAGTCTATTAACCTCATTCCGTTATCGGAAGTTTCTTCGTGAAGGCTAAATTTTCTGACTATTGGGTCAAATATATTCTCCCTTCCTATTTTAGCATTAAAATCCCCTAGCACTATTTTAAGGTCATGGTCGGAGCAGCGGTCATATTCTCTCTCTAGGCGCTCATAGAATGTATCTTTGATCAGTTCGTCCTTTTCTTCGGTCGGGGCATGGGCACAAATTAGACTGATGTTAAAGAACTTGGCCAGTCTCTCATCCAACGGAGTGAATCTAGATACTAGGTGTTTCAATCTCCGGCTTACCACAAATCCACAGCCAAACTCATGTCTAGTTTTATGGCAGCTATAGTACAGTGCGTCGCCTTTTGGTGTTGTTGTTACGCCTGTCCCATTCCATCGCACTTCCTGTAAGGCGGTAATATCGGCTTTGTACTTTTCAAGTACGTCCACCAGTGCGTACACTGCACCGTCTCTATAGAGAGTTCTTACATTCCAGGTGCATATACGCAGATCGTGGTCCTTTAAACGTTTGCGGGGGTTGTCATCATTAGAGGAGTTCATTAATTTTCTTCTTCGTTTTTTCATAGTAATAATGTTCTTTTCCAAGGGTGGGCTACTAACCCGTCGCCTCAACCCACTTTTTATCGTTCTTTGGGATGAACGCGCGGCACATTTTAGCTCACTACCCTTATCGGATGGTAAAGGTAGCTACCCCAGGAGGCACCACGAGGAGGTTTGTGTCCACAATTGGGATGAAGGAGTAAACCGAGATAGGCCTGGATTTTGCCATGTTAAAACCATTCAGAGCCGTTACTTTTGTAGGACAAGCCCCTTAAAAAACAGAGAAAGGGTATAAGTATGTTCCACATAAATGTTGGGGAGCAAAAATTAATGGAGGTCAGTCTTACATTTTATTACTCTAGGTGCAGCAGTTATTGGACATTTTATGAATTTTTTCACTTTTCCCTTGAACTTTAACCTCGATGAGGAGCCTTTTACCCTCAACCAAACTCACCCATTTTTTGCCACATGTATTTTTTTCCAAACCTAACAAAATAAGAGGCGGGAGCGATTCAAAATCTTGTTGCAAAAATTTTCATATATCGAGCAATTCCATATGAAAACGATCAAAATTGGCAAATTTTTGGACAACCCCTCTCCGATTTTAAAATAAATAGTCTCAATCGATTGCCCAGCAAAAAATAATGTACCTACATATTTTTTTTTTTTTTTTATAGTGACTGGTTTAGTGGTGGTGTACACCACTGTCATGTGACAAAATTGAAGAATTCTTCATAAGGGACCTCATTGAAAGTTGTTTAAAAAAAAAAACTACTAAAGCGATCGCAACGAGTGATAGCTCGTTGGAAAGGTATTGAATCAGGCTTTAATTGAAAAAGCAATAAAAAAAATGGGCCCCGACTCCTTGTTTGGACAGGAGAAGAGCATTTAAGAGACCACCTTGTTAAAAATACATTTTAAAAATTATTTTACAGTTAAAAATACACTTATGAAGAAAAAATCTTTCTTATTTTGCTGCTTATACTTAATTACCATATTTATTAAAAATTTCAATTGTCTTGGCATCATTATAAAATTAAAGTAACTTTAAATTTAGCACGTCGGCGGACGACGAGTACCGCTTTACATTAATTGACATATCAGAAATATTTGGTATGAAGCAATGAAACTTTTGCGTTCCAGTTATAGTTTTGACATTATTATATCTGTTTTGAATTCGTCGCTCCATGGCATCGTGTTCTTTTTGAGTGCATAAAACTGTGTTAATGGCAATTTCCTTGCTTTGAATCCACGGAAACAAATGTTGTACATTTAAGATCTGGTCAGTATATGGCCTTTGCAAACTTGCCTTAGTCGCCATTTTTTAGGGTTCCCCCTAACGCATCGCATGGGCCCTTACCGTGGGACGTCGCGAAAAAGTGCCACTCGACCTTGCAGTTTTGTTCTTCTTCAATTATGCAAAGATTGTAAAAATTTTTTTTATTCTTGTACTGAGAAGCCGCGCCGTCTGAGAAAAACGTTACTTTGTCGATTGCATCGAATTTTGATCTTAAGAATTCAAACAGTTTCATTTGAAATAAATAAACGGACACATAATTATGAGCTAAACTCTCCGCGACAACAACAAGGCTTACGGTCTGTAGTTCGTTATCTTCGTTTTTGAAATAAATGCAAAAAGGATGCACCGTGCACTGGTCGTTTGCCCAGTGATAAGCCTGAATTTCATCCTGAACGAGAAAAGTGTAATTCTCGGCAAAGTCGCTTCACAATGAATTCATTTTGGGCTAATTTCTCCTTACTTTCCTTTAGAAATTTCGATTGCATCTCGGATATGAAATGGTGCGCCTTCAGTTCATTCAACTTGAATCCGAATTCCTCGATGAATTCCGGAATCTGCTTTACCACGGTCTCAAGGGAACATCTGCCGCTGCTAATTATCCACTGTTTGAAATGCACCTCCTGAATTAACAGCTGTTCAAACTTTTCCGCCAAATATTGCTCTAGCTCGTCAATCTTCGGACAATTGTCGCATTTGGACAGATGACAATTTTCCGTGGGGTATGCGCACAACGACTTCGACAGGAGGTCCCTATATGTTTCAATTTCACCGTGAAATACTTTCAATTTCTTGCATGGAAAGAAAATTAATTTGATGTTTTGATGAAACATGCAAACGCAGACTGAATGCGTTCGGTGCCTGTCTAATGCCAGCACGCATTCTTTTGGTCGTAGGATGGCAAACTTAGAAAATCCCACTTTTTCTGCTGGGTATTTCTCATTGAACTGATGGTATGCTTCGGATAGATTACATAATAATAATCTGCGCTGCTTGTGTACTTTTTCTCCATCTTCACGTGTGATAACATACCCAGGCAGAAAAAGACAATCACCACGACGTTGTGCCGACGTTGCAGGGGGTACTATCAACATCAATACAACGTACTGTTAACCAAATTTACAATGCTGTCACAATATTAAAATGATAACGCCAAATGTGCGTCTTCCGACTCTTCTTTTTGGTGTTGTCACAGCACTGTAAATTTAAATTTACAATGTTGGATTCACGAATTTACAACGTAGTCACAACCGTCTTCCGACTCTTATTTTCAATATTGTTACAAATATAAATTCGCTAAATAAACAAGCAAAAATTTGTATATTTTCTAACCTAAAAAGGTTTATGTGTTTTTATTTTAATACGAAACTATTAAATTAATAAGACTACATTTTTGTATATACAGCGTTGCAGCGTCATTATAGAATTATTATATACACGGTATTAGGAAATAAAGGTTTAATGCAGTGTTATAGCGGTATAGTTTTATTGTAAATACCTACGACTTTAAAAAACTAAAGTCGTATATTTGTATTTAGGGTGTTGTACCGGTGTTGAATCTTATTTAAAAACGGTATTAAAAAACTAAGGTTGTAATTTTGTATCTACAGTGTTGTGATGGTACCATATTTTTGGTAGAGTCGCAATTTTGTATTTACAGGGTTGTGGCGGTACATATTATTTAGAAGAGTCGTAATTTCTGCCTGGGTAGTCACGTGTACCTGGGCAGGCGCGGCTGTTGTCATCATTGCAGTAAAAATCTTGAATTAATTTCACCGTTGCTTCGCTGAGGGTCCTTGAGCCAAATGGTGGGAGTCGCCAATATGCCCTTCTGTCGAACTAATTCTTTGCTTCTTCTCGCGATGTAAAAAGATGTTTGAAACTATTCAGAAATCTTGCGTATAGACCATGATTGAGGCAGCACAGATAAAATGAGATTTTTCTCCGGAAAAGTGGTCGCTAAATTGAATTTTATTTTCAACTGCTCAATCATTTGTTTGCCGTTATCAACGTCATCTGCTTGACTGCATTCGTTATCAGAGCCTTCATCAAATATTGTCGCGATTGCACTCATAACCTTGCCTTTTTTCTCTTTCCTGTATGTTTCACTTCGCAACTTTCTTTTTCTAATAGGCGTTTCACCTAAAGTGGTAATAGCCTCATTCAAAGGACTCAAAGACATATTGACCATCGGAATGTCTGCCTCACTATCAGATGAAACATTTTGTTCACTTGTCATTTCACTCTCGGATTGTGGCTGCATTTGTTTCAATGCATTTGCTTGTTGAGACAAATCGATTTTACACTTGGGGCAAATGAATTCTGCTTCTTCACCGTATTGTATATTTAATTCATTCATGTATCGCTTCGAAACACCAGTTAATTTTAATACTTTTATCTTTTTCGAACGATGTCCACTCTTGTTAAACGGATTGCAGCAAAATTTATTCATTTTACTTTAAATTGTCTTTACAGCTTCACTCTTTACTTTACAAAAAAAAAACACTTTAACACTTTCACGTTTAGTATTCAACTGAAATTTGACTCAGAGTGTGTGAAGTATTTATATTTATTTTTTGGTAAAAAATAGGTAAAAAAAAATAAGCGATATTTGCTTTTCTTTAATAGGAAAATTTGCGTGAACTACTGGTCATAAAATGTTTTTTAAAGAGGGACTTAATTGGTTACTGCCAATAAGCCGACCACAGGTCATAAAATGTTTTGTAAATTTTTTAAATTACCAGGTAATAAATATTTCGCCAGCCTCAGTCGGGTTTGGTGTGCCATTACATGCCACTGCTGCTATTATCCATGGATTTATGGCCGATCTTGTGAAGGCAGGCAGACCATATTCACTACACACTCAATTTGGGGCTCTTAAAAAAAAAATTGATTTTTTCTTCATAAATGTATTTTTAACTGTAAAATAATTTTTAAAATGTATTTTTAACAAGGTGGTCTCTTAAATGCTCTTCTCCTGTCCAAACAAGGAGTCGGGGCCCATTTTTTTATTGCTGATTCTTAAAGCAAAAATTATGAGGAATCCAAAAAAAAATTAGCCGGAAAATTTAGGAGCTTCTGTGGAAAATCGGAAAATTTAATTTTCATGGGAAAATTTAAAGGTAAATTTCTAAGAAGAATTAGGAAAATTTTATTTTTCAATTAAAGCCTGATTCAATACCTTTCCAACGAGCTATCACTAGTTGCGATCGCTTAAGTAGTTTTTTTTTAAAACAACTTTCAATGAGGTCCCTTATGAAGAATTCTTCAATTTTGTCACATGACAGTGGTGTACACCACCACTAAACCAGTCACTATAAAAAAAAAAAAAAAATATGTAGGTACATTATTTTTTGCTGGGCAATCGATTGAGACTATTTATTTTAAAATCGGAGAGGGGTCGTCCAAAAGGTGATCGCTTTCATATGGAATTGCTCTATCACTATGTCATAGCTAGTGATCATAGACCCACCAAACAGAATTATGATATGAGATTATGATTTAAGGGTTCTTTTTGACAAATATTATCTAAATATCTACATCTTTATGGGATTTTTCACCATTTGCCCCCAATTTCACTAAGTTCAGTTATAGTTAACTATCAGTTATAGCAGTCAAAACATATTGTTAACTGGAAGTTAAAGTAATAGCTAGTTTTAACTGAGCTTGGTGTAATTGGGGGTTAGTATTTTTACTGAAGGATTTTATATAGGATTATGGCCAATCCTGGACATACTAGCACAACAGTTTGTCATGATATATTAGCTATCGAAAAAGTCATTTTCTTTAAATTGTATGCCGATATCAACACCTTGGAAAAAGTTATAGCACTAAAAGCAGGGACCGTAACAGTTATTCCTTTTTTCATAAAAGTAAGATGAATATTGATTTTTAAGATTTTGATTTTTATATTTTCGATCAAACTTAACAGTTATTTTTTGATTTTTATTTTTTCGATCAAAAATAACAGTTATATTTTGTATTTATTTTTTCGAGCAAAAATAAAATTCTCTAAATAAATGTACATGTTTTAATAATTTTGATGAAGTTTGAATAAAATTGAATACATTTTTTATTATATTTATGTATGTATAATATACATACATAAATATGTATATTTATATATTATTTAAAATTGTTAGGAAACATAATGTAATATTCAGACGGAGAATTTCTTAAGTAAAATTATGTTTGCCAACAAGCAAATAAACAAAAACATATGATTTAATTTGCCCAAATAGCACGATAGTGTGACCGCATTGTACCGATTATTGCAATTGAGTTTTGGACCGATATGAACCGAAAAAATTGTCAAAATGTGCGACGATAATGGGACCACCCAAGAATAAATTTTGCAATGTTTTTAAATGTGCGCCGATATAGCACGATTAAAATAATCACAGATTGTGTAATTTGAGCCGATAGTGGGATCTTAGCTTAAGTGTTATTATTTTTGGTGTGATAAATCGATGTTAAAAGAAAAATAAAGGAGAACCCATTTTAATGTCCTTTTCTCAATTTGAACGGTTTTTGAAAAACTACAAACATTTTTTGTATTTTTACATTTTCAAATGAAAAAATCTAGTTTTAAAGGCAATACAGATTAACGTCCTTTTCTCATTTTGAGCTTTATTTCAGAAACTACAGCGATTTTTAGATTTGTTTTTTACATTTTGATATAAAAAATCAATTTTTAAGGGAAATGAAGGTGATAACCGTCCTTTTCTCGAGCGCTATTTAAAAAACTACAGCCAACATAAGTTTTTCACATTTTGTCATTAAAAAAATCGGGTTTTGAAGGTAAATGGATGTGATCAAAAATTAACGTCCTCTTCTTGCTTTCAAAGAAACAGCCATTTATAATTTGCTTTTTACATTTTGATATGAAAATACATATGGGCATTTCCACCGAAAGGTCCACCGCAACAAAAAAATTATAAGTTCTTGAAAAGACTTTGTTTTATCATATTTTAACAGGAAAACAATCAAATTTAATAAAAGTAAAAAAAATTTTCTATTTATTTATAACCCATTTCAAGATTTATGAATGCAAAGTCGAACAAGTGCAACTTTTCTTATTTGGATATTTCTATTGTACGTTTTGCTATAATAAAAGTTCTTAAAGAGAGACATTATGCATCGACTTTTTCTCTCTAAAACCTTTCGGAAGGTACAAAGAGTCAAAATAGAATGCACAAGAAACTATGCGATTACAAATAACAGTAATTTTTTTCTTTGTATTATCTCATATTTCGATGTCATGTGCGACATTGAAAAACATCATTTTCTATCAGTGTGTCGAAAGTAAAAGTAGAAAGCTCATCAAATTACCAGGCCAAACAGAGATTTTTTTATAAAATTAAAATAAAATAAAAAATTTCTGTAAAATAGCAAGATTTGTGATCTTGGTACTTATATAAAGCTGTTCACGTGCGACATCGTAAGTGTGAAAATTAAAAACTTGAAAATTATTTTTTTATATAGGTATGTAAATGATTTATTTATGTTAATATATATATATTTCAATCATTTAAATCTAGATGAGCAAAAAAAAGCACTAAATTAAAAAATAAAGCCATATTCTAGCCATTAACAATGATATACGATACGATGAGATTAGACTTGTAAATGACGATGCTATATATATGTATAAAAAGGGCTGTAATTTAGGGCGGGGCAAAAACAATTTTTTTTAAAGTTTTTCAAACTTAAGAAATATACCTTTTTTTCTAGGGCGTGAATGAAGAAAATATTTTTGTTTGTATTGGCTTCTACCTGATTTAAGGTAGTGTGTGTGAAAAATAAAAAAGGGGCTTAATTTGTAGGCGTGTCATAAAAGTGGGAATATTAAAATCTATACATACGTAGTTTTAGAAGGACTTTCTTGGCACGTAAAAAAATTGAACATTTGGGGGAAGGATCCGAAATGGCATAAGTGGCGCCCAGAATTTGAGATCGGATTAAAAAGTCACCAAAGACAGAAACGCAGCCACTATCAAGCCATGAACAACGATATGCAATATGATGAGATCGGACTTTAAATGGCAGCGCTAAATATAAAAAACCAAAAGGGCTGTATTTTTGGGCGTGGCAAAAAAAAAATGTTTCCTGTTTTAGAAACTTCATTGACATATCTAGGAAGTGACAGGCACAACTTTTTTTTTGTATGGAGGTCGACCCAGTCTAAGTCTGAGTTCATACGGCTCATTTCTTATTGACAAGATTCTTCCTTTTTCTTCTTTGAACATGAAGTGGCATTCAAATGATTCATGTCATGTTGACTACATGTGCTTTTTTGATATTGAAAACAATAACAAAATTAAACAACGAATGAAAAAGCAAAACTTAAAGACAGTACATGCATCTGTGTACTCGTTTATTTTCCTTTCGTCCCTCTCGCCTATAAGGTAGCAATCATGTCAATAAGACAAGAGACGTATGAACTCAGACTAATCAACATATATATCATGATGGAAAAAAATGTCATGTGCGACAGCGATTTAAGCTAAATAAAAAAAAAGTATACATTATTTTTATATAAAATGACAGCCATATTTAAGAGACATGAGTGCATTACATTCCACAATTTTTCGCATTCAAATATTGCCTCAGGTTTCGCTGAAATCGGCATTCGAATTAATGGCCACAAAACCCACTTCTGTTTTCGCCACGTGCAAATGCCTTGTTTTTTTGCAATTTTCTTGAAAACGAAACAATTTATCAAAATGAACAATAGCACCAATTATAGGGCTAATTAAAAGCTATTACTTGAATCTATTGCCAAAATAAAAATACGTTTTAATTTGACTTTTTTTTTACTTTAAATGTTTACGATGGTCACGTTAGACATGATGGAAATGCCGATATCGATTTTTGAGGTAAATATGGTGGTGGTTGCACATTAACGTCCTTTCTTTTTATTTGAGCGTTACTTATAAAACTACAGCCATTTGTAGTTTTTTTTACATTTGAGTATAATAAAAAATGTTTTTCATTAAGTTGAAGGACATTTTGAATATACCCTCGTATTACACACAACTGTTTAAACATAAAGATGATATTTTTTTCTATATAGTACGTACCTATATATACACCAATAAGTATATTTGCGGCATTACAGTTGAATGCAAATTTTTTAAATCATCAAGAAATTGTCTTAGTAAATTGTATATTTTGATACGAATAATCAAAAAACATACATATGTGTGTGTTTATCAGTATTTTCTTCTTAGAAATGATAAAAGAAATTAATTGTCTCTTTGTTTTTCAATATAACTCATTAGTTGTTTTATTAGCAGTTTAATTATACAATCTTTTATTGTTAAAAAAAACACATTTGTGTTACTTCGTACACACTGTTGCCAGAAGTACAGATTTCTCTGCATTTTGCAGATTTTTTCGTTGCCAAAATAGCAAAGTGAGATTTGCAGATTTTTGCTGTCAAATTGCAGGTTTTTTATTTAAATTAATTGTGTAGACATCACTTTTCTTTATTTTCCTTTTCGTTTATTCATACATATATATGTACATACATACACTTTTGGAAATATATATGTGAAATTAAAAGTTTTGACTCAAGACTTTTATTCCCAAAAATTTGCCTTTTTATTCAAAAAATATTTGTTTTGTCATATTCATCAGCTAATGTGGAACGAATATTTAGCCAAGTAAATATTAATAAAACAAAGCAAAGAAATCGTTTAGATAAAGAATCGCTTGAAGGAATTTTGTACACAAAAGACTTTCTTAAATTAAATAAATCAAATTGTTTTAATACTCCGATACAAAATAAAATTTTACGGCAAATGACTTCTGAAATTTACAATAAATAAATGCATAAATTATTTTAAATACGATTTGTTTTATGTAAAAAATTATAAATATTCAGGTATGTGATTAAAATTGATCGATTTCAAAACGATGGTTTTTAAAAGTTGTGATGAATTGCGACCAATTTTTAATTTCATTTCTGAATAAGTCTTTATTTTTTGTTCAAAAATTTATCTAACAAGAATATACAAAGAAAGTAAGAGAAAAATTTATTATAAATAATTTTTAAAAAATACAGAAAACGATGTTATCGGATTTAAATCGTTTTATTTTAAAAATAGTTTTCCATCAAATACCTACCTGATCGTTTATATACTTATATAATGTTTTTCTTTTGTATACCTATACTAAATTTTTATTTTAACGTACCAAAATGTTAAATACACCTTTTAGTTGTTGTATGAATTCGAAAATAAGAAAAATCAATCCCAAAATAAAGTATTTTAATTTCCCAGATTTTTTGCAGATTTTTACATTTTTTTTTGCAGATTTTCGAGATTTTTTGACCCAATTTTGAAGACTTTTTGGATACATTTTCTGGCAACAGTGTTCGTACAGCTTTTCCTTCACCTTCATAATAACTATTCTGGAAATTAATTTATAGGTACATCCAGACGAACGGACAAATTAACAGTTTTATTGATAAAGTATTCTTGTTTGCTTAATGAATTAATTTACTTTGGAAAAAGTACCACATTATCAATAATTTTTTTTTAATATTTTTTTTATTTTCTCTTTAATTACACAGTGCAGCACTCAAAATCGGAATAGGATGAAACTAGGGTGTTCAGCCGATTAATTCTTGTTCGATTTCCGGGAGTATGGCTTATAAGGGGCCTAGGATAAATTATGAACGGATCTTCGCGAAATTTTACAGCGTGATTTCCAGTCAAATAAAACGAATTTTTGCAAAGTCTTAAATCATTCCGTGCATTTTTCCACCATTTATGTTAGTTTTTGTAACAAAATTATCAAATTTTTTTAGGTGGTGGTTCCACATTTTGATTCATAGCTCTGATCCTACTGAACCGATTTTGCTGGGGCCGAATTTCCGCATACGTGAACGAGAAAGCTTTTGTATCGAATAAAATTTCGTCACGTTTCGAATGGATAGATTATAGCGTTCGATAGCTGACGTAACGAAATTTTTGCAAAATGTACTAGATTTGTGTTACGTTGGAATAGAATAAAAACATATGTTTAGTGCATGTTATTATCTGCTGAATGACACTAATAAGATAAGCACATGTTTAATAAAAAATTTAAAACAAACCCAAATTTTCGCGGCTTATTTCAACATATTCAGTGAATTCAAATATTTTTAAAAATAAAATTATAGAAGTAATGGCTTAGTTCTTATCATTGTGCTTATCGTCTTCCGATTCTGAAGTTGATTATAACACAGTACGTATCCGAAAAGAAATGAGGGGAATGGCCAAATTAGGATGATCGACCATGTACTGCGCCATAGTCCTATAAACAATAACTTTATTATCTTGTTTTAAAACTTTAAAAATAATAATGAACTTACACTTAGTCGCAAAACTATACATACGGCATATAAATTTTAGATATTTCTTTAATTATTTTATATTTTATTTTAAAATTGCGGAAGTTTTCGCTGATAAATATTTATTAAGGGTGTCTTAATATTTTCGAACAAAAAAAGTACAAAAATCATGGTTACCTTCTAACTTGATTTGAATTTTTTAAAATGTGCATCTCTGAAGGCGTCGCAAAAGTATACATACGACTTTGATATCTGTAGAAAGTTAATGCAGTACCGCAGTCAATTTTTTTTAAATTTTGCGTTACTTTAGTTCAGTGATAACCAAGCCCCGAACTAAGAAAGTCCCGAACGCACGCACACAAAGATATTATGTGCTTGTGTGCGGTCGCAGAGACTAATGATAGTCTGACGTTTTCAAACGAACAAAGTTGTAATATTCATGTGAATTGCCGACCGTGTCTGTGTGAAAAATACGATTATTGACTGGCTCGCGAGTCTATGGAGTGGTTATCACTGCTTTAGTTAAACTTTAACCGTGCTTGTGATTTTTCGCGATTTTTTGTTAAACTTAAATGCACTATAAATATAAAATGGCGAAAACAAAGGAAATATCCACAGATATTCCAAAATTGGTGATAAAGTTGTCAAGTGAAGGAAAATCGATGGCAAAAGTAGGGGAAATTGTTAATTTATCCAAATCAACTGTTCAAACAGTAATACGAAATTACAAAAATACTAAAAGCTTTGAAAGTTTGCCAAGATCTGGACGTCCGTTGAAGCTTGACGAAAGATTTAGACCAGTGATGTCAAAAATGAAAATTGTGGTTGTATTGCTTTATATTAGTATTAGTGAATAAAGAGACAAAAATTGCTAATAAAAATAAAAAATACGTTGGCATCCGCCGCATGTGCACTCGTTGCTTGCTAATCGACCACTGAATTGTGTACTCAGGGTTGTTAGATGTGACGATTTTTCGTCATTTTGACGATTTTTTTGTGAAAATACAGTAAAGTGACGATTGACGATTTTTAAACTAAAAGTAATAGTGTTATGACGATTTTCTGGCATCAGTAAAACACTTACAAGAAATATTAACAATTATATTGGGAACAGTTCAAAACGTTAAAAGCTTTTTTCGATACACAAAAATGATGAGAAATTAAACAAAAAAAGTTCTTCCCCCATCACAAACCAGGGGTTTCATTAGAAGCACTAGTTATTCGAATTCTACAATTAAATGAACGCCATCGATACGGCAAAAAAATATACACTAGAGTCCCGATTTGCCTCCTATTTTGTCCGCTTTTTAAAAATTTGTTAAATCTGCTTTGCGTTTTAATGATTTCGATTTGCGTCGCTACATACGATTTCATTTTTTAGCTGAAGTCATAATCATATTTGAAGAATTTTTCTATTTGCGTGTAAAAAGCTGAATTCCCATTTAATTCTGTTAGGTTAGTTATTTTAAGTATAGTTAAGTGTTAGGAAGTATGTAGGAAGTTAGTTTTTAATAAGAAGTTGTGTAGAAAAATGAATGCAAAGTGAAGAAAATGCACTCGTTTGGAACTAAAATTGGACGTCATTAATCGTTTCAAGTCGGGTAAAAAGACTGTTGATTTAATTTGGTTTATCACCTTCAACAGTAAAAACAATTTGCATTAGTGACAGCGCTAAAAATTAATCATTTAAAGATAGCTCGAGTTAATAGCAAATGAGATTTTATTTTTTATTCAATGTTTTTGTGAATATGGATAAATTAAATAAATAAATGTTTATGTTTTTATGAAAATATATTTTTTCTTATGTATGTATTTCTTTTCAAATGATAAATATATTTCAGCCCACTTGTTGAAATAAATAGAATAAAACTTTACAATATCACTTTTTTATCATAAATATAATTTCTTGCTAAAAATTTAGATTTTTGAACCACTCAATGCAATAAATTGTCTCCAATTTGTAAAATTTAAATATTTGACGATTTGTTGACGATTTTGTTAACTGTTCATGACGATTTTGACGAATTTTGTTCAAACTTTTGACGATTTTTGAAGAAAAAAAGCCTAACAACCCTGTGTGTACTCTCGTGGACTAAACAAAAGAGCGTAAGAATATGTGTGATTTTTGAGCTAGCACAATTGTGCTATGAAATTGAATGAATTTGACATCAATGATTTAGACGCAAGATTGCCAGAGAAGTGACAGAAAATCCAAAAAAAAGGAGCGTTGATTTAAAAAAGTATTTAAAGAGAGTTGAAGTTCACCCAGATACAGTTCGTCGCTGCTTGAAAAAAGCTGGGCTACAGTCCTACATAGCCAGAAAAAAACCGTACATTAGAAGTGCTGATAAAAAGAAACGTTTTGACTATGCCGTTAAATACAAAGACGTCCACTTAGACGATCCATCGTTTCCAAAAAGGATCGTCTTAGTGGACGTCTTTGTATTTAACGGCATAGTCAAAAACGTTTCTTTTTTTTTAAACTTTAAAAATAATAATAAACTTACATCTTTTTATATTTATTGCACACAATTAAAAATTTTATGATTTCGATCAGTACTGAGATGACGAGTAAAATTTTAACACCTGTGGCCTAATTACCGCATTCGATATTGTGTAAGCTATCTTTTTTTTTCTGCATACGATAGACACTGACGTATCGAATGAAAACTCGAGAGATGTAATGTCTTTAGTTAGATGCGAAAGACACATGCGCAAACGTATTGAAGAGTACCAATCGCTAGATTTGCTACAATTTTCTTTCGCATCGCAATAGAGAGTAGCCCCCTGTGCCCTGATGGTTCGTTTCTTCCGTTGTTGTCGTTTTATAATAAAGGTGATTGTGTAAACTTTGTTTTTTTGTGACGTATGCGTCAAACCAATAAGCTGGCGACATATTTCCAAATCAAAAAATTTGATTCATTCTTTAATACTTCCAACACATCTCCACACATTCGGCCCTTTTGTGTAAGGCGTTATCGTTAACGCCAGAGCCATTTTTATACCCACACCACAATAGTGGAGAGGGTATTATGCATTTGTGCTGATGTGTGTAACGCCTTAAAATATTGGTCCTAGACCCACCTTAAAGTATACCGATCGACTCAGAATCACTTTCTGAGTCGAACTAACGATGTCCGTCCGGCTGGCTGGCTTTCCATGTAACCTTGTGCGCAAAGTACAGGTCGCAATTTTGGAGATAATTTGATTAAATTTGGGACACAGGTTCTTATTGGCACAAGCACCAAGCCTATTGAAAAAAGACAAAATCGTAGGACCACGAGGGAAGATAGGGGGCAATTTCTTCCTCTCAGAAACAATCAAACCGATTTTAGTGAAATTTAAGATATAGATAGAACCATCACCCTTATTCTATTTGCCGTCGTCAACAGTAAACAACGCCGTTTTTTATGTTTTGTTTCAATTTCGTATTCCCGTTGGCAATATTGCCATATTTCGATGACAGTTAACATATGTTTGGTATTTTCTAAGAAAAATTGGCGTTGCTGTTGCCTTTAATTGCCTTTGATTTTGTCGTCGGCATTTTTAGTGTTGTCAAATGCTTCTTTGTGTTGTGTTTCAAAAATTTTACGTTATGGTTGGCTGCAATTTTGATTTCTACGGCGGTTTTGATATTTTTCTGCATTTGTGTTGTGTTTTGATATATTTTTTGTAGAAATATGTAATTGAAAAAATTGAAATAACAACCAAGTGCCAGTTCGAGAAGCTAGTGGAAGAGCTTGTAAAAAATGCATCACTAGCCAGAGGATTTTGCAGAGTCTCTTTTCCTAATAAATTAAATATCCCTTATAGAGATGGTGGTCTTGTTTTTTTTTTTTTTGAGCTAAAATTTTATTGTGGGTTCCGTCCACACAGCCAATTACACCTGGAAATGCTGCTTTTCAAAGAAATACAACTTTAGTTTATCCATTGTGGACAAAGTTCTCTCTCCATGGCTTCCAGAGTCTCGGACAAAATTTTTAAACTAGTGGCTGGGACAGTCCACAGTTGAAATAATTTCCAACGCTGAGCTGGTACGACCACGGGGTCAAAAACGCAATGTTACTGCAAATTATATTGTGTTTGGAACAAACTTTCCCTTTTTTTAAATGACGCTCTATTATTTCCAACACATGTTTAATAAAAGATTTATTCAGCCGAAAATAACTTTCAAATCCTAAAAAGTTTAAAAAAAATCCATTACGCACTTGGGAAATTTAATTTAACTAGTGTTCGCCTTATGGTCAAAATTCGACCCTGATTTTTTTTTTTGTAAATTTGAAGCAAACATAATTCATCTAAGTATATATGAATTTATTTGTTTCGAGCATTTATTTTTTCCTTCAAAGTGGATCGATTTGGCGGGGGACCAACCTCCGGTTCATATTTAATCTTCTACGTGAGTAATTTAATTTTGTAAGTTCAGTATAAAAAATACCAATTGACAAAAAAGTATCAAAAAGTCTCTCACACAGTGCAATCTGTTTCAATGTTGATGCAATCTGAATAAATGAAAATGAATTTAATTCACTAGATTGCGTAAATGTGTTGCATAGCACCCAGCATAATGTACAATTTTATCTTTATTGGTCGAATATTAACGAAAATTCAAAAAGTTCCAGATGAAAAACAAAATATACCAGCATTTTTTTTATCTTATAGGTTATCACTCACTCAGGATCCTACAGCTATAATATATTCACCCTTATTGTGTTTGGCGTATTTAAAAAACGCCTACGACTGTTTGGTAATAGATTAAAGAGAACGAGAACTTTTTTTCTTTAATCTATTACCAAACTGTCGTAGGCGTATCTTAAATACGCCAAACACAATAAGGGTGATTGTTTCTACACACAGAAAAGTTAAAAAAAAGAAATTTAGTTTCCCATATTTCCACTCTTTTTCTCCCCACAGAGCTTCGGTTGACAAACAAAGGAAGAAAGCATTCTTAACAGTTTTGCCGGGTCTGATTTATATAGTAAATATTCGAAAACCGGTTTCTGAAAAATGTCGAATAATCGATCACCCTAACTTTTTATTATTTGATAATTGAAAATAAATTTTTATTTATTTATTTTGCAGTTGTGTTAGTAACAATTTTGAAAGCTTCCCAGCAGTGATGTTAACCGTACGGTAATTACCCTTTTGTACGGTAATTTTGAGCCCCAAAAGGTAGCAAGGTAATTTCATTTAAAATACGGTAATATCAAGATTTGGGTTTTTTGATATTTATATACATACTTACATATGAAGGCTTTATGATTTTAACTTTTGAGAGGTGATTTTCAACCAGTTTTAGAAATAGATGAATGTTATACAAAAAATTAAGAATGTTATGTTTCTGCAAATGCTTAGGTAACAGTGATATTATTTATTTTATTTTAAACTTTTTGTCCGTAAAACTTCGATGAAAACTTCGTACAGACGGTGGTCAGATCTTACAAGTTAGTCATTTTTCTGACAATGGTGCCATTGTCAGATGCATTAATTTTACACATCTGCAAATGAAAATGAGCTTACAATGTGAACACAATGTTAACACAGTTGCAATTCTTTTTAGGCAATTTTAATGGCAACATTGTAAGATCTGACCACCGTCTGCACGAAGCTTAAATATTAAAACTTTTCAGTTGAAGCAAAACTATATGTTTTAATTTTGTATTAAAGGCATATGAAAAAGAACTTTTATACCAATCGTTTCATCATAAGAAGATGACAAAATAGCACTGTATTTTACAGCGGGTAGATATGAATATTGCGTGTAAATTATTTACAAAACGTAATAAAAAAATTTTTGAGTTAATATTCTCTTGCGATATTCGAATTTTAAAAAATTCTGTCTTAGTTGAACGTTACCAACTCCGGTCCAAATTCAAACTTTTTAGCTTCAGTCGTTTAGGCTGTGCGATGATGAATCAGTCTGGCAGTAACGTTAAAATTTTAGTTATATGATGATTTTACTTTCGTATTGATAAAAAATACAATAATTTTGGTTTAAAATATGTTTTAAACAAAGATTTTCATTAAAATTTTTCATAAAACACATTTAAAATTTAAATAAATTGTTTTTAAATACTGCTGTGAATGTTTAAATTAAAAAACCTTCGCGTACGGTAATTTCTTCTCAAAAACGGTAATTTTTAGAGGGCCGTACGGTAATGAAAAAATAAATGTTAACATCACTGCTTCCCAGCCAGCAAAATAATCCGACGTCGTTCAGATATCTGAGGGAAACGTCGGCAAAAAAGTCGGAATCGTATACGAATTCTGTCAGATTTCTGACCCAAAAACGTATGGTGTAGTTGACACGAATTCTGACAGACATGTCGTGGGAAATTTTGGGTTTTTATCGGCATTTCTGATATCTTACAAAAATTTAATGAAAAAGGCATGGGAAGTTCTGATGTGTTACCCGAGATTTTTTGCTTTCTAACTGATAGCTGAAAGAAATAATTTTATTGCAAAATATGTACATAATTATAAGTTTTACACGTACGTACCTTTTTTATGCTTTTTATCTTGAACAAATAAAATTAAAATTATTTCCGACTGAATGACAATTGTTATTATTTTAAAAAAATAATAAGTCTCTTTAGACAAATCTGAATGAATTCCGTCGGAATTCTATTGGACATATCTGTACATAAATTCCCCCCGATATATCCATGCGAAATCGATCAGAAATCGGCCAGACAGTAAGAATATTCAATGTCTGACAAAAATCTGAACGAAATCTCTAAGAATGAAGTCAGACATTTGCACGAAATGTCTGATTCCGACAATGTCGAAGTATTTTGCTGGCTGGGTTATAACTCTGAAATTATTGAACAGATTTTAATAAAATATACATTGTGCACTTCTTTGAGTAAATACCTCTTAAATGGTTTATATTTTGTTCAAATCGGTTTACATACAGAGGAGGAAAGTGTTCTTAACTGTTTTGCCTTAGCCGATTTATACATATACATATAGATAAAAAATTTTTTTATTTAAACATCATTTTTTTACAAACAAATTTTTACAGTGCTTTTCGTTTATAGTCACTACGCTTATAGTAACATTAGCGATATAGTCCATTTTATCTGTTATTTTGCAGCTATAAGTTGATTTAATATAAAGTATTAACGTTATAGTCCATTTAGCGATATAAGCACATTTGCCATATATGCCATTTATCAACAGTAGTCAAAGGGGAAAGTAAAGCAAATTAATGGCGTTATAGTCACATAAGCAAAATTTACTAAGTTCTTTTTAGTTTTCGAATCAAAAATCCATCCAAAGAAAGAATGAATTAAATCCTTTCATTTTTGTAATCAGCTCTTTACTCGTAAAAAATTAGTTTTTACCGTTGGTATCAGCTATGAAATATCTTGTTAATTTGTTAACTATTTCTTATACAGGATGCAACTCTGTTGTAAAACTATAAGCCTGCTGCGGTGTTATTTATATGAATTTTTTATTTCCTTTATTCACACAACTTGATTATATTCGAACTCGGTTATATGCGTCATAGTGGCATATATGTGAATTATCCTTATAGTCACATTAGCGATATAGTCCACGTTATGGTTGCAACTAAAGGATGTGACTATCAGGCCTGTTCTGCAAATCACTTTTACTCAAATCACGTGATTTCAAATCACATGTTCCTACTAAAATCACACGTGTGATATTTTAGTGTTCCGTTTTTGTGTGCTTTGGTGTGATCTTCAATTGCCGAAAGCACACAGAGAAACACAAAAACGGTATGACTTTCAGAACACCAGAAAACCGCACGTGTGTTTTCAAAAACACGCAATTTGAAATCACGTGATTTTCGCAACAGGCCCGTATAAGCGAAAAGTACTGTATTTAACTTAAAATTTCGCACAAACAGTACAGAATTTTTTTTCTTATCAAAAAACAGTAAACAAAATGAATCAGCTGATTCTTATATTAGAGATGTGTTCTGGGGGGTTACCGTGTATTTCGATTCGAAAGAAATCATTTACGGATTCGAACAATTTGTACTGTGTATTACGATTTTCGTAATATTTGTTTTTAATAAAAGGGACGTTTTTCACACTTTATTGAAAACAAAAAATCACTTTCTTAAAAGAGACTCTCTATTACGAACAAAAATTGTTCATAAAATTTCACATTTTTTTAAAAATACAACCTTTGTCATCGTTTCGAACGATTGCGAAAATCGTAATACACAGTACAAATTGTCGAAATACGCGGTAACCCCCCTGTATTTTATTAACATTATCGATAAATAGTCAACGGCGTTATAATACTCTTACAAAATAACAATTTAACATAGAATTGATGTTGTCTTTGATAAGAATTGCTGTTGCCTTAAAATTGCCGTTGTTATTGCCGACGCCAAATAGAATAAGGGTGCATATCTTTATGGACCAGTGACGTCCAAAATTTAAATTGTGGTTGTATTGCTTTTTATTAGTATTAGTGAATAAAGAGACAAATATTCTTAATAAAAATACAAAAAATATGTAAGCATCCGCCGCATGTGCACTCGTCGCTTGGTAATCGACGACTGAATTGTGTACTCTCGTGGACTAAATGAAAGAGCGTAAGAATGCGTGTGAAGAATGTGTGTGAATTGATTTCGACAATTGTGGTATGGGCTGGACACCAATGTTATGGACCCAAAAGGGATGCATTAAAAAAAAATAGGACCACGAGGGGAGATAGGGGCAATTTTTTCTTCTTAAACCGATTTTAATGAAATTAAAAACATATATAGATCCATATCTATATATATGGACACAAAAGCTATACACCCTTATTGTGTTTGGCGTATTTAAGATACGCCTACGACAGTTTGGTAATAGATTAAAGAAAAAAAGTTCTCGTTCTCTTTAATCTATTACCAAACAGTCGTAGGCGTTTTTTAAATACGCCAAACACAATAAGGGTGATAGTTTTTCAAAAATAGGACCACAAGGGAAGGTAGGGGGCAAATTCTGCCTCTCACAAACTTTCAAACCGATTTTAATGAAGTTTATAAACATAGATAAACCCATATTTATATGGACATATAGGCATGATGTTTTTTAATACTGTAGTGTAGGGTATCATATGGTCGGGCTTGACCGACTATACTTTCTTGTTTATAATAGATTAAAGTAACACACAAAAACGCCTTACATAAGGCAGATTTTGTTTGATTGTATCCATTCTTCATTTTACACGAAATTAAATAAATCAACGTATCGCAATGGTTCCTCTCAATGGGGTTAACTCAAAATTATCAGTAGAGGCAAAAAACAATTATTTTATGTGTACGCTTAAATAACAGAGATACAACAAACTGTTTGTATTTTTTTTTTTTTTTTTTATTTGAAAGTATTTAAATTTTTAGCTGGCCACCTTAAGAGGAAACTGAGCGATGTGTATGTTATATTTATTCTTGTTTTTTTTTTTTTTTTTTTAATTACCACTTTATTTTGAACATAAATTTTTTTTTAATTCCATTTTTTTTTTTGTCAGAAGGTGGTAACTTTTCCTTTAAAAGTCAAGTTTTATGTTTACGAGTAAACTTATTAATAAAAAAAGTGAAGATTTTTATAAAAAAAGAAATAAGTTTTTGTAACATTACAAAATACCGAGTAATATAAATTAATTATGCAGGCCACGCACACACAAAATTTATAATATGCAAAAATAGTGTTGTTTAAAACATTTCATAAGTTAAGGGCCAACTGTTGCTTCAATTAATTTTGTTTGTTTGTATAAACGAGAAGATGACTGACTTAACAATAAGAATTTATATTGATACATTTTTATATTTTTATAATTAAAACTATCTAAATTTTCATATCGTTAACATAGGCATCTAACTCGGCATCGAGTTCTTCGGCAGTAGGAGCAGGTTTTTTGCTGTTACGACCACCAGCAGCACCACCAGCTGATCTGTTACGATTTGGTGGTCCACCACGACGTTGACCACCGACAGCTGGAAAATTATTCAATAGAAATCTTACAGTAAAAAAATGTTAACTTAGCACTGAATTTAAGCTTACCTCCACCTCTTCGGTTACCACCACCCACTTGAGGTCTACGTTTTTGCGGACTAGGACCGACACTACGTACAGGTCTAGTTATACTACTTGCATCCGTTAAGAATTGTATATTCATGGGTCTGCCATCCAAGGGCACACCATTGTATTGTTTAATGGCCTTCAAAGCATCTGATCTTCTTTCAAAAACCACATCAGCGGTACCTGAAAATTTAAAAAATTCATTACATATTTAAAAATTCAATTATTTTTTTGACCACCCAAAATACCTAAAGATCTTCCAGAACGATCATAGTGAACGGCCGCCTTCTTCAGCGGTCCAAATTCAGTGAATAATTCTCTGATATCCGAATCCGAAACTCCATAATCCAAATTTGACACTAAAAGTTTGGCAGAATCCGATGTTTTTAAAATTCCACGTTTAGGTCCATCATACATGTCATGTTTCCAAGCGCTGTTCACATCACCCTAGAGAAGTAGGAGTAGGTACAAGTTGCAACAGAAGTTCGTTTTTTGTTTTTGTTTTTAAGATTTAATTCGATTGAGTCTTGTGTTCAAATCTAAATTTTGTAGTCGGGTGATACAAAAACTCGGTCGCCGGTTGCAGCTACCATCGGGGGAAGAGTGTTATTTATAATAGATCAAAACGTAGCTAAAAACTCAACGGAATGTATGTATTAAGGGATTGATTGCGAAAAAAAATTATGTATTTATTATTATAAAAATTGAAGAATAAATATTTAAATTAAAAAATTCACTAAAACATTTAGTATGTATCAAAAATTTGTGATTTGTAGATCATTTTTGTGATGATGAATTAAAGCGTAGTTTTATTTTATTTACAAAAAAAAGAAAGAAAAATTTATTTTTGTTTTAAGACGTTTTTAGGTAAAATGTAAACAATGTAATCAGTGGTAGGGTTGCCACTTTGCTTTAACTCATTATTGTTGTTGGTCTTTTTCTCACAACTTTTGTTTTTTATTTTTGCATTCTTTCACTTTCTCACTTATTTAATCGTTTTTCATATACACCGTTATTAGGCCATTTTGTTTTTATAGAAGCAAAAAATATTTCTTCGTCATATTTTTTTAATATAAACATCGTTGTTGGTTTTTTTTCTTTTAATACAAAATTTTGCGCTTTCGACATTTATTTGGTACATTTCTGCAGCCGGAGACTTGTTTCCATTTCTTTTATTTTTTTAATTTAAAGAATTTCATCATGTTTGTAATTTTATTACCCTTGAGAATTTTGCTTTTTGTATGCCTCCAGAGCCACGGCCTCTTAAGATACTACCGCCAGGTTTACGTGGTGTTGTTTGAACTCTACGACCTCCCTGACGCTGAGGTCCTTTGCCAGCTGCGCCACCACGTCTATTACCACCACCTCCTCGATTTCCACTTAGAGGCTTTCTATTTTGGCTACGGTTAGATTTAATTATATCATCCAAACTCATTTCAATCTTATCCACCATTTTAAAATATTTCTGTCTTCAAATAATTTAAGAAAAAGTATTTGCTATTTTTACTTATTAATAACTTCACTACTAAATTTTTTTTATGGAAAAATAAGTTCAACTGCAAGCGCCGCGCACGAAATTGGAAATAAAAATGGAGTAAGATTACGAAAAAAACACGACGACCGCTCGCATAAACAAGAACAAACAGCAGCTAACTTCACTCAATAGGAATTATGATGATCAAAGTTGCCGGCTTTTTTTTCTAAAGCAGCCCATACACGACTCAATTCAATTGTCATCTGAATCGGTTGTTGGCCAAATCAAAGCGTGTGTGGATTTGTCAATTGATTAGTATGTCCCAATTTACAACGTTGAAATTGAAAGGCAGACATTTTTCTTATTCTCTTTTGAACTTGCCTAAACCTTTCACAATCGCGAAATTAATAGGCAGACAGAAATTATTGTTTTCCTCTTTTCGTTCTTTTTCGTTGTTGACGGAGATGAACATTTAACAGGCATTGATACTACAATAGCATTGTTATGAGAAAAATTATATGAAGCAACAACATGAAAATGCCGAAAAATGTAAAAGAGAAGCAGAAAATGTATACAAATGTCCAGTACAGATAGTCATGTACTACACACTCTACCTCTACAACCCCTCACCAATAAACTTCGTCTGTCTGCCTTCCACTTGCCACATTGTAAAAGGGGTCTATGATGGTTGTCGGGTTGGTTAAAAAAAACCAAAGGATTTGTTTTTTTCAAGTTGACTACTAACTTGAGGCTTACACGATGAAGTTTTGCCTATCAAGTTTTAGTACACTCACACTTTTTTACCAATACACTCATACTTTACGTTCAAGAAAACAGATGATTTCAAGGTTAGTGAGCAAATTTTTCGTTTCTCTTTACCCCGGGTCTCCACGTAGCAATATTTATTGCGGCAAACGTCAAATTTGATTGCTCCATAAAATTTGCGACGTATAGACCGCATATTGCCATGAGTGGCAATCCATTGCGCAATGATTGCTCTTCTTATTGCTTGAGTAATTATTGCTTAGCAATCTGCTGTCAAATCAGTTGTAATTTATCTGACATTTCATTTCTCTGTACGGTTGGTTATTTATTAGTGTGTTTATTTATTAAAAGAGCAAGTGAAAAATACTTCAACAAAATACAGAAAAAGTTTTTATATATTATATTTTTAAATAAACGTCAATATCAACAAAAGCAAACGACGAATTTGTTTTTTTTTTTGTATATTTTTATTTTTTCAATAGAACAATACAAGTTTTAGGTTTTTTTTCATACGCAAATAAACAAAAAAGCAATACAAAACACAGCTACGACAATTACAATTAATTATTTTATTAATTTAATTAATTAATTTAAAAAAGAAAATTTAACAATCACTTCAAAACACAACATAAAACATTTGTTATAAATACAGCCACAAAACTTTATACAACTACTCGAGGTGAAAATTGCAAATTTATGGCAAAGCAATAACAAGTGTTATCCAGCAATATAATCAGCAATCATTGCTCCATTGTTGTGTCATTGTTCTGCCGACGTTATTGCTTGTACTTAGCAATACAAATTGCTACGTGGAGACCCAGCGTTATAATTTTTGCTCAAAAATTGAATGCAGCCTACGTCACAACTATCAATTTTTGGAAATTTTGACAAACAGTATATGTAAAAGACTATCAAGAAAAACCTGAGCGTGTGACTGCAGTGTAAGTCTTTGAATTCGATTGTACTGTGTGTGCTCGAATCTTTTGATCAGCTGTCAGAAATTTATATCTGCCTTGAATACTTGAATTCAAGTTTAGTTATTAGGCTGAAGTGCACTTTACGGGGCGTACGAAAAAAAAATATGCTACCCGATTCAGAATAAAAAAAGAAAAAAACCATAATTAAAATTTAAGGGGGCTGAGGCCCGGGGGCTCTCTGGAGCCAAAAAACTTCCCCGCCCACTTTGTGATATGTGTGGGTACTCAAATTAAAGGTAATTTGCTCACGATTGCAAATATGTATTTTGTTTTTGTGTTCGCATATTATTTTCCTCTCTAGGTTAATTTAAGTATCTTTTAGGTGCGAAGCTGGTTTTTTTATTCCATAGAGGAGAAAATCCATGCGCCCGGCCGAAGGCCGGCTACGCAGAAATGAATTCTTTAGCACATCGGAAATAGGCTATTAGTTACAAAAAAAAAAAAAAAAAAAAATTTTTAAAAAATCGAACATAACAAATTAAAATACAAAATAAAACAAACTATTTACAATCGTGAGCAAACTACCTTTAATTTTAGTACCTTCACATAGATGTGAGTGGATGGGGCACTTTTTTCTACCCAGAGGGCCCCACGGGCCTCAGCGCCCTTAAATTTTAATAATGGTTTTTTCTTTTTTTTATTCTGAATCGGGTAGCATATTTTTTTTTTATTTTTTTTTTCGTACGCCCCGTAAAGTGCACTTTTGCCAATTATTATGTGTTTGAGACTAAAATTTCCCTGTAAATATGAGTAAAAGCCAATATGCATTTTGTATGGCTATAGTTCTACACTGATGATTATTGAATTCATTTTTATCATTTTGACCTTACCGAATTTTTGCTTAGATCGGGTTCGCAAACAGACTTATTTCAATACGTTTTCTATTAATCCTAGTAAGCAATAAGATTCCCAATTTGTTTTTACAAATACATTGAAATTTATTTTTGAGGAAAAGCTAGTTTCTATGCGCATTTCGCTGGTTGCTTAGGCGATATCATCAGGAAACATTTTTCTAAAGATTTTAGAAAAGCTTAAAATATTATATTATATTATTATAAGCGAATAAGAACTATAAACGCTCAAAGTTTCACTTGTAAAAAATACCAAAGCTTAAACAAAAACACCCAAAAAATCAAATGAAATGCTTTTGTTTTTACATAATATATTTAAGAAAAATAGTTTTAAATGCTATCAGCAATTTGTCACATGCAAGATAATAAAGTGGCGTTTTCGATTTTGTAGTGGTTTGACGTCAGTAGTCCTAATTATATTCAGTATAGAAAAACAGCTAAATTTATGAAAAAGCTTTGTAGTATGGTAACACTATTATCAAATCTATAGTGCATTTTTGGTTGGGGTTGAAAAAATTATTCTTTAGCATAAATTTTAATAAAGTAATAAAACAATGTTTATTGTGGCTATAACTGGAGGTATTGCTTCAGGCAAAAGTACTGTTAGTAAAGTATTTGAAAGAAATGGGATACCAGTGGTTGACGCAGATAAAATAGCTCGACAAAGTAAGTGTAGTCAAATTGTAATAATCATTAATTATTGTTAATTAAGTTTGACCTAATTGTTGCTTTTATTTTATAACATTTCAAGTTGTTGAGCCTGGAAAACCATGTTGGCAAAAAATCAAAGAAACATTTGGCGATGAGATATTGCTGTCCTCTAAGGAAATAAATCGGGAAGCTTTGGGCAAGGCCATATTTGCCGATAAGGAGTTACGAGGAAAATTGAATAAAATTACACATCCCGTTATACATCGCACTATATTTAAGGAAGTTTTTAAACATTTTGTAACTGGTAAGGCATGGATTGTTTTGGATTTACCTTTACTTTTTGAAACTGGTATCCTTATGGATTTTTTACATAAAATTATATGTGTAACATGGTAGAGTTGTGTGTAATTATTACTGGATTTAAGGAAATAATGAATCTTGGTATATTTTAGCGAACCAGATGTGCAATTGAAACGTTTAATAGCACGCAATGAATTGTTGCCTGAAGATGCTCGTAAACGTATAGAATCCCAAATGTCTTTAGAAAAGAAATGTGAACAATCTCACTTTGTGATAGACAATAATGGCACGCTTGAGGATACCGAAGCGTCTGCATTACGTATTTGCTTTATGATGAAGGAAAGCAAACAGCATTGGAGTAATCGTTTAACTCTCTTAGGCTTTGTCGGTGCACTTTTGTTTGTTATCTATTATTTGAACAAGATATTTAATTTTCTGCCTGATCTAAGCAAAAGTTTAACTTGGTACAAGTAATTATTTTTTTAGGAACATTGAAAAGTATTTAGCAAATGCATTTCATTATCTAGCCTTTTAAATATTTTTAAACTAATTAATCAAGAAAATTATTATAGTTTAACACGATAATAAAGCTAAAAATAAACTTCCTTTGAAAAATATACCTACAAAGATAAACAATGGCTTTTATTTTACAATTCTTTATCAATTACCTATGTATGTTTTATTTATGTAGAAATTGAATACTTATAGTTAAGGCTATATTACTATTCCTCAATTACCTTTTCCATATCTTCTTTTTTCTTCTGTTGCAATTTTTCTTCAACGGCTTCTAGACGTTTGTTCATGGTATTTAAAGATTCCAAAAGACCAGTTTGTATTTCTCCATATCGTTTCATGGCCAAAATTAAACTTTCCTCAATTAATTCTGCCTGTTGAGCAAATTCTCCATTGTCATGGCTAATTTGCTTTAACTTATCTACACATTCACCGGGAATATTACGAAAATATTCCGCCCCTAATGTAGGCTCCAATTCTTTGATTTTATCCAATTGTTGAAATTGTGTGTGTAATTCATGACCCACAGCATTTAAATAAACTTCTTTAGCTCTAACTTGTTGATTTTCTTCCAGGAAATGAGGGTCTAAATAATTTTCCAATTCATCAGATCTGTTTGCAATTTCCTTGATTTGTTCACGACCAGAGATAGCAGCATTTATCATGTTATTGGCTGATACTAAAGAGTCTACAATATTTTCCCCAGCCATTTTTGTTGATTCACCGCAAGCTTCATTGGTATTTGAAGAGGAATTTTGTTCTGAAATATTGCCTATTACACGAGACAAAGTGTCTATGCGTTTTTCCAAGATATTTAAAGCATCCATTTTCTTAAAATTTTGCTTCAATTACAGTATTTTGTTAATAAATTTGCAAGAAATTGGTAAAAAAATGATGTCAACAAAAAAGCAAATTATTAATGCTCTCTTTTTTCTCAATTAAAAGTGCTGCCAGAATGTTTATATGCAAAGATATGTAATTATGCAAAAACTTGAACCTTAAACATCAACATTCTAAATTTAAACAAAGTTAAATAAAAATTAAAATTTTATTTGGATGACAATATTTAATAATTTTCTTCTTAACCTTCTTAACTTATTATAATTATTATTATTTGCTTAGAAATTGTAACTTTATTTATTATTACTTTACCAACAATGCTGCCAAGTTTTTACCTGTTTTCATTTTATTCCACTACATTCCTGCTAACCCAGTCATATAATTATAATTTTTATGGCGGCTGTGTCTAGCAAATTATTTGCACATTTTCCGGTAAATTTTATTGATAACTTGCAAAATACATTCTCAAAATTAACAAAAACAAAAAAAAAATTACATACCTTTTTTTACTGCAAATAATTTTTTTAAATAATTACATTTTTTATCAAGTTTTGAACATTTGTAAAATACACTGAACTGAGGCCGCGACGCAGCTGCAAAAAATACATATTTCATCAAACAAAACAAAATACGGAAACATTGTTTTGGCGGGACTACCACTGCTGCTTGGCTTTTGATGGTGTTAAAGAAAAAATATTAAGCAAACAAATTTTATTTAATAATTAACATGGTTGATCGCAGTGATAATGGTAAGACAGTTTTAGATTCACACTTTTTATATTATTTATACTTTTCTTCACATAGCGGAATCTTTTGATGATGCCGTCGAAGAGCGCGTCATCAATGAGGAATATAAAATTTGGAAGAAAAATACCCCATTCCTGTATGATTTAGTTATGACTCATGCCTTAGAATGGCCTTCGTTGACGGCTCAGTGGTTGCCGGATGTCACCAAGCAGGAAGGTAAAGACTATTCGGTACACCGTTTAATTTTGGGTACTCACACTTCAGACGAACAAAATCACTTGCTAATAGCTAGTGTGCAACTGCCCAGTGAGGACGCTCAGTTTGATGGTTCTCATTACGACAATGAAAAAGGAGAATTTGGTGGGTTTGGTTCTGTATGTGGTAAGATTGAAATCGAAATTAAGATAAATCATGAGGGAGAAGTAAATAGGGCTCGTTATATGCCGCAAAATGCTTGTGTTATTGCCACCAAAACTCCGTCAAGTGATGTTTTAGTTTTTGACTATACCAAACATCCCAGTAAGCCCGAACCATCAGGTGAATGTCAACCGGATTTAAGGCTGCGCGGTCACCAAAAAGAAGGATACGGCCTATCGTGGAATCCAAACTTGAATGGTTACTTGTTGTCCGCTTCCGATGATCATACAATTTGCCTGTGGGACATCAATGCTACTCCAAAGGAACATCGTGTTATTGATGCCAAGAACATTTTTACAGGTCATACAGCTGTCGTTGAAGATGTGGCTTGGCATTTACTACACGAATCTTTATTCGGCTCAGTGGCCGATGATCAAAAACTAATGATTTGGGATACACGTAATAACAATACTTCCAAGCCATCTCATACAGTTGATGCCCATACGGCAGAGGTAAATTGTCTCAGTTTTAATCCATATTCAGAATTTATTTTGGCCACCGGATCGGCTGACAAAACGGTGGCTTTGTGGGACTTGCGTAATCTTAAGTTAAAATTACATTCCTTTGAATCGCATAAAGATGAAATCTTCCAAGTACAATGGTCTCCACATAATGAAACTATCTTGGCATCTTCTGGCACTGATCGCCGTTTGCATGTCTGGGATTTGTCGAAAATCGGTGAAGAGCAGAGTTCCGAAGATGCTGAAGATGGTCCCCCAGAATTGCTCTTTATACACGGAGGTCATACTGCTAAAATATCAGATTTTTCTTGGAACCCCAATGAACCATGGATAATATGTTCTGTTTCTGAGGACAATATCATGCAAGTTTGGCAAATGGCTGAAAATGTTTATAACGATGAAGAACCTGAAATTCCAGCTTCTGAATTAGAAGGTGCCACAGTTTAAATTGCACTCGAAAACATGTATTTCTAATACGAGCCCATAATTTTGAAAATTATTTGCAAATGTATCTTTTTAATTATTTAATTATATATTTAGTAAGTTAGAGCTCAATTTGAGAATTTTTTTGTATGTTTCACGTAAAGAAAATTATGCAGCAGCATTTTTAACAATAAACTATTTTCAAAATTCTATTTATATACCTACACATATTTTTTTTATTTATGAATTTTCTATAAATTTATAAGCAATTTTCTGTACAAAATTTTTTTATGTTAATGCTTTTTAGTGAAATAAGCGTATTCGTATTTCAAAGTTAACATGAATAACAGAACATGACCCAATCAAATAAATCAAACATTTCTAAAAGTTTTTCTATACAACTTTTTTAGTACTTGTGTTTTCAAAAAAACAAGAATATCAACAAAATAGTATAGCAAAAGCATAGATTGTAATAGAACATGCACAAAAAACGTAAAAATATTTAACAGCAGAGTAATTAAATATCGTCAGCTAATTATTGGTTTGACGACCTACCGATATTAAATTTTTAAAGTTAATTGAGTATTGTATTGCTCTACATGCCAATGCTGTAAATTCCTCATACAAAAACGACAAAAAAAAATTTCACTTGCTTTGTTTCGTTGCCGTACGAAAAGTAAGTATTTAAAGTAAAAGCAAAATTAAATGGCAAGAAAATAAATTTTTTTCTTGCTTTACTTTATTGGCGTAAGAAAAAAAAGTAGTAAACGCAAAATAAAATGCTAACAACTTAATACACAGCAGTATTATGTATACGTATGCAGCGCAAAAAGCTACTTTTTAAAAATAAATTAAGAAAAGTCCGCATACGCCACTTTTCACTTTCAATAAAATACTATTAACTTGTAAGTTCGTTCATGATTGTACACAAAATTTACATTTTTTTATAAACATGACAGAAGCAGTGTTGAAAAGTGTTGTCGATTTACTCCACTACAACTTTTTGGTATATGTGCCAAACCAATAATAAGCTGATGATATGACTATTTTGTGTGCGTATATGGGGAAATATTTAGAATAAATTTTGAGAGAAGGTGGTTAAAATTAATTTTAATTTTCTTCTCTTTGATAAAACAAGTACCGGCTTCGCTAACTAAAGCTTCTCTGCACAGCAGGCCTTCGGCCAGGAGCAAGGATTTTCTCCTCCATTTTATAACAAAAACCGGCTTCGCTAACTAAAGCTTCTCTGCATAGCCGGCCTTCGGCCGGGCGCAAGGATTGTCTCCTCTATGGTATAACAAATACTGGCTTCGCTAACTAAAGCTTCTCTGCGAAGTCGGCCTTCGTTCGGAAACAAGGCAGTTTTTAGAAGCTTTACTTAGCGAAACCAGTACTTGTTATACCATAAAGGAAAAAAATCCTTGCGCCCGCCCAAAGGCCGTCTGGCAGAGAAGCTTTAGTAAGCGAAGCCGGTCTTTGTTATACCATAGAGGAGAAAATCCTTGCGCCCGGCCGAAGGCCGGCTATGCAGAGAAGCTTTAGTTAGCGAATCCGGTTTTTGTTATACCATAGAGTAGAAAATCCTTGCGCCCGGCCGAAGGCCGGCTATGCCGATACTCTTTAGTAAGCGCTGCCGGTATTTGTTACACCATAGGGGAGAAAATCCTTGCGCCCAAAAGTGTTTCCGTTATATGTTTAATATATGTATGCACCCAGAGAAAAAACAACAAAACCATTTTTAAAAAATGTTTAACCATATTATGTTACCGACTTCTATATTATGGTAAAATAAGTTTCTTTAAAAAAAATTTTATTGGTTGTGACCATAATAAAACATGTTTTTCTCTGCGTGTATGTAGATCTTTTTTTGTATTTAACATCTTTAGTAATTATGGACCTTATGACATTTTTAAAAATGATATAATGTCCATTTGCAAAATGTCTTAATGCCCACGGACATTATGACATTTTCAAAAGTGTCACAAGTGTCCATTAACACTACGACACTGGACGTTATGACATACCACCTTGCAAAAAGCTATATTCTGTTTTGAGTAATTGATTATAACTATGCAGTGATTAATTAATATTTAGCTATATATATTTAGTGCACAAAGTTTGGTGGAGGGCTCAAATTAGTATTACTGTCCATACTGCCGAGCAGCTGTTGAAGATACAATGTAATTTTTTGCAGACTTACATTTGTATGTAACTAAATTTATATGAATAATAAACACTTTTTTTGGGAAATTTTTCATTTTTTTTTTTTTTTTTTTTTTGAAAAAATCGATTTTGCTTTTTGGCTCATTTTTCATTTTTTTTTTTTGCCCTTTTTCGTTTTTTTTTGGGAAAAATTTCATATTTAACTTTTTGGGTAATTTTTCATGTTCTTTTGGGCGATTTTTAATTTTTTTTTCTTGGACCATTTTTCTTTGGGCGATTTTTCCTACAGCCGCAGTTTTATTTATTTCTCGAGTTTTTGTGTAAAAGTTGAATATTTCAAATATATATGTATATACCCACACCGCAATAGTGGGAGGATATGCATTTGTGCTGATGTGTGTAACGCCTTAAAATATTGGCAAAGTACAGGTCGCAATTTTGAAGATAATTTGATAAACGGGCATGTTCTGACAATCGCAAAACGCTTAAAATTAGCGATTCTGACTTAAAATTGCAAATTAGGTGTTCTGTAAATCGCAATAGTTAGAAGTTTTGTAAAATATTTATAAAAAAAACTATGGCAGATCGCAAGCTAAACGCACGAGTGAAAGAACATCATAAAATAAATTTGGTGTTTTGCGATATCAAATCGTGCGATTGTCAGAACATGACCGAAAATTTGGGTCATAGGTTTTATTGACTAAGCCTATTGAAAATGGGCCGAATCGTAGGACCACGAGAGAAGAGAGGGGGAAATTTCTTCCTCTCAGAAACTATCAAACCGATTTTAATAAAATTTAAAACATAGATAGATCCATATTTATACGGACACATAAGCTATGCATTTTTAAGAAAATAGGACCACGAGGGGAGATAGGGGCAATTTCTGCCTCTCAAACCGATTTTAAGCTATACAGTTTTTTAAAAATAGGATCACAAGGGGAGGTAGGGGGCAATTTCTGTCTCTTACAAACTTTCAACCCGATTTTAATGAAGTTAATAAACATAGATAAATCCATATTAATATGGACACATAAGCATGATGTGTTTTTAAATACTGTGGTGTAGGGTATCATATGGTCGGGCTTGACCGACTATACTTTCTTACTTGTTTTTTTTTATAATTTCTCATTTTTTCGCTTGTATTTTACAACTGATACATACTTATTTTTTATTATCGAACTGAGGTCCTGTCAGAAAATGCAAACATTTGGCCCCTGTAAAATTTTCTAGTCCCAATATTCACAGGGGCCAAAGGTTGGCTTTTTTGAGACGAGACGAGTTGTTATAAGGATAAAACTGAAAAAGAACATTTTTAAAAATGCCCAAATAGTATTCTTGGCTTTCGATAAAATTTTAAGGCCCGTTTTCACAACTTACCGATAGCTAAAGGTAGGATTTTATCGGCCATATACAAACTGTTCCATTGTTACAACTTTAATTTTATCTACCAGATAGGATGAACCTTAATTTATTTTATCGCTCCCTTTAGGTTAAAGTAAAGTTATAATAATGGAAAACTTTTTATAAGGCCGATTAAAGTCTACTTTTAGCTATCGATAAGTTGTGAAAATGGGCCTAAGTAATTTAACTTATTTTGGTTTTAATATTTTTTTTTATATTTATACATACTTATATGTATTAATACAAATGAGGCTGTCAGCTCAAAAGAAGTGTAAGCCACATTACATATTTGTGTGGCTTTGGCTACTTTTGTATTAGCAAAAATAAATAGAGATAAACTAGTTTCTTATTTTATTTTCGCAGTTTTAATCAATTTGGCGTAGATAAGTCAGAGTATGAAAAATTGAGGCTTACACCACTTTTGCGCTGACGGCTTCAAATATATACTTAAATCAAAATCAAATTATAATCTATTAACTATTTTAGTTAAAATTTCTTTTAAATAGCTTTGAGTATCATTTTCCAAAAGTTGTTTAGCTTTCCTTTAATTCGATTGAAGTTGATTTCCATTTTTGTCGAATGCTAGACATGAATGGGTCTGTGGGTGTGTGTGTGGGTCTTTAGTACATCTGGAAATTTTTCTTGCACTATGCTCACGGAAGAATCGATAGTCTTTGTTCCTTTTTTCTACAATTGGTAGCATACTGTTTTTGTTTTGTTTTTTGCATTGTTCCCCATGGTACAACATTTTATGAACTGTGGTTGGCATATGTCTCCAAGAGTATTTTTTGTTATAAAGAATTGCTGTTTCATTTGCATACTAGGCAAATTTTTTTTGCATTTATCATTCTGCTACATGTAATAACTTGTAATTTGATCTGGAAGCGTCTTAATAATTCATAATGTACTCCTGTGATAGATACTAGGGGGATACTAGAGAAATTGAACTGAGATTTTTGCAGTTTGTAGATATGACTACTTTTTATAATTTTCTCGTAAAAAGTGGGATGGCCTTTAGAGGAACAAGTGCATTTACATTTCACATAATAAAATTTTGTTCTTGTGTAGTCAATCAGGCCTGTCACATAAATTATGTAATTCCGATCGAAAGATTAAGTGATTTCGTATTTTGCTTCACATTAAACGAAATCATTTTTGAACTTAATTGATTTCTGTGACAAGCCGGAAGGTTAGGTTAGGTTCCATGGGCAGCCATCAAAAGACAGCTCACTTGGGTCCTTCAGTGGTCCCTTTGTGATACCCGGCGCCAATGCCCATCCCCTAGATCAGTCACTCAGATGGCGTCACTGCAGGTTCCAACCACTTCGTCTTCCTAATGAAGAGAAGGAGCGTTTTTAGTTCTGTCATGGACAGATCCCCCAGACAGGAAAACACCGGTTCCCCAAGGTATTTTTCCCTAATGCCCCGCAATCCAGGGCAATAACAAAGGAAGTGAAGAACAGTCTCCTCTTCCTCCTCGTTCTGGCAACTCCTACAGTAGTCATTAAATTCCAGACCCATCCTCGCAGCATGAGTCCCTACCGGCCAGTGTCCAGTTAAAACCGATATCACCGTCCTAATCTGGTTCCTGTTGAAACCAAGTAGAGAGCTAGTTCTCCGTTCATCATATCCAGGCCAAAGGATCCTGGATATCAAGCAGGTGGACTCACAGGTCCACCGCATCTGCGCAACTCTGTACGACTCGCGCCTGATGAGTAATTTACAGTGAGCCATTGGAAGACCAACAAATTGATCGATGAATGCGTCATCCATGCGACCACCTTGTCTGGCCAGCCCATCTGCCATTAGATTACCCGGGCACTCCGAGTGACCCGGTATCCATATAAGCGTTACCCTTGAATGTTTCGCAATCTCATTCAAAGACATCCGACATTCTACAGTTAACCTAGATTTCGTGTAGACACCCGCTAGGGAGGCAAGGGCAGCCTTGCTGTCAGTAAATATACGTATATCCCCCGATATGCGATGATACCTCAGCCAGTTTGCCGCCCGCCTTATAGCCGAGATTTCCGCCTGCAGGACACTGCATCCGTCCGGCAGACGAAAGGAAACCTTCACATCCAGTTCCTCTATGAAGAAACCTCCGCCAACTCTCTCACCCTTCCTTGAACCATCAGTATAAACCCCTAGGGTAGGTTCCCGGAAGGAATCCGACAGCACGTTGCCGTGCGCCGCTTGTGTCACGAACCCCGCACCAAAGAACGGCACCGGGGTGCAGTAATCCACACCGTCAGGGACAATCGTACTTCCGATTATTCTGGCGTGTCCATAGTCACGGGTCGACCAGCCGTTCGTTGCGTGCAGCCGTGTCGCCGAGCAAAGAGCCAGCTGTTTGGCCGTTATGTCCACCGGGAGCCAGTTCAATAACGTTAACAGCGCCTTCGTGGGAGTAGATCGCATTGATCCCGTGATCATCAACGCGACAAGTCTGTATACTTTCTCAAGCATCGCGCGGTGTGTGCTCTTATCCAATGCAGTCCACCATACAACGACTCCATAGTACAGGGTCGGCTTTACCACAGCTTCAAAGATCCAGTTGACACACCTCAGGTTCATACCCCAGTTTCTGCCAATTGCACCCCTACACGCATAAATGGCAACTATTGCCTTTTCCACTCTCATCCGGACATTAAGTCCCCATGACAGCCTGCTATCCAGAACCACGCCCAGATACTTGGCACTGTGAGATATCTGAAGCTCAGTTCCATTTAACCTTGGAAGTCTAAAGTCCTCGGTCCTATACTTCCTCGTAAAGAGTACCAGTTCCGTCTTAGACGGATTTACACCCAGTCCGCACGATGCACTCCAGATGCTGAGTACCTTCAAGGCAGCCTCCATACACTGGGACATAACTCCCAAATGCCCCCCTGTGATGGCCACTGAAACATCATCAGCATACGCCACTACTTTGATCCTCATGTTGTCCATCTTTGTCAACATGGTGTTCATAGTCAGGTTCCACAATAGTGGGGATAGAACTCCCCCTTGGGGAGTGCCCCTGCTCACCAGCCTCTGAACACTGGTTTCACCTATCGTAGAGCAAATGACCCTATTCCTCAATAGATTGTCCACAAATCTACATATGCCAACATCGATCCCCAGACTCCTCATTGACGTCACGATAGAGTCCGGGTTGACATTGTTGAAGGCTCCCTCAATATCGAGAAAGGCCACTAGTGTGTACTCCTTGAATTCGAGCGATCTCTCAATAGTTCCTACCAGAGAGTGAAGAGCCGTCTCAACAGACTTGCCCTTTGTATAGGCATGTTGAGAGGCAGAGAGTAGACCTCTTGGGATAGTCATCCTCAAGTGCACATCGATAACCCTCTCAAGAGTCTTTAGAAGAAAGGATGCAAGACTGATCGGTCTGTAGTCCTTCGGCTCGGTGTGAGAAGCCTTACCCCCTTTGGGTATAAAGACCACTCTACACAGGGTCCATTTCACAGGAAGATACGAAAATCTAGCGCATCCCTTGTATATGGCCAGCAACCAGGGTATTATCAGGGCCGAATTCCTCTGCAGGTCCGCCGGAATTATACCATCCATACCCGGAGATTTATATGGGCTAAAGCTATCGATAGCCCATTTAATCCTGTCATAGTCCAAAGGAATGGACATAGGAATGGGAGTCGCCTCCCACGCTTGATCCCGCATACCCCATTGGGAGTTTCCAGGAAAGTGAGTATCAATTAACACCTCCAGTGTTTCTTGACTATTTGTAGTCCAACTACCATCCGATTTCCGGACGTAGGTCGGAACCATCGGGCTCGAAGCCATTATCTTACGTAAACGGTTCGTCTCAGAGGATCCTTCCACGCCGCTACAGAAGTTACTCCAAGCAGTCCTTTTCGCTGATCTTACCAAGTTTCTAAACTTATTCAATGATGACTTATAGTCCGCCCAGTTGCCTTGGCGCTTCGCCACATTGAACAGCCTACGACAGTCAGTTCTCGCCTGCGCAATGTCAGGATCCCACCATGGTGGCCGGTTCCTACCCCTACGCACCCTTGGCTTCACGCCAAGGACGTCGCCAACTGCAGTGAGTTCGAAAGCAGATCCACTGCCGCATCAATCCCCCCGATATCATCAACCCTAGGAGGGTCAGATAGAGACCGGATCAGAGAGGAGTGTTGAATCCCCCAGTTCGTCCGTCTCCTATTCAATATAGCCATCGATCCCGAAGACCTAAGCCCTAGACTAAATTCCACATATCTGTGATCAGAGAGTGAACAGTCATTCGATACCATCCAACTCTCGATCAAATTGATGTGGTTTATACTAACTAGCGTGACATCAAGAACCTCACACCTATTTGCAACCACAAACGTAGGCTCACAGCCCCTATTTACTACTCCTAAATTATAATTAATAATAAAGGAGAAAAGCGACTCACCTCTTACATTTGTGTCCGTACTACCCCATATAGTGTGGTGCGCATTAGCATCGGCACAGATTATGATCGGCGTTCCAGTGCCCGCAGCCTTTATTACGGCATCACGGATGAGCCCGTTGGGAGGGTCCTGCCCGTGGTCATGCGCCATGTACGCCGAGACCATCCAGACTATGCCGTCCGGTGTCTCAAGAGCGACAGTAGAAGTATCTTCATCACTGTAATCAGAAAGAATGAAGATATTCAAAGAGTTTTTAGCTAAGACACAAGATCTTATGTTACCTGTACCTTTCGCAAACAATAGCTTGTAGCCTTTTAGGTTTAGTCCGCAAACCCGATTCTTGTGAATCCAGGGTTCTTGGACCATCACGAGCTCCTCCCCTCTTTCCACCACGCGGAGGAGCAGTGCAGCAGATGCTGCTTTAGAGTGGTGGAGGTTTATCTGTAGCACCTTCACCATGATCCATTTTGGCGACCACTGTGATGTTGACGTCCTCATCAACCATGTCACCCAAGTGATCAAAGAAGTCACCCACCAATCCTGAGACAGACTGGGTATCTTCTTTGTCACTTGAGCCCACGGCATCGTCGCAAGCCATGCTTTCCTTAGGTTGCTTGGCCTCACTTACCGACGGAGCCGGATTGCCCTTGTTGTCACTTCGGTAGACACGGAGCAAGATCGTACTAAAACCATAGTAGAGCTTGCCCTGCCTCTCCCTCAGTGGCTCCAAGGATTGCTGGTTAATAACCACAATCGCCGTCCTTGAGGACCCTTCAGCAGCTGAAACCTTCACTACTTTCCAGTCCTGTGTGGGCAGTTGAGGGTTGCAGCACTGAATGATCCTCAAGATCTCCTCAGGTTCCGATGGTTCGGCGGGTATGGTGGCGATCGATCTCGGCCTCCGTGGTATCTCTCCAACTAACACCACGTCAAGCCTGGCACCTTCCCAAACCTCTCCTAGTAGTTCAATGGCCCGCTTTAGAAGCAGCGCTGAGCGCTCATCTGCGCAAGCCATCAGCTTCACGTGACCCTGGTACCAGCCAGCGTCATCGCATTGAGGGGGTGGCCCTGGATTTTCCCTGAGGGTCGTCCAGAACACACCCATAAGTTTTTGTTTTACCAGATCCCACTTGGTATGAGAAATGGCACCATTATCAACACTTCTGTCGATGATAGCTCGTACAAGGTGACCTTTGGCCACCTCGCTAAAAGATTTGTTCATCGGTTTCGATGAAATTTTGGGACGTTTCGTCCCTGGTTGCTGTTTCACGGCTGCAGCTTCCTCCTCCGAACGTTGCCGTTTAGGCATTGTCACCTTTCCAGGGACTAGAGGAGTAGCACTTGGCAGCTCAGCTATGTGGGCTTTTGCCCATGCCAATGAAGCTTTTTGCTCATTGGTGAGGTCTTCAGCTTTCTTGGAGCCGAGAATGTCGATGAAACGCAAGGCAGCACGCCTTGTGTTCGATGCCCTCTTTGTAGGGTTTTTGTGCCAAGGGGACTTTCTGCGGTCGCCGAGTTTGGCGGGGGGTGGTGCAAATTTGGGATTGGATGTTATCATCGCCATCCCTCCTTGCACAATAGACACATGGGAAGCTGCATTGTCAGGCGACTTAGTCATACCCAACTTGGCAGCACCCGAAGCAGGGGTTTTATCCGTTCCAATGACGGAAAGGGCTTGAGCGGTTTTGGAGGTACTTGGAGCGAAGTTCAGAGGTACCTTGCCGCAGTTTTTGGAACAGCCGCCTTCTGGTCGAGCTGCCCTACCACTTCCGATCAGCTTGAGCCGATCTTCATTGGTTGCCCGGGCTGTTACAGCCCCTGGCCTTTTCGTCTCGCTGTCAATCGTTGTCCTCTCTCTCGCCTGTTCGTCATCGGTTATCGTTAATTGTTTTTTTTGTGTTTGTTTTTGTTGTGTTTGTTTTTGTTGTGCTTGTTCTTGTTGTGTTTGTTTTTTGGAGTTGTTGTTCATTTTGGTCCCACGAGTGTAGGGGAATTGAAAGGTCCACCACGTCATAGCCCCCATTAACGTGGTAAGGGCGTGGTCTATTTGCTGAGGTGCCCAGGTATCAGCAAAGCTCCGTAATAATACAGTCGGTAACCCCTGACTGCAAACCAACCGATAGGCACGGGTCGCATAACACCTCGGTTTAGGGGATGGATAACTTTTCGTCGCCAAGGCCTTTAAGTTCCTTGCCTTCGCCTCGGGAATCACCAGTTACTGGCAAAATGCCCGGGCCAAGACACGAACCACAGCCAAGACTTAAGCCACCACATCGCTTCAAGATTGTTATCCATAATAGTGGAATGTATGGATAGTATTTCAAAGGATTATGACAGTAGTTCCTGATCGGTGGCAACTGTTTCTTTGCTAAGTAACTATTAAGTTAGTTTAAAAAAACACGTTTGCATGTCATTGATGCCAGAAAGATGCATAAATTTTTCTTGTAATTTCGTATTTGTTAGGATAAATAACATAATTTTTGGTTTTTACTCTGCTTATAACTAGATCTAAATATTGCTCAAGAAAAAACTACAACTTTAGACTTGGAAAACTGCAAAAGCATACCTAAAGACGTATGTACGCACAAAAAAATAAGTTCGATTGTGCATGCCCATACTTCATCGATTTATATAAGATTAAAATTAAAATTGCCAAGATTTTGATAAAAATAAAAAAAATCGATTTTAAAAGCTCAATAATCGATTTCAGTATAAAATCGCATACGTAAATGCGATTGCAAACAATCGATTTTCGATTGAAATCGATTAACCATTCTCTACTGCGTACTAGTTTTTTACCATTTACCTCATACTTTAATATTTTTTTTAATATAAGTTGCAATTTTCAGCTATTAAAACTATTAAGTTAATATCAATCTGCATCAGAGAACAGCTTTATGCGATTGAAAAAAAAATCGCATTTAATCAACAACAACAAATACACTCGCTTGCGGTCATACAATCAAACTTGCGATTGAAAAAAATCGCATTTAATCAACAACAACAAATACACTCGCTTGCGGTCATACAATCAAACTTGCGCAACCGCAAATATTCGCTGCTGGAGGCTTATTCTGAATTGCGATGCGAAAATCAATGCGATGCGAAAATGCATAAATGCGAACAATTGCTATTCTGAATTGCGATATTCGCAAAGTTTTTTTTTTAATCGCATTTCAAATGCGAAAAGGTGACAAGTCGGTATTCTACATTGCGAAAACAAATGTCAAATGCGCAAAATTTATTCGACAACAAAATAGCATTCGCAAAGTACAAACATGTTATTGAAAGATAATATTTTATTTATTTATTCATCATATATTTATTATTTAATTCACTTAATTAATTTAGACCACCAAACTGCGTAAATTTCAAATAATGATAATGATAGAATTTATGAATAAGCACCAAATGCAAGTCAGTCGGCAAATACTTTGTGACAAACGTTCACTGAAGAACTAAATATCAATGAACCACCTATTAGAGAAGCTGCAGGATGGAAAAAGCATGAAATATATAAACCAGTTAAAAAATATTTGCCTTCAACTTTAATTTTAATAGGTTTGGGCCTATTTTAAAGTACACACAAAACATTTTCTTCGTCGTCGAACCGCAGTGCCACAAAATCCATTTTTATTATTTTTTCTTATTACAAACAATTTAATTATTTTTAATTTTACGTTTATTGACACTTACGTATATTTGAGCAGCGTTGCCACAATTTGAAATAAATTGCGAATGCGATTGCGAAAGTCTAACAGAATACCAATTTTCTTTCGCATCGCATTTCATTTGCGCATCGCATTGATTTTCGCATCGCAATTCAGAATAAGCCTCCTGGTTTGCAGTCATTCAAATATTGCACATCGTGCTTTGTTATTTATACAATCGTTAGCTTCGTTTTTTAATAAAGATGTTTGTGTGTTCTTTGCGACAAAGATTGTTTTGGTAAAGAAAAAAAAAATACAAACAAAAAAGCCAGAAATGAAGCAATTATTACTCATGTATTCATTCAGCATTAACTATGTAGTACAAGAAAAAAAATTTAAATGAAACTAAACGCACATGTGTAGGTACATATGTACATACAAACAATTTCCATAGAAACAGACTTTTTTTTATCTTAAACTGTGTTGAGTTGTAATAAAGACAACTGGTTGTGATCAGTTGTAATTTTTGTTTTGTTTTTGTTCACCGCAATTTAGCAAAGTTTTAAACCATAATACAAAAATTAAGAAATTATCGCAAAAGGGGCCTAAATTTTTTAGGGGGATTGTTTCACATTTGGGTTCATAACTCTTTCCAGATTTCAATCCCAAACTGCTTAGGATAACTAGAAACAAATTGAAACCAATATTCTTCTTTTTTTAGTCGTTCGAAAGTCATAATGATTTTATCAGACAAATGGACATGCCAAAATCGACTAAGAATTAATCAAGGGCTCAGAATATACATATATGCTTTATGAAGTCTGATGAATTTTAAAAAAGTTTCACAGAGAATGACAAACTTATTATACTCTGATTCAACACTCCAAGAAATTGACTTTTAGCTAATATTTAAAAATTAAAACCACGACGATTATTTTAATTAAAAACTTAACCCTTTCTTTATTACATTTTTAAAGTGTATCAATCCAAATAATAGGTATATTTCTCGTTAAATACATCTAAAATAATATCCAATGATCTAGCGCTTTTATGGCTTCTTTTACACTGTAACATGCCGCGAATAACATCTCCTTTCTTTACTGGGTATGATTTTTCAATGAAAAATACAACTTGCTTCCAATGGGTAGGCTTATCATTTGGCGATGTACCAAACTTAATCGGTTCCGGCAATTCGAAATAGGTATCAAAATAACCCACAAACGAAGATAATTCTCCATCTTTAAAGCAGTTTAGCTCAAAATTATATTTAAAATTGGAGTAGTTCAAATCAACATTCATTAAATCTAAATCAGCAATACAATTTGGTTCGGGGAGAATGTGTTCAGCATCGACTATATCTATTAAAGGTTCATGCATAACTTCTTTGCGCATATTGGACATATTTAAGCCATAAACATCATTCCAAAAAGTTACATGATTTTTAAAAAGCTGGTCATTGCCATAGGCTACTATACTCATTGTACAACGATTCGGTAAGAGTATACCATTTTCTTTTAAATGATGGTCTCTAGCATAGATTACGCTATCCAGCATACCCTCAAAGAGCAAAAAGTATCCCATCCATTCCGAAATGATAATATCGAATTTTCCCTCGGGCAATTCAGTGTCCTCTAAACGGCCTTTTATTAACGTTATGTTATCAACGTCATTTTTCCTATTTTGTATAGATTTCTAAATTTAAATACTTAAAAAATATCGATTAAACATACTTTATAATATCCATGGCATTGTAGATAATATCTGAGTTATCGATTCCCACTACTTTAGACGCACCAGCATGTGATGCAAATATTGACAGTACTGAAGTTCCACAACCCACATCTAATACACTTTTGCCTTTAACAAATTCCTTATTCTTGAGTAAAGCATCTCTGTATGAAGTTGTTCTAACGACATCCTAAAATAAAAAAAATTGTCAAAACAAATTAAATTTTGTCAAGTTTGTTTTCATACCGAAAGCATTTCATGATGTATGCCAAAATGTGCATAACTATTAAAATAGCCTTCGTCGGTTTTAAGAGAAACCGAGGAAACACAGGCTTTATGTTTACCTTTGGCCTCCATTTTGTTGTCATCCTTTTCCATTAATCTTTGGAAACCTTTGCGCATGATTTCCATATCATGAGAGGCCTGCTCCAATTGATCCTGTTGTAATTTTACTTGTTCTTGTAATTTTTGTATTAAAGCTTTTAAATCAATTTCGTTAGATGAATTGCCGCTCAATGATTCCGCCTTCAAATCGTCATAATCTAGTGTTAAATTAAAAATGCATTTTTGTTTTAATTTTTGTATGCTTTTACTTACCGTAACTTAACCATGGTTCATAATCTTTAGGCTTTAAATATTTTTCATCAATCCAAAAGGCAGTAGTGGCATTTTGTAATTTATCTTCTGTTATGCTATCGAGACGTATGCAATTGATTAGCTTTATAAAGGAATATTGGTCCATTTGAAATTGAGATTTTAATTGGGCAAAATTCACTTTATGTACAGTTTTAATATGATCTAGAGCCACTTCTATTGAGGACAATAGTTTTGTACAAAAAAGACAAGTGGTAGGTTCACCTTGATCCATGGATTCATCATCTGAATCATCAGTGAAATCGGAATCGTCTCCACAATTTCCGTTGGCGCAAACTTTACTATCTTCTTCTAGAGGAGGTATATCTGTAATTGCTAGACTATATTATTGGTTTAACCCAGCAACACAAAATTTGTACCTTGTTCCATTTTTATAACTTAAAAATGGATTTAATAAATAACTTAAATAAATTGTTAAAACAAATTAATATAAACAATCTGCTAGATGATACACGTGCAAAAGAAATGTCAACAAAAAGAAACTTGGAGGTTGTTTCACTCTCTATTTCTGTGTAAATCAGTGCTACCAGATAATTTTTTTCTTCTATTTACATAGCGTTTACATTTGCCAGTACTGGCAAGACAGTAGCAATTCATTCAAACTTTTTCACTAATACATAAACACTTTTACAGCTATTTTGTTTTTGCATTGTTTTGGCAACTAATATGTATATGCTTACTGTCTTGCCAGTACTGGCAAATGTAAACGCTGTGTTAATAACCCCCTAATTTAAAAGTTTATTCTATGTTTACACTTGAGTTTTTAAACGCGCTTAAGCAAAATGTTCATAAAGTTAATCAAAGCCGTTCACATTACATTTGATTAAGAAAAAACCTAACAAAAAAATTTTTATTTCTTTACAGCATGAAAAATTTATAAAAAATACTTTAATTAAGTTATTAGAAGATTATTTTAAACATATTAATGTTGAAATTGTGAAAATGTATGAATTGTTTACTCAGTTTGAGGTATGTTCAGAGGATTCTATGTGATTAATGAAGAGATTTAGTTGTAATAATCACGATTTTGATGTGATTAGAGCTTGATCACGTTTGAGTCTTAAACGCTTTTAAGAACCCAAGTGGGAACATAGCATTAGATAAAAATGTAATTTCAGTCAGCAATCACACACGAAAATATTTATTTTCCCCGCTCTCCTAAAACTCAAGACTCGACGAGTCAAACTTGACGTATGTGAACCGGAACTTAGTAGACATCTGTGGGCAAATCGCAACATTCGATATCGATCGAAATTGCAATACAATTCGCGATTTGCCCCCAGTTTTTTTTATAAATATTGGAATCAAGTTTCCTTTAAAATATCAAGAGTTGCCAAATCATTTAGGTGACTTTGTAGATATTATCGAAATTAAAAAGTCTGAACGTTTCAGGCGTTTGATTTAAGTTGCGACGCGTTTTATTTTATAAATAATTCACACTTAAAATGCTTTCTTTTCATATATTTTTAAAAAGTTCTACTTTGTAAATTTTACACCCTAAATTTGCCCCTTAATGAAATAAAACCCCCTAAATATGGGAGAAACCCCTAAACTAGCAAATCTGGTGTTAATGTACGTTGAAAAAATTGTTTTTGACCTATTAGGCTATTATATTAGTTCTTTATGAAAGAATAAATAAATAAAGCTATACTACTGAAAGAGCTACATCAAATAAACATTTTAATGAGCTTTGCAATTGATCTGTGTAATACATAGAAACCTAGACCTATTTGTTAGTATACCGATCAACTCGGACGCACTTTTTAATGTGATTTCCCGTTTCCGCCTGTCCATGTTAACCTTGTGCGCATTTAACAAGTTGCAATTTTGTAGATAGTTTTATTAATTTGGCAAATAACAATGCAATGCAAAAAAACCTGTTGTTTTTAGATTGTTGTAGGATCGACAGCATCTGTAGTTGAATTTACCTTGTACTTGTTTTTCAATTAGTTCCAATTTACACCATAAAAATTTCTTGCCCGAAAGACGAAGTTTGTTGGTAAGGGTGCTACGCTGTATGCCCCTCTTTTCCACTCTCGCCTACAAATTTCGTCTGTCCGTAGTGTAAATTACGATTTTCGACACCAATAACAAATAACATAATAACACATAATTCCTGTTTGACATTATAAAAAATTTTCAAATAAGTAGAGGTTTTCACCATTTGTGTTAAGTATAAAACTCTGTTTTATTTAATACGATTTTATTCTACAAAGCGTGAGTGTCTTTCTCGTATGTATTATAAAATAATAAATCTCTTAAGAGAGAGAAATAGAGTTTCGTCAACTGTTTTCTGGTAGACTTGACACACGTGTTTATTAAAGTTTTTTGTGTAAATTGTTACTACGTTAACTTCATTACACCGGGGTTCATCTGAGATAATATGTGAGAAGGTCCGCAGAATGAGAAAAAAAATTTCTTTATGTTAAGGGGGAACATGTATCTTATAAGATTTCATAATTGACTGATTCTCGTACAGTAAACTTTTTTCGTTTTTATTCTTTTTTTTATACCCACACTACTATAGTAGAGAGGGTATTATGCATTTGTGCTGATGTGTGTAACACCTTAAAATATTAATTCTTAAAGTATAACGATCGACTCAGAATAAAAAAAAAAATACATATTGCAACATAGTCATATCACAAAAAATCAAAAATAAGCAACCATTGAAAAGCGCACCAACAATTAATTTCAGTTTTTCAATAGTAAGAATTGGGAATTTAGCACATTAAAACTAAATCTTATTAATAAAATTTTTTGACTCCCAAGAAAACCTTTGATCAACAATTGTAAGTTACTTAAGCAAAAATATTCATTCATACCTTCTTTATATGTAAAAAAATCAGTATTATATCTCAAAATGAACCGAACTTATACCAAAATATATTTTATTAAATCTGCAAATAAAGGAACATTTTGAAAACTTTAATCGCATTTTGTCAAGTTTTTTTTTTTTTTTTTTGAGATATAACTATGTTGCAATAAAGGAGCGATATGTTCTAATTGGCACAAGGATCGAGCTTATTAAAAATGGGGCGAATGCGTCCATAATTTCAATCTGCTTTCCGGAATAGGGTCTTTGTGCCCACTATCAAATAAATTTTAATGAAATTTAAAACATAGAAAGATCCATATTTATATGGACTCAAGCTATGCATTTAAAAAAAAGAACCAGGTGGGGAAATAGGGGGCAATTTCTGCTTCTCCAAAACTATCTAACAACTGTTTCATAACATTTATTATAAAGCTTCGTACAGACGATGGTCAGATCTTACAATATTGTAAGCAGGCGTTGCCAACAGCAAAATTTTTCTGACAATGGTCCATTGTCAGATGCATTAATTTTGCACATCTGCAAATACAAATCAGCTTACAATGTTCACACAGTTGTAAGACATTTTAGCCAATTTTAATGCAATTTAAGCAACGCTGCTTACCAATATTGTAAGATCTGACCATCGTCTGTACGAAGCTTAATAATACCAACACTATTTGAGAGTCCAAACGTAAGATAATACTGGCTGACTTCCAAAATGTACTAATACAAAGTGTGTATACAGTTTTACTACTGTATTTTAACCATGCACATGTACAAAGTACCGAAACAATGCAACTCTGTGTTCTGTTTATTTAAACGTTTTGAAATGTAAGTGATGTAATGCATATTATTAAAATAAATATGATTTTTTGCTGCGTTACTAATACTTACCATTGATGTTTTGGAAGGGTTTGCATTGCATAGATATTGTACTGCGGCGTAATGAAACATTATACTTCATATACAAAGCATTTGACGTTTTGGAAGTCAGCCACTCTCTGCGATTGAATTTGACGGTTGCTGATATAAAAAGTTTATATCTTATATCAGGTGGAGACCCTGTGTTAATACGTTAAAGGGGTCTACAAGAGTACTTTACTACCAAGAGTGAAACCCACTAGTGTTTAAAAAAGTGGCTACTTTTGACTACTCAATACTATTCGATACGTTTTTTATTGGGTACTCGATATTACTCAATACTTCAAACGGCTTTTCAGGAAAAAAATAATTTCATATCTTAGTTTGTGTTCATACGGCTCATGTCTTATTGACATGATTGCTACTTTATGGGCGAGAGGGACGAGGGGAAAAGAAACGAGTACACAGATGCATGTACTGTCTTTACGTTTTGCTTTTTCATTCGTTGTTTAATTTTGTTATTGTTTTCAATATCAAAAAAGCACACATGCATACGCACGACTATACAAAATAAAAAACATGTCGTCGACATGACATGAATCATTTGAACGCTAATTTATGTTCAAAGAAGAAAAAGGAAGAATCATGTGAATAAGACATGAACCGTATGAACTCAGGCTTAAGCTAAATACTGTCAATATGCCTAACTTGATAGTTTTTGCTGATAAAGCGTTCATTTACTTTTTTATTTTTTTGAGGAATTGGGAGACAAATTTTGTAAATTTTTAATTTCTATCACGTTGCAAGTTTCTACTAGGAAAGTAAGTACCGGTTCACACACGTCAAGTTTGACTCGTCAAGTCTTGAGCTTTTAGGAGAGAAGGGAAAAGAGAATGCCATTTCTTTTCCCCTTGAAGTATGTGAACCAGCACTAAGCGAACCGACCTAATAACTTTATGAATTTTTTATATCTATTAGAGTCATCCTGTTCTTTTTCGACAGCTGTTTTTGTTTTTCTGTCAAAAATTCTTCTACTTGCATAACCTACATTTTTTTTTGAAGTAAAACCAAAAATTGATTATGATTTCGGTAAGTTTATTATAAGGAAACTAAAATAAACTTTTTCTAAGAACCAACTTAATACATTTATAACTTTTGTTTTTATTTAAGATTGTTAAAAATTTGTTAGCTGCACGCACTGCCACAAACATAAAAGCTATACGGTCTTTAGCTACAGAAGCATCAAATGTAATTACTTCTCCGGCCGAAACTTTTGCCACAAATAGTCCTTCTACTTCAGTTGAAATATGTGAACAGGATAAACTTTTCAGTAAATTAGAAATCGAACTGCGTGGTGTTGATCCTGCCGTTTTAAAAAGTTACTCATGGTTTGCTACAACTGCTGCAAACCATTTGGGAATTGAAGTTGGAAATTGGTGAGTAATTAAATGTTTACTTGTAAATATGGATTAAAAATGTCAGTTCCGAATTTTTTAAATAAAATATCCACAATTAATTAGCTAATTTTAAGTACTGTACTTATTGTTCTTTCCCGATAGAATTTTTTTATATTTTTACCACTGCTTCCGGTATATGTTTTGAAGAAAAATGTAAATTTTTGCGCAACTTCATGAATAAAGTTAGAATTTAATAGTATTTTTTCGAAAATGAAAAATATTGTTTTGTGCCACATACGCCACTTTTCTAAAAAAAAAATTAAAAAAGTGGATTTTTGTGTTGTGCATACGTATACTTCGATCGATTCACTAAGATGGGATTTTTAAAAATTCGAATGTTTAGGGGATAAAAAAGGGTAAATTCGGAAACTTTATCTCCAAAAACTAAAAGAGATACAAAAAAACTTAAAAGATTTTGTTATTCGTGCTTAATTCCCAATTTTTATTCTTGATAAAAACACTGAAATGCATTGTTGATGGGATAAGGTATTCCTATGCGCATTTCACTGGTTGCCTAGGCCAGATCATCAGAAAACTTCATCCATAAAGATTTTAGAAAAACTAAAGATATTAAACCAAATAAAACTGTTAAACGTATAAGAATTATAAGCAACAGTTCTACTTGTTACAATAGCTCTGTTTCTTTACTCTACTTTGGGATCCCTCGGGATCCCAATTTGCACGAAAAGCGTTTCCGTACTTTTAATTTGTGTAAATGAGAGCGGATTCGAGAGAATAAAATTCTGCTTCTTCTTGCACGAAACAGCCCAGACTTTTTCTTCGTGCAAATTGTGTAAATTGTCAAACAGCTGTAAAACATAAACAAAACAATAAAATGCAAAAGAAAAAAATCATGAAACAAATTTTTGAAAAAGTGTTGTGGAGTAAAATAATGTACTAAAATATAAAGTTTTATGTTGAAATTTTAGGAAAACATAATGTTAGTTATTGTAAAAGTGTTTATTTGGGTTAATTTTTGGTAAAATTAGTTTATTTCTGCAGACAATATACAATTTTTCAAAAGTGGCATAAACTTTTATTGTTTTGTAAAAACTATCAAAACAATGACTTTTTATTTTGTGCTTAAAATTTGGTTTTTTCTGTTCCCGTACTTTTGTGTAATTTTGTCTCTTTATGAGAGAAATTTATGCTTGCTCTCATTTTCACGAACTTTACCCAAAAAGTAAAGAAACAGAGCTAATATCTTCTTGTTCTACTTGTTACAAACAAAAACATCAACAATAAACAGTGAATTTATCCCTTCCTACATTCCCCACTACAATTGATTGGAATTCTTCCAACATTAATTGTAGTTGTAAGTAGGTTAAGAAAAACAAAATAAAAACAAAAACAACTTTCAAAAGCATGTTGCCAGTTTAAGTTTTTTTAAGCCGTGCACTTGCCTGTTTATTATCAAAGTAATTTTTGGAATACAAAATTTCAATTTAAAAGATTTTGTTATTCGTGCTTAATTAAAACTGTAATACCGTTGTTCTTTTGAAAAATAAGTGGACAGGTGTGTGGTACTTATTTTGAAATTCGGTTATTTTAGGGTGAAAACGGGTAAAACCTGAATTTTGGTACGTTTTTGTCAGCCCATCTATCTTTTGATCCAATAAACCTAGAAATAAAGTTTATACCACATTCGAAACTTATCAAAAAAATAGGAATACAAGTTTGGTACTTTTTTGAAATTCGAACGTTTAAGGGGTGAAAATCGTAACTATTTTTGGTACTTTTTTACAAAACATTTTGAATTTTGCAATTTTTGATACTATAATGGGGGGGAAAAATAGTACCAAAATGGCAAATACGGGAAATTTAATATCTTTCTTCAGCTTTTTGGTTCTACAACTGGTATTTTTTTTATTATCGTTAATATTTGACCTCAAAACATAAAATTCAACATGCAATGTCCTGAATGAATGCTTTATATCTCAGAAACCACAACAAATTTCACGAAACAGATGTTGGATTCAAAAATGGGGTATTCAAAATATATAAACCCCATACCTAATTTTTTCAAAAATGGTCGGTAGGTCAAACCAATTCTGAGCTGACGATTTGGCTTCAATCCGCTTTCATTTTGCTATTGTATACTGAAACGATGTGGTCTTCTTTATTGCAACTGCACTTTAAATATATTTAATTAATTATTATTAATTAAAAATGTGCAATTTAAAAATTTGGTTTGACCCAAATCATGATCTAATCATTTAGGAATCAGCTTCAAGGGCAAAAACCCCGGATTATAAATAGCAACATAAAAAAAATTTTAAATCATGGTGGAAAAATTGTCCCGTTTACAATGTCCCGTTTACAATTTCTTTAACAATTTATTTAAAAAAATGTAATTCATATTTTATTTTGAAATCGAAACCATTTTTAGGGCACATTAGTAAGCAACATTTTAAAATTAATCCCAATAAAATATTGTGTCAGGTTTCGCAGAAATCACTGTTTAAACGGTTACCCCTTAAAACCCACTTCCGTTTTTTGTCCCGTTTACAATCACTGGTTTTTTGCAATTATCTCGGAAACCACGACAGTAAGCGAAAAATTTCATTTGCGGAAATTAAAGAGCTTATTGAGAGTTAAAAGAATCATTAATTTAAAAAATGAAAATCAGGTTGTTTTTTACAGTTTTGTCAATATAAACGTGTGCGAATGTCCCGTTTACAATCTTGGAAGTGCCCATATATAGATAGATGGAGAAAAATGTTGTGAAAAAAGTAACAAAATTAGGAACGATTTTCACACCTTAAACGTTTGAATTTCATAACAGGTCCAAATCTGTTTTGTATTTTTTAGATAAGCTAGAATGTGATATAATTTTTATTTACCCTTTTACAACCCAAAAAGGCCGTACCTTACAAAAGTACCAGAAACCTGTTCGTTTATTTCTTTAATGAACAATAATAAGTATTCATTTTTGTGTCTCTTTTAGTTAAGGAGATATGAGGTTAGCGAATTTTTTTAATGAACAACAATAAGTGTTAATGTTTTTCATCTCTTTTTGTTTAGGAGGTATGAGCTTAGCAGGATCGTTTGGCGAGAGGCCAGCCCCTGGCCCAAATGTCAACCTCATAGCTTCAGACGTTTAGGTTCTGCGATGAAAAATAAATAGATGGCGAAAAAATCTTTTGAAAAAGTAACAAACATAGATACAATTTTCATACCTTAAACGTTCGAATTTCGAAAAAGTACCAAATATGTATTTGTAGTTTTTAGATAAGTTAAAAAATGTTGTATAATTTTTTTTTTAATTTTTATTAAAATTAAATTATTTAATTATAATATTAAATTAAAAAAAGTACCAGTTTATTAAAAAAAGTACCAGTTAGAGAACGAAAAAGTTCCAAAAACCCCCTCTTACAGATTCTCTTTCACTCAGGACCTTGCATATTTATTTTATGTTTCTAGATCCAATAAATGCGGAAATTAAAAAGGTACCAGTTAAAGAACAAACTAGTACAAAACCCCTCTTACAGATTCTCATTCACTCAGGACCTTGCATGCTTAATTTTATCTTTATGGGTCCAATACTAACGGGAAATCAAAAAGTACATGTTAATGAATAAAAAAGTACCAAAAAATTCCCTCTTATAGATTCTCATCCACTCAGGACACTGCATATTGAATTTTGTTATTCTAGGTTCAATATTATGGGAAATTCAAAAAGTACCAGTCAAAGAACGAAAAAGTACCAAAAAGCCCTCTTACAGATTTTCATTCACTCAGCCTCTTGCATGTTTAATTTGATGTTTCTAGGTGCAATACTTACTAAAATTAAAAAGTACCAGCTAAAGAACAAAAAAGTACCAAAAACTTCCCTCTTATAGATTCCTATCCACTCATTACATTGCATGTTTAATTTTATGTTTATAGGTCCAATACTAACGGATATTCAAAAAGTACCAGTTAATGCACAAAAAAGTACCAATCCCCTTACAGATTCTTCTTCACTCAGGACGTTGAAAGTTAAATTTTATGTTCATAAAACCAATATTAACGAAAATTAAAAAAGTACCAGTTAAAGAACGCAAAAGTTCCAAAAAGATTCCTCTTACAGATTCTCATTCACTCAAGACCTTGCATGTTTAATTTTATCTTTCTAGGTCCGATACTAACCGAACTTCAAAAAGTACCAGTTAATGAATAAAAAAGTACCAAAAATGTCTCTTATAGATTCTCATCCACTCAGGACATTGCATGTTTAATTTTATGTTTATAGGTCCAATACTAACGGATATTCAAAAAGTACCAGTTAATGCATAAAAAAGTACCAATCCCCTTATAGATTCTTATCCACTCAGGACACTGCATCTTGAATTTTATGTTTCTAGGTCCAATACTAACGCAAATTCAAAAAGTACCAGTTTAAGAACAAAAAAGTACCAAAAAGTATTTGTATTTCCAAAAATCCCGTCTTAGTGGATCGATTTGGAGAGTGACCAATCTCTGGTCCAAATTTCAAGTTTTTAGCTTCAGGCGTTTAGGCTGTGCGATGATGAATCAGTGAGTCAGTCAGTAACGTTACAATTATATCTATATATATAAAAAGAAGTGTACATTTTGATTGTCACTCCATAACTCGAGAACGGCTCGACCGATTGCCCTAAAATTTTTAGGGAAGGTACAGGGAGGAGTGATGATGGTTAGTTGATTTTGAAATCCAAAATCGGGGCAGGGGAATTGGTACCGCCCATAGGATGCCAATATTTAATATCGCCTATCTTAAGACCCGCTGCACGCATTTTGTTGAACTTTTGGTAGTAGGATCTTCTAAGCCCCAAAATTTAAATAAAATAGTAGCGGGGGAAGTGGTTCCCCCCATAGGACGCCAATGTTTAATATAGCATATCTTAAGAACTGTTACAGTGAGAATGTTCAAACTTTGTAGAAGTCACTCTTATGGTATACTACTCTATTGAGAATAAAAATAAAGCGGTAGGCGCAGGGGGGAAATACCTCCCATAGGATGCATATATTAAATATCGCTCAACTGAAGAACTATTTAAGGGACAGCCTTCAAACGTGGTTAAAGCTACTATTATGGTAAAATGAAAATTTCAATATTAAAATGGGCGGGGTTGACAGGGGAGGAGCAGTACCCCTCATAGATAGAAATATAATTAAGAGCCGCTGCATGCATTTTGTTGAACTTTTGATAGTAGGATCTTCAGAGCCCCAAAACTGAAATAAAATAGCAGCGGGGGAAGTGTTACCCCCAAAAGGACACCAATGTTTAATATCGCATATCTTAAGAACTGTTATAGTGAGAATGTTCAAACTTTGTAGAAGTCACTCTTATGGTATACTACACTATTGAAAATAAAAATAAAGCGGGTAGGCGCAGGGGGGGAAATACCTCCCATAGGATGCATATATTAAATATCACTCAACTGAAGAACTATTAAAGGGAGAGTCTTCAAACATGGTTAAAGCTACTATTATGGTTAACTTTAAATTTCAATATAAAAATGGGCGGGGTTGACAGAGAAGGAGCAGTACACCTCATAGATAAAAATATAATTAAGAGCCACTGCACGGATTTTGTTGAACTTTTGATAGTAGGATCTTCAGAGCCCCAAAACTGAAATTAAATAGCAGCGGGGGAAGTGTTACCCCCCATGGGACACCAATGTTTAATATCGCATATCTTAAGAACTGTTAAGTGAGAATGTTCAAACTTTGTAAAAGTCACTCTTATGGTATGCTACACTTTTGAAAATAAAAATAATGCCGGTAGGCACAGGGGGAAATACCTCCCATAGGATGCATATATTAAGTATCTCTCAACTGAAGAAATGGTTAAAGCAGTGTAGCGAAGCGCACTGGGTTAAGCTAGTATATGTATATAGATATCAATGAATCATATATGAATCCTTTTTCTATCGCTCAAGTGATAAATCAGTTTTTAATTATCAAAACTGATCTGAAAAGACTCATTTAGGTGATTTTTACAAAAAATAATCACTCAGATGCTAGCTGGGTTGTTTGTTTGTAATTTGTTATGATAAGAAACTTTCATTGCTCGAATACAACTTCGAAAATTAGCAAAACGCAACATGCTGAAATGCGATTTTCGTTTTCTAAACCAATAGTGATTTGATAACGCTAAGCTTTTCACAGGGTTGGCTGCCCACTGGGTTACCCAGAAAAATGTTAATGGGTATTTTGTTAAAAAAAATCCCAAGGGGGTTTTTTTCTTCTTTTTTCTTCATATTCATTTAAACAAAGATGGTATAATCTTAACGTTTTATTTCCAGAAAAATAAAAGAAGATAATTAAATTCATACATGTACATACATATCCATATATGGGCATTTCCTGGGGTCACGAACGTACGTTTGTACGCCTTTGATGTACAAATAATATAGAAAACAAAACTTTTCCTAGCATTTTTTTTTCGATTCGATAGCATTTGGGTAGCTCTATGTTTAGTGCAAAAGATGGATTTCATCGATTTTAAGTTTTCATAATAAGAGTTATAAACGTGTGGTCACGAACGTACGCAAAATAGAAGTCAACTTTGGCTGACAATAGTGAAATGTAAAAATCTGCGCAATGAAACGGAATATTCAAAAGTGATTAATTTATTTTAAAAGTGTATTAATGTATGTGTCCATCTAGTATTTACAAAATAAAATATCTCTCTTGGTTTTTGTTTAATTGGCTTATTTACCGGTCGCGAACGTACGATTTTTCCATATGTTTTTTTATTATTATCACCACGCACTTTCCCATAAATGTCTTAAAATTTCCTTAACAAAAAAACTTAATACTCCTTTTGCAATCGATTGTAATGGAGAGATTATGAAGAAAGAGTGTAAACATAACATATTTCTTGCATGTAAAATAAGTATATAAAAATGTCTTTAGAAGTAGAACATACAGAAAAACATAAAATTTTCCAGTTTCCAGCCCAATTTCCTCAAGTAAAACAGCTGAGATATGCTATGAAACCATTCTTTAATAAGAACAAAGACTTTTTTATAATAATAAACAATAAAAGACGATGATAATCAACATTTTATTTTTTCATCCTGGTAGACCATTCTGGGGAAATGCCCATATGTATATGACCATTTGTGTGTATGTACATTTAACGTTAGTGGGCATAGAAAGTATACTATATACTAGAGTTTGCTAAAAACCGTAAAAATGTAAAACCTCGGTTTCGGTTTTAAAATGATTAAAACCGGTCGATTTCGGTTCGGTTTTCGGTTTTGAAAATATCAAAGTTTAACTACATATGTATACGTATAATTTGTTTGCACGTAAAACTATTTTTTATTTGTTTAAATTGAGGTAGTTTGATTAACCCTTTAGTGTAAACCTGGGCCTAACCAGGCATTTTTTGACCTTTTCAAGTTTAATTCTTATAATTATTAAAAATATTATAACAAAACTTTATGTATTCATCAATCAAAATGTTTTTTACAAAATGAGAAAATTAATTAAAAATTTAAATAAATTTAAACAAAGTGGGCCAAATGACAATTTTGTGCATATCGTATCCACCTGGGTCTGGCCAGACCCTGCCCTATTATATATTGACTGGTGGTAATAAAATCAAAACAAAAGGTATCAAAAAACACACAAGAATTCTTTCTTTACTTTTTTCGAAGAATTATTCTATTTGACAACAGTCAGGCCCAGGGGCTCGTTAGTGCGAGTTTTTTTTATAGGCATTTTGTGACATACAAATGAGGTGACTACTTAAGAGTTAAAAAGGTAACATTTGTTCTGCTTAGTACTTATTTTAAATTTTAAGAATGTTTAAATAACTTGCCATTGCAATGCATTGCTGCAGGCTGTTATGTATAAAGTTTTTGTATATGAAGTACGAGTATTATGTATAATTTGCAATTTCTTTAAGCATACATACATATATTGTTAAAGTAAAAGCTAAAACCAAGGTTTTTTTTGTCGGTTTTCGGTTTTTAGGCATTAAAAACCGCGGTTTCGATTTCGGTTAAAACCGAACAGCTATCCATACTATATACAGACTTTTTACTTCAAATTTGGCCATTTCCAAATTAAATTCAGGTTGTTAAATACGAATTTATCTTTTTTCAAGTCAAATTCGACATTTTAAAAATTAAAATTAGGCTTTTTAAAATGAATTTGATTCAAAAAAGCTGATTTTGATATTTAAAGTGCCGAATTTGATTTGAAAAATGCTGAGTGTGATTTATAAAATACTCAATTTAATTTCAAAAATTCTGAATTTAATTTTTAAAAACCAAGACGTATTCATACAGTTGACCGTATCATGCGTTAAAAAATACTACATATTTTGTTTTTGTAAAAAGTTAGAGTGAATGTAAAAATTATTTGTAGAAAATATTAAAAAAGGATTTTGTTTTATACACAATTGCTTTAGAAGCTAAATCTTCTTCTTTGTGTGGACCGATTGACACCAAACTTGGACCGTAAATTTTAGTCGGGAGCCAGGTTTCTCCTAAGTTTAATCCCGTTATGAGGAGCTGTTGTCGCGATATTAAAATTTTTTTTTATTTACGGTACGATTTGGCAGAAATTCACAAAATATATTTATTAAACAGAAACAAGTTTCCTTATAAAATGTTAACCCGGTAGATAGCGCTGGGGTTAAGTTATTAACAAAATTCTACAGTATTTACTTTTTTATTTTTATTTAGAAAATCCCGAGCTGTGCCGTGAACAAACAGCTAGTATTTTATATTTACTTTTTTTGTTTTATAAAATTTAACGGCCTAATTTATAAAAAATAAAACCGGATGATAAAGGCTTTATGAAACGGATTTTCATACGAAATCCGTTTAATAAACCCTTTATTAACATGTTTTATTTTTTATAAATAAGGCAGTAAATATTTAAGTTCTTTTTTCAAGTATTTACTCCCAGTTCAACGACTTCGAACGTTATCGTTCGCATAGAAAATTTTCAGTTTTAAAAATATTTTCCTTATCAAATTCTATGTGAACGTCTATGTTCGAAATCGTTAAACAGATTAGATTGAAATTTAGATTTTTATTGAAATTAAAATTTTAACTAATTTGAGCTTGACATCCAGTATACACACAAAAAAATAAAAAAAACAGATGACTCGAACATTTCGCCTGTATGAATTCGCCTTGTTAAAAACCGGAATATGATTTTGAAAAGGTCAAATTTAAAGTTAAAATCCTAAATGCATATAGAAAATTACAAGAAAATAATTAAAAAATTTATGGAAAATAGTTTCACAAACACGAGCATAAGAAGTTTTTTTAAATTAGTTACCCCTCTAGTAGCTCAGATTTTAAATGCTGATAAATAGGGCAACCAAAAAAGCACTAAAACAGTTTTTAGCTCTTAAAAAATACTTTAAAAACATAAAAATAAGCTGTTAAAATTAAAAAAAGCAATTTAAATTTATTGTTTATTTTCCTTTTTATTCGTTTAATACGTTGTTATAGTAGATTATAAATTGATGCGATAAATTTTCGAAAAGAAAACTGTTTATTTGGAGACAGCACGTTCTTGTACATAGACAAAGTTATTTATAAGACGTGTTAAGGAAGTATATTTAAAATTGTATATTTGCCCTGAAGTATATTTTATACGATTGGACTCACAACTCCGCTTGCCTCCCAAAATATCCCCAATATCTTTTAGTACCGAAAACCCTTCATTTTTTTTCAATAAAACTGATTTAAATTTTTTATTAACTTTGTTTCCTATATCCCCTGGAACACTGGACATTTTTCTTACGGTGTCCTTAATTATATTCACTTGGGAAACCAATGAAAGAAAGATTTTTTGTTTCCAATTTTGTTAAAACTTCATGTAAAAACTCAAAACTTGCAGAAATGAACAATATTTGGTTCCGCAAATTTCTTTCATACCAATATATACAGAGAAATTTACATATACAATACAAAAACTATATTTAAAAAGAAATAGGACGTTACAAACTATGATGGTAAAAAGACGTTACAGAAAATGTATTATTGTATGAAGTGACTGTGTAAATGAGGAATTTGATCGTTAGAATACAGCTATGGAATTTTCGAGAGAAAAGAACTTAAACAAGCAAATAATAAAATACGTTGATAAAAAGACTTAACACTAAAAACTTAAGCATATCTACAATGCATACAACAATATAAAAAGTACGTTTCAGTGCCGCTAAAACAGACTAACATAAAAATCAAGTAAGAAAGTATAGTCACCACACCACACCGAGAGTGTATGGTTAAATAAATGAATAAGGATCTATCTATGTTTTAAATTTCATTAAAATCGGTTTTAAAGTTTCTGATAGGCAAATTTTGCCCCCTATCTTCCGTCGTGGTCCTATTTTTTAAAAAATTCATACCTTATGTGCCCATATAAATGTGGATATATCTACATATCTTTTAAATTTAAACTCAACTTCTTTAGGAATTGACTTCAACAGTGAAGAGCAAAACAAAACTTAATAGTGTTTAAAATAGTTGATATGGAGCAAAATGAATGCTTAATATCTCAGAAAACATTAAGAATTTTGTGAAACAGGTTTTGGTTTCAGAAATCTCAATTTGTTTTTTAAATAGCCGATAGGTGAAACCGATAATGAGCTGGCGATATATGTATACACGTATGAAACTTATGTCAATAGTACAGAAAAAGTAGTTACAAACAGGGTTTTAAACGGCAGTCGAAACCAAAAACTGGCGAACAAAAAACGAAAATTTGTGTACATATTGTCGCTTTTTGAGTTGGTTTGACAGCGACTGTTTACATTTAATGAAATACATTTTTCATTTAAAAATAATTTTTATCTAAATCTACCTCTATGGAAATTATATTATTATGTTTTTTTTTACAGTTGGTCCCCCCGCAAAGCTTATAAAGAACGTATGACACTTTTAAAATCGGTGCACATTTACAAAAAACATCGCGTACAATATGAAATTCGTACATATTTTCGTCATATGAATTTCCATAAAATAACAGGATCTACTTTGGATACGTTTTTGGAATATATTGAAAGAAATTTACCTGAAGGTGTGGCGCTAAATGCAACAAAAACAGAAATACAAGAATTACCAGAACACTTAAAAGAACTACCTAGTAAAAATTAAACAAAAAACGTTAAATAAAAAATATTCTAAATTAATTTTTTTTTTTAAATTCATGATTTATGTGAAGTAATAATTTTAAAAAAGCTGAGCAAGTAAGAATTGCTACCGAGTAAGTTAGTTTTTCAAAATACAAGTTCTAATCTGCTAATTTGTAAAACTTGGAACTGGAAGAGGCCAGATATATTTAATTTTTTTTTTTATTTCATTGACTTACAGTTTTCTTAAGCGAATTAAAACCCTGAAACCCCTTCGCAGTACCTCACATCTTATTGCAAACTTACTTTTCGTTTGTAAATTAAAAGATTTAATTCCTGAAAAACAAATTATGCATAGTTAATGTAAATTGTGATATAATTTTTAAGTTTGTGTTTAATTTATTTTTTCATGTTTAATGTTTTTTATGTTTGTCTACAACAAATTATTGTTCAATGTATTTATAAATTAATTTCTCTTATTACGAATCCCTTTATAAAGTGAACATACAATTCACGAAACGTTGGAAAAATATGGATTAAATGCATTTTTAATTACATATAGAACTTTGGGCCGTATTAGCTAAAATAAAATCTTAATTTAATGTAAATAAAATTATTTCAATTTTGTGATGGCTATAATCTAATCTCGATACTATTATGCAAATACACGCTTTATTATTTGTGCCCTATAAACAATATTAATCTTAGGAAGTCGAAATAATATCGTTAATATACATTTAACAATTTGCTGCTGTTTTATATTTGTTTAATCTCTTAATATTTGTATAAAATGTGAATTATGATAACGGTCGTCAAACTTTTAACAAAAAAGCATAACACACTTGCTAAACAGTTCAGTTTAATACTAACTTTTCATAGGAACAATGAAACTCAAAGTTTTCACTTTCGTGGCTTTTATAACCTTTATTGGTTGTTTTGTTCAACAAACAGAGGCCATAATGGAGGATACAATATTGAAATTTTTAGAAGAAATTCGCAGTCGTATGTGTTATTCATTATTTGGTTTGCCAGCATTGGATCCTTTGCAAATAGAACATGCTCGTTTCAAGATGAATAATAAATATATAGTAGAGTAAGAAAATGTTATGATATGAAACTTGCCGATTTTGTCCCACGTATAAAAAGTTTTTTACTATTACAACATTGTCCTACCGGATAGGTTAAAGTTAAGTTGAAATAAATATCTTGTAATACGTCCGACAAAATCCTACTTTTAACTAACGGCGTGTTGTTCTTAAACGCAATTCGAAAGAGCAATTGTTCAAATTTGTATTTAAATTCAAAAATATTCTCGTTTTAAACAACATACACATAATTTCCCACTGTTTTTTTTCGCTTATTTATCGATATAAAGAAGCTGACAATTTTTTTATTTAAAAAAATGCCTTAACAAAAAGACTTTATTTTTAGTTTTACTAGTTCAATAACCGATTTTCGTGTTACTGGTTTGTCTGATTTCAATGTAACAGATATAAAAATCTCTACAATTCCACTAAGACGTTCAAATTTTAATATTGTGTTCCCCTTAACGGCTTTGAAGTCATTGTATACTGCTAAGGGTTCCTTAGCCTACATTGTTTCTTTAAATGGAGATGGGCTTGCAGAGTAAGTAACTTTATTTTGATATCAAGAACATTTTTAATACATAAAAAAAAAAATTTAAAAAATATTTTTAGGGCACATGTTGATGATGTAAAGATTTCGATTTCTTGGGTATTAAAAACTATTCCAACTGTGGGCATAAACAAATTAAAAATTGAAGTAAATACGTTTTTTTTTTAAATTTTCTAAAAAATTTACATACATACATGCATACACAATTATGTTTGCTTAATTTTAGATAAGCATTGGTAATTTGTTTGTAGATTTTGAAAATCTTATTGAAGAGCCAAGAATTAATGATTTTTTACATGCTCTTATCAATGAATTGGGCATTGAGTTATTAAATGATCTATGGGTGGAGGCTCAAGATAAAGGCTTTATACAAAATGTAGAAGACGTAAGTTCTTTTTTAATTAGAAAAATTTGAATTAATCAAATTAAATATTTTTCTTTATATTTAGAGCATAAATAATATTCTCGGAAATTATACACTTAGCGATATTATCAAAATTATAGGTGGCATTACTGGCGGTGGTAATAATGAGGAACCACCATTTGGTGGTGCTCCTGCTGATTGTAAAACAAAACTTTTAATCTAAAAAAGATTGTGTTACGGTGCAACATTAGTACATAACACTGCTTTACAAATTTTTAATTTGGAAAATTACCAAGAACGCCACGTGCCTAGATAAGTTAACTTTGACCTCCTGAACACGAAAAACGCTGTAATTTTTTTTCATTAGTTAAGTTTTTAAGATAACGGTACTTTTGTGTTTTTCGGTGTATGGTCCCACTCAAACCCTTGTGGAGCCCAACCGTCAGTTTTAACGTATTTAAAAAAAAACGGAATTTTATATGAGATGAAAAATATTTTCGTTCCACAAAATCTTTAATAAAAACTTTATTTTTCATCCGATTTTTTTCAAATTGCGCTTAAAATATTGGTAACAAAATAAACTATTTGGTTAAAAAATAAAACATTCCAGATATTTACTATAACGTAGAAAAAAAACGAAATAAAAATGAAAAATTTTGAAAAAAACGTAAAAAATATTCAAATTGCGAACTTTGAGATGCCATAACTTAGCATATCGACGGAAAAGGCATTCAGTTGCCTTTCCAACGATATGCCATTTATCTCGATCGGACTTTTCGGTTGGGCTCCACAAGGGTTTGAGTGGGACCATACACCGAAAAACACAAAAGTACCGTTATCTAAAAAACTTAACTAATGAAAAAAAAATTACAGCGTTTTTCGTGTTCAGGAGGTCAAAGTTAACTTATCTAGGCACGTGGCGTTCTTGGTAATTTTTGGCTGTAAACCAGTGTAATTATTTATATATAAGTGAAAGTGTGTTTTTATATAAGTTTAAACAATAACCATTTGTTTATCAGTTGTTGATATTATTGTTTTTAAAGCGTTAAGTAACAAAATTTGCTTAAATCTTAATCGATTTATAGTTAGATAATATTATGTATTATTTATTTTGTTTTGTACTAATAACACAGTGATACATATGTAGATACACGGGTTATACACTACGCAAGTACTTAAAAATTTTATTTGATTATTTTGTTTTCTTTCCAAACTTATGTATAACTTTTATTTTTGGATATATCTTTCCGAGTAATAGTTTTTATCCCATATAGATCTACCCTATGTGGTACAGCAACTTTGAAAAATGTTTTAACGTACTTATTTTTATTTGTTTCTGTTGCAATGATAATAAATAGTAAGGTGTTTTTACGTACAAAAATAATGAAAACTATTTTTATCCAGTTTTTTTTCTAAGAATAAATTTTTTGAATCTAGAAGACAAACAAACTTTATTAAAAAATGGAGTTACCTAGTTTTTATATACGGCCACAGTTTTCTTAAAACAAGAACAAATTAACTGCCTGACCCATGATGTCGACAAGAACATTTCTTTCGTATATTTATATTGAAAACAAAAATAATTTTATTTTTGAATTAATGTTTTAAATATAAATATGCGAAAGAAATGTTGTTATCGACATTGTGAGCCTGGTTGTAAATTTCTTTATTTTTAAATTAATCTAAGAACATATTCATATTTTTTACACTTTACGATATTTAATACTATACTGTTTTAAAATTATAAAATTATTTTTTTCTGCAACCTTGACGATCTTCTCAATGTTAAATGTTCATCAATAAAACTTCTCTTGAGCTTTTTCCAACTTGATTTCAGTTTGTTTTCTGAAGTATTTACAATTTCTAAATTTACGAGTTCTTTGTCCGATTGCTCGATCACGTTTTGCTTCCTTTTATTTTCTTCCGTGATGCCTTGTGGAATAATTTCCTCCAACGTAGTCTGTATTTGCATGAGGTCAAGGTCTGGATCTAGGTTTATGTTAGTCGGTCGCATTGTGGATTTTCTTGTGTTGATTTTTATATTTTTTGCACGCACGTGTAACTATTACGTTTATTTTTATCAAAAACATAAAAAACAAAGTAGAAGCGTAAGACATTGTTTTTAAACTAAAAAGCTAAAACGATCTTATTACCAAGTTTAGTATAAAAATTTAACAGAACATCTTTTGTTTAAAATTTTGATATGTATTAAAATAAAATTAACCACAAAGTCAATAGCTCTTTTTCAGGTTCAACCTATGTTAAACCGATTATAACGTTAATCAACGTCCTTAAAACTGGCCAATTCATTTCATAAAATCAAGAAGGGTAAACCTTTTAATTATTTTTTGATGTATAAGCATAAAGAGAAACAAATATTTTTTGGAAAAACTGGATATCTCCATTTGTTCGTAGAAAAAACGGGTAAATAAACGTGTTGAGTCAAAAAGTAAATGTCTTTCCACAAATCATTACTTAAGTTGCCTTAATTCCATAAAATACTAATATAATTTAAGAAAAAAAATTTTTTTCGGAAAAACAATATAACCCCATTTTTCGAAAAAACAAGATACGTGACATTGATTTTCGGTTTTAATGTCCAAAAATCAGTTTAATTGTACCAGAAATCTTTAACTGAATCTAAAATATTGTTTTGTTTAATGCGCATGCATAATAACATAAATGCATATGAAATAATTAGCGAAATATTTTTAAAACTTTAAATGTGTTTTTCTCGTGTTTTCAAAAAAATCTAGTTTTTCCATACGGCCACAGATTTTATAAAAATAATTAAATTTTTATTGCGAACATTATAAACAACAAACTAAAAAAAGTGTATTTTCAACAAGTCAAATTTAACAAGAAGGCCGTTTTAAAGTGTTCTAAAAAATATCACAAGATTGGAGAAATCAAAAAATTGTTTTAAAACCATCTGATTTGGCGAAGAATTCCCTATATGTATGTATATATTTAGTAAATTCAAAATATTTTTGTGATGCCGTTTGGTTACATTTGTTTCAACTTTTGGAAGCGCAAAGTAACATGTATAATTTTGTTTTATTTGGCCAAATTTTTAAAAAAGACTTGATTCATGATTGAACCATTGTTTAAAATTAAAAAAGCACCATTGCTTAAAAATTAAAAAGCAATATGTTTAATTTTATACTTCGATTTTCTAATGCGACTGACCATCGTAATGAAACAATACCTGCATTAATGATGACCAGAGAAACCAGAAATATGTTCTAAAAATGTGTTAAAATATTGAATAATGGTTGCATATAATAAAAAAGAAAAAAAGTATAGTTGGTCAAGCTTCACCGTATGATAACAAATTGTTATTAACAATAATGCACCACAGTATTTTTTCGAATTTTAAAGTTTTTTTCTGCGGAATATTTTGACATTAGGTCTTAAAGCTCTGTGCTGAAATTTTGAGCAAAATCGGACAAAGTTTTCTGGACGCGCATCGAGGTTAAAGGTCACATATTTGCAAATTTTACAATTTGAAATAATTTTTTGGTAATCGTAAATTTATAGCAAGATATGCTGATTTATGTATTTATTTTAATAAAAATGACTGTAAAAACATTTTTTTTTGGAAATTAACCCTCATATCTTCTTTGGGTCAAAGTGACTCATACAGGTATGTTCTAGGTTTCGACTCGAATTGAAAACAAAAAATTTTTTAAATCCGCATAATTCATAAATTGGTGTTCTCAAATCCGCATGTTTTTGTGTATTCGAAGTTTTTGTTCGAAAAAAACTTTTTTTGGACTAAAGATCGCTAATTTGCTAGCCGCAGCATGATAGCAACGTTTAATATTTTTTTTAAATCGTGAAAGCTGTAAAGAATCACAGGAAAAATAGCTTCATCACGAACATGGCTAAAATTCGCGAAAAATTGCAAACTTTTAAACAAACACTAAAATTTATTTGAAATCGCTAAATCGGTAAAAAAAAAAAAAACAAAATGTCGGAAAATAACAAAAAAAAAAAAAATTGCAAAAATAGCGAAAAATCGCGTAAATTTTTAATATTAAAAAAACCAACCATATAATTGACTAAAAGTCCCTAAAACTATAAGGATTGGCAAAAATTAGGTAAAAATTGCTAAATTCGCGGAAATTCTCAAAAATTTGCTAACATCGGCACGATAATATCATTTGATATCATGATGAAAATCATTTGATATCATGATGATATCAAAGTCTACTATTTATTATTAATCGTTAAAGCTGTAAATAATCAGAAAACTTACTAAAACAAATCGTAACTATCGCGAACATGACTAAAATTCACGAAAAATCGCAAAATTTTAAACAAACAAAACAACTAATTTGAGATCGCTAAATCGATTATCAGTTGCTTGATAAATGACAAGGTCATACATATAGATGGGATTCTACCTAATATTTACCTGGTGTCTGGGTAAATACCGGGTATATTCCCTTTTTGGAATTTTTTATAAACCTGTCAATAAACTTAATTTTAAATTACTTTTCGTTTTTTAAAAACGTTGTTAAATATAAAAAAGCTGGTAAAAAGCAGTAAAACTACAATAAACCAGAGTATATCTAATATAAACACATAATTCCTGTAGAATTTTGACAAAAGAACTTGTGTTGACTTAAGAAAAATCTTCAGATTTCTTAAGAAATGAGTAAATGTTCAAGGCGCAAAGTTCCGATCAAAATTTTCAAATAATACAAATGTTGTACTTTTTTTTAAATTAAAACACAAAAATTATGATTGGTGTTTTGGTAGTTTTACTTGCATTCAAAAATTTTTTTAAATAGATTAAGTGCTCCCCATAATTACAGATCGAAATCTTTTTGTAGAGATTGTATATTAGAATTTTTCGAATACAGCTAATACGCAGCTTATATGCATTTTGTACCACCTGTAAAATATAAAAACGTGGTCCAGAGAAAATATTTTAACCAAGTATAAAATAACACGGTTACTTTCATTAAATAATGTTTGTGTTCCTGGTCTTTTGTTATTTTTCCGTTGTATTCTTAAATTAAGTTAATGCCTCTTTCAGCACAATCATTAACAACAGTTATGTTTTGGATAATGTTTTTTGCTCTTAGGCACCCTTCATCACATTCCAAGAATGTGGATATTTTTTTAAAATCTACATAGAAATTCCAAAAACTCTTGAAAACAGATCCTGTAAAATATCACAGTTGTCTTTGAATATGGAACTCTCTAAATTCTCCTTTTTTATAAAGAGCTTCTTTAGTACATATTTCGCAGCGTTTAAAAAGCTGCAGTTGAGATAGTAAAAGTCATAAGCAGGGAAACCAGAAATATGCAATTGCATGTTTTTGCTTGTGCGACTAATGAAGGTAGAAACAATATATTTATCCGTTTTAGAGCTTTTTATGAATTTTGGCATCGATTTGTTAGTGCATATTTTTGCATATTTTACCATTTGCAGCATATTTTAGTTAAAAGAGCCTTTTTGCATCATTTTTTAGGTTTATAGCGCATATTTTGCCTTTTTAATGCATATTTTGATACATATTCAATTTTTTTAGATGCCTACAATAACTTTCGCAGCAAATAAAAAAATTTTTTTTTTTTCGAAAATCTGTTACTTTAATTTCAACATCTACATTTAATTTTTACTCTTAAATTGTAAGACAAAGCAGGTTGCCATTAATAATAAATGTAATGCGATTTGTATATTGACCAATCTTTTAGTATTCCTATTGAATCAGAATCACTTTTTAAAGTGATCTAACGATGTCCATCCATCCGCCTGGCTGGTTGTCTGTCCATGTTAGCCTTGTGCGCAGAGTGCAAGTTCCAATTTTGTAGATAATTTGATCAAATATGGGCGAAGTCTATGCAAATGGTGAGAATCGGTATATAATTTCATATCCAAATTAGACGTCCCATCTTCGTTAACTTCGGGATTTATTAATAGTTTAAGTCTGTCAAACCAAACACTTTCGAACATGTCGGCTTCCGCTGTTCTTTGTTGTGTGCAACTTTTCGGTTTTTGCTTTTGCCTTCACTGCGACTGTTTCAATTTAAAGAATCAGAAGTAAAAGCAACGGTTTATTTTTGTCTATTGAAAAATCAGAAAGTGGAAGAAAAAGCAATTTTTTGATTTTGACTGCAGCTTTTTAAACCCTGATATTTCGTCTTCTTTATTTCAAGAAGTACCTATAAATATCTTTGCCGCTAACTTGCTTTTTGTTATACTGTATATTCTTTCCTCATTCTTCGTTTAAATAAAACAGACTATTTAATATTTTTTTCGAAATATTTTGAATAATAGTTTTGTATTTTCCAATTTTCTCAAGGACATAATATCATTATAACGACTTTATCTGCTTTACTCGAATCAAACAAAAAATTTGAATAAGAACTTACAATAAAACCAATTACTTCTATCAAAGCATTGATTTCCAGGTCGGTTATTTCAGGAAACGGATTGCGAAAAATTACTATTTTTAATGAGAATATATATGGGCATTTCCATGAGAATGTCAGCCACGACTCAAAAAATTAAAACGCTTGAAACTTTTTTTCAAATATGATAGAAAGGAAAAAAACACCCAAACTTTACTATGCCGTGGTACTTATAGCTTATTACATTTTTTAAAAAGCAAAAAATAATAGTTTTAAAAACTCACTTTCTCAACTTGATTTTTTGCAATAAGACGACATTTTTCTGTTAACCATGACAAACGGTTAGCAATAATTTTTTCCAAAACTTTGCTTAGACAAGAAAGTAAGGAGATAGGACGGAATGATTTGATATCAAGGGAGTTATTTCCGGTTTTAGGAATAGGAACTATGGTAGCTGTTTTCCATACAGTAGTATAGAGATCAAGTAATCTCTTTTTAGCGTCAAGACTTAACTCCTTAATCATTACATATGATATTCTATCATAGCCAGGTGTTAAACCACTTAACTTTTTTAAACATTAAAAAAATTCTGTAAGTGATATGTCTTTCTCCATTTGGGAAGTGTTGGAATTAGTTATTTCACTGTTTGCAAGACTTAGAGAAGAGCTTTTTGAACGTCTATAATGTTGTGAGAAATTATCGTCAGAAGAGTATTCTGACCAGTGATAAGCAAAAGATTCAGATATATCATATGGATCCGTAAAAACAACATCATTGGATTTAATCGCAATTATTTGTTTGTTAGTATTGTTGTTTACGAGTCTATTAATCTTACTCCAAATTGCACTTATTGAGGAATCACGGTTGATGTTATTGGTAAAGTGTTCATAGCTGATAATTTTCTGTTTTTTCATTTCCTTCCGAAATATTGCATTTTGTTTTTTATACGTGATCAGGTTGAAAGATGTAGGAGATTTTTTAAAGTTTTTCCAGGCAGTTTTCTTTTCCTTCCTTAATAAAGAAATTTCCTTATTCCACCAAGGAACATTGGTTTTTTTCTTCACAGTGGATTGAGGAATTGAAAAATTTGCGCCACTTCTAATAGCTTTTGTAATTAATGAAGCTTCTCTATTAACGTTCATAGATTTAGGTCTGTTGTTCAGTTCCTCATCGACCCTATTAGAGTATGTTTTCCAGTCAGCTAATTTTAAAAGAAATTGTATCTCTGGCTGTTACTTTTTAGTGAAGTTTTTATAACAATAGGAAAATGGTCACTGCTATACAATTCATCTAGTATATCCCACGATGTTGAACGTAATAGAGATTTGGAACATAATGAAATATCAACATGCGTTAATGAACCATGTGTTGAAAAATGTGTTGGACGACCGTCGTTTAAAATCCATAAATCAGAAGATAAAACTACGCTTTCCAAAATATAACCCCTATGGTTATTACTTTGTGAACCCCATGCAACATTCCATGCATTAAAATCACCAATGACGAGTTTCGGAGTCGTTACTGAATTAAATAAACTTAAAAGTTCTTGCTGGGTGAAGAGTTGTGATGGAGGTATGTACAACGAAATTATTGAAAATTTAAAATCAAGTTGTATTTCCATAATCAAATATTGGAGAGAAGAATAAGTTTGTATAATTTTATGAGGTATATTACTTTTTTATCATTAAACCAACACCTTGTTTAGAGGTGGTGTTTTGCGGGGAATTATAAAAATATGCTGAATAGCCTTTAGGTGGTATAGGATTAAAATTGTAAGAACAGTGTGTCTCTTGAATGGATATTAATGATGGGTTGTGCTCTTTTATTAAAAGGTGGAGTTCATTTATATTGTTAATGAAACCATTAATGTTCCATTGCAATACGCGAAATTCCGCCATGTTTATATGATAACCAAAAGTAAAATTGAATATTATTTTTGTCAAGCTAATAGGGCCTAAATTTCTTCAATGTAAATAAAATTTAATTTTTAATTACAATATTTTGTTCCCGACGTTTCGTCGATTGTTTGTCGACTTTTTCAAGGGATTGTAAAATGAAAATTTAATCACATTAAAAAGTTTTAGTTGTACTCAGGATCATACAAATATAAAAATTAATTTTAATATTTAAAAAATACATATTACTTTAAACTTAAAATATATCACAGCTTAAGTAATGGCAACAATATGAATATAATATAAAATTGTTTTTACTAATGTTAGATGTTATAGAGCACGAATCCATGTTGAATGCCCATAATTAGCCATCAGAGTTATCCATCCTTTCGGATGATGGTATAAAATATTGTTCCTTGTTAATGAGATCTTGAGTTATTTTGCCAAATGGAGAAGATAAATCTGTAAGAATGTCAGATTCAATATCTAAATTACATGTATTAGTTTTTCCTGCTTGCTTGTTTTGTACATTGGTTGTTGGAATACAATCTGTTGAATGTATTTTTGGTTTATTTGGATTGGAGTCAGATGGTGTTTTATTTTTAAAATTTTTTATTTTTTTTATTGTAACTGATGAAGTTGTTGCGCCTATGTCTATTTCATTTGATGAAGAACTGGATGAATTACGACGGGATACTTTTTTAGTAATTTTGTCAATCTTTGGGGATGTTGCATTACGTTTCTGCTGAGCTTTGTTTGATTGATTATTTATATTTTCTGGATCTTTTATTATTTCAGAGTATGTTTGCTGTAAATTTGGTTGAATGTTTGCTTTAATGGCAGTCTCATACTTTCTTTTGGCTGCACCAAAAGAGCACTTTTCCAAAGTTTTAATTTTGATTATTTCTTTCTGCTGAATATAACGGGGACAATTTTTATCTGAAGATGGGTGTTCGTAACGACAATTGGCACACTGAACTCGTGTACAATCCGCTGGATTATGTGGGGGAAGATTACATATATTATAGGAGGCTTGATTTGAGCATTTGTTCTTGGTGTGTCCTAAAAGTTGGCAATTGCGACAGCGCATTGGAGTTGGGAAATATGTTTTGACTTTTACCTTATACCAGGCTACATCAATTATTTTAGGTAAATTGTATAGATTAAAGGTGAGAACCATATTGCCATTAAAGCGGTTAGTACCATCATCATTTTTTGTTGAATATTTATAAACCGACACTACTCCTTGGGACTTAAGTTCGTTTGCAATTTCTTCTTGAGGTACATCTATTAAACATAAAGCAAAAACTACACCCTTAACATAGTTTAAAGTTTCATGAAGTTGAACGTCTATTTCATATAAATTTAGCAATGACTTTGTTTTTAAGAATTTATCCGCAATGACTTGATTTCTGACAAGAATCAAAAGATTACCGTCTCTTAGTTGGCTTATAGAGTCGATTAATGCTGAAATTGCATTTAGTCCCCGATGAATCATAAATGGACTTAATTTTCTTAACTCATTATTCTTTGATTTTATAACCAGATATTTAGGATCACTTAATGGAATTCTATTTTTGACAGGTGGAAGCTGAGGCTGATCTAAATAGTCGCCCAAAATGGCGAACCTATTTGATGAAACTTTTGGCGGCCCAGGGGCCATTTTTTATGTCCTTATGTACTTTATGTAACTGTTTTTTTTTCAGCTTCCCAAAAAAATAAAATATAAACTAAGAAAGAGAGTCCAAAGAAAAAGAGATAAATAAAAAAACCGTTAGTTCAATTTAAATCAATAACACAACGTAAGCGCAGTCTGAAAACACGTCTGTATACCACGAGTGATAATCGATGACTCACAAAATTAATAAAATGACTTTTTTGTTTGTGAAAAGGAATAAGTCCACTTATTTTAAATAAATTAAGCAATAGAAATTGTAAATATTTTATGTTTGATGTAGATGAATGTAATAGCTTTAAAATAAATAGGGAAGCTTTCAATTTAGATACAGATTTTTATTTATGTAATTAAAAAAATGTTTTTAAAAATAAACATGAATTCATTTATTAAAAAATTAAATTTACATTTATTTATTAAGGATAATATTAAAGATTTTGCCATATTATTTCTCCCCATTTAGGTTATGTGTAAGGTTTTGTTAAAATATTCATGGTGCATAGGTGGTATATACCTTAGTAACTCCATCATATCCTTATACTTAGGAGTTGAAATGGGACGTACATTTTTGTATAAAGGTGTTAATTTTATTTTGTTGAAGTTCCTCGGTCTTCCCCGACAGGGTTATAAGTCAAGTATTTTGAACTCTTTATCCACTTCCATAGATTCTTTACAAAACATTTTATAGGGTTCACTTTTTATAAATCGCATCCAACTTATCCTTAGCCAATTTACAGGTTCGCCACTAGTGTTTTTTAATCTCTTATGAATTGCTTCTTCCAGAGGTTTTGTATAAAACATCTTTACGTTTCATTTTAGTTAATAAAAATTTGTTTACTTAAACCGGTTTCAAAATAATTTTTTTTGGATTTCGTTAGCTAACTAATTTTCAAGTGCCCAAAATCATAGCGATTTTAATGATACTAGACTTAAATTGTTTATAAATAAAAAGATTATATAGGATTGCGATTGTTGTTATCATTAACTACTTTTTTTTAAAAAATGGACTTAAACCACTTTCAAAATAAACGACTCATATGTTCCGAATTTAAGCGAAATCGAATGACGTTTTAAGACCTCTAAAAATTGCAATTTTTTAATTTTTTGTATGGAAATGTACATACAAATTAAAAATAAAGTTTAAATTATATATGTAAAGGCTTATAATTACGTCCTTTAGGACTTCTCCATGAATTGTGAATCAAAATTTTATTACCTCTAAGATTGTAGAACAAACAAAAAATTCTTATAATTTTTTAGCCAGTGTGCACAAAAAATTACATTCAATATATTATTTTGATCCTCTTGATTAAAGCTTACAATAAAAATGAATGGCACACCCATTGCAGGAAGGATAACGATATCCTGGGGATTCTTCATTAAATATGAGTTATTTTACCCTTTTCTAAACATATTTTTAGATAATGGACTGATTTTTTTAATTTAAAAACGTTTTCGGAAATAAACTTCATTTGGGAGAGTGGAAATTCGGAGTAAAATTTTATAATACAAGGCGCCAAGCTGCTAAACTTTACAAAAAAAAAACCAAGTTTTCAATCCGCATTGTCACAAAATCCGCTATTTTATTCAAAAATTTGACCTCATAATTGTAATTATCACAAAATATTTTACAGATTTTGTGTATCGTGTTCTATGGTTTTAAATGAAATATTAATCATTTTTAAACAATTTTAAAATTTTATTAACTTATAGTCGAGACTTAATCGCTTTATTAACCCTTTAAATTAAATTTTTGTTAAGCGATTATTGGTTATTTAAACTTTTAATATGAAGTCAAGTTGGAATGGAATTGGAGAGGTGGAAAATTTCGACGTCGAGTTTTGAAAAACCTAATACATTGTACGTATATGTAAAAGTCCTTAGAAAGTCAATTTTTATATGGAAATACTAGTGATCACAGATTTTCGTTATTTTTGCTCTAGCTCTTCTAGTTTTCAAGAAAAACCATTTAAAGTTTTTAATATAAAAGTCCTTAGAAAGTAATTTTTTAGTTTTTTCTAGTTTTCAAGAAAAACGCATTTAAAGTTTTTCATATAAAAGTCCTTAGAAAGTCAATTTTTATATGGAAATATTAGTGATCACAGATTTTCGTTATTTTTGCTCTAGCTCTTCTAGTTTTCAAGAAAAACGCATTTAAAGTTTTTCATATAAAAACCTTGGAAAGTCAATTTTTATATGGAAATACTAGTGATCACAGATTTTCGTTATTTTTGCTCTAGCTCTTCTAGTTTTCAAGAAAAACGCATATAAAGTTTTTCATATAAAAGTCCTTAGAAAGTCAATTTTTATATGGAAATACTAGTGATCACAGATTTTCGTTATTTTTGCTCTAGCTCTTCTAGTTTTCAAGAAAAACGCATTTAAAGTTTTTCATATAAAAATCCTTAGAAAGTCAATTTATATACATACGTTTTTTTAATAAACATTGGCGATGCCAATTTATTTAAGTTGGGGAATACATTTCCAAAAAAAATTTGTTATGGGAATCATTCACAATACAAAATAAAAAAACGGGAATATTTCAGGGGAGTAGTTGTTTGCGATAGGGGTGATTATGATCAATCAACAAGTGAACTACAAGATCTTGAAATTCTCAAAATTTAAAAATTTTCAGTAAAAGCAAAAATTGACATATGAAAAAGAATTTTTTCTTTACCAAAAAGAATACAAAATAGCACAATACTTTTACGGCGGGTAGATATGAATGTTGCGTTTCGATTTTTCCAAAAAGTGAAAATTTTGATTTAATACCCTTTTTATAAACAAGTGCGATCGATATATCGTCGGTTGATTATATAATTGTCGTATGTGGATACAAATTACATGCGACATACGACAATTAAATAATCAACCGACGATATGTATATACTTAACACAATGAAATTATTAAAAAAATACTGCGAATTTAACATTTTTGATTAAAAAACCTACCTAACTTAAAAATTTAGAAAAATTCATTATATACTAATACATAGTTTTATTTTTATTTAGTTTATTTTTTAACCATTATAATAATACCATGTTCACACGGACAGCAATATTCGTGTTTCGCTCTCTTATTTCTGTTTCGCGCCCCAAACATGATTGAAACGACTTGTTTCCCCATACAAAATTTTAAGAGCGAAACAGGTCGCTTCATTTTGAAACAGGCTGCGAAACAGGAAAAATGTACTATCATCTCCAATTTCGATCAAAATCAAAATAAAGAAAAAAAAAAATAAAAATTTATGTTTAATAAAATAAAGTGATAAAATAAACATTATAATATGAATAAAAGTATTAAATAATATATTTTTAAGTTTTATTTACTTTTTTATCTTTTTAAAAAAATCACCTAACAACACAAAAAAAATGTCAAAATGAAACAAGAATGAATCGTATGAACAGCATGTTCGGCACCTACGTTTCAGAGAACCTCAAAATTCAATTGAAAAAAAATCGCATTTAATTAACAGCAACAAATACACTCGCTTGCGGTCATACAATGAAATTTCCTCAACCGCAAATATTCGCTGCTGGTTTGCAGTCATTCAAATAACGCACATCGTGCTTTGTTATTTATACAATCGTTAGCTTCGTTTTTTAATAAAGATGTTTTTGTGTTCGGTTCGAAAATGATTGTTTTGGTACAGAAAAAAAAATACAAACAAAAAAGCCAGAAATCAAGCAATCTTACTCATGGATTTATTCAGCATTAACTTTGTAGTACAAAAAAAAAAAATTGAAATCAAACTAAACACACATACATATGTAGGTACACACAATTTCCATAGAAACAGACTTTTTTTTCATTTTAAAAAGTACAGTAGTAGTAGTAGTAGGTACCCTGCAGGAAATGTCACTAGTGAATCTGTACTGATTCACTATTGACACAGTCACCAGTACTAGTGACTTATTATACCCCAGGCAATGTTGTTTACAATAGACATTTAACATGTGCGTGTCATTGGAAATCTACTACTGACGTTGGTACTACTGACTAGGTACTGACTAGGTAGTTCCTTTGCGAACATATGTAGACATTGGAACCAGAGAATCGCTAGCACATTTTAGTAAAAGTAGTCTTCACTTTCTGTAAGAATACGAAATCATAACAATCTTTTTTCAATTTTTCTTCAACTTTTATATGAATTGTACTTCTCAGTTGTTATTGATAAAATATTTTTCGTATTTAAGCCAAATATAGTGGCAAATGTAATGTAGTGTAGACACTTCGTTGACAATGTCCAGGTTTCCTTCAGGGTATGTACAATGTATTTTTGTTATTGTTGTTTTTATTGTTGTTAATTTGGAAAAAGCGTCTCATCGAGTGGTTTATTGTTGTTGTAAATGTAAACAAAAGTATAAGAATGTGTTCTTCTGAATTTACTCAGTTGTTTTATATTGCGTAAGCAACAAAAATGCAAATAAAGCACTTTCAATAAAAAACGAATAAATGCAAAAATAAAATGTGTACGAAAGGATGTAAAAATTACCAACGTTGAACTTTGTTTTGCATGTATAGAGTTATTGTAAATTTTAGCGTATGAATAAATGCACAAAAATAGTGAGTTTTGAGGTTCTCTGCTACGTTTCAGAGAGCGAAACCAGTGGTTTATATCGTCGTATAAACATGGCATAACGGTTTTATGTTACACCTATTTGAATAGCATACCACAAATGTCTGGTAGCACAATTTGTGTAAACTAAATATGTTCGCATCACCCAGTTATTGTTATCGTTTTTTTCTTTAAATTGGCAATACAAGCCAAACATATGGCGTGTTAAGTTCTGTTGATACGATTTATTAAGTTAAAAGAATTTTTTTAAAGATCATATTTTAATTAAAAACATTAATTAAATGAAGGCTATAGTGCAACGTGTTACAACCGCTAAAGTTACAGGTATTTTTTTTGTTATTTATTGTTAAAATGTATTTTTTCTTATATGGATTTTCGTTATAAAGTTAGTGAAGAACTTATAAGTTCCATTGGTCGTGGTTTATGTGTTTTAGTTGGAATAACACACAGTGATACAGAAAAGGATGTCGAATTTTTGTAAGTATTGAATAATAATTTTTATCATTATTTGTAAAATTGTTCTGCAGGCTAATTCGATCACGTTTGCCAGAATTAGCCCCCTGGTGTTAAAGAACCATCCTAAAACATAGCAATGTATAAGTGTACTTTATGATTCTGAAATAAGTAGGGCAAAACCTTTACTTGCTATTTGGCACAGTCCCTATCGTTTTCACGTCAAAAGTTGCGCTCTTACAAAATTGCAAAAACAACAACCACAAAGATAATTACCCAACAAACACGAAGTCAACCTTTAATATGAAATAAATTTATCATTTGGCATCAAAAACATTTTTCAAACCTTTTTCAATTGTTTGATTTTAACATTTAAATTTAAATTAATAATGAATTGAATATAACGGTTTAACACAATGTTTTATGTGTTTGATGTAAAATGTTAGGGCCCTATTACCAGCGTTACCGTTGTGATACTAAAGTATCAATTTGACCCTTTTTCGACGATGTTGATACCTTTTATGACCCTTTTTTTAAATTATACTTTTGTATCATTATCACCTATTTTGTGACCCTTTTATTAAAATAGCTCTCACATTTTGTTTTTTGTCAACACTGCGGAACAGAAGTGCTAAACAAATGTTTTCGAAATAAGCATTGCTTGATATGGAACAGACTCAAAATATAAATTAACAATTCCATGCTTTCGTCTCCTTGATTTTTGATAGTAAAGTACAATTTCCCTAAAAGCAAACATAACTCATATAAATATTTGTTATTTTTTACGGTGGTTTCTTTTCAAAACAAAAATTTAACTTTTTATTAAAAAACTGCAATTTGGTGTTTTGCTCTCTTAAAGAGTAGCATGTTTTATTCAAAAAAATTCGCCCTTAATAATGGCAAAAGGTATTGACTTTTCGCCTTTTTTTGAATCGACAGTGTTGAGAGTGCCCTAACAGAAATGAAAACAAGAGGTAAAAATTGCTAAATTAACGGAAATTCCCATATATTTGATAACAGCGGTATGGTAGCAAATTCTTATATTTATTAAAAAACCTAAAAGCTTTAAAAATGTGACACTTACAGGAAAAAATCGCTTTAATCGAGAAAATGGTTACAATTTGCGAACGATTGCAAAATTTAAAACAAACACTAAAATTTTTTGACATCACTAAATCGGAAAATTACATAAAAAATATTAAAAAATTAGCTATGTATAATGATAAAGAGTAAACATTTTGTCAGGTGTTTAAAATAGGACAGAGCATTCCATAAAAAAATTAAGTTTTTTGAGCTCTTCATACCTGAAATATTATTTGTTTGTTTGCTTATAAAAAAAACTTGATCTTAATTTGTTCATTAAAATGGGAAATACTGCTAATAAAATACTACTTGACCCTTTTTTTTTTATTGAAATACCTTTTTTTTACCCCTTTTTCTGGAAAATACCCTTTTTGTGACCCTTTTCGAAAATTTCCAACGGTAACCCTGCCTATTACGTTTACAACTCAACAGAGTTGAGTTGTAATTTTTTAATTTTTGTATTATGGTTTACAACTTTGCTAAATTGCGGTATACAAAAAGAACAAAAATTACAACTGAGCACAACCAGTTGTATTTATTACTGTAATAGGACTCTTATTCTCAAATCAAAAAATAACTTGGCAGCACTGAAGCAAAAATTAATGTAAACACTAAAAATAGCGACAAAAGTTAAATGTGTTAAGGGGTCTTTACTAGGAATGGGCAAAAATATCGACATTTAAAAAAATAGTCGATATATATCGCCGATATTTAAAATACCTATATATCGATATTGAAATACGACTATCGAATACGATATTTTTTAAAGTCGGTCTTCATTATAACCTCAAAATTTTAGCCGTTTTTCAAACAATATGTTTTTTAAGAATTGGCATCACAGCATGCATCATATCCCAACAAACACGGAGGTTTGATTTCAAATTGAAAATGATTTGAAATCAAACGTTTTCTCAAACGACAAACGTTTGATAATGATTTGAAAATCATAGCGTTCTCAACAAAAAGGGGAAATTATTTTCAAATTGAAAAATGCCTTTATTTTCAACTTGCTTTCAAACGTAATTCTCAAATGTGAATTATAATACAATGTGGAACATAAATAAAAATATTTTATGTTGTTGTTTTTTTTGTTTGGCTTAAGGTCATATAAAAATTATAAATAAAAAATCCAAAAATTTTTGCATTTTTTTACAATTTTTACAAATACACAATAAACAAACACCGACATAGAAAACAAAAATAAGACAAGTTCGATAGAACGAAATCAATGTGACAATATCAGTTGATGAAAATATGACAAGCAGTTAGGACGTATCAACTTTTTTGTAGTTTTTAATTTGACAGTGTTTTAAATGTATGTATTGATAAGTGTTATGATATAAAATTTAAATGCTAAATATATGTGTATTTTGTAGCCCCTGAAGATGACCATCGATGCATGGTCGAAATATCGGATGAAAAATAAAAAGCAAAATTAAAAATACAAAAATTTTTGGATTTTTTATTTATAATTTTTATATGACCTTAAGCCAAACAAAAAAACAACAACATAGATAATCGAAACAGGTCAACAATTAATATTGAACATACAGCACGGAAGGCACACCGCAGTACTGACTCATCATGTACAAAAAACTGAAAACAAAATACAACAAAAACACCAACAACATCATTGGTAATTATTCAAAAAATAGCCGATCTCTTGCGAGATTAAAACCAACAACAACGTTTTTAATAAAGTGTAAGAGACTAGGTTTAATACCAAACTTTATTCGTAATGCGACAAAAAACATTTATAGCACTTTTTTAAAGTTAAAAACCAAATATCACCAAATATTCAAAATGATTTGGAAGGTATTGTTTATAATTTTCATATTAGAATATTAAATTTGCTGATACAGCATAAACACAGACAGACAGATTTGGTGGGAAAACAATTGGTAAAGACAAAGGAAACATTGAGGAAAATAATGGACATGCAGGATCTATTATCATTTATAGAGGCAGAAAATATTTTACATGACAAACTTAATAACAATAATAAATCAAGACACATCGGTAAGCTACAAAAATTAAAGGACGAGCATAATAAGAAAATCAAAATAAACAACAACAACAATGAAGATTGGTTTGTAAATAAAACTGATAGAAACATACCAACGAACGTTAAATGGTTATTGTCATTGGGGCCTAAGCATGCGTTACCCAATACCATTACAACATTTCCATTGTTTAAATGTATTGCTGATGGGGAGGATGTAATCCGTACACTCGAAAACAGAGAGCAACAGGAGATCGCGAGAAGCAAACTAACGTCACTCATAGACGGACACTTAAATAAAACAAAACTTAATGTTAGAGACAAATTAACTATAGATACAGTGGTACAAACGAAGGAATTTTTGAACAAAAATGAGGATGTTTTTATTTAAAGTTCTGACAAGGGCAATAAAACTTTAGCTATTATGAAAGATGATTATTTACGCAAAATGAGGGAAATTGTAGGTGACATGTGCACTTATCAACGTTTGAAAAAAGATCCAACCGCCACTTTACAGAACAAAAACAACTTGTTAATAGAAAAATTGTTTAATTTAAATCTAATAACTGTACAGGAAAAATACAGGCTAAGTACACGGACATCAATAGCACCTAGGATATACGGATTGCCGAAGATACACAAAGAAGGCACCCCACTCAGACCAATTTGTTCATCCGTTAATTCACCAGCATATGGTTTATGCAAATACATGGTAGACATATTAAAAAATCTTACGAAAGAATCTAAATACAACGTGAAGGATGCAATAGATTTTAAATCAAGGATCAATAAAACTAGAATAGAAGACGACGAAATAATGATTTCATTTGATGTAGTGGCTTTATTTCCGAGCATTCCAGTCAATCTTGCTCTCCAAACAATTGAAGAAAACTGGAATATATTAGAAAATTACACTCAAATACCAAAAAAGCTTTTCATGGATATCCTTTCTTTTTGTATCAAAGATACAAGATATTTCAAATATGAAAGTAAATTATTTGAACAAAGAAAAGGTATGCCAATGGGATCACCAGCATCACCTGTAATTGCTGATATTATAATGGAAAAGCTTCTAGACTATTCAGTTGATCTGATGGGAGAAAAACCAAAAATTCTTACAAAATACGTGGATGATTTGTTTTGTGTAATTAAAAGAAAAGACGTAAATGAAGTTTTGAGGATTTTAAACTCATTTAATAGACAGATTTGTTTTACGAAAGAGGAAGAAAATGAAAATAGAATACCGTACTTAGACTGTATAGTTCTTAGACAAAACAACCTACTTAGGATAGACTGGTATCAAAAACCAACATCGTCCGGAAGACTTATAAACTTCTACTCCAAACATCCTAGGCGAATAATCATTAACACTGCAACAAATTTTATAAGACGAGTTTTAGAAATAAGTGATGACTCTTTCCACAAAAATAATTTTAAAAGAATAACAGAGACGCTAAGGAAAAATGAATTTCCTATAAAAACTATTAAAGATTTAATTAAACATGCCAAATCAACAAAACTCGGTAGCGAAGAAGAGGAAAAATTAAATAAAATATACAAATCAGTAACGTACATCCCTGGATTCTCCGAAAGGCTTAAGAACTCTGACATATACAACAAAGAAAAATATGAACTAGCGCTTAAGACCAATAACTCTGTATACCAATTATTCAGCAAACCAAAGACGAAACTTGAAAAGGAGGAAAAATCAAACTTGATTTACAAAATAAGCTGTGAGGGGGACGGGTCCAACATATGCCCAAAAGTATATGTGGGGACTACAAAATCAACACTCAAGACAAGATTATCAGGACACAAATCTGATCAGAAAGCTGTTACAAAACCAATTGAACAAAAAACTGCCCTTGCGGCCCACTGTACAATAACGGGACACAAACCAAATTTTAATAATGTGAGCATCTTACAAGAAGAGAGTAACTATGCTAAGAGATACACACTGGAAATGTTACATATAGTAAACACACCAACAAACTTACGTCTCAATTACAAGACAGACACCGATAAGATTTCGCATATTTACAAATACACAATAAACAAACACCGACATAGAAAACAAAAATAAGACAAGTTCGATAGAACGAAATCAATGTGACAATATCAGTTGATGAAAATATGACAAGCAGTTAGGACGTATCAACTTTTTTGTAGTTTTTAATTTGACAGTGTTTTAAATGTATGTATTGATAAGTGTTATGATATAAAATTTAAATGCTAAATATATGTGTATTTTGTAGCCCCTGAAGATGACCATCGATGCATGGTCGAAATATCGGATGAAAAATAAAAAGCAAAATTAAAAATACAAAAAATTTTTGGATTTTTTATTTATAATTTTTATATGACCTTAAGCCAAACAAAAAAACAACAACATAGATAATCGAAACAGGTCAACAATTAATATTGAACAAAAATATTTTATTTTTTTAATTTAAATTTATTATTTAATTAAATAAACTGTGAGATAAACATTCGGCACCATAGCTTAAAGATGAAATAATGTTCTTTCCGTCCTCTAATTCTTGGAAAGACAAACTACTTGGCTCCCTTTTATTTTGAGGATTGTAGCACCGCGATCGTTCAACAAACTTTCTTCACTTTCCCGTTTTATTTTCCTCTTTTTCGCTTTTTTTAATCATTGTAATTACTCACAAATAATTTTTATTTTTCACAAGAAATAAGCTGTTCACTTTATATTAAAATTTATTTTTAAGTTTGTCATTCCGTGTGAAACTTTTTTATTATTCATCTCAGACCCCATAAAGTATATATAGGATCAGAGCTATGAATCAAAATGTGGAATCACCACCTAAAAAAATTTATAATTTAGTTAAAAACTAATATAAATGGTGGAATAATGCACAGAATGACATAAGATTTTGCAAGGATCGGTCCATAATTTACCCTAGGCCTCATATAAATCCTACTCCCGGAAAACAGTTTAGTACGCCTAAGACCATAATTAATAATGTTATCATAACAAAATTTGGCTCGTCACAGTTCTATAGGACTAGAAATGATTCTGTGAAGTTTCGTGAAGATCGGTCCATAATTTACCCTAGGCCCCATATAAAAACTACTTCCGGAAAACAGTTTAGTACGCCTAAATCCGTAAAAAATAATGCTATCATAACAAAATTTGGAACATCACAGTTTTATAGAACTAGAAATGACACTGTGAATTTGGTGAAGGTGCATAACTTACCATAGGCCTCATTTAAAGCCTACTCTGGTAAAATAATTAAATACTCGGTAAGCTTTCTTCCAGTTTAGCTTCATATGGTCAGAAAAAATATTATGCAATTTTGTAATATACGGTTCATAATTTACCTTAGATTCCAATTTAGCAGCCTTCTGAAATTCACTGCAAACGCTTAAACTAATACATGTGTTTTAATAGTAAAACACATGTAACCACAAAGAAAAAAATGAAACTTTAATCGCCATTTTTAATGATTACTTTATTTTTCGCTTTAGTATTGCCAAGTTTATTTTTGATTTGAATGTAACGTTTGTCAAACATTTGACATCAAATTGATAAAACATTTGGTATCAATGTTTATTTTCAAATCATTATCAATTTGAATTTAAATGTTAAACCAAACAATTGAAAAATGTTTGAGAATTATGTTTGATGCCAAATGATAAAGTCATTTCATATCAAAGGTTTGACTTCGTGTTTGTTGGGATTATTTTTTAAACTAATATGTATGAAGATCTAAAATGTAAAGTCAAACGAACTTGAACGAACTTTTGGAACAATATATGTGCCTATTTATAATTGGAATATTAATAAGATTTGCGCATATACATAAATTAATATTTTAATTTGGTAATAGTTTCAGCAAAATACGTTCGATATATCGATATTTTTGAAATAATAAATATATCGATACTCTAAAAAAATATCGATTCGATATTTATCGTTATATTTTTTCAATTTGCCCATCCCTAGTCTGTACACGGTCAAAGTTATTGACGTCACGGCGAATTCACTCGTACGTGTGCTGTAGCCCGTTTCTGTATTTCTCACATCGTAAAACTTTTCGCATGAAACGTGTGAATTGCAACAAAAATAGTGTGAAATTAAACAAAAAATGGGTTTTCTCACACAAGTGTTTCTGTATCCTTTCTTTGCGAGAATTATCTGTCATTTATATAATTTTCCAGCAAAGGTTGTGAGAAAAAGTGTTTCTGTAACAATATTTTGCGAAAGAACTGTCAAAATAAGTCACATTTGAAATTGGTGCGAGAAAAACAAAATGTAGGTATTTTAAATTAAAAATATGTTTATATACTATTTTTTTAAAATAAATAAAAAATAGAAGGAATTTAAATGATGAATGCATAATTTATATGATGAAAATAAACAAAACACAGTTGTTATATTTTGTTATTTTCTTTTTCTTTTTAGCCTTTCCTTGTTTTGGGTTTATTCAGTGCTGCCAGATAAATTTTTTGTAAAAATCGTCAAATTCCTGAAAAAAAATAATAAGATCGTCTGTTTTGTTTAAAATAATTAAAATTAATTTTAAATTGAATCGTTTTCGTCTTATTTTTCAATCGTTAACTATATAGTTTTTGATTATATTTCATATCATTAATTTTTTCATTGCCATGTTTTTTAACTTACCCAAAAATTCAAAATATTTAAACATATACATATATGAATCCATTTTCTATTACTCAAGTGATAAATCGGTTTAAAATCATCAAAACTAATATGAAATAAAAAGGTAAACACTTTTCCGTCGAAATTTTGCTTTTGCCAATATATTTTTTAGGGAAAATACAAACAATTTCGAGGACAAATTTCACAATAGGGATAAATATGAAAATTAAGGCTGCCTTGTTTCTAAAGATATCTTTTTTTGTAATGCCTAGTAACCAAACATATAAAAAGATTTCAAATTGTCTTATTTCAAAGACTAAATAATATCGTCCCTTTTTTAGAAAAAAATCAGCAAACAATTTGCTAATTTCTGAACAATAAAATCGTCAAAATGCCGATAAATCGTCAAATCTGGCAGCCCTGATTTTATTATATTTATTTCTTTTGTTGACGTTTCGCTTTTATTTGACACTTAATAACTGGAAATATTCCAGTTAAAACAGAATCAGTGTTGTCTGTTTTCGCATTCAAATACAGAAACACTTTTCTCACAAATCGAGAAACGATGGAATTTTTTGTTTCACGCTTCATGTAAGAAATTTTACGATGCGGGAAATACAGAAACGAGCTACTGGACGTTATATTTGGCTTCATATCTATGCTACGTCATGACAATCCACAAAACAAAAAAGAGAAGTATTTTGTCTTTCCGAGAATTAGAGGACGAAAGGAACGCTATTTCACCTTTTAGCTATGGTGCTGAATGTTTAAAAAAATATTTTTCATTTATGTTCCACATTGTAATGAAATCGACATTTGAAAAACAATTTAGAATAACGTTTGAAAACAAGTTCAAAATAAATGAATTCCTCAATTTGAAAATAATTTCCTCTTTTTGTTGATTTTAAATCATAATCAAACGTTTATCCTTTGTACTGTATCCCATCATTATCTACTAGTATCTGCGTGTGCGAAACATATATGTATAGGACAACAGCTATGTTACTCTCATTCTCTTTTTATCCACTCATATCCACTCTGCTACAAATAACAACAATATCAACTTACATATCGTTTATTTGCACGTTTTTTAATGTAGTCATGCATCACAATATAATACAATTTTAATAAATTTTAATCAATTAAAAAATAACGCAAACAAAACTAAAATTGTAATAATAAAAACTTCGAATCTATAACCTCTTCAGACCATGGGTACACATATGTGCACCTTAAAATATTACAAGTTTTAAAGACTAGCGACATCGTGTGACCAATAGAAACAGTTTAATTACTTGCTTTAAGCTACTGCGCTTCAAAACAATATCAAAAGATGGTTTAGAAGTTTTAGCCATTATTTTTACATCTGAATTTAACTGTTTGAAAAAACCATACTGTTGGGATATTTTTCCTCAATAACTAATCGCTAAGACCTGAAGTACACATATGTGCACCTCTTTTTCTACCAGTTTAAATAAAAAAATTAAAAAAATAATAAAAACCGAAATTTATATTACACCTCATAAGATAAAACAAATAGTTAATAAGCCCTTTACTTAATCGGTTCAGTTCTAATCTTAAGAAATTAAGAATTTACGTTGAAATTTTTCATATTTTAAGACCTGAGGTACACATATGTGCCCCCTTAATTTCTAAGAATTCAAATAAAATTAAAAAAAAAAATATACAGTTTTCTTATTTCCTCCCCAAAAGGGTTGCATTTCTTTATTTTCAAACAATAATTAGATCAGAGTTGCATTTTTGTTAAAACACGTAGTACTAAGTTTGCTTAAAATATTAGATACTTAAATATATTAAAAAAAATCATTTAAAATAAGTATTCTTAAAATGGCCTTAAGGCCTTAATTAGGGACGGAAAATGAGGAAATGAAAAATCAAACACTCAGTTTTATTTAGTTTTGCCTCTAGATTAAGTAAATTCACCCCTATCGCAAACAACTACTCCCATGAAAATATTCCCATATTTTTTTATTTCGTATTGTGAATGATTCCCATAACAAATTTTTTGGGAATGAATTCCCAAATCTAAAAAATTTGGCATCGCCAATGTTTACTCCCGCGAATGTTTTTACTAAATAAATTCCCAACAAGTGTTGATGTTAACGAGAAGGGAACACGTAAGTTTTAATTTGTATTATAAAGTAGGACTAAATTAAATTACTTTTTTCTTTTATTGAAGGAGTGTACATAAAAAAATGAAGATAAACACTATTCATTATTTATTTTATTATATTTTTAGAAACTGGGAATTATTTCCTTGTGAAAGTTACTTTATATTATATTAAACATTTTTTCATTTTTCGAATTTATTCTATGAGTTAAATTTCAGGTCTGTATTTTATAAAGCTTTTTTGTAATAGTTCTATTCCTTTAATTTTTCAGAAATTACTTTATACACTATCAGACTATTATATTGAATTTTCTTTTTACATTTTACCTTAGCCTTCCTTTGGAAAGCAATGAAGTATATTGAATGTACAGAAAAATTTACAATTATTAGACACCAGCAGAATGTAATGCATTTTCTGGCCCGCTACGGCCTTCGTCAGCATTCTTTGTGTCTCACTGGATAGTGTTACTTTATAAATTGAATGTATTTAACTCAACTATTTTAACAATTAGTGAGACACAAAGAATGCTGACGAAGGCCGTAGCGTTTCTGCCAAAAAGAAAAAGAAATTTAAAGCACGTAATACTTGTGTGTAGTGATGGTGTAAAGTACCTTAAAGGCGGGTTTACACTATCATACAAGCCTTACGTATTTTGATCTAATTTTTGTTTGAAAATTTTCAAAAAAAAAAACAACATATCATGACAGGGTTGTATTTTCCTTAAAATACTTAAAAGTGTGAAAGTGTAAGGTAGCCATAAGCGATAAAAACGGTAAAATATTACTTAAATGTTTATCTCTTGTCCTAAAGAAACAATTCTGTTTCGAACTTAACAGTGATTTTTAAGTACAAATATGAAACCCATTTTTTAGATCCCGAAAACTATTATCTTTGCGCTTGTTTGAAGACCAGGACGGTAAAAGATGGCAAAAAAGTGTACAAGACGAACAATTTGAAATTCTATGCGTCTCGCAATTTACCTTGTATCACCGTTTAAAGGGTAATAAACCAGATTTCCATTTAGCAATGCAGGGAGAACAAGCTCAACAATTATATCAAACATTTCTTAGACGTTTGGGACACATTTATGATCCAACAAAGGTTAAGGGTATGTTTTCAGATAAGTTTTTCGTAAAATAAGTTAAATAAAATTTTTATTTAGATGGTAAATTTGGTGCTTATATGCAAGTGCATATACAAAACGATGGGCCCGTAACTGTAGAACTAGAATCTCCAGTTGTAGAATCAAAATTAAAATTCAAAAAGGAAACTAGTTCAGCAAATAACACACACAAGACTTTAGTAGAATGTAAAAATGTTGAGATCTCTGAGTGAAGGACTGTCGTTTGTTTGAAAGTAAATTAAAAAAAAAGTGACCGAGTCTAGTTTTAAAATCAAGGCAGGTATTTCATAACAAATACCTTTTAAAAAGGCACAGCAAAAGCTGTAAATATTATTGATTTTAACTTGAATATTTTGTAAAAGGTATTTAACATTTGGTAAATCTTAATAAATAATCTAATTTTTGCTTTTAATTTCTATAGACTTATGTTTAAAAAATCGCTTGTGTGTTTGTTAGTAATTCATATTCTCCACAATTTTCCACACAGGTTCGGGTCAATTCACAATTCAATTTTATATTTGTGAATACTTCAATTTGTAGTTAAATTTTGCTGGCATTTAAAATATAATTATAAATTTTCAATTTGTATTTAAGAGTTTAAATTTTTTGAGCCCTTAACTTATTTCCATTGGTACTCAACGAAAGCGGAGATACAATGACAGTGACGTTCGTCGCAGCATATGTAAGTAAGAGAAGCAGTAGATATTGTCAAATTTCGTTCTACTGAAAAGCATCGAAATGACCGTCTTGCCTATCAGCGAAATCGAAGACGAGAAGCACTTCAACGATATAGTGACACGAATAGAGATGTTATTCGCGTTTTCAACAAAAACTTTATGCGAATGCGCTATAACGTTATAATTTTTCTGTAAAGGTGCATTTAATTATGATCCAGAAATTGAATACAGCGTTCATTTCAATACAGTTCAAAGCACTTAAATTTAAGAATGAAGCGCTAAAGTTAAAATTATTTTGCGTCCAGAACCACTAGGTTAGGTTAGGTTCCATTGGCAGCCGTGATCAAGCACAGCTCATGTGGGTCCATTAATTAGTTCCCGTTGTGTTACCATGTCACACCGTCTCCCATGGGTCCTATGTTGTCTGGCTGCTAGTGCTCCCACGCAGCCATCCGGTCGATTCAGTAAAGGAGTGGATCCTGTTTACATCAACCTCAGAGAGACAAGTTTTGTCCCCAAGGGCTCTTCGACCAAACATTTTGAGTCTTAGATCTCCGAATGCCGGGCAATTACAGAGAAGATGTTCCGTTGACTCTTCCTCCTCCTCCTCGCCGCAACTTCTACATAAGTCATTGTAAGGGAGCCCCAGCCTCTGGGCGTGCCTCCCAATGGGCCAATGGCCGGTTATAACCGCAATCAGGTTTCTAAGATGATGTCTGGACAGCTGTAATGCCCGCCGTGTCCTTTTTTCATCTATGATGGGCCAGATTTTCCTGGTTTCCCCACAGGTAGTTTCAACGAGCCACCTCTGACTGGCGATGATATGAAACTTGTGCGCAATGAGTTGCTTAATCCTTGGGAGTGAAACACCTACATTATATGTCGAGCCGTCTCGATTCAAGGTGGTACCTGCATACGCCAACGAATCCGCCATGCAGTTCCCCGGTATGTCCCTGAGTCCGGGGACCCAATTAAGGGTGACCAGTGAATGTCTCGCTATCTCCTCCAGAGACATCCGGCATTCTCGGACAATTCTCGATGTGATGAACACATTCTCCAGGGATCTTATGGCCGCCTTGCTGTCGGTAATAATGTGAATATCCCTTCCAGATATATCACCGTACCGGATGCGTCTCGCGGCTGTGTAGATGGCCATTATCTCGGCCTGGATGACACTGCAGTGTTCCGGCAGCCTTATAGGAATGCTCCAGTTTAGCTGCTCGGAGTATATGCCAGAACCGACACCACACAGTGTTTTAGACCCGTCCGTGAAAATTTGAATCGCGTTCGCGGGAATTTGTAGGTCATCATAGTGAACCACATTATCCAAAATGCTTACCGTGAAGCCAGGATCAAAGATTGGCTCGGGTGTGACATAATCAACATCCATGTTCCAATTAATTTCGTTCAGAATATTAGCATGTCCGATATTGTAATCCCTCCATGCTCCGGTGGCCCTCAGTCCTACCGCCGCGTTCGCAGCTAAACTTTTCGCCAAAATGTCTGGTGGTAACCAGTTTAAAATCGTAAACAGTGCCTTAGAGGGGGTTGTTCTAATGGCACCTGTTACCGCTATCGCCACCATTCTCATTGTACGTTCAAACCTAATTTGATGACTCTTCACCTCGAGTGCCGGCCACCAAACAGCTGCCCCGTAGAATAGAATGGGTTTAATGACACATTCGTATAGCCAATATACATTTCTCGGGTTAATTCCCCAGTTTAGGCCAATGGCCCCTTTGCAGCAATATAATGCAGTTGCCGCCTTATTAGTCCTGGAAATGGTGTTCATCCTCCAGTTCAGTTTGCTGTCCAATATTAGCCCAAGATACTTGGCGCTGTCAGACAGTTCCAGCGAGATCCCCTTTATCCTCGGGGTATCAAATTTGGGAATTTTGTATCTCCTTGTGAAAAGTACCAGTTCCGTTTTGGAAGGATTTACATCCAGTCCACATCCCTGGCACCATTTTGTTAGGACGTCCAATGCGGACTCCATTAGTTCAGACAATAGTCTGGGATCTTTACCCAGAGCCACAACTGCAACGTCATCCGCATAAGCAACCGTTCTGCAGCACGTCCTTTCCATGGCCCTGAGTAGGGTATTCATATTCAGATTCCAAAGTAATGGTGAGAGTACACCGCCTTGCGGGGTGCCCCTAGTCGCAACCTTGGAGATGTTCGAGGCGCCCAAGTTGGATTCAATACGCCTGAAGTGCAGGATACTGCTGACAAATTGAATAATCGCCGGGTCGATTTCCAAATGTCTCATTGCGTTAATAACCGATTCAGGTTCAACGTTGTTGAAAGCGCCCTCAATATCTAGGAATGCAACTAAGGCAAATTCCTTGTAGTGCAGGGATCTCTCTATGTGGCCCACCAATGAGTGAAGCGCAGTTTCCGTGGACCTTCCCTTCGTGTAGGCGTGTTGAGCCAGTGACAAGGAATTGTGTCCTAACGATGATCTAATATGACTATCCAAAATCCTCTCCAGTGTTTTCAGTAGAAAGGAGGATAGACTAATTGGTCTAAAGTCCTTAGCCATAGTGTGAGATGTCTTCCCACTCTTGGGGATGAAGACGATCTTATATGTAGTCCAAGTTAATGGGACATATGAGAGACTCAGGCAGGCTCTAAAAATTGCCAAGAGCCATGGCATCAATATTCCCAGGTTCTTTTGTAGATCCGCTGGGATAATGCCATCCGGACCTGGAGATTTAAAGGGATGGAAGCTATTGACCGCCCATTCCACACGATGGCGAGTTATCGGAATATTAGAGATATCCCGAGTGCCAGTAAATGTTACCTCCCTAGGCACATCATCAGTGCAACCTGGGAAGTGTGTATTCATCAGGACCTCAAGGGAGTCCCGACTGTTTGTGGTCCAGGATCCGTCCATCTTCCGTATATACGATGGAATAGCTGGTTTAGAGGATAAAATCTTACGTAGCCGACTTGTCTCCGAGGAGTTTTCCACGTCGCTGCAGAAATTCCTCCATGACTGTCTCTTGGCCTTCCTTATAAGATTTTTGAATCCATTTACTAAGGACTTGTAACTGTTCCAAACACCATTACGTTTTGCCTCATTAAAGAGTTTCCTGCTTTCTTTGCGTTTTTCAGCAATCTCCGCATTCCACCATATGGGCTTAGCTTTGCCCTTCCTGTCGATTCTTTTACAGGATTCGTTCGTTGCCTCAATTAAGACACCAGTCAAAGACTCCACTGCGGCAGCTTGTCCTCGAGTACACTCGCATAGATAGACCAGTTGGTCCTTCTTCTATTCGTGTAGGGTTTAGCTGAATCAACTCTAAAGGAGAAATTGAAATCAATATACATGTGATCAGAGAGGGAACAGTCCTTTGACACATTCCAATCGCTAATCATATCCGCGAACTTATCACTAATAAGCGTAACATCAAGAACCTCCCTTCTGTTAGTTACAATAAAGGTGGGCTCACTACCCCTATTAACTACTGTTAGTTCATTTTCTACTATGAAGTCCAAAAGCGACTCACCTCGTGGATTGACATCCGAGCTTCCCCAGATGGTATGATGTGCATTAGCATCAGCACATATTATTAGGGGGATGTTGCGCCTGCTGGCATACGACATCGCCTTCCTGGTTGTGGAGTTTGGTGGATTAGCACCCTGATCGTGTGCCATGTAGCAGCTCATGAACCAAACTGTTCTGGTTCTGCATTCTACTGCGACAGTGCAGGTGTCCTTATCGCTAAAATCAGAAAGAATGAAAGCTTTAAGGATGTTTTTGACCATAACGCAAGCCCTGGTCTTACCTTGATCGGCTGCGTACAGAGTACTATAGCCGTCTAAACTGAGTCCGCAAACCCTGTCTCTATACATTCATATAAGCTCCTCCGTGCCTGAAGCCAATCGGAGGAGAAGGGCAGCTGACGCCGCTTTAGAGTGATGAAGGTTGATTTGTGTAACCTTCATCATAGTTCATCGCTATGGACGACTGTGACGTTGGCATCCTCTGGGTCGTCGTCCGATTCCAGAAGGATGTCCTCATCGTCCGCCACTTCCATCTTGCCAAAGAAGTCACCCACAAGTCCACTGACCGATTGAGTGTCTTCATTGGCCGATGACGTAGCGGAATCGTCTTCCATATGCTCCGTTGATGCTGTTGCTGTTGTGGTAGTCACCGGAGCTTGAGGCTTCCCTTTGTCATCACCTTTGTAGACTCGGAGGAAGATAGTTCCAAATCCATAGAATATCTTCCCCTGTGTCTTCCGAAGTGACGGCAGAGAGTCACTGTTTATTATAACAGTGGCCTTCCTGGACTCTTCAACAGATTCAGAAACCCTCACTACTTTCCAGTCCTGTGTGGGTAGCTGGGGGTTACTGATCTGTATAATTTCCAGGATCTCCTTGGGGTCGGATGGCTCAGCGGGGATCTTGGCAATAGATCTGGGCCTTTGCGGTACATCGGCCAGAGGTATTGCCTCAATCTTAGCGCCCTGCCAAACTTCCCCCAGGGACTCCACGGCAGCCTTGTACAGCAGCGCTGAACGCTCATCTGCACACGCTATCAGTTTAATGTGACCTTGATACCAGCCGGCATCTTCACATTGTGGTGGTGGTCCAGGGTTACCCCTTAAGACATTAAGGAACGCCCTACTAAGTGCTTCCAGCTTCCAGTTCTTGGATGAAATGGTGCCGTCACTGGCGTTGCGGTCAATGATCGCCCAAATGAGGTGGTCTTTAGCCACATCTTTGTACGACTTGTTTTGCGGCCGTTGAGGCGTATATTTGGACCGTTTAGTCCCAGGAAGTGTGTCCTCCCCTGACCGTTGCCGTTTAGGCGCTGCTTCGGTTGGCTTCCGTTCAGGATTGCCTTCCTCTGCAGAGGGAGGTCCACGTTTTAAACCCTCAATATGGGTTTTTGCCCACTGAAGAGAAGTTTTCTCCTGCTCAGTGAGCTCACCAACCGGTTTTTCACCAAGTCGGCTAATGATTTTGTAGGCGGAGCGCCTGGTTGTGAAGGCCCGTTTAGATGCATTTATGTGCCTTTGGGGTTTTTTGGTAGGTGCCGTAGAGGCTAAGGGAGGTGCATCAGAGAGCATCGAATCATTCTTCGTGTGCTCTCTTTGCACAGGTTTCGGCACATGGGAAACTGGATTTCTGGCAGACTGAGTCTGTACCGTCAAGCCAGCACCCGAGGAAGGGGTTTTGACAGGTTTTTCTCCCGTCCGGACCTGGGAAGCCTTAGAGGTACCTGGTTTCGAAGAACCCTGCACCAAGCTTGGTTTACGACCGCCTGACGGTTTAGTCGTGTGTTTTTGCGCACTAGTAGCTAACCGTCTAGCAGAGCCTGGCGCAAACACCTTGCTAGACGAGGTCTCAGTAGCATTCAACATACTACAGCCTGATACCGACGCTGTAGTAGTAGGGTCTCCGGGGATTATGAAGCCCTTTGCCGGATACTTAGGGCATGAATTTTCGGACATTTCGGGGGGGGTGAATTGGGGTTGCATTTTATGCCTAACTGCCAGGCGAAAGAATACCTGCCGCTCCTCTGGAGACAGACGCAGACCATCAGCCGCTCAATATGAGAACAGACGCTGATGGATTTTATTGCGGACCGACGGCCTTCAGGAGGCCTAACAGTTGACCGTAAAAGGCCAGCGGACGCATAGTCATTAGCCGCTCCAACTAGGAGAAAACAGACGCTAATAGACAGGGGGGGGGGGTAGTTCTTGGTTCGTACTCGGTTTAGACCCTTCTGGCATGGGAGGCCCTACCGGTCTTGACTGACGTCACTACCGCCAGCATGACTCTAAACGTCCTTGTACTTAAGCCCTCGCATCGCGGCAAGATGACTACCACTATAATCTTTAATGTCTGGTAAAAGTCCAGAATCAAGAATTTCTTAAAAAATATTAGAAAATGTTGCTGCTTTTTTCAATAACCTCTCTTGGTGCATATATTATAACCAATTCGCAGGCGCGGATCCAGCTTGAGCCTTAGGGGGAAATTTTGTATGATACAAAAAAGTAAAAAATTTGTTTTTAAAAGTTTATTAAAAACAATATGTGTATTAGACTGGTCGCATCTTGTATGGGATTTTTTTTTTTAAATTTAATTGTTTGCGCTGCTTAAAATATGAGGTTTGGTGTAAGAAATCATGATCTAATTTTTCAGGTCAATCCGACGGTGCCTAGTCGTGCCGGGTGGGGCCCAAAGTTCCCCATTAAAATCTTTAAACAACTTTTGATTTTATGTATTCACAAAAGATGTGGCGGTTTAATAAAATTCTTAAATTAATTAAAATTTTTCGTCTTTTGTGAATACATGAAATCAAAAGTTGTTTACAGATTTTAATCATGTATAGCTTGTTTTGTTTGCAATGTTGTTTTTTATATGTCTGCATAAAATTAGAAGCATAGGTGCATTTTTCAATTTTTTATGAATTTTTAAAAACAAAAATTCCGAAATTTTAATAAAAAAATTATTTTTTTTTCCAGAAAAAAAAAATTTGTTTTTAAAACGACTGCGCATATAAGAAAAACGTTTTACCTTTCTTAAAGTAAATTTTATTGCGGAATTTCGGTTTTTTTTAGTTTTTCAATAAACTAAAGCGTTTTGAGTTACGCGAACATATGTTGTGCAACCTCCTTAATTTTCGAAATAACGGTATATCTCGAAAACCAAAGCCAACATAAAGAAAAAAGTTTCAACTTTCTTAAAGTAAATTTTATTGCGGAATTTCGGTTTTTTTTTAGTTTTTCAATAAACTAAAGCGTTTTTGAGTTACGCGAACATATGTTGTGCAACATCCTTAATTTTTGAAATAACGGTATATCTCGAAAACCAAAGCCAACATAAAGAAAAAAGTTTTAACTTTCTTAAAGTAAATTTTATTGCGGAATTTCAGTTTTTTTTTAGTTTTTCAATAAGCTAAAGCGTTTTTGAGTTACGCGAACATATGTTGTGCAACCTCCTTAATTTTCGAAATAACGGTATATCTCGAAAACCAAAGCCAACATAAAGAAAAAAGTTTCAACTTTCTTAAAGTAAATTTTATTGCGGAATTTCGGTTTTTTTTAGTTTTTCAATAAACTAAAGCGTTTTTGAGTTACGCGAACATATGTTGTTAAACCTCCTTAATTTTCGAAATAACGGTATATCTCGAAAACCAAAGCCAACACAAAGAAAAAAGTTTTAACTTTCTTAAAGTAAATTTTATTGCGGAATTTCAGTTTTTTTTAGTTTTTCAATAAACTAAAGCGTTTTAGAGTTACACGAACATATGTTGTGCAACCTCCTTAATTTTCGAAATAACGGTATATCTCGAAAACCAAAGCCAACATAAAGAAAAAAGTTTTAACTTTCTTAAAGTAAATTTTATTGCGGAATTTCGGTTTTTTTAGTTTTTCAATAAGCTAAAGCGTTTTTGAGTTGCGCGAACATATGTTAATCTATCTATACAATATATAATTTCTTATTATGTCAGGATGTTTGCATGTATGTCCTATTCTTTCCGCAACTTTCTGAAGCCATCTGATGACATAGGAAGCTGAAATTTGGCACACTTGAAGTACTTTCTCTGCGGAAGATCGTAACGAAGCCATATTTTTGATTTTCGGCTTTTCAACTAGTATAACTATAAAGATCTGATAGAAAAGTTTTTTTTTTTATAATATGGGGAACTTTGGGCCCCACCCGGCACGGCTAGGCACCGTCGGATTGACCTGAAAAATTAGATCATGATTTCTTACACCAAACCTCATATTTTAAGCAGCGCAAACAATTAAATTTAAAAAAAAAAAAAAAAATTGCGACCGGTTTAGTATACATATTATATTAAAAAAACTCAACCAAAAGGTTAAACAAAATATAAGATCAGTTTAATATTCATTAATCTTTTTAAATAAGCAATTTATGATTTCCTTGTGAGGCAAATTTCGACCGTATATTCTGTGATTGTTGATCTGAGCCATGTTTTTATTCGACGAAGGGTAGGAAATTACCTCCTGCTCGTAGCATTACCGACGAGCATTGAAACGAAAATTTGAAATATTTTTCTTAGATTTTGGTAGATATCTTCATCACAGTTTATTAAAGCATCTACAACGTTATCTGATAGATCAGACTCAAGTTTAGATCTTAGTAGGTGTTTATCTCTTTTATCAAATATAATCAGCTCATCAGCTAGTTGTGGTTTTAACAGTTTTGTATCTGTATATGACTTGATTACACTTTGAGGTAGAAGTTTAGGTATATTCAATACACTTGGGATATCTATTGGGAAAGTTATGAGATCTTCTAAAATAAATTCAGTAAGAGGAATGTAAGCTACAACTCGGTAGTAATCTTCAACATTTTGGATGTGATTATTTCGTTCAAATCTTGTCTTTTCGACTGGAACCTCGATTTGAACGCAAATAAATCGCTTTGAATTGTTCTTTGACTTTATTTCTGTTCTCATCAAGGCTCATGATTAAAGTTTTGATAAGGCTTGATCCTTTTTGAAGGTCTATATCTGTTTTTGTAAAATGATACTAAGTGGCTGTGTTACAATAAGTATCACACTTAATATGTATATTCCGCAAATAGATTCAAAAGTACTAAGTGAGTTCCTAAATATATAGAGGGAGAGATACTTACTACCTTTCCACTCAGATATTTTTTCCAAAGTTTCTACTATATGATGTACACTTGTTGCAAAGTGTAAAATTGAGTCGGGACGGTCCACCCATCTTGTCTCGCATAATGTAAAGAGTTTGGCTCCCAAATATATATATATATATATATATATATATATATATATATATATATATATATATATATATATATATATATATATATATATATATATATATATGTAATCCTTTAATTCCCTGTGGAACATAGGGCCGCAACGCTCCCAAATACTTTGCTAAAACTGTGTTTCCCTTAGGATGATTATATATTAAAAACTCTGTCGTTTCTTTAACAAATGATACAACTTTTTGTATTAATGGCACTATTGCTTTTAGAAATTGAGTTGTTTGATTTATGGGTATAGCAAGGCGTTTGTTTCGCATTTGTCGCGGTTTCCAGAATTTTTTAACAGCTCAATTTTCTGCTGACATCAGAGGACACCCATCTGTTCGGAAATATTTTATTTTTGCGGATTTTTTTACCCCTTTTCGTAAATTAAAAATTACCCTTTTACAATTGCAACTATGTAATACGAAATCAAATGTCAGTTCATTTCAATTGTTCGTAAATTATTCGAAAGTGGTTGTGCTTGCGAAAACGATAAAAAATTAAAAATGTAAGTAAGTAAATAAAACTTTTTACAAAAACTGTAAAATACAATTATAAACATAAGATATCCTCTATATTTAGAACTGTGAATTACTTGAAATCACAATTTATACCATGTGTTTGTTGTCACAACTCTTTTTGTTTTTAGTCTGAAAATTTTTATACATAGCAATTTTTTTAAATGCTTTAGGGAATGCTCAAACAAAGCAATGTTTACAAAACCAAGACAGTATGAGGGGATGGTTGATTTTATGGTTGCACATGCAGATTTAGCAAAGGGCCACCTAAATGTTACAAATGCTTAAAGCAAGTCGAAGGATTTGTGGCAAAGGCTGTCAAAGGATTAAGATGCGGTTGGTCCACCGTATAGTGAATTGGAAAAAAGTGAGTTCATTTAATCGATTTTTACAAATGTGCTTTGTTACTAGGTATGGGAAGACTATAAACAACACGTTAAAGTTAAATGTCTGTTTTCGGTTGAAGTATACATGCTCATCGTTACTTGACCTTATTACTTGAATGTGAGTGCCGTCTACTGCTCCAATTATTCCACATTAATTAAAAAAAAAAATCTTTTCGCCTCCTTTTTTTTCTTCAGTCATTTCAAAGATTATTTCGCATACCTCAGATAAGCATATGGAAACTGATGGGTGTGAAAGTCCCACAAGGCGATCTTGGCCAATCTGATGTTGGTATCCAACTAGTGCCAAACATTTTAATGTGGCAGCTAATTTTTTCAATGGTGCAATGACTGTCGATCTTTCAGGTGGCTCTAAATCGCCTTTTATTCAATTGTAGATATATGTACATAAATGAATTTTTATTAAGCCGAAAGTTTTTCACGAAACTAAAAGTAGTATTTTTATGATTAAATTTCATAATTAAAAAAATCTTTCTTACACATTCTGCAATTGCATCACTTTCTTTATCGCTATCTTCCAACCACAATGCAACAGAATCCATGTTCTTAAACCGTTATTTTTAAACCCTTCACCGAAGGTAAAAGGGTATATATAACTTTGTCATTCCGTTTGTAATTTCTACAATATTGATCCTACACCCTATAAAGTAGATATATTCTGGGTCCTTATGAAAAGCGAAGTTCAAATCCGGTTGTCCGTCTGTCTGTTGAAATGGGTTTTCCGAAGCCCCCAGATATGATGGGAGCTTCGTTGGGGTATCTTTCTGTCAGGTATTCTTATTATAATTTTGCTATTGAAATTCAGCCAGATCGGTCCACAAATGGCTGAGATATGAGCAAAAAACCACGACTACCTCTAATTTTTCCCAAAAATCCCTTGTGGTTGTTGTATTTTTATTACTTTTTGCTGTATAACTGGGGAACGGCAAAAGCCAAAGTTTCCAAATTAGGTACACACATTTAGGTTGCCAATACACACCATTCTACAAAATGTGGGCGGGATTGGAGAAGTGGGCGTGGTACCTCCCGTACAAAAAAATTAAAAATTTTATAAAAACCTAAATTTTAAGGCTGCCATATGTCCTATGGATATGATTTATATACCAAAATATCGGAAATTTTTAGTAGAACATATTTTATAAAAAACTCGAGAAAATCGGTTCAGATACAAAAAAGTTATGACCAAAATTTTTTTTGAAATACCCACTTTCGGGAACCATAGATCTCCCGGAGTCCAAGTTTTATAACCAAGGTAAATGGTAAATTTCTTCTTTAACACGTCGGTATATAAATCTGTCAAATCGGTTAAAAAATGGCTGAGTTATCAGCAAAAAACCACGACTACCTCTAATTTTTTAAAAAAATCCCTTGTTGTTGTTGTATTTTTATTACCTTTTGCTGTATATCTGGTGAACGGAAAAAGCCAAATCTTCCAAACTAGGTACACAAAATTAGGTTGCCAATACACACCATCCTACAAAATGTGGGCGGGATTGGAGAAGTGGGCGTGGTACCTCCCGTAGAAAAAATATCAAAAACTTCATAAAAACCTGAATTTGTGCACTGCTATATGACCGATGGTTAAACCTTATATTTGCTACTTAAAAACTCCCCAAAATGATAAAAGAAAACAAACACGCATACTTACATGCCACAAACTATTTTGGTGAATATGTTTCCATATTTCAGTTCTCAACTCAAATAAGTTTTATGGTTTACAACTTTGCTATTGTGGTGAACAAAAGTAATTACAACCCTACACAGTGAACATAAAACGGGCCATATTTCATTTTAATGATATTCAAACAACGTTCCTTCATAGTTTAGTTGTCTAGGGGGTTAAGTTAGAAACTGTGAGTTCTCTGGTTCGAATCTGGTTTTTTTAAAAGAATATTTTTTTTTTAATTTTTATTTTTTTATGTTCTAAAAACGATTTAAAAAAAATATTTACCAGTTTTCGCTTTTTAAATTTAATTTATAATGGAGTTTAAAGTATTATAATTATGTATGTATACATATGTAAAAATTATTTAGTTTTTGTCTAGTTGCTCTGTATTCTGCTCCCACAATGGTGAAGGGTATATAAGATTCGGCATAGCCGAATATAGCACTCTTACTTGTTTTATTAATAATTTGTTGTTATTTTATTTTGTTTGGAAGTTTTCATTTATATTTACGTTTTGCGGAAAATATAACGTTTTTTTTTTAAACGCTTGTTTTTCAAAAAAAGTTCTTTCAATATTGAGAGGTACTGTCAAATTTATTGTGTATAAATTGGCAGCACTTTGTTTTTCCCTTTTTTTAACAAATACAAATCTGTAGTGCTTTCGAACGGATTAGAAAATACCATTTAATTTTCGATACGGAAATTTCTTTCGAAAGTATTTTCGTTTTGAATCGAATTACATAATAACCCCCCTGTACTTTTTGTATTTTTTGAAAACACAAACTCTACAACTTTTTGTGTTTGCGAATATGTACACAAACAAAATACGTCACACAACGCTTGTGAACTAACGTACCGATGTTTTCGGTTTAAAATCGTTACGTGTAGACTGCATGTTATAATTACGAGATATCTACCTAAACATGACTATTTTTATTCAAAATTTTTTTTTTATCAATGAAACTATAAAAAAAACTATTAAATAAAACAGCAATTGTTTTTTTTTTAATTATATAAGAAAGTTTTTATTAAACATTTTTTAATTACTGCTTAATTTTTACAATTGAGTGTCGATTCTTGTAAGTTTTTAAGGGTGTATGATAAAGTGTTACTTATATTTTTTCGAAACTCATTGATTACATAGTTTTATTACAAATTAGCAAGAATTAAAATTGTTTTTTTATAAAAAAAAAATCAATACTAAATAATTTTGAAATGAGCAAAATTATATTAAAAAAAAATACATACATAAACTTAGAATTCATTTTATTTTTCTTTATATGTAAAAAAAGTTTATTTTTTTTTTAGAATAAATGATGATTATATATGTATGAAGAAATATAATAATTAGATTGATAATTTAAAAAAATATATAAATGTTATGTATTACAAAAGACAAATACAAGCAAAATATATATATATTTATAGATAAAAATGAATGATTTTATTTATTTTTTCTTTTTTTTTTTTTTTGATGGGAAGTTTGAGAATAATATTAATGATGATTGATTAAAATGTTGGGTGGCTGTAATGATGTTATGATAAGTTTAGTGTCTTTTCGAAAAAAAATTATATAAAAAATACATAAAAACGACGAAAAAAACTAAGAAAACCTTTTTTTAAACGAATTTTTAAGTTGAGCAGTTTCTTTATTAAAAAAAAAAGAAAGGACATTGTTTAAAACAAAAAAGTTATTAAAATAACATTTCTAAAGCTTCTTTTTTTAATTTTGTTTTTTTTTTTTAGAAAAAAAGGCCAACATCTTTCATATTTGTTTGGAAAATTTAAAGAAATTTTGCAAAACTTTTTATTGATTTTATTATTGAGTTTATTTTTCTATTATATTAATAAAAAAATAATACAAAGAAAAATTCGAAATTCGTTAGTTGTGGTTGTTGTTAATACACTTGTTATTTTGCAAAACTCTAATTTGATTTTTAGTCGTTTTTTTAATTCTCAAAACTAGAGCAACATTTTTCTTTGCCGTTAAATGTAATTGCTGAAATTTGTTCGTTTTTTTAAAAATTATTTATTTTATGCCAAAATATGCATAAAAAATAATTTAAAAGACGGTTTGTAAAATGTTGCTTTTTTTAATTACATAAGTATTAGTTTTTTCGTTTAATTTCATGTTTTTTTCTAAATACGATTATTTTTTTTCATTTTTAAATATTTTTGTGACGGTTTGTGTCCTAGCTTAAAATTACTTTTTAATTTTTTAACATTAAGTTTTTTTTTCTCAATTTTAATTTTCTGTTTTTATTATTATTAATATTTTTTTTGAATGCAGCAAATTTAAAATGTCCTTCAAATACATAGGTTTAGTTTTGTTTTTCTGGTTGGTTTTAATATCATTATTTAGTTGTTTCTTCTAAGGCCTTCCCCCATTTTCGTTTAGATTTACTGGTGTTTTATGTAAATTATTATTATTATTTTTTTAATTTGCTGTCAATTATTCTTTGCGGGCGCCTTTTAATTGTGGAAACTTGTATTTACCAGAGACCGGAAGAAAAGCCACCGGGTGGAATACGATTTTTATTGATGATTTGATTGGCACCATTCAAGCTGGGTGTATGATTGAAGTCATTTGATTTGTAGCCTTCACCGGTGACTGGATTGCCATCTGAAAATGTAATTGTAGAAATTTTATAAGAATATTTAATAATTTACAAACAAAACGCTTATAGAATATAAAAAATTCAAGTTTTAAGTAAATTTGTTCTTAAAGGATTAATATCAAATTCATTGCAAATGTGGTTTGATAGAATTCTTGTTAAGGGATTGAAACCGACAAAATTTCGATAGATCTTAATTTTCGTCAAAATGAGAAACCTCATTGAATTATCTTTAAAAATTGTACTTGAAGCACAAGATATTCTTAAATTTACATATTTTGACGTTTAAAGTTGTAGTAAACTTTAACAAACTTTTTTTGTTGGGATCTAGAAGGGTTGTCAGAAAGTAAATTTACTCTTTATGCCCAGGTTGAAATACACTGACGAGCCTTCACCACAAGACATCGAACGACAAAAACACCTTGATGAAGGAACCCGAAACTTGCAAAGTCAGCACATTAAAAATATGTGTTTTTGTTGGCACTCCATCAACACGATGCAAAAAGCAAGTCTTAAAACGAATAATTAATTTTTAAAACCGAAGAACTGTAACGCGGTACAGTTATGCGACGCCAAATTATTAACCAATGCGGGCAAACCTAAAATGCGCAATGACAGTCAAACATGGATTGCCCTTAAAAAAAATCATGACATTGACGCACGAGCTGCTTTCCCAGCCAAAGCAGTTTTAAGAAAGTCTTGCATTGACATTTCAACTTGATAAAAAATTATCAACGTGGTCGTTGTTCTCTGATTGGAATAAGTGTACAGTTGATCTTTTTGTGATTTGTTCTACTCGTAACAATTGTTTATTACTGTTAAATTTGTTTCCTTTTTTTAATATGTACTTAGTTATAAATTTTAACTTAGGGTTTTATGTTGGTGTGTTGTAATGCGATATATTTGTTTTTCATTAACGTGATGTGATTGAAATCATTATTTTATCACCTTTTCGATACTTTGGTTTCAAAGGTTTTAAGCCACCGACGCCATCACCATTTAAACCCATACCCGTAATAGGATTTCGAGCAGCGAAAGATCGATTAGAACTAGATTGCTTTGCTTTTGAATCTTGAAAATTACGCGGAGTACAAGTTGTAGTCAATGAATTGGGATTATCTGTACCACAAACAGAATCTTTACGCGTTTGAGAACCTACATCACCACAATTAAAGGAGTCTTCTTGTTTAGCTGAATCTATAACATTTCCAATATCGAAAACATTTTTAGAATTTTCCGATAAACATTCCCTTGTCTCTAAATTCTGTTGGGGAGGTGTTCGTGGACTTGCTTGATCTATTTATATTTTAAAAGGGTTTTATAAAAGAATATAACATATTTAAGGTTAAATTACTTACTACTCATTTTGCGTAGATAAACTTTTGTTAAAGGACAAAAAAGTGGCAGCGTGCAAAAAAAAAATAAAAATGTATAAATCGAAATTAAAGCGTGTTAAATTATGTAAAAGCTTAAATGAAAGGAACGCTAGAAATTATTGTTTTTTTTTATAGTTAGTTTGCTTGAGTTTTTGTTTTGATTTTTTTTTTTAAATATTTTTGAAGTACATCGATTTGAGTTTGAAATAAAACTTAAAAGTAAAGTGATAATAAAATAATAAATATTTATACCAAGGCGAATTCATACAACGTGGTCTTATTTTGATACAACATTGTAAAATACTTAAACGTTAAAAAAGAAATCTGCCGTTTTGCCATTTCAAATCGTTCGATTCTCTAAACGTGGCCGTATTATAACTAGTGCTGGGATACTATCGATATTTTCTACTATAGATATTACTAGCGATTTAATGTTTGTACTCAAATAGGAAAACTTTAACTAGTTTTTTATCAGGCTACAGTTCGTTGTTTCTATCACTTTATTGAACGTAAGAGACGTATGTATGTACGCACGTTATTTTAGATGATAGTTTTTTAAAAATGCTGATAACCACCTTTCTGAAGGATCCATAGTAACAGGGACTATAAGATATTTTATTGCAACTTTAGATAATGTTCTAAATTGGATTTGATTCCCAACCCAAAAGGTAATCATCAAGCGGACTTTTCCTCTAATAGTCGTTCATTGTTTGCTCGCAATTGCAATTGCATTTTTATTGGATTTTTTTTTCAACATCATAAAACAATCTGACATTTCAGTCCCTATGCAAACATATAAAAATTTCGGCTTAAAGGCCTTAAGTTAGTAGTAAAAAAAGCAAGCTAAGCAATCCATACCAGCTGCCATTCTTGTTGTTTGTGTTCATTGCTGTTATTCTGCGCGAATTAATAATTGCAAGTAAAAACTTGCGGCAAAAAACTGTGTGTTAAGCTGCTGCAACATATCTTTATAGCTGCATTTTAAATAATAAATAATATCGATATTTTTCCTATCGATATTTTCGATAGTTAAAGACTATCCATAGTTTCCCAGCACTAATTATAACTATGAAATATAAAATCTTGAATTTTACAAGATATTTATCTTCAGGCAGACCAATTGCGTAGTATGCAGATTGAAAAGCTTGTAGGTCGAAAACAAGACACATACAGAAGGTATTAGAAATGGTTAGAATCCGAGAGACTTGTGTCGGAATTAAATTTTTTTATAGTTTTTTATTTTTTATTTTTACATTGGAATTCAATTTCTCCAGTATCCATACTACTCATTCGACCAACCTGATTATTGACAAGCTTAAATTTGTGGACAAAAAATGATATTTCATAAAATTTTTTAAAACGAAATTAGTTCTTTTTAAATTTTTAAATTACACATTTGGTAGTCGAAAATTCGGGCAAAGATTCTGATAGTTGAGGACAACGAATCGAATGATTGATTGGATCGATTTTTCGAGATATTGGCATTAATTTTTTTTTTTTTTTGATATTCTATTATTTATTAAGGTTCGATCTTATATACAAATTATGTGAACAGAAAGCTAGTTTATCCTAATGGTTGAATAACATAAGAAACAACTTGATCTTTATCAAATTGACAATCATTTGAGTAAAAACTGCATACGGTTAGAAAAATGTGGTCGAAATTAAAAAAAAATAACTTCGAAAATCTTAAAAAAAAAACAAAAAATGTAATAAAATGATTACAAATTGTTTTATTTTATCTTGTATAATGTAAATGCAAAAGGCTACATCAGGTTTAATGAAAAATTCGATTTTTAACTTTTTGTTAGTTGGGGCCTTTTGCGTTTTAGGTGAACGATACATAGTATGTATAGCAGCTTTTTGTTCAAATAATTTGCATATAAAACCAGCCCTTAATGTATAATAGGGTAATAAAGAGAATGGGAACTTATTTCCCAGGCGTATTTTAAATTCGCCAACCACGATATATTGATTCCTATGGTTCCAGGATGGAAAAAGAGCCACAACAAAGTTATTCCATTGTGATCTTTTCTTCGCTTTCTGCTTCACTTCGGCCCAGGACTTTCCAATTGAGTTTGTTTCTCTTTCGATTTGTCTCCTCCAGGTGTTATCGGGTCTGCGCCTTTTCTACTGAGTTGGGGGTTCCATTCTATTGCCATCCTGGTTACGTTGGCGTTGGTGCGACTGAGAGCATGGCCAATACTACTCCATTTACGATTGGTGATCTGGATACGTATTGGTATTTCACCTGCTCTTTCCCACAGATCTCTGTTTGAGATAACATTTGGCCAACATATCTGAGTAGTTTTCGTAACGAGCCAATACGAATGAATACTTGCAAGGATTGCAAGTCGCTAGCTGTGGTGTTCCAGGATTCACAGCCATGCAACAGGACGGAATGCACGTTATATGAAAAGAGGGGGAGTTTGGTCCTTAATTTGGGGTGATTTCCATACATTTTGCCGTGCCCCAAATGCTTAGTTTGCCTTTTTGATGCGATTTTTAATATCTTCTCGCGAGCCGCCTGATGTTGATATGACATTATCCAGATATATAAACAATTGTACATCCACCTTGTCTATTTGGACCTTTTGGGAGTTTACTATTTTAATATGCAGACCAGCATCCCTTACCGTGGATTGTATTTCCCCTAGTTTAGCTGTCATATCATTGAATATTGTGGGCTAGGAGAGATATGTCATCGGCATAATCGAGATTAAACCTGCGTTAACTCGAATGGGTCTTCCTAGATTGCGTTCATGCTTGCCAGATAGCCTGCTGGTGAAAGTGATCGCCATTCCACGGATTGTTCGACCATAATACGAAATTGTGATTAAATCAACTATCAGAACTCTTGCGCAAAAAAAAATAATTCGAAATCCGTGTTATTACATATTAGAAAGGTCGCGATTTTCCGTAATAACTTTTGTATAAATTTCATCTATTCATGTTTTCTGAAACCAAATTATATAGTTCGGTCAATTTTGATAAAGCTTTAATAATATAATTCGCCAACAATCGGTAACCGTGAAAAATAGTGCTTCGATCAGACCGCACTAGATATATAGATTTAGGATCTTTTATGCAGCCAATATAATAAGCATGACAGGATTATGCTAAGTATGAAGCCATTTCAAAGAAGTTGGATCTATGATGGGTTCCCCAAGAAATTTCTGTCTATGAGTCCCTAAGACGAGACAAAGTTGAGTCTCATCATCCATCAAGCAGAATCTGCAACCACATTGCCTAGTAAATAGGGCAGTAGGTACCCTTAGCAAAAGTTATATACCTAATTTACCAAGGGAAGCCTGTCGAAGCCCAATCATAGTTGAATTATTTCTCGTTCGTACCGTGTTCTTATATTTTTCCTAACGTTCGAGGTATACCGATACCGGTTATTTACGTACTAAAAATAAACGGCGAGCTTTTCTAATTGCAAATCAGTGCTCTTTCGTTGCCTGTCTGGAAAGGCATCCAAAATGAAGTCAAATTATTGTGTTATCCTAGATCATTAAGAGATGACCTCAAAAGAGGAATGCGCTCTAAGAGGCGCCTAACTATCCCCCTTTGGCGTCAAACTTAAATATGATCTTTTAAATTACTGACTAATGCAAAAGAAACTTATTTGGTCTTAGAAAACTTTTTGTCCATAAAAACAACACAGTTGAGTTAAAAAGTATTTACCCACCCATTAATTTCACAGCTAATATTTTAAATAATAATAGAGTAAATGAAATAAAACTAAATTTTAAAACAAGAATTTAAATCAAAGCTTAAAACATTTCAAAGAAAAATAAAAACAATTCCAAATGCAATAATAAAGGCTCGTCATAAATCTTTTTAATAAACAATAAAAGCATTTGAAAGCCAATCTATGAAATGTGTATTTATTTAAACAAAATATAACCTTTAAAAAAAAAATTCTAAGTATTCGTACCTGTTTTCGAAAAACCATTCATTTTTAAGTTTTCAGTTGATGATGATACCGACGAAGAGGCCGATGATACAGAACCACTTTTACCATTGTAATGACCATTTCCATTACCATTGGCAATCAAAGCTTGAGCAGCTTCAGACTTAGCACCAAATGGAATGTTGCTTTTCATGTGATTTTTGGCAGGAGTGCATGGACGTTCGGGTTCACCAAATAAACGTTGATATGAGTCAACATTCTTTTGAGCGCGGCGAGGTTGATCACCTTTAAAATGAAAAATATAGAAATATGTTTGTTGTCGTTGTTTTGTTTGGAGGTGGAAGAAATTATCCAACCAACCAACCAATCAATTATCAAACAAGCAAACATAAAGAAAAAATAAATTAGAATAGTACATATATATATTTCTTTAGCAAAATAATACAATTAAGAAAAAAAGAAAATAAATGCAAAATTAATAACATTGTGACATTCATTTGCAACAGCACTGTCATTAGTCAAAATTAGAGATTCTTAAGGTGGGTAATAGTCAATCTTCAAAATTCAAACTTTAAATTTGCATGAAGGTATCTTTTTATTGGTGCAATGACAGTTTTTTCGCAAATGCACGTCAAATACATACAAAAATTAAAATTAAAAAAACAAATACCTGGTACTTTCATAAGATCTGGTACAAGGTTTTTATGCTATAAAATCATTATGAAAATAATTTTTTTCATAACAATTAGTCGTACATATTATATTTGTAACATATTTCGGAATGTATTGCAAAAAATATTTTTCAAAATGATGACCATTTGCCTTCCGGCATGACCGAAGTCTAACAGAAGTCCATAGGAGAATTATCCACTGCTCGGATAAGGGCATGGTTAAAAGATTCCAAATTTGGATGACGTTAAGTGCAGAACACGCTCTTTAACACCGATACAAATTTATAGATCGGGGCTTTCAGAAGGCATGATTGGGCAGTTGAAATAAAACTTTAATTTTTTTTTGACCACAAACGTATGCTTTTTGCCTAATGTGCTGGCGTACAGTCCTTTTGAAAGGTCCAGTGTTGGTTTTCAAAAAAAGGATTATTTAATTATGTAAAATTTTCTGCAAAACGTTAGGTTGGTACACTGCTGCTGAGGGTTTCACTCTTTTCGCAAAATAAAAAAAAAAAAAAAATGGACTCTTGTACCCACCATGACATCACTGAAGCGGGATAGATTTCCCTTTGAAATGAAACGACATCTGCTGCTTGTCGAGATTATTGGTCATATACACTATCATTTTATTCCATAAAAATTTGGAATCTCTGAAGTGTGCCCTTAGACGAACAGTGGATAATATTAATGTAGCGCGTACTGCCATAAGGATATTCGTCTATTAGACTTCGGTTATGCTGGAAGGCAAATTTTTACCATTTTAAATAATATTTTTTGCAATAGATTCCTTAGTTTGTTACAAATAAAATGCAATTAGTTGTTATAAAAAATATTTTCATAATGATTTTATTGCTTAAAAACTGTGTCTCAGAACTTATGAAAGTGCCATGTATTAAGGAATGTGTGTGTAAATTTTATTATGTGTAAAAACAAAAATTGCCAGCAATTAGTTCTGTGTATGTTTAGGTTCTTATGTAGCTCTAAAATATGCATATTTGTACTAGCTTTAAAAAAAATTATATATCTATTACTTAATTTTTTAATGATTTGCCATTAAAATGCATTTGGGCTCATCCGGAAACATTTAAACAATGGCCTAATGCACATTCGATACGCAAATAGGGTCAATGCATACAACAAACAAGACGATGTAAATCTCCACTATCAGTAAATTTTAGGATAAGTGCAGGACATTTTATTAGGAAATGTGTTTTTTTTAATTACAAAGAAATTTATAGCGTTTTTTTTTTATAAATGTTGGCTTTATTCTGCCTTTAAGGTAGAAGTACATAACACGCGTTAGTGCGCGCGCGCTCTGTCGTCTTCTGTCAAAAAAAAATTAAACTAGTGTATTTTCATAGTACAAGCTACATACATAACGCATTTGCTCCAGAAAGTTGGTTAACTTTAAACTTTTTAACGCGTTGTGTATTTTTAACAAGTTTGACAATAAAAAGAATAATTTAACAAATTTGTGAATCATGAAAGAAAAACTTATTGAAGAGCTTAAAAAACATACAATATATATATAAAAAGAATAAATAAGTAAACAAACAAAAAACACCTGACAGGAATGGTTTTTGTAACGCGTGTTGTGTAACTTGCAATTTTTTATGCGCTAAAGTTTTAAAACGCACGATACTCGTCGACGAACTAACGTGTGTTATGTACTTCCTAAAGAGTATTATAAACTTATAATTATTATAATCACGGTGACCATTTGTCCTTTTTTTTTTGATACGATGTCCTTTAAGATTTTTTTCAAAATAAAGGACAGTAGATTGTCCTTTTTTAATTTATGACTTCTTCTTTAAACTCAAAAACTATAAGTTTTATTTTCCCAAAACCCCAAAATTTCAACATAATTCAGCAAAACACACTGGTTAACACTAATACCAGCGTTAGATCGAATTCTAAAATTGTTCGTTCCATTGAAAGAACAAAGGAGCCCTATGATATTGCAAAAATTATTTTGATGATCCATGTGCTGAATTGTGGTTACTTAAGAAACACTTTTAATAACAAAGTGCAAATTTCAAATGGACTGTGCGGAATTTAAATTAGTTTTATGTAAAAACAATAATATTTAAAACAAGTAAGAAAGTATAGTCGGTTAAGCCCGACCATATGATACCATACGCCACAGTATTTAAAAACAAATTTTCGAGAGTGTATGGCTGAATATAGGAATAGGGATCTATCTTTGGTTTAAATTTCATTAAAAATGGTTTGATAGTTTCTAAGAGGCAGAAATTGGCTCTATCTCCCCTCGTGGCACCACGATTCGGCCAATTTTCAATAGGCTTGATCCTTGTACCAATAATAACCTATATTTTATTAAATTTTCTCCAAAATTGCGACCTGTATTTGTGCACAAGGTTACATGGACAGCCAGCCAGCCGGACGGACATCGTTATATCACCTCAGAAAGTGATTCTAAGTCGATCGGTATACCTTAAGGTGGGTCTAGGACAAATATTTTAAGGTGTTACACACATCAGCACAAATGCATAATACCCTCTTCACTATTGTGGTGTGGGTATAAAAAGAACTTCTACAGAAATATATCAATTATTTTTAATTATTTCATTTTTTTGTTTTAAACACTAACATTATTTTTTCCTTTATATGAATTTCTAGGTAATTTTATTGATTTTTTAATAGACAATAAAATAAGTATATGTATTAATAGAAGTTCTACTTGCTAACATCATATTCTTCGAATTATCTAATTACCTTTCCAATAACCTTGATACTCAGGGGTGTTACAGAATCCAATCTTGTCGGTATTGGATTTAAAAACGACAAAAAAAATACGTTGGTGTCATGAAATCCAATATTATCGGTTTTATGTTCGAACTAGAATTAGTGTCGGTTTTAGGTGTCACAGAAACCAATGTTATCGGTTTTCTTATTGGAAATAAACCAAGCAGCTAACAGCTGTCGTTTTTCTTTATTGTAAACAAATCAAGTTGTTTAAAGAGTCGTTTTGAATTTAATTTTCTTCTGCAGGTGAATATTTTGTGAAAATGTAAGTAAATAATTGTTAATTTTATAAAAATAAATATCTATGTATAGTTTTTTTTATTTTCAAACAGGGGAAAGCATAAAAATAGTACCCAAAACTCGATAATTATGGATTTTATGGAAAAACATCCAGATCTTGCACGGGGATTCACAAAGCGTGATAAACCAACTGTGGAATCTCTTTGGCAACAGTTGGCTGAAACATTAAACGGCGCAGGTCCACCACAAAAGGATGTAAATGGATGGAAAAAGGCAAGAACATTTATGCCAAAAACCATAATCCGTTATTGAATTGTGTTTTTTTATTTTATACAGACGTGGACGGAATGGAAAAGTGATGTAAAGAGAAAACTTGCCCAAAACAAGGCAGAGTCCAGAGCGACTGGCGGAGGACCATTTTCAAAGCATCAGTTGACACAAACAGAAGAAGCAATAGTACGCGTATGTGGTATTGCACAATCGGTGGAAGGGGTTGCTGGTGTTGCTATTGGCTTAGCTGAAAATGAAGGTGGTGAGATTGAGGAAGAAATGCCGTTAACATCGTCAAAACGTCCTATGTCTCCACTTTTGCTAAGTAGCACTCCAAAAAGGCCTAAAACAGAAAACACTGGTGAACGGCTAAAAAAGTTTTTGGATGAAGATAGTAAGAGAAAGGTGGAACTTAATGAAAAGTTAGACGAACTACTAAAAGTTGAGAAGGAAAACGCAAGCAGCTTACGACGGGTATATAGAGTGATTGAAAAGGGACACGAGTCTGTCGCGAATGCCGTCACAGATCTCAAAAATGAATTTGTTCGAGTAAATAGGGGAATTTTGCAAGCAATGCAAGAAAAAAATGAAATAAAGAAGAAACAGTTAGAGCTCGACATAATGAAATTTGATTACCAAAAAAATAACTAGTGATATTGAAGCAATTTTGCATTTAGCTTTGAAGTTTTATAATTTTAAACATACATATGTACCTTATAATATAAGATTTTAAGACTGGATTTTCTTTTTTTCTTTTGTTTGTTCTTTTTGTTTATTATATTAAATATAAACAACTTTTATTTTAATGTTTATTATATTAAATATAAACAACTTTTATTTTAAATCTATAAATAAGTTTTTTTTTGTTATAAGGTGTCAGCTATTTCATCTCTAATTCTTTGACCTTCACTTTGAAGAGACGTATTTGATGGCAGTATAACGTTATCCTCACTATCGTGTGCTGTTAAATTTGTATCGTTTTCATTATTTTGAACTTTGTAGCTTCTACAGATGTTGTGCAGCGCGCAGCACGAGTTAATAATTTGCACTACTTTTTCTGGTTGGTAGTGTAACGTGCTCATTAAACAACGAAACCGGCTTTTCAACACGCCTATTGTGCGTTCAACAATATTGCGAGCCGATGAATGAGCCATATTAAATTTATACTGTTTCGAGTTGTAGGATGGATTTCTGTATGGTGTTAACAGAAATGGTTCAATGCCATACCCACAATCTCCTAATAATTTTAATGTCCTTTCGCCTGACTCATACTTCCCAAGGAAATGATGTCTGGCGCTACTAATGTTCCATATGAACGCGTCATGGCTAGAGCCGGGATACCGTGCATCTACTGCTCGAATTTTCATGTCGTGGTCACAAATCTTAATATAAAAAAGATAAGCTCGTAAATAATGTAAAATTGAGTTTTTATCATACTTACAATCATTGCATTCATACTAAAATAGCCTTTTCGATTAAAGTATAAATGCTCGTTAACGCTAGGCTTTATAATCTTTATGTGTGTCCCGTCGATGCAACCAACTATCGAAGGTATTTTGTATTTATTGTAGAAGTATTCCCGCGAGCTATGCTTTTCGTTTGAGTCCATTTCAAGTTGCACCCACTGCGGGCAAATTAACCGTTCCATGACCTTGAGCGCATCGTCTAAAATTATTGATACCGTGCTCCTACCCAGACATATGCAAGAGTCGTTTCCAACCGATCTTTGATATGACCCTTCAGCAAAAAATCGCAACGTAGCTGCAAGTTGCAGCAATGGGGGAATCTTAGAGCGGGAAAGGTGTTCTTTCATTGTGTCTAGGACCATACGAAACGCATCTTTGTTTTACCGGTAATAACCTACGAATCTGCAAAACGGATTTAACTATGACCGCACAATATATGAAATGTACTTACGCCAACTCCGGTAGGTCAAGTGGATTGCTGCAATCTCGCAAAATTCTTCTTTTAATCTTCTCTGAGCGCTCTTCCTCCAAAAGTAAATATGCAACAACAGCAGTGGACATTTTATTTAGTTTTGTAGTTAAAGAAAAATTGTTTGTATTTTTAATAAATTCGCTCTATATTTCCACAAAACAATATAATTAAACAAACAGCAAATGTAAATAATTCAACGATAGAATTTATTTATTTCATATGTTAACTGTATTAACACTTCCAACTTTCTGTTCTATAATTTTCTTTTATTAAAAAAACAAGTTTTAACAATATTTTTGCACAAAGACAATAATTTACAAAATTATTAAACAAACATTTCATTTAAAACTGTAAACAAATGAGCCAAAACATAAAACAGCTGATTCGAATATCGGTTTTATTTGCATTCGAAAATATCAAAACCGACTTGTTTTCATGACACCAAATGAAACCAATATTGGTTTGCAAAACCGACAATCAGCAAAACCGACTTGGATTCTATGACAGCCCTGACTATTTATTATTTTTACTATGTCCTTTTTTCGTTTGAAAAATATGGTTACCGTAATTATAATGGAGGACAAACTCTAAATTGCACAAAAATAAAATTTAATAAGGGTGCCGCAATAGGTTATTTGGACTTTGGCCTATTTAACTTCAATAGGCTGAAAGGGGTACGATAACTGAACCGTTAAGTGCAGACAGGGAACAACTTCAAAACATTCATTTTGAGATAATCAGTTAAAGCAGTGTTGTTAATAATAATAAATGCAAGTTTTATGTTTAGCTCGTAGAGGGGAGAACTGACTTCAATTTGAAGTTATCTTAGATGACACTTTTTACACTGATGATTCAACTATTGCTCGGTTAATTGAGTTAGAATACAATTTGTAATTGTTAAGGATAGCAGGTAGGTTTGTTAGAAACAACTGATGGGGTTGAAAAAGTAGGGTTGGTCATTCATTTGACTCATTTAGGGGCATCCTAGGGCCAAATTTAAGAATTTCATTAAGCTTATTTGTATGAAAGCTTGACTAATGGATGAGAAAATGCTAAGGACAAAAAACCAACCGAGGTCTGCCATACATTGTATCCCCCTAGGGACGACTCCCAGGCAGCTATAGGACTTTTTCTGCAATATATATGAATGAAGAATTAGGTAAACCCGCCAGATGCCCCGATTGCGGTTTTTCAATAAGCACAGTGCTAATATTCTGCTTGATTATATACTCTGCGTTTTAATGTGTTATTGCTCTAAGTTGTTAAAAAAAAAAGCATTGAAAATTGAATTGTTTGTTCAAAAAACTCTTAAAAAAGTATCGTCGTATCGACAGTAAAATATCGCCGATAACAATATATCGACAAAACCGATGATACATCGGTATTCGTTACCTCCCTAATAAATACAGTCACAGAGTATAAAAACTCACACATGAAATAAAATGCAACCCTGATCCATTGAAAAGTACGGATGGTTAACTTGCAAGGGCCGATGTTGAATGTGAACCACACCTTAACGTCAAGTTTTTTTCTGCCTTACATTTGACATTTGTCAATTTCAGACTAACTCAATTTGAACCACGGAAAGATACGCAATCCAGCAACGCGTTAAAGGTTTTCAGGCTTATTATGAAAAAAGGGCGTTCAAATTAAAATGCATTTCGTGATTTTTTTGGTCAGCATAATGGGCCTCAGTGGATTCCTTCAAAAGCAGGGGTCTAATTACCGCATTCGATATCGAGCAAAATTGATCGAAATTTTTTATTTTGGTATTATGACTCTCGATATCGAATGAAATGCATCGTAATTTGAGATGATAGCATTCGATATCGAGTAACCAAAGCCATTACAACTCTCTAGTTTTCATTCGATACGTCAGTATCTATCGAATGCAGAAAATTACGATAGTTTACTCGATACGATAGCTTACTCGATATCGAATGCGTTAATTAGGCCCCTGAATTGCCGCATTTGGCCAAATGATAATCCAAGAGGGATTGTAGAAAAACCAATGCACCCACAAAGAGTGACTGTTTGGTGCTGTTTATGGGCTGGCGGCATCATCGGGCCGTATTTTTTCCAAAATGAGGCCGGTCAGGCAGTTACTGTAAATGGTGTTCCTTGCCACACAGCTAACAAAACAATGGCTCTTTTGCGCGACAAATTCAATGGCGGTGTTAACTCACGTGGTGGCGATGTCAATTGGCCGCCAAGATCATGTGATTTGACGCCGTTTTACTTCTTTCTTTGGGAATATTTAAAAGAAGAGGTATACGTGAATAAGCCAGCAATAATTCAAGAGCTAAAGGATGCGATAATTCGTCACTTTAACGGCATAGAACCTCAATTATGCCTCAGCGTCATCGAAAATTTGGACCATTGGATGGAGGTGTACCGCCGATGGTCCGTTATTTTGTTATATGCATAATTGAACAATACCAGTGTTATCATAATAAAAATAAATGAAAATAATTTCCTAAATAATTTGTGTTTTATTCAAAATCAACATCGGCCCTTAAAATTAAATTACCCTTATTGTTTAGAAAAATTTTCAAAAAACGATGAAGTCGTATGGGAGGATGTCAATCTTTTTTATTTCATAATACTTGTCATTTTCATCACACATGCATTCACACTATCAGACTTTTACATACATATAACTTGAGTTTTTGACATGTATTAATACAAATTATAAATAATAGTGTAAACTAGCCTTAATTAAGCAATACTGTTATACAAAAGAATGCCGTAATACAAAGTTACTAAATTGGTAACTTTGGAAACTTAAATGATTTTCTCTAGTTTTAAAATTATTATGTACATATTTATTAGGGATGTATCATCGGGCTTGCCGATTTATTGGCATCGGCGATATTTTACTGTCGATACGACATACATACTTTAAATGAAAAAAGGGAAAAATTTTGAGTAATTTTTTTTACTCTATAAAGATTGCCTTTAAATATCTAAACGATTATTGTGTGCTCGTATGTTAATAAAATCATTATACTGCAAGGTTTTAAGATTAACTTAATAACAATTATTTAAAAAAAATATTTTAAACAAATTTTAAAAACTTGGTGTGGGGCTTAGCAAAAGTGTAATTTAGGAAGTTTTACAAAAAAAATTTTGGATTTTAACATAGAGTGCTTGTTAAAAAAAAAAACAATATTTATTAATAAACAAAAGGTGTTCTGGTTCTTTTTCGGCTGGTATTGCAACGGTTCTTGCTCGGGGGAAAAAAAGATTTTAGAATAGAAATTTCTGAAATCTTAAGAGTCTAGTGCTTAAAAACTAAAAGTAGTATATTAAGCAAACGGATTAGTTTTAAAACATTAGAAAAACAAAAAGGTGGTACAAAATAATAATAATAAAAAAAATTAAAAACATTTTTATATTTATCCATTAACAATACCAATGAAATAGAATCTGTGAGCTCCTTGTCGTACTGCCATTTAGATTTATTTTTTTTTTTTTTTATAAAAAATCCATCAAAAACCGAAACAATTATATAGTTTATATATAAAAAAGAAAAAAACAAGAAAGAAAAAAAAATGTTCAATGATCAATACAATTTCTAGAAATAGAAATTACATAAATTAAAAGCATAAATAAAATACACAAAAACTATAGAATAAAAAAATAAATTTGTAAGGATTTTATTTAGCAAAAAAAAGCAATAGTTGTATTTACACAGAGTTTTTTTTAATTTTTAAAAAATTTAATAATTTACAAATGAAATTTTTAAAAGCCTTAAAATTTATAAATTTAAGCTTTAAAAAAAAAAAGAGATAGAAAATATTTTTTTATATGTAATGAAATTTTAAATAAAATTAAACTTCATATAAAAGTTAAGAATTGAAAAAAACTTACCACCGTTATTTTTCATGCTATCTTTTTCGCATGAGAAAATATTTGATTGCATGTGATTTTTAACCGAGCGTGGTGTTTGTGGTAAATCACCACCGAAAATGTCACTGGTACCACCACCTGGAGGTCTCAAAACCCTGCAATTATACAAAAAGAAAGCAGATATGTTATTGTAAAAAAAAAAATACTTAGAAATTTACTTAAGCTTTTAATGATGTTTATCTTTTAAAATAAAACAACTTTTTAGAGTTAAAAAAAAAAAAAACTGCACAGCACTGTGTATATTAAAGTTTTCTTATTTTTATTTAAAAGTTATGGTAAAGAACTCATTAATTCTAAACCAAATCAAAAAGCATGAAATGCATTTTTTTCATACGTAACTTATACAATTAGAAAAAGCTAATTTAGCTAGATTTATGTACAAGTTTAGAAGAGTTGTAAGGAAATTTACAAATTATCTTAATGCAACGTTGCACATACAATTTTTGAAGGAAAAACTTTACGTGTTTTCCAGATATACATACTTGCACATACATACTTTTTTCTGTAACATTTAAAAAAAAATTTCTTTTTTACTATTGTATTTATTAAAAATTAGTTCGGCGTCTCAGAGAAATAAAAAGTTAAGAGTTTTACTAATTAAACATTTTTTAGAAAATCTAACGATTTAACAGACTTATCCAAGAATCTTGGTTGTTACATTCAAAAAGGTATAAATGCTTCTTTAAATTTATTAGAATTCTTATGCTGAGTATAGACGTTACTAAATTTTTTGCGTAGTATGAGTTGCAGTGCGGTTTTGAGATACACAAATCGTACCGCGGCAAAATGAATAATGTGTTAGCTTCACTGATAGTAAGTTAAGTACTGGTTAAAAAGAAAAAAAAAAAAAAAAAATTAAGAATGAATGGCTTTTGTATGTTTTAATGAACTCTTGGCCTTTTATGTTATTAGGAATGGACATTTCAATAAAGTTTTAATAATTTTTTCCTTTTTTTTTAATAAAACTAACCATAACATAAAGCGAATTATAAATCTGCGTTTAACAAATCAGCTGATCAGAAAATAAATGTCGCTGCATAACAGTATACATTTCGAACCTTCGCCCGCGAAAACCATGTGTTGATTTTTGTACTACAAAGAAGTGCGTGCATACTTAATGCATGTTAACATGGTAATACATGTATTACGACATGTCAAAAAATTGTATTGAGTAGAAGAGAATACGGATACAAAATTTGACAAGCGGTTGGTAAATGTTTATTTTCTAAATCATTTTAGAAACTTATCTCTGTGGTTTTCATGGACAGCCGCGTATGTCTGAAAAGCAAATTGTTTAGGAGAGCAAAAAACCATTCTAAATCAAACTAAGAACCATGTAAAGAGCGTTTAAAATTAAGCAATATGTCATCAGCAAAATTTGAAAATACGCTGGTTGCCCATAAAACCAGGGTTGTTAGATTTTTTTGAGCTCCATCGCCAAACCGGATGTCAGAAATCGCCAAACGTCAGTTTTGTTCAGCTTTTGTAATATTTTTTTTTTTTAATTTGATTTTGCATACAAAAAAAAGCTAGTATAATATTTCAGTCAAAAATCGACAAAAACTGACAAAAAATACAAAAAAGTTTCCAGGTGACAAACAATTGATTGTGTAGTAAAATTTATATGAAAATCCCAGTTTTTCGAGTGCTTTTCATAGAAATTTTACTACACAATCAATTGCTTGTCACCTGGAAACAACACATAAGCCTGGTACTTTGTTGAGCATTTCGTGCAAAATGTTGTCAATTTCAATATAAAAAGTTAGAGTGCTATATTCGGCTGTGCCGAATCTTTGATACCCTCCACCGACAGTTCGAATGTTTAAGGAGTCATATATGTATGATGTTAATATTATCTTAAACTGTGACGATTTGTCACAGTAGGGTTTATATGGGGCCTAGGGTAAACTATGGACCGATCATCTCGAAATTTCACAGCGTCATTTCTAGTCCTTTAAACCTGTGACGTACCAATTTCTGTTATGCTAGCATTATTAATTATGGTTTTAGGTGTACTAAACTGTTTTCCGAGAGTAGGGTTTCTATTGGGCCTAGGGTAAATTATGTACCGATCTTCACGAAATTGCACAGTATCATTTATAGTCCTATAAAACTGTGACGAGCCAAATTTTGTTATGATTGCATTATTTTTTACGGTTTTAGGCGTACTAAACTGTTTTCCGGTAGTAGGGTTTATATGGGGCTTAGGGTAAATTATGGACGGATCTTCACGAAATTCAGCAGCATGATTTCCAGTCAAATAAAACAAATTCTTGCAAAATCTTATCTCATTCCGTGCCTTTTTCCAGCATTTATGTTATTTTTTGTAAGAAAATTATCAATTTTTTAGGTGGTGGTTCCACATTTTTATTCATAGCTCTGGTCCTACTAAACCGATTTTGCTGGATTTCAATCCCAAGCTGCTTAGGATAACTACAAGCAATTTGGCAACAAGTTTGTTCATTTCTTTTGAGTTGTTCGAAAGTGAGCGTGTTTTCAACAGACGGACAGACAGACGGACATGGCTAAATCGACTTAGAATTACTCAAGGACCCAGAATATATGTACTTTATGGGGTCTGAGATGAATAATAAAAAAGTTTCACACGGAATGACAAACTTAATATACCCTCTTCACAACTAATTGTGGTGGAGGGTATAAAAATTCTGTGAAATACATACCAAAAGAAATTGATAAAGTTGTACTTTGTATTGCGAAAGACATACAAAATGTTTCTAGCAATATTTTTGTTTTCCGTGCAGAACTGGGGGGTTACCGCGTATTTCGATTCGAAAGAAATCATTTACGGATTCGAACAATTTGTACTGTGTATTACGATTTTCGTAATCGTTTGAAACGATGACAGAGGTTGTATTTTTTAGTAAATGGGAAATTTGATGAACAATTTTTGTTCGTAATAGAGAGTGGCTTTTAAGAAAGTGATTTTTTGTTTTCAATAAAGTATGAAAAACGTCCGTTTATTCGAAACAAATATTACGAAAATCGTAATACACAGTACAAATTGTTCGAATCCGTAAATGATTTCTTTCGAATCGAAATACGCGGTAACCCCCCTGATAAAGCTGATATTTTTTTTGTAATTTTTGTTAACCTTCGCAAACAATATTGTACACTCGTAACTAATAAAATAGTTTTGCAAAATTACGAGAAAGGTCAGAAAATAGAAAACAGTTAAAAAAACAATAAAAAAATGTGTGTAATACTTTTTAATGACGCACTCTTAAGCCTTACAGAGCTACCTAAACAAGAGCCGCAAGCGTTTTTTTAAACACGCAAATTCTATTGCCAATACATTTTCAATAAAATAAAACGACCAAGCTTACTATCAAATAAGATTTTCCAGACGGGTGGTGTTAAATCCGCGTTCTAAAGGTTTGTTTCATATAAACTGTATGAAAATGAAAAGTTTTGACATAAAACAGACGCTTGCCGCTCTTATTTAGGTAGCTAAGTTAACTTTGCAGGAACATCAAAAAGATGATTTTTGACACGCAATATACTTATAATTGTTAGTACCAATTCCCGAACCACACATACAAAAAGCTGCGGATCGCCTGCAGTAAGTACATGACAATTATTAAAAAAATAAACAACAAAAAAAAAAAAAAAAAAAAAACTTCTGCAAATTGTCTTCACCCAATACTTTTTTTATTTTACCTATTTTCTTTTCGATCAATTTAAATCCATTCAATAAATACCCCCACACTGTTTGTATAAAGAGATTTCAAATGGCAGCTTTAAACAATATTGTTTATATTGGAATATGGCAGACGGCTGCAGACATCATCAGCATCAGCATCACCATCATTTTATATATTAACTTCATATTCCATCTATAATCGTAGTAACTATTTATACAGACAGACACGCTAGTATTTTACTAGATGACTGGAAACGAAAACCAACAAATACTCCTTCCAAATACATAACACCACTGCCACCACCACTTAGTATACCACATACATATATCTAACTAAGTATGTATCTTTACTTCATGACGGTAGAGTTAGAGACTTTGACTACTACCACTGCTGTTTTAACTTCAACACCATTTAAAGTTTTTGTATGACGTTGATGATCATCATCTCAATATGATCTGTAAAAAAGAAGCCTTCAAGCAAATTAGCATTTTTACGTTGAACACATTTTTGCTAAAAGAATTAAAACTTAAGACAAATGTATTTTGCTATTTCACTAGTTTGTTTTTTCGATATAAAACTGGGATTTAAAAGCAGATTTTCTTTGAGAACTCTATACAAAATTTAGATGCAGTCTTATATATGTTGGGTTTTTATTTTATCGATTTAAGTCCAACAATGTTAAGAAAGTTATTATGTACATATAAGGATTTTATACATACGAATATATTCTCTGCGTAAATTGTTAGAAAAAATTCCTTTCAAATTGTATAAAACTCTTCAAAACCATACATAATTTGCAATTGGAAAATCGTATTTAACAGATCGCTATGTAGGTTTGTTTTATTGTAAATGTAAAAAACGCTTGCCGCTCTTGTTCAGGAAGCTCAGTTAAAAAAAAAAAAAAATATTTAACCGCAAGACTAAATCTAGGTTTACACACTTCAACTTTAGTGTTTTTAGGAGAAATTAAATTGTGTGTTTTGTTGTGTAAGTTAAAATATAATTACGTATAGTTTTATTAATAATGACATTTAATAATTGAAACTTAGCTGAGTGATAGATCTTGAAGAAGAGAATAAGAATTAGGGATGCCAAACGGGAAATCCCGGGATTTTTCAGGATTTATTAATCCCGGGATTTTTAATATATCAACTTTTGTGTACAAAAATTTTCGATTTTATTGAATTTTTATACTCTATACAAAAAAAAAAAAAAAAAAATTATTAAAAATTATATTTCAGTTGTATTTTTTATTTTTATAATACTTCCCTGTAGGAAGTCAAACACATTTATAACTAACTTCAAACTGGTTTTTTTATAACCACATCTAGTTGATTAAGTGACTTTTTTCCTTGTCGACGACTCACTATTTTAACATAGGCATGTCATAGGCAGTAGTCAATTGGCCATCTTTGCATGACTTTTTAACTGACTACTAACTACTTATTTTTCAACCTATTTGTAATTAATTAAAAGTATTGTCAGTTTATAAAAAATTATTTAAATTTTAAATAATTTTTGTCAAAAAAATATATGCATACATACATATGTATATCTTTATATATTTTGATATATAAATAATTATTTATGAAAATTTTGCATGAAACTGCCCAAAATGATGATGTATAGTAGTCCTGAAATAAATACGCCACATAATTGCTAGTACATAAACAGATTTGTATTGATTTAATTTTTAATTATTTTAAAATGTTTGTATATATTTTTTTCATTTGACTTCATGGCATGCTTGTTTTACTTATTTTGCTTTTATTTGTGTTTTACGTGTGCCTTTTTGGTTGATATCTGCATGAGATTTAAACCAATTTGTAGTGATTTAAAAAAAAGTTAATTTATAGTTAGTGTTTTTTGCAACTGACTATTTAATTTACTACAGGGTTATTTTTCTTTTTTTTAAATATATGTATGTTATATATGTATATACATAATACCTTTTGAAAATTCAGAAATAAATAAAGTGTTGTTTTTATTTAAAAAAAAAAATCCCGAATCTCGGGATTTTCTAAAATCAATCGCGATTGGCATCTCTAATAAGAATATGTTATATTAAAAAGCACTTATGTCAACATAAGTCATTATTATTTATTGCCACAGATACATATATATGGAGGGCGGCTCAATGCTCAACCTTAGTAAAGAAACACTTTTTGTCCGTTGCAGAACGGGTTAGAGTTTAACTTTGCGGGGGGATTTTTGCACCAGTTTTGAAATAATCGGGTGTGTTCTAGAATCCGAATCCACTCAAAAGTGGATTACTTTAGCATTTTTGGTGTTCTACATTTCACATCCACAAGTTTTTATTCGTTTTCAACTAGAGTAGTAATGGGTTGGTGAAAGTAAAACGAATCGACTTTTATGCTAATATTTGATAACATTGTTAACAAAAACAAAAATGTTTGTTTTTAGCTTAAAATCTTCTTTATCCAATTTAATCAAAAATATATCGTTATCTAAAATGCAAAAGCCCCTAACTTACCCTAAATTTAAAATCGACTTTTTCATTATTTTGATGTAGTTACAGCTTATTTTTTATTAACGATTGTTATGTTATTTTCAGACGATTTGTTTTTTTAATCGATTTAGCGATCTCAAATTAGTTTTTTTGTTTGTTTAAAATTTTGCGATTTTTCGCGAATTTTAGCCATGTTCGCGATAGAAGCGATTTGTTTCAGTAAGTTTTCTGATTCTTTACAGCTTTAACGATTTATAATAAATAGTAGGCTTTGCTATCTTGCCGATGTGAGCAAATTTTTGAGAATTTCCGCGAATTTAGCAATTTTTACCTAATTTATATGGCTGGTTGAAAATATTAAAAATTTACGCGATTTTTCGCTATTTTTGCATTTTTTTTTTATTTTCCGACATTTTTTTTTTTTTTACCGATTTAGCGATTTCAAATATATTTTAGTGTTTGTTTAAAAGTTTGCAATTTTTCGCGAATTTTAGCCATGTTCGCGATAGAAGCTATTTTTTCCTGTGATTCTTTACAGCTTTCACGATTTTAAAAAAAATATTAAACATTGCTATCTTGCTGCGGTTAGCAAATTAGCGATATTTAGTCCAAAAAAAGTTTTTTCGAACAAAAACTTCGAATACACAAAAACATGCGGGTTTGAGAACACCAATTTATGAATTATTTTTCGTTTTCAATTCGAGTCGAAACCTAGAACATACCTAAATATGTATATGTATTTTATTTTATGACTTGGTTCGGTACAGCTCTGAGCCCTTCATATGTGCACAAATATGACTGCATTACATTTTTTCATTTTCATTTCCTTTACTATTTTATTTGCTGTTTTGAAGCATTTATGTACAACCGAAAAAAGTTGAAACATATTGCTGCGTGTGACCATATTGGCATTGTAATGAAACTGAGCAACGAAAATTAAAGCGTGTAAACCTAGACTAAACAAATGGTATTGCAATTGGACTAAAGCAAAATCTCTAGAGGTAGTGTAGTAAATCCTTTTGAAAATAAGAAAAGTTATCTATTTAAGAGCTCATTACTTGATTACTCTGTATATTTGACATTTAAGTTACCACTCAATGTGGCAGCAGTAGCAGAGCAAACTTCAATCGTTTTATAGATCCGAAATATAAATAAAAAATTTAAAAAAAAAAAAAAAAAAAAAAAAAACAAAATTATCAAGAGTAAATTGTTGTGTGCAATGCAGCTGTGTGAGGTGGGCTTTCTTTAATACATTTTGACGGACTGTTGCACAGATGTTTAATTTTAGTATTTTTCTACTTCTTTTTAATTCAATTCAATTCAATCGCAATAAAATTTAATGCAGTTTATAGTTATTATCATCAAGGAGTCAAAAAACATTAAAATCAAAGATGTTTATTTTTTATGCAGATTAAAAGTCTTTAATTTACAATTATGTATTCTTAAAAAGCAATTTCAAAATATATTTATGATAATACATATTTAGAGGAGATTGAAAAAGAAATGGCATGGAAAAATGTTTCTTAATTAATATTTAGTTTATTTCCGGAGATAACAGTTTTATGTGATTAAATTAACAATATTCGGCGTTTTTTTTTAATTCTCACAGTTAAACATTAACTTTTTAATATTTTTTTTTTATAAAATTTATTTTAGAAAATTCAGACAAATGTGTACTTTAAAAATTAAATAAAATATAAAACGAAATTTATTGAATTAAAATTAAAAAATAACCATGTAATCCTAAAGAAATAGAATTTTTATATAAAAAAAAAAAAAATTAATTACTTTTTTACTCTACCATGACTAAACATTTTTTTCTTAATCATTAAAAAAAATGTTTAGTGAACACAACGACAATAAACTTTTTACAGCCTTGTTAAAAAGTCATTTGTTAAATAGAACTTGTATTGTTATTTAAAATTTTTTTTAAACAGTTAAGAATACCAACATTTAATAGCATTTCCGTTTTTAACAAGAATAAAAAACCAAAACGGCTAAAATAAAAAAAGATACAAAAAGCAACTATAATATTTAATATTTTCTATTTAAATCAATTTGCTCTTTTAACCCACTCCACTCATTAAGAGTTTTCGGTTTAACCTTTTTTGTTTGTCTTTGTAACATACTGCATATAATCATTAATAACAATTTGCTGCTAAATTACGCGTTTATTTTTTTTTTTTTTTGTATGAATATGTATGCATCACTGATCGTATTAATGAATGAATAGTTGACCTACCTACACTGACACACATGCATACACATAATGTTTATGCACAAACTTGTTGATTACCACCAGGGCTTTCAGATGTTTTTAAAATTTTATTCCCAAATTGTTAATTTGGATGTCCGAAAATTCAAATTTGTCATCCTAGGCAAATATGTATGTTTTAAGTTGTAATTAAATAGTATGAAAGATAAACAAGTAAGAGTGCTTTATTCGATTCGATTCGGATTATCCTTCCAGAGTTGCAATATTTCAGAATTGATATGAGATCTATAATTAATAAGCCAATCTTTATAAAAACCTGGGGCCTAATTCTGACAGTCGCGATCGAGTACTTTCTCGATTCGAAAGCAATTTTACTTCTTATTCTTTCAGTCGATACTGAACGAATCGAAATTATATTTCAGTATTATGAAATTCAAATCATAGCTGGGGAATTTGGATTAGAATTAGAAATCATTACGATTAGAGAAATAAAATAATCTAATCATTAGAATTGAATTTTGATAAAAATTTCAGATTACTAATTGATTCAATTAGAAATAATCAAAAATCTAATCACAATTAGTGGCGATTAGCATTTCTAATCAAATCTAATCAAAACTAATCAAAAAAATAATTGATTAGATTTCTTGATTAGATTTGATTAGAAATGTAATCGTCACTAATTGTGATTAGATAAATAAAAGAAAAAAAACTCCGTGCATTTTTACTTACCAATAATTTTGAACACTTTAATTTGAATAAAACAAAAATTAAAATCTAACAAAACAAAGATTTTACTTTCAATGTTAAGTAAACAAAAAAATTATACTTGTACTTCCTCAAAACACGTTGAAAATTAACATTAATAATAACACAACAACAAAGTGAACCAGCTGTGTCAAGTGTTTAGTTTAAAAACAGGGTGGTCCGTATGCAATTTTATGCAATATTCAAAAACTGTAACATTATGTAAATATGTATAGCAACAAATGTGATAAATAAATATTTTCTTTTCACAAAAATAGTTAAAAATAGTTGATCTAATCAATTATTTTTTGGATTAGTTTTGATTAGATTTGATTAGAAATGCTAATCGTCACTAATTGTGATAAGATTTTTGATTATTTCTAATCTAATCAATTAGTAATCGTTTAAAATGGCTGACTAATCATAATTAATCAATTTTTCAGCACAATTAAAATTTCTAATACAATTGCTAATCATTAGGATTTCTAATCATTATTCCCAAGCTATGATTCAAATTAATGTTTGACAACACTGAAAAAATAATTCCGATTCGTTCAGTATTGACTGAAATAATTAGAGATTAAATTGCTTTCTAATCGAGAAAGTACTCGATCACGACTGCCAGAAACAGGCCCCTGACCTCACAGCTTTATAATTCTTTGCCTTTTTCAAATAAAATATGTATCATGATTTGTTTCAGAAATATTATTAAGCGTATTCAAGTAATTGTGGACTTATCGCAAATTATGGGCCATTCATCATAAAATTCGTTAGAGTGATTTCTAATACTAAAAAAAAAAACCTGAATTCGACCGAATTTCAATGCAGTAAAATACATTTTTAAGAATTTAAAGTTTCTGAAATTTCTTTTTGGAAGGACGCCTTATATGGGACCTTTAGTAAATTATGGACTGATTATCCCAATGATGATGAACTACATACATGAATTTTAGTATGTATTTGAATGATTTTTTAAAGTGGGCCTTAAAACCGGGGCCTTAAAATATGGTAATTTATGGACCGATCTTAACGAAATTTGTCCGAGTGGTTTCTAATTTTATTCTATACGATTTTTGGATTACTAAAGTGCTTTCCGAGAGTGGGCTTTATATGGGGTCTATCTATGGTAAATTATGGATCGATCTTAAGAAAATTTGGCGTGTTGGTTGTTAATCGTATGAAACTATGACAGACCAAATTTTTCTACGTTATTTAAGTGTTTTACAAGTGTGGGCTTTGTATGGTGTTATATAAAAATAATGTAAATAATGAACCGATCATCATAAAATTAAAAAATATGATTTTCAGTGATATAAAACGTATTTGTGCAAAATTAAATGTGAATCGATTATGTTAGTTTTTGTAACAAAAATGAAATTTTTTTATAGAGAAGTTGTTCAACATTTGGGCTTATAAATCTTTTCCTATTGAACTGATTGTGCTGAATTTTAATCTAAACTGCTTAGGAGAGCTAGAAAGAATTTGACACTAATATTTTCTGTCGAGTCTATCGAAAGTGAGCGCGTTTTCAATAGACGGACATGGCTAAATATACTTAAAACTACTCGAAGACCCAAAATATTTATGTATGTATGCATAAATGTATGTATAAATTGTGGGGTCTTAGATGAATATTGAAAAAGTTTCACTCGGAATGACAAACCTATACCCCCTTATTTTGTAAAACACTTAACCTTACTTAAAAAATATTTTGATATCCATTTTTGAAAATATAAAAAATTGTATACGAAGAATTTTTTAACGCAAGTATGCCCTCATTCACCACTTGTGGTGTTGAGTGTATAAAAACTATATTTTAACATTAATTAATAAAAAAGAATATCCCCCAAATAAAAAAATAAAAATAAAATATCCCTAGCAAAATCCACGAATCAAATTTTTTATCCCCGCTTTCCAAATAAAATCCCTGATTAGTAAATAAATTCCATAATCTGAAAACTCTGCTTACCACTGATCTTTATCTCTACTATTCACTAAAACTTCGAGTTGCATGTGCATTTATTTGCACTTGGGTCGGCCCTCTATTATTCAATACAAGTTTTTATTGTTTAAGTAGAGTTTTTTTTCGGATGGTTTTAATTGATTATGTTAAAATAATTTCAGTTTTTAATTGTCCGTAGACATGTAAACGCAATTTGGGTTATAGGGGGAGTATTTAAAAATTAATGTATTGTGGATTTAAGATTAAATTTGGTTTTGGATTTTGAAGGTGTTTAATGTACATGACTTTTAAATTCAGCCTCCTTAATGTATTAAGTGTCTTATAAATAATAATTGTGCGAACATTTGTAAAGATAGTTTTGCGTTGATCAACCACATTAATTCGAAAATTAGCGGCCATACTATCAAATAAGTGAACGTTTGAGCAAAAGTGGCATTCATGGTTTTATGGTGTAGTACACACTATCAACCAGCCTATTTAGGCTATTAGTGAAAAATTTTAGGACAAGTAAAATTGAGAATTTGTTTCGTAATATAATAATATTTTGAACTTACTGCCACTTTATCAATGTCGAAGGAAAAGTTTTTAGTAAAAATATTAAAAACCGAGCAAATATGCAATAACAAATTTTTGTGTTTCTTTCCCAAAAATTCTCGAGAATTTTATAAAAATTTTAGACGTTCCCGGGAAGGAAAAAAGTACGGTAACACTATTTATAACTGAACGGAACCCACAAGTAGTTGTATAAATCACAGATATGTCACGAGACGGAAGATTTTGCGGTTTTACTGTCTATTTCTTCGAAAGCTGCCTTTTCTGCATTTCTCTTTGCATCATCTTTTATGCCGCAATACAATGAATACAAATTTATTAAATTGAGATTTATTTGCAAGATTGTTGTTAAAATTAACTTTAAAGTTTACCACAGCACGAGTAAATGATATTTAAGTAAGTAAATAACATTATAAAACAAAACTACTTTATTAATTTATTTAGCTCAAAACACAAAGTTTAAGGTGGGCCTACCGGCTAAAATACTCAGACAGGTCTGGAATTGTTTTGAAATACATACGAATAATCTTCATTGCATACTTTTATGAGTGGAAGAAATCTTAAATAGATTGTACAAATCCACGAATCACACTTGAAACTGTTTTCCTTCCGAATCTTCAAACAATTAATTCACTAGGCAAACAATAATTATATTTTAAAATTAAAAAAAAAAACTCTTTCTTATATTTTATTTGATCTAAGAAATAATATTGTCTCAGATAGTACTGCTTTTCTTGTTTTCTATAAAATTTAATCATTAAAACATCTAATTTTTCTTAATTAAAAAATAATTATAGTATAATGGTAATCAATTAGAGAATTTGACATTTATAATTGTCTGCTAAACTGACAGATTAACACGTTACCTATTAACACTTATTTTTAATAAACTAACAAAGAGGCACCTAGAGACAAAAAAATAATAACAAACCATTTATGAAAAAGGCAATTTGTAAAGTAGAATACACTTGCAGAAAAAAAACGTTAAGAAATAATATTGTATACAAGAGAGATAAATACTTTCAAAACAATTCTTAACAAATATTTGACGCCCCAAAGTTTTATATAACAATTGTTTGATTTTGACTCAAGAACCAGTCAATGGGCCTAAAATGCGTTGTTACAAAACCGACTAGAACCTCTCGGAACCCAACAAACACGAAGTCAAACATTTGATACGAAATGACTTTATCATTTGACATCAAACACAATTCTCAAACATTTTTCAATTGTTCGATTTAACATTTAAATTCAAATTGATAATGATTTAAAAATAAACATTTGATATCAAATGTTTCATCAATTTGATGTCAAAATGTTAAATTCAAATCAAAAATAAACTTGGCAATTCTAAAGCGAAAAATTAATGTAATCATTAAAAATGGCGATTAAAGTTATATTTTTTACTTTGTGGTTACATGTGTTTTGCTATTAAAAATAAATTTTAATATAAGTGAACAGCTTATTTCTTGTGAAAAATAAAAATTATTTGTGAGTAATTAAAATGATTAAAAATACGGAAAAAAGGAAAATGAAACGGGAAAGTGAAGAAAGTTTGTTGAACGTTGGCGGTGCTACAATCCTCAAAATAAAAGGGAGCCAAGCATTAGAGGACGGAAGGAACATTATTTCATATTTTAGCTACGGTGCCGAATGTTTATCCCACAGTTTATTCAAATAAATAATAAATTTTAATTAAAAAACATAAAATATTTTTATTTATATTTCACATTGCATTATAATTCACATTTGAAAAACATTTGAGAATTACGTTTGAAAGCAAGTTGAAAATAAAGGCATTTTTCAATTTCTCCTTTTTGTTGAGAACGCTATGATTTTTAAATGATTTTCAAATCATTATCAAACGTTTGTCGTTTGAGAAAACGTTAGATTTCAAATAATTTTCAATTTGAAATCAAAACTCCGTGTTTGTTGGAAAAATCAAACAAGTAACGCTCACATTGTTAGACTAGCCGACTACCAACTAAACTATCGGGCACCCTTAGTAAAAATAAAAAAATGTTTTCTTGACATAAAAAAAACAATTTAAATATTAAGCTCTTAAGATTAAAATCTAAAAACTATTGCTCGGATCCCAATAAACATGGAGGTGAAAACGATTTAAAATTAAGCCCTTTCACAAACGACAAATAATTTGAAAAAAAAAAAAACAGCATTCCTAACAAAAAGAAGAAATTATTATTAAATAAGGAAAGGCATTTATTTTTAAGATGATTTAGAGCCACTTTTTGGGTTGGAGATTAGCGATTAAATTAACTTTAATCTCCGTATTAACTTTTTGAGTTGTATTTTTTTAACTTTTTTTGCCAGTTTAAGCGGCCAACGGTGGTGGTTTAAACCTAAACTTAAACTGTCAACATACACGTGTTTAACATAAAGAACTTGCAAAAATATAAACAAAAAATACATTTTAAAACATTGCTTAGCACTTTTAAATAATTTTTCCATTCTATATTTTTTCTGTAATATATTTTTTCTTTAAACGCAAAAAATTTCTACCTTGTAAACAATGGCCCCTATTACGGTTTACAACTCAACTCAGTTGAGTTGTAATTTTTAAATTTTTGTATTATGGTTTACAACTTTGCTAAATTGCGGTGAACAAAAACATAACAAAAATTACAACTGATCACAACCAGTTGTATTTATTACAACTCAACTGAGTTGAGTTGTAAACCGTAATAGGGGCCAATATTAAATTCGCGCATTTTCTTGTTCTTCTTTGAGAACATCCATATTGCTTGATAAAAAGTTGATATTTGCAAAAAAATGTTACCATTTAATTGTGCACAGTATGGTAGCGCTACATGGTTTAAGCCACCACCCAAAAATAACATATTCAATTGATACTAGATTAACTTAATTCTCAGATTAGCTAATTATAGAGTAAAATTAACTTTAATCTCAAACCCAAAAAGTGGCTCTTAATTGTTTGTTTTATATGTGGATTGTAATACAATGAAGAACATAAATGAAAAATTATTTTTGTTTTCTTAATTCATATTTCTCTTAATTTTTTATCTCAGCTATTCATTCGGCACCATCGCTTCTGCTGAAAGAAGAAAAAGAGTTCCCTCCGTCCTCTAATTCTTGAAAAGAGAAAATCTTCCTGTTTATTTTTTTTTTAGGTTTGTCTTGGCTCTACGTAGCACCTGGATCATACAACGAACTTATAATTTCTATACCTTCCCGTTTTAGCAGTTTTTTCTTTTAGCATTTTTACATAAAAGTTATTTATTTTTCTTTAACTGTAAAAGACATTTGACCTAAATCGCCATGTTAAGATGTTTACACTTACTCGTTGGTTTACAGTTGCCACGTTAACTTTTAATTCGAGAATAACACACTTGATAGAATATTGATATCAAACTGATAAAATATTGTTAAAATGGAATGAGAAAATTATTTTTTTTTCATAAATTATTTTTAATTATGCATACTAACCATTTTTTAGAATGTGCTTCTATGAGTTTAATTAAAATTTATAAAGCTTTTTACAATAGCCTTATTTCTTTTGATAACACTACGTGACAATTTTTTGACCAAATGAATTCGACACCTAATCTTTATGTAAAAATTTGCATTTCAGTCACATATTCTTTTTTAAAAACACAAATAACGGTTATTTTGGAATATCTCAAAAACTGTTCTCCTTTTTTTCGTACAAGATTTACGTCATTGCTAACCGAAGGATAGCTAAAGTAAAAAACATGTAAGTGCTGGTTCACACACGTCAAGTTTGACACTTGACGTGTGTGAACCGGCACTAACATGAAGATACAAGATATTTTGGAAGTGTATAGAGTCATTCCTAAGAATAAGTAAATATCTATATCTTCAATTTTAACCAAAGGTTTAAGTAAAAAGCATGTGAAATATTAAGGAAATAAGACTATCATAAAAAACTTTATAAATTAAAATTAAACTCATAGAAGCACATTTGAAAAAATGGTTAATATAATAAAAAATATTGTTAAACTGTTTACATTCAAATCCTTATCAACTTGAGTTAAATGTTAAAATCAAACCATAGAAAAAGATGTGAGAATTGAGCTTGATATCATATGATAAAGATAATTTATGTCAAACTTTTCTGTTCGTGTTTGCTGGGATAGAATATAATTTGTAATTGCAATTCTTATTTTTAATTGGCTTAATAACGTTAAAAATTTAATTCCTAATAAGATGTATCTATTTAAAATTAATAATAAATCATTCATTCTAAAAAAAAATCTTAAAAATGTCAGGTTTTTTAAGTCTGCTCATAATCAATCAAATATTTTTTAAACAGTTTGATTGACAATCTACATAAATCGAACAAACATAAACTATTCTCTAAGTGTAACCAAACAAAACATAAACAATCCGAAAAGAAAACATGTAATTGACCACAGACAACAACTTTCTGTCAAAAAGAAAATAAAAACGCTAAAATTTAGCGAATGTCTTGTTAAATGAACAGTATACATGATAAAACACAAGACGAGAAAGATAAGGAGTTGAAAAATGAAAATTAATGAGGAACGTAAAATACAATGACATTTTTGGTCAACAGGTGGTCATAATTATAGTTAAACCAAAGAGCATGAAAAGCAAAAACAACAAAGCAATTAAAATTGAACTAGCTAAGATTTACTGGCATAGACGAAGCGATACGTCTATTTTTAAAATGACAGATAAATATTTTATTTAAAAATTTTAAACTTATTATAGCAAGTGTAAATTAATGGTAATTAACTAAATGAAGAATTTGGGGATAAATGAATCAAGTCTAAACTTTCATTTTCCCAAGTGCGACACAACTGTCTATCTAATCTAATCATTATATTATTTTCAATCAATTTGAGTAATTTATACTTTGTCTATAACAGATAAAATTAAACTTAAATTAAACGCCAAGTGGAAATGATTTATGTACAGATAATTGTATCATTATCATTAACGAACTGCCCACTTCAAAAAATTGTTTACATTAAAAGAAAGAGTAAGCTAAGCTTTGGCTTAAGTAATGCTAATTATTAATACTACCTACTACTTTGTTGTTATATCAAAATATTTGAAAATAAAGTAAATTGTAAAATTTTATATTTACATTAACACAAACATTTAACGATATTTTTATTGAGAGCAGATAAACTGGCAACATTAAATAATAATTAACTGTAAAATTTGAGTAGACTTTCAGGACCCGAAAAAAGTAAACATCGTTATTAGGAGTTGCCACATATTTAAAAAAACACAATCCAGAAAATGTTGTTGTTAATTTAAAACTTAAAAGAAACCATTTTAAATAAGCAAATCTTATGAACTGCAAAGTGTGTTTTGGAAGTCCAATTTAAAAGCTTTTTCAACTATATCTCGTCAATCAGGAAATCTTTCTAGCAGGTACATTAGCGTGGCCGTTAGTTGTATGGAGAACTTTTTTTTTTTTTGATTTCTAATATTCTACCCCCCCCCCCCCCCCCAAATCGGTTCAGTTTTATGTAAAAAAAATACAAAAAATTTCGTAGCGATAATTTGTGTTTTAGGGGGGGGGGGCGTCCGCCCCTCAAAGTTTGCCTTCAAGCCATTTATTCAAATGTAATTTATTTGCATATGATTATCTCTTAAAAACAACATTTTACAAGAATATGATATATGGCAATATTTTAGCTCTTCTAGTCAACAACATTAGCCTCGAAGAAAGTTTTTTGCTAAAATTAATATTTAAGAAAATAATTAAAAAAATAACAATAAAATAGCAAACATTGTATATACGTTTTATATATATAAAAGGGGGATTTAATGTCAAGTGACCCAATTTTGAAATCGATGTCTTCCGATTTGGATGAAATTTGCACCAACGTTAATCCTATTGAATAGTATTGTGTCTAAACTACTATCAAATAGGACTAACCATGGTGTAAATTTTATCCAAATCGAAAGACATCGATTTCAAAATTGGGTCACTTGACATTTAATCCCCCTTTTATATCTATAAAACGTATATTAAATGTTTGGTATTTTGTTGTTATTTTCTCAATTATTTTCTTAAATATTCGTTTAATCATCTTTGTGGCTCCATCCTCCATCTTTGTGGATAATAGGCTGATACATTTTTAGAAATATGTATTCGTCTTATGTATCCTTTAAGGCCAGTTTACACGGTAATACATTGTATTACGACATAATGTGTAATGAGAAAAATCATATCATGTAAAAGCAAAATGCATTGAGTAAGAGAGAATACGAATACAAAATCTGACAAGCGGTCGGTAAATGGTTTTTTTCTAAACCATTTTAGAAACTTATGTATTTTCATCACACCAGAGGTGTATTTTAACGGAGTATATTGAAGGTGTTAGCATTTTTATACAATTACAAAAACAACTAAAATCAACTCAGGAAATTTTAATGTTGTTTTTGTAAAAATTTAAAACTGCAACCATCTGTTTTTTTGTTAGTATTTTTGATTTTACTTATACCATCCGTGTAAACATGAATTGTACTTACAACAGATTTTTATTTTTTTCTTTTAAACACGGAGAGAATTTCATAATATTTTGATTCTACAAAGTCGTAATACATTGTATTACCGTGTAAACTGGCCTTTAGTAAGATTATTGTGTGACAGCAAGAGTTCTGAAAAGAGATGTTTTTACAAAACATCCCATTAAATTTATACCCAAACTAAAACGTAGTGAAGTAATCACCGATGACTATAGGGCCCATAAAGACCACAACATGGCAACTCTGCTCAAAAAATACTTGTCACAAATACAACCAATTTATTATCGATTGCATTAGTTATCGCTAGAGGGAAAAGATAAAATAGTGAGGTTTCATAGCTAAACTGCCTTATTAAAATAAACAACATAATTGCCTAAAACACAATAAATTGCTGTCATTTCTAAGCGAAAAAAAAGCGAAGAGAAACAGACTTGGTCATGGTATTGAAAATTGGTTAATTCAAATTTTAATCGTTGGCCATCAATTTGTTTTTTTTTATCTCCATTTGAGTGAGGGGACAATTGTAACAAACGTCTTTTAATAAGCAATTTGATAGGAAAAAGTAACATTGCTAAGCGATTTTTTACGTTGGGGGAAAAAGTTAATGCTACAATAAAGTAATTAAAAATGTAAATGGTGGGTTGAAATGAGTTTAAAATAGAAAAAAAAATGTATGAAATTTGTAAGATTAAGTTAAAGGAGAAAATTAAAAAAAGTCGTTACATGGTCGTTTTAAGCCTTAATAAAATAAATCCGTTGGTTTAAAAAAGTCCATTTTCAATTAAGAAAAATTAGTCCCGTCTACTTCTTCAAATTTGTAACGATTAAATAATATTAAACATACATACATATCATCAGCTTCTTGAAGTTTTAATTTCTTGAATAAAGTCGCGATTTTTCATCACATGTAGTTTGATAAAAAAAAGTAACGTCCGTTTGCATTTAAGGAGGTGATGATATGTAATGCTTTTATTACACTATTTAATACTTCGTCTTTCTTTATGTGTATTTAATATTAAAACAATGTTCATTAAATAAATAATAAATATTGTATACGTGACAAAAACGTTAACACTAATTGATTATTAATATTAAATTAATATCAACAACAAACCCGTTTTAATGTAACCCATTTGCTATTGTTAAATAAATAACAAAAATTAAAGGTAAATATTATTTAACAATTAAACAGATAATAATTTTTGCAATTTACTTTTTAAAAAATAATATTTATTTTTTATTACAAAACTTAACAAACAATAATTTTAAACAGTGCAATGTCAAAAACTTAAAAGGATGTCCGGCAATTATAAAAAAGCGCTAAAAATGAAAACAAAGGTTGGCAACGACAACATTGCATAAAAGAAAAGATGCAAACAAAACACAATATTAAAAAAAAACATTGCCACCTGTCAAAGACATTTACAATTTAATTTTTTTAATAAGCAAATAATTACCTACTTATTTTATAAATGTTATGATGAAAAGTAATAACAATAATAATGATATTTAATATACATTTTTTTATAAATATTGATATGTACATATATTTGTACATACAGTGTCGGAAAATATAATAGGGACGATATCTTTCTTCCAAACTATATGTCGTAGAAAATTAAGTATTGAATTATGCATTTATTGATGAAACTTATTACAAAATTATTTCAAATAGGGAATTCTAAAAAATAAAATTTGGACATATGTACATACATATAAAACGACAAATTTTAACGGATACTTGAGCCAGTCTTGCGAACTCAAGAAGCGGAGGTGCGGAGAAATAATTAAAATGAAAGGCGCTTCTACCAAATATGTATTAGAATAATATTTTGGTTTGATAACAAAAAGTAACGAAATTGAAATGTCCCTTTTATCTTTTAAACAGACATATTTTTTATCAAAGTAATTTTTGGAAATACAAAATTGTTCAATTAACAAGATTTTGTTTGTCGTCCTTAATTCCCAATTTTTATTCTTGATAAAAACACTGAAATTTATTGTTGTTGGGATAAGCTATTCCCATTCAAAGATTTAAGATATTATAAAGATATAAAAGAAATAAAACTGTTAAGCGAATAAGAATTATAAGCAACAGTTTTACTTGTAACAATATCAAAGCTTAAACAAAAACAACAAACAGTGAGTCTATCTTTTTTTACATTCCCCACTACAATTGGTTGGAATTCTTCCAACATGAATTGTAGTTGTAAGTAGGTTAAGACAAAAAAATAAAAACAACTTGCTTTATTGTTTTAGCAAAAAATTAAGCATGTTGCCAGTTTAGTTTTTTTTTTAAATAGTTTTTTCAATTACATTAATTTTTCGAATACAGTTGGACTGTAACTTTTTTTTTAATTTTTGATATATACAACTTGAATAGCTTTAGTTTATTATATATGTATGTATGTGTGTATCTTTATTTTTTCTTATAAAAAAAAAACTAAATTAAAAATGTTATGTGTTTCTCTTTTTTCCCCGACACTGTATATTTATTAAACAACTATGTATTGGTAAGTTTGTAATATTTTAGTGTTGAAAAAAGAAAATAATAGGCATTTTTTAAATCGTCTTATGTATAATTTCTCTTTAAAAATTGCTTAGGTAAATTACACTTTTAACGGTATTTTCTTAATAATTTCCTAACAACAAAATGCAGTAGAAAAACAAAATGCAGTCGAGAAACAAACTGAAAAAATGCTTAATTACAATAGGCATGTTTAATGAATGAACAAATAAGAAGAATGACTATGCAAGTTATTAAAGAGCATGTTGAAATGTAAGTAGGTAGATTTAAAACGAGATTGGAATGAAAATGAGTTTAAAAAACAATAAACATTATTTTTAATTAATAATTAGTATCCGACCGATTAATCAATCGGCTTCGGTATCGGTGTTCGACATTAATTTGGCCGAATTTTGCCGAACTTTTTAATACCATTATATGCCAATGCTACAAACCATGCAAAAATAATTAACTACAAACAAACTTTTTTCCAAATTCGGCTGTGAAAATTATATTGTTTCTAAATATCAATATCGGAAAGAAAGAAAAAGAGCGAAACAAATGAAAGCTTCTATATGGGAAAATTGAAGTGGAAGATAATAATGAAAATATTCTCCAAAAGGAATTACGTATTTATGTAAATGAGCCCTTAAGTCTACGAAGCATTATTATATTTTTAAGTATTGTAAAACAAGACCATTCAACAACTTAAAGGCAATAGAAATAAAATATCTGCCAGCTCCACCAACTAGTGTTGCCAGCGAGCAACTGTTTATTGCAGACGTCCAGTTTATTCCAATCGGTTAAGTTATCTAAATCTTTTCAATGCAGAAAAATGAATGCTCTGTCATTACAGCATACAACTTACGATATCGAGCAAAATTGATCGAAATTATTTATTTTGGTATCATGAAACTCGATATCAAATGAAATGTATTGATTTTTAAATAATAGCATTCGATATCGAGTAACTCGACATTTCATTTAACGAGTTTTCATTCGATACGTCAGTGTCAAAAAAAGCAAAAAAAAATTGATAGTTTATTCGATACGATAGTATCGAAGCGGTGATTAGACCCCTGAGCTACCTTAATAAGAGGGTTAAGCTTTTTTAAACATAAAAATTCTATTGAAAATACATTTTCAATAAAACAAATCTGTCCAATACGAAAAATGTAAGAAAATAAGAAGTTGTGACTTAAAAAAAACTCTTGCCGCTCTTAATAACTAGGTAGCTCAGGTATGAACTTTAAATGCTGGTAAATATCGCGCTTGATCATAAAAAGGATATTAAGTTAAAATTAAAAATTTCCAATAGAAGCAAAATAATTTTGTATTAAATTAACATGGTGAAAATACCATGATATGCTCCAAACCAATAATGAGCTTACGATATGTAAAATAATTTTTAAATTACCAAAAAGTGGATAGCAAAAGATAAAACTTTGAATTAATGCTCTCTTTATGATCAAGCAAATATTTAGATATAACAAGTACTTGTTATTAAAAAAATTTTTTTGTTGTTTTTTTTTTTTTTAACTAAAAACTTTTAAAATTGAATTCGCACTTGATAAACCAGAGGGTATTTACTCAAAATTTAAATTTTTTTTTTTTGCCTTTTTGAAAAATATAGACACGTAATATCTATAAAATCGTGCTTATTTGTTTCCTTTTTGGTAATGAAAAATTTAAAATTTTTCTTTTTGTAACTTTGGATAATTAAAGTTCGGCTTCGTTTCGGCCTAAATTAGCCAATTTAGACGAACTTCAGCCACGGCTTCGGATCAGTCTAAACAAGTGGATTCGGTCGGACGTAATGCATACATACATTTTTGTTTAATCTTCTATAAGCTTTAAGTAAACAAATTTCAAAACTACCTATAAGAATATCAGCAAATTAGAATTCAACAAATTAACCTAAAATTTGATGTCATTTTACAGCATTTAAGTATTAAAAAACAAATCTGATAACTACGCTTTAGGCTATCACATTTAAAACTTTCTTTTTAAAATACCCTCGTACTAAAGTAATTTAAGCTACATTTATCAAAACATATCATAGCACTGAGAGAAGTAATGGAAGTTATAAAAATACTTGACGAGATTAAATTTTGTAATACGTACATATGTATATGAAGTAAGTAATATATGTAATATGGACTCTATGTAATTATAACTATGCACTGTGTATAAGAAAACTAAAAAGAAACATTTTAAAATCTCTTACATGATATTATATTATACCAAGCATTTTAAAAAGAAGCCCCCAATAAACATAATTAACATTAAAGCTGGACTGTATTAAAAGTAGTTTTTTCAGATTAAATATACAGTTTCATTATTTAACTTCCGTTTAATAAAATTTGTATACTTAAACATTTGTTTTTATGTATGTATGCACTGTTTTTATTAAAAAATGTAAGTTTTTCTTAAAAGTTTTTAATTTAAGAAAATTTACACTACATTTTTAACATGAACAAAAAAAAAATATATTTTAGTACCATAAAATTAACGATTCCTATAATCGCACTCAGTTAAAAAGTTTTTTTATTAAAAAAACGTTTTGTTTAAAAAGCAAATTTTAAAATTATTCTTAAATTTATGGTGTGCGGCATGAAAATATTTCAGCTTTTAATTAAACTGTTAAAAAATGTGTTAGTAAATCATTTATTTGTTTCTAATTAAAACTTAATAAAAAGCAAAATTCAACACTTCGTTGATTTTTAAAATTAACAGGTCATTTACCGTTTGTTGATATGAAAAAAGAAAACGTTTAAGTCCATTTAAAATATAATTAATAAACAATGAAACGAGTAACATATTTTGAAAAATGTTTAGAAAACATTCAAACTAAAGAAAACAAGCAGTTGCCGTCCAATCTGTTCAAATTATTTGGCAACTTTGTAGAAATGAAAAAATGAGTCATGTGAATTGTAAAAACGGGTAAAAAGGGAAACAACTGACGAAAAAATGGTTAAAAGCGCCAAAGGAAAAATTGAGAATTTGAACAAAAACTTTTTTTAAAAAAAGGTAGAATTTAAAATTAAAAAATTTTAAAACTTTAAATAAAACAAAAGAATATTAAAATTTTAAAGTAAATGATTTATTTTTTTATCAATTCATTTAATTTAGAAGTAAACGAAAACTTAAAATTAAATACAGATCGGGTGCGGTCTGTATAGATGTTGTTCGTGGCAGTCTGAGTTCGAATCTCGGCTCTGCAAAATTGTTTTTCTTTATGTAAATGTTCCTACTTACAAAACTAGTTAAACAAAAATATATGTACATGTACGTTAAAATGGGGACACCCTTGTAAAAGTAATGAAATATTGTACCTACTGTTTGACGAAATTTCATATTACAAAATACGTTACGTGGTAAGAAAAGTGTGGGGCCATTGGTATAACTGTCTTGGGCGGGGAATCAACTTGCGCGTCTTTGCATTACCTTTTAAGGGCAATCAAGCGTCTGTTCGCCCCTTTTGCGTTTTAATTTCGCATTGGTGTATACTTTTTTTGCTTTCAAGATTAACCGCCAATCGTATGCATTCGTTTTTAACCTGTTTCTTAGGTGGAGAGCCATAATTAGCTCGCTTTGACTTGGTGGAGAACCATTTAAAGCTTAAACGGATTACTGGTGAAAACTATTTGAAACTCAGATTGATGACTGGTAGAGATTATAATACCCAGAAGTGTATTCTGGAAGTTTTCCCCTTCCTATACGAAGGCAGGTTTACCGTTAGAAATATTTTTAAAATGTGCACAAAAGGTCGTTTGAAGAAAATAAAACCTACAAATTTTTTTTTTTATATTAGATTCTCTAAAACCTGTCTAATATATTATCCATTTCAATGTGTCAAAAAAAAAAAAAAAAAAAAATATAAAACAATGAATGTCGCTGTCCATAATTTTGGCAATTTTTTGTTAAAAAAAAAGGGAAAGAAAAGGTTGCCTCAATTATTTTATTTAGAATCGAAGATCTTTAAAAGCAACCAAATTGCGATTTTAATTGACAAGCCGTACGATGGTTTAGGTCGACCGATGACTTTGAAGGAGGATCCTACTAATTTGTGTGATACCTTGGAAAAGTAACTAAATAAAAAAGGTATACAATTTAAGGATCTGAAAAATAATAATTTTCATAAAATGCAAATTATATTAGCGGAGTTCAAAATTAGGCTTGCAAAAGAGCAAATGCAAAATGTCGTTGCACTTTAATGAAATCTAACAGAAACTCTGTGTATTTTGTTGTTATATTCAACAAAAGAGCTACGATATTTTGCATTTGCACTTTTGCAAGACCTATGGTAATTTTCTCAATAAGGGTATTCACGTCACAAGTTGCACCCTTGCAAAAAAAGCAAAAGTGCAAACATATAACAACAACCACACAGACAATTAGTTGTGCGCAAATAATTGTCTTTGTGGTTGCTTTTATATTTTTGCAAGGGTGCAACTTGTGACGTGAATACCCCAATTGTATCGACAAACTGTCTGTTATTTAATGTCAACATAAATTTATTAGACCGATAAACTGTCCGTTAACGATTATGGTTGTCTCAATATACCGACAAAAAACATTGTTTTCAGTTGGCAACACCTCTCAAAATACATGTTAAAGTTGGGAGTCAGCTGATTGAATTTATCTATACGGCAAATAAAAGGAATATAAATAATATGCAGATGCCAGCACTCATCTTTGCTGGCATTAGCTTTGCGACAGAATACAACCAAATGAAACATTGAGAAAACCAAATTTGTTTAATGTGTAGTTTTTCGTTGAGAAAAAAAAGATAATCGCGTAATGAGAAAACGGCCATAACACTGAACTCCATCTATTAAATTTTATATTTATTTCTTCCTTTCACCCATGACATTAAACCTAAAGATAAAATAAATTTGTATCACGTGTGCTGCACTAATTAAGTTTAAAAACCTATTTTTTGTTGTTATTGATTAAATTTATGCAAAGTATTGAACAAAATTCATAACTAAAACTACTTTCACACATTGTAAACTCTTTAAAATATATCACCATATTTAAGAAACTAAAAAAAAAAACCAGAGTAGGACTTTATTAAAAACCTTTTTCTTTTCAATATTTTGTTTTAAAAGATACAAACTTTTGTAAGAGGCTTGCATGTGAAGTGTACTAAAGGCGGACAAACAGACAGTCACAGCATACATGACTTAGCCTTTTTATCGAAAAGCAATATTGTAAATTGGTATTGAAAATAAATATGTTGTATTGTAAAAAATAAGAAGGAATTGTATTGAAATTGAACATATGGAAATTTTTCTTACAAATGGTGTATTTATGTATGTTTGAAAACATGTTGCCAAAAGGCATCCAAATTTAACAACAAATCTTTTTCTCTTAGAAATGGTCATCGTTACCATTGAAGCGAAAGGATTTTTGTTATATGGAGATTGTTTATGGGTTTGTTAAGAGTTAGTTAGGGGATCAGTTAGTTAGTATTTTGTTGTTGTACTCCACCTCAAGGTTCATGAAAAATATGTATGTAAGTTGTAATTGTCACCAACATACGGTTCATTCAAATACCCCTGAGAAATGTTAAATAGTACGTTCATGTTTGTATTATTTAACCAGAGTTTTAGAAGAAAATAATACTACTCCTTTTATTTTATTTCTGGTTGTTAAATAAAAATTTTATTTATTGCATGATGTTGTTATAAAGTGTTGCTCGCTTGCTACAATCTTGTTAGAAATATGAAACTTGTAGTAAAAGTAGTTTATTTATTATATTTTCTTCCTCAATAAAAGTTTAGTTTTTTTTTTTTTAATTTTCAATAAACCATTCTATGGGCTTAACTAAAGTGCATATATTTTATATGTTTATAAAAAACAAAAAAAAAAGATTGTTTGTACTACAATTTAGGCAGGTGTGGAGTTGGACAATAAACTTTCTTTTGAAAATTTCAACACAAAATATGTATATGTGTTTGTGTGTGTGTCTATATATAATAAACTTTCTATTAAAATTGATTTAAGATTTATTCTAATCCAATTTATGTTAAACAAAATTTTTAAATCTTTCTAAACAACCATGAAAATTGGTGTGGAAATTCTTTTGGCATGGGAATATGTTTCTTAGGAGAAATTTTTTTTAATGGGCAGTTAGCAATTAACTTAAAATGGTTAATGGTTGGTTGTCTTAATAAAAATAGGATCATTAACTTTACGCAGAGTTGGAAAATGATGCAAAATAATAATAAGACTAAAATTTGAATTAAAAAAAACACAAAAGAAATCACGTGAAATTGAGCCAGTTGTTATACCCTCCACTACAATAAAGTATATATATTCTGGGTCCTTGAGTAATTCTAAGTCGATTTAGCCATGTCCGCCTGTCTGTCCGTCTGTTGAAAACACGATCACTTTCGAACAACTCAAAAGAAATGAACAAACTTTGTGCCAAATTGCTTGTAGTTATCCTAAGCAGTTTGGGATTGAAATCCAGCAAAATCGGTTTAGTAGGACCAGAGCTATGAATCAAAATGTGGAACCACCACCTAAAAAAATTGATAATTTTGTTACAAAAAATAACATAAATGCTGGAACAAGGCAGGGAATGAGATAAGATTTTGCAAAAGTTTGTTTTATTTGACTGGAAATCACGCTGTTAAATTTCGTGAAGATCCGTCCATAATTTACCCTTAGCCCCATATAAACACTACTCCCGGAAAACAGTTTAGTACGCCTAAAACCGTAAAAATAACGCTATCGTAACAAAATTTGGTACGTCACAGTTTTTTAGGACTAGAAATAACACTGTGAAATTTCGTGACGATCGGTCCATAATTTACCTTAGGCCCCATATAAACCCTACTACCGGAAAACAGTTTAGTCGCCTTTAACCATAATTAATAACAAATCATCACAGTTTAAGATAATAATAATAAATAGACATCATACAGATACTACTCCTTAAACATTCGAACTGTCGGTGGAGGGTATCAAAGATTCGGCACAGCCGAATATAACACTCTAACTTGTTTTAGTTTAAATATTTACAAAATTACAGTGGTTGTTCCCGGTTTAGAGTTCTATTTTTGAAGAGTGTTGGTACTCAATGCATTAAGTATATATGTAACAAGAGAATGTTTTAATGAACTTGTAAAACAGGATCGATTTTAAAATTTGCTTGATTTTAAATCCATTTTATTCCGATTTCTAGAACATGCCCGAATCAAATATCAAATATGCCATTAAGTTCTACTAAATCTCTAAAGTTTATGTATACAGCAAAATTCTCCATGCCTAACGCTGGGACTCCACGTAGCAATTTTTATTGCTAAGTACAAGCAATAACGTCGGCAGAACAATGACAGAACAATGGAGCAATAATTGCAGATTATATTGCTGGAGAACACTTGTTATTGCTTTGCCATAAATTTGCAATTTTCACCGCGAGTAGTTGTATAAAGTTTTGTGCCTTTATTTATAACAAATTTTTCATGTTGTGTTTTGAAGTGATTGTTAAATTTTCTTTTTAAATCAATAAATTTAATTAATAAAATAAAATAATTAATTGTAATTGTCGTAGCTGTGTTTTGTATTACTTTTTTGTTTACTTGCGTATGAAAAAAGCCTAAAACTTGTATTGTTCTATTGAAAAAATAAAAATATACAAAAAAAAAAAACAAATGTGGCGTTTGTTTTTGGTAATATTGACGTTTATTTAAAAATATAATATATAAACACTTTTTCTGTATTTTGTTGAAATATTTTTTCACTTGGCAGCTTTTTCTTAATTGCTTTTTTAATAAATAAACACACTTACAAATAAACAACCGTACAGAGAAATGAAATGTCAGATAAATTACAACTGATTTGACAGCAGATTGCTAAGCAATAATTGCTCAAGCAATAAGAAGAGCAATCATTGCGCAATGGATTGCCACTCATAGCAATATGCGGTCTATACGTCGCAAATTTTATGGAGCAATCAAATTTGACGTTTGCCGCAATAAATATTGCTACGTGGAGACCCGGGGTAAAGATGGCAATTGCAAACAAAATTTTAAGTGTTGCCGTATTTTGCGAAACAATTTATAGGGCAACTGAATTATTAGACCAAAAGTGGCCTTCGAGAACGTTATTGTCAATGGAGAGCGGTATATAACCGCAATTATCAATTATTAAGAGTTCCTAATGCATGGTATGCTCACTTAAAGCCTGTTTTACCAACATAAGGACGCCTTTCTCTTCAATAACTGGAAATTATAAACTTTATAAATTGGTTACACTGGTGTATACATTTTAAACCTTTTGCCATAACCTCAAAAATTAGATGTTTTCCAAGGTAAGTGGGGGCGGCTAAACACGAATATGAAACTATTTTATTTCTCTTAAGAAGCGTTTTCGATATGTTCGCGAAAAACCTGTTTTTCTACAGTTGTTTTTGTTGTACACAAATTTAATAAATATGTTTTTTCTCATTCGGCACATATTTAAACTGTGTTGATCGGATAAAGATTTACTGAGCCTTTAAAAAAATTATTTTTTTTTTTTCGAAGAATCAATACATGGCATAAGCATTTGAAAATGAATTCCGGCATATAGGCACCGCGGCTGATTGTGACGAAGGGCATTCTGGAAGTTAAATTTATTCAATTTTTAAATTGAGGTCCGATTATACCACCAAAGTGTAAATCTCAAACAATGTTTTTTTCTGGATGTATTGAAGTCTGTTGTGGGTTGGTTTCACTTCATATGCTAAATATCAAATCCCTTTAGCCAAAAATGAGCCTTACGACATAAAAATCCGCAAGTCGTTTATAAGTATCGATGACTGATTTTCAGAATAATTTTGTATAATTTTGTAGCGTTGTTAAAGCGTGAAAACACCCTTTATTGGTTTGTTCATTTTGTAAATTTAGGAAGAAAAACCTCCCTAAAATGTTCTTCGTTTGTTAAAAAAACAAACATGACAAATCATTTCAGTTAATACCACTTAACATTTTGTTCTGGCAAAAAATAATTTTACACTAAAATCAAGGTACAACCAACCTTCAATTTGAGAGCCACGTTTTCATTACTTAGACGCACGTAATCCAAGCTACAAAGAAAGAGCTTAAACAAATTTCACATGAACCCGGTTCATATTTAGAACAATAAACTTGTTGTCGTTTTTATGTTCCTTAAAATAAAAAGTGTTGGTTAAAAATTGTACAAACAATAATTTTTTTCTGCTGTCATTTGTAATGATTGCTAAGAAAAAAAAAAAAACATAATTACACAAATCCAAAACTCTGTTCAAAATTTATACGATGAGAAAAAACCATAAAGTTATGTTTAAAGCAAAAAATTTACCTTTTGTAAAAAAAGTTGGCAAATAAAGAAACTAAAGTGCAAAATATGTTTAAAGCATGCAACATTGCGTTACAGATATTATGCAAAAATATCTAAGGTAATCTTTAATTAAAAAAAAAAAACCAAAAAAAAAAATACTACAAAACAAACAACATCAAAAAGATGAAATGTGTAACATTTTACAAAACTTTGTTAAAAAAAAAAATACAAAAAGCTTTGTATTCTTCGTCAAAATAAAAACAAATCATGTCTTTGCTTATTTATCATTAAAAATTCTGTTTTTTCTCAGATATTTTACATCATATTATTTCTGTAATACAGCAAAAAATTAACGGAATTGGCAGTGTAGCATGTGTTGTAATTGTATGTTTTGAAAATATGTTAATTATTTGTAATATCGGCTGTAGTTGTTTACATTATTGTAATTGATATTTGGTCTAATTTGTTAGTGAAATAGAATATATGTATCTTATTTGTTATAATTAAAAAAAAAAAAATCATACGTTTTTCTTGTGATTTCGTTTCTTTCAGTACTTCACCATAATTTGTAATAACCTTTAAAGCTCTATTTACATATTCAGCCTTATTACGATTGTCGTTGTCGTCAACGACTCTGTTTTTTTTTTTTGTAATAGATTAAATGGCACACAACCAGTGTTCTTTAATCTTCCACAAAAAACGACACTGTCGTCGTTGACGACAACGACAACCGTAATAAGGCTGAATAAAAATAAAACCAGAGCGAAAACCCACTATAAAAAATTTCCTACGATTTGCTAATAAATTAATGAACAATTAACTACTGTAAATAAAGTACATTGAGAGGTTTTCCCCAGGGATATATTCTTGGTCCACTTTTGTACTCATTGTATGCTAATGATCTTCCCTTGCAAATAAAATACTCGTATATACAAATGTATGCGGACGATGTTCAACTTTATTCGAGCTGTAACAGAACATCAATTCGTCCTGTAGTGAATAAAGTTAACCACGATCTGTACATGATTTTTCAACGGGCTTCCGCAAATGGATTACGACTAAATCCAAACAAGTCAAAATGTCGTATAATCGGTGCGAGGTCTAACACTGACATAATAAATGACATTAATGTCAATATTGGTGGTACTCGAATCGAACTAGTACATACAGTAAAAAAACTTGGGTGTTACTTTTAATCGTACTCTTACTTGGTCGGATCATATTAACCAAGTATGTGGCAGAACATATGCTATGCTTAGAAGCTTTTGGTGTAGTCAACATTTTACTCCACAGAGGATAAGAATGATGCTAGCCAAATCGTATTTAATACCAACACTTTTGTATTGCTGTGAAGTCTTTGCTGCTTGCAATGCCACTGACAAACGTAAGCTTGTTACAACATTTAATAACATCACTCGTTACATTTTCGACTTACAGAGATTTGATCATGTATCTCCATATTCCAAACGTGTTTTTTTGGCATGCGCTTTGATGACTACCTCAAGTTTAAAAGTTTAATCTTTTTGCATAAAATTATAGTAACAAAAGAGCCTAATTATCTCTACAATAAGTTAACATTCACCTCATCCTTAACCTGGCGTTTCCACATGCAAGTACAAGTTCGAAAAACTCAATACACTCACACTTTTTCACTAACATTCCCACCATTTTTGTTCATTCAGCCAATCGGCTGTTTCCTCGATTTTTCGTTGATAATACGTATACACTACTTGCAAGTAATTACTTGCATGTGGAAACGCTGGGTAAGAAACAATAGCATCAGCACCTTTAGATTTCGCAAGAGTGCTTCTTATAACTAATTTTTTATGTCCACAATATACCTCTGGAACCATCTTCCCACTGATATACAACTTACTCGTAACGCAATTAAATTCAAAAAATTGTTAATAACTCACTTTTCTAATAACTAGAACATTAGGGACCTAGATATAAGTGGGTTTTAAATTTTATGTTTAATTATTTTTATTTCTTAAGTCATAAATATTTTAAATGTTAAATGTTTATTTATAATGTTAAATGCTAAGTTTAATAATTGTTTCTGCAAACCATGTCCTATAACGTATCTGATTCTAATGCTGTAATTTAGAAGATATTGTATCTTGTTGTGTTAGAAAAGCAAATAATAAATACAAATACAAAAATAATGCCACAGATAGAGTACGTTAGCACCAACGACGAACAATTTATTGAGTAACAAACAGCTAAGCTTTTAAGTTCATTTAAGCTTAATAACACTTACAAAACCGTTAGCTGTCAAACGAACTGCCATTACTACGCTAACTGTTTGACATTAACAATCAGTTTATTACTCTGTCAAATCATCATAAATAGATTCATGCTTCAAAAACGCCGACAAATTTACTAAATTAACTTTAAGAATCGGTCACTGATTCGCTAAACTAAAAGACGGCTGACTTTTATGGCATACACCTCATTTTTCGCTTAACGGGTTTATAAAAAAAACGCAATATTGCCATGTATGGAGTGAAACCAATTCCCAGCGAACTTAATACATCCGATAAAGTGGACCGTAAGTGCGGTTTACACGCTGATTGCGTCTTCGGACCTTATTTCTTCCAATGTGAAGAATGCGCTTTGTCAAAAACAGCTCCGGTCCCTATATACTAGTGCTGGGAGACTATCGATAGTATCGAAAACATCGATAGGAAAAATATCAATATCGATATTATTATTATTTAAAATACAGCTATGAAGACATTTTACAGCAGCTTCACACACACAGTTTTTTGCCGCAAGTTTTTACTTGCTATTATTAATTCGCGCAGAATTACAGCAATGAATACAAACAACAAGAATGGCAGGTGGTATGGATAGCTTAGCTGTGCTTTTTTACTACTAACTTAAGGCCTTTATGCCGAAATTATTATATGTTTACATAGGGACTGAAATGTCAGATAGTTATATGATGTAAAAAAAAATCAAATAAAAATGCAATTGCAATTGCGAGCATAGGACAAAACAATTAAGGACCATTAGAGGAAAAGTCCGCTACATTGATTACCTTTTGGGTTGGGAATCAAATCAAATTTAGAACATTACCTAAAGTTCCGATAAAATATCTTATAGTCCCTGTTACTTTGATTCCTTCAGAAAGGTGCTTATTAGCATCACAATTTTTAAAAACTGTCATCTAAAATAACTTGCGTACATAGATACGTCTCATACGTTCAATAAAGTGATAAAAACAACGAACTTTAGCCTGATAAAAAACTAGTTAAAGTTTTCCTACTTGAGTATAAACATTCAGTCGATAGTAATATCGATATATTGATAGTGAAATCTAAACTATTGATAAATATCGATAGTAGAAAATATCGATAACACCCCAGCACTTCTATATACACGAAAACATTTTCAAGTGTTAATGCCATGTTTATATTGATCTTTCGATTACAAGTTTTTTTTTTGTTTTAAATTGATTATTTTTTTAAATTTTGTTCTCTAAATTAAACATTACAACTTAATTAGGAGTTAATTTTTCTTCTTTTTTTAGCAATGGATCCCAAATTTATTTCAGTAAACGACTCAAAGAAAAATTCTACACAAATAAAGCAGAATTATGTGTTTCTTCGACTTCGAATAGATAAAACATTATCAGCTCAGCTGTCAAATTATTGTCTATGTGCATTATAAAATGTAAATATTAATAATACATTTTATATTTACTTCCGTTTTACAAAGGTATAAGATCTGTAATACAATAAATTAGATATTTTTAATTAAAAACTATATTATTGATTTTCCATATAAATTTCACCTTTAATTTATTTCTGTTGACGTGCAACAGTAAAATCGAAAAAAAAAAAACAATTAAACTATTGAGGCATGACATGAAAGAGGAGGAAATTAAAAAAATTCATTTTTGTTTTTAAGTCTTTTATACAAACCTCAAAAAAGATAAAAAAAAGAATTGAAAGAAATAAAAATCAAGAGTGTAACAACTAATAAAATAAGCAGTCATCTTTAACAGATTGAAAATTTATTGACATTCAACAACAAAAATAATCACTTTTTCTGCTCATTTATAAAAAAATATGTGCTCTATAAGTCCACAAGATAAAATAGACAAAAATTATTTTATACGATCTCAATGTATTTAACGATGACCACACGATTCAATAAAAAAAAAGGAAAAAGCCAAACATAAATATCAAAAATATGGTAAAAAAAAAAAAAAAAAAAAAAACAATCAATAGTAACAACAACAAAAGCAACGAAATTGACAAGTGCATTAAAGTCCAAAAATATAGAGGCAAATCAACAACAACAATATACTGTTACGCTTAAGAGATTAAGCAACAACAACAGCATAAAAAGTATAACAGTTACAATATTAACCAAATATTAAAGACTATGCCAGAATACACAGCGAAATGAATATATCGTTTATTATTTTCTTTGTATTATTTTTATATAGAGAGAGAATCATTTAAAAATTAAGGCTGCACCTGTTAAATCTATAGAGGAAGAGTGATATAGTGAAAAAAGAACGACATTAACAGTTTTCGACAATATTGTTTTTTTTCCAAAGTTTTTCCAAATCAATGGCACCAGAGTCGGTCTGTCTGTTTTTAGCCATGAAATAGAAGTAAGTGAGTACATAATAACGTCTAAAAACCCAAAAACCGTAAAAACGTTGTTGCTTTTTCTGCTCCTTTTTGTTGTTGTGTGTTCAATAAGTTTACAGTGTATGGAAATGTTGTGGTACAGCTAGAGAATTTTTTTTAGGGAACATGCCAGAAGAAATATGTTTGTATGTATGTAATCGAATTTAAATAATTCTATTTTTGGTGTTTTCAGTGTGAATAAAATAACCTTAGCTCTTACATTAAAAAATAACCGAGTTGTCGTGTTATAAATACCAGTAAAATCTATAGCATTTTGAAAAGAGAGCATTATTAAAAATTTTTAATCATTTTCCAGTCATCATTTTTGAATATATGCCGATTTAAAGTATTGAGTCCATATCCGTCTTGACACGCCATTTTTTGGATGCACAAGAAAGGCAGAAATATTTATGCACACATCAATCGATGTCTTAATACACCATTACATGATAAAAATGCTATAATAACTTCGATAGCAAATTTAGTTTTTTCAAAGTAAATTTCCACAATTTCGAAGCGTTGTTCTAGCGTTAAAGTATTTATGATGACTTGTCAAACCCTACTGAACAAAAATGTCAACACAGTTTGAAATTCTCAGCTGTCAAACCATAGTTATCGAATATAATGTCCGACCGGTACGACCCTAAAGCCGTTACTGGTCTGACCGGTTGAAACCCTTTTTCGTATCTCACCAATTACAGGGAATTATTTTTAAGCAATGGATATTTTGTAAAGATGTTTATTTTTCTTATTGGTCAAATTATATTGATACCTTTTTTTTAGCTCTGAGGCAGCACTGGATTTTAACGTTTCTTGGCTTTTATTCGATTCAGTAGGCTTTTAAACGAAAGAATCTATAGGTTGCCTTCATGAACATACACATATGTAAGTTTTTAACAAAAGCTTGGTGCGCAATAATTTTTATTTAATAATAAAATAAACCAAAATTAAAGAAAAATTTCTTTGATAATACAAAATCGTTAGCAAAAATGATTTTTGAATAAAAATTCGTATGATTAACAGTATTTTTTCCACTTTTTAAATTCGACTTAATATGTTTGGCAAAATGCCACAGATAAGTACATACACAGAGAAAACAGATTCGTGATCACAACCGAATTTGGCGCCAATCGAATTTCGTCGGTTGCATGTACAATCACACAATTCGGTTACAATTACTGAAAATTTCGTTGCTTAGCATAATAGGTTTGATAGCAACATTTGAACTTTAGAACACTATCAGTCATAACAACAGATATTGTTAGTTGTTAGTATGATTATTAGAAACAAAATTATGCTTATACCCGAATAAATGATAGGTGCAACTGAATTAACACATAATTGGTGTTCATAACAAGAGATTTAACTGTCGTTATCAATATATTTTTTTTAACCGGTCAAATGTAGCCCATAAGGGGCAAGGACTTGTCCAAAGGTAATCTCAATGAATGGAAAAATGGGTTATTTTACAGTACGATATCCTAGGGCAGGACCATATAACCCAACTTGCATTACAAAATCTTAAAACTACTCCATGGTATACTCCAGAGGATTAGCTTTGAAATCGTTTCAAAACGAACACATGTCGTTAAAAAACGAAGACATGTCGTTTCACTGCAAACTCTTTTTAATAATGACATGATCCATACTTGCACTACATTGGACCAGTTCAGGATCAAAATGGATCAAAAAGTCCAATATAATTTGCAGGGTATAAAAAATAATACATACATTCATACATACATATGTATGTACGTGTATATGTTCATACCTATAAGAATACGTAAATTACTTACCCCTATTTATTAAGTTTTTCACATTTTCCATTTTTGACCGCAAATATATTTTTTAAATATAATATTAAAAATTAATTTAATCTATCAAATGTTTTGACAGAAAATTTAGTAAGCAATTGGGGCTTTTAACTATTTTTTGGTTGTGAATTCCGAATAATTATATTTTCATTTGTTGTACTCGAATTGAATCTATTCCAAAAATCAATAATTACCAGCAATAAATGAATAATAATTTATATTACAAAATTTATTGACGAAAGCAAATTATTGATCGCAATGACCAATATTCAGTATTGCCCTATATTAAATTCGGTTGTGATTCTAACCATTTGTACTAATTTTTAGAACTTAATTAAATTAGTTATCATAACTAATAAAATAATTCAGTTGGAACATCATTTTTATAATCAAGAGTATTAAAAATCAGTTAGAACTATACATTTTTAATAGTTGCAATAATAAATCATGTTACTTGATCAATATTTTATTACTGCAACCGTTTCCCAACCAATTTGTTTTCTGTGTGTACATATGAAAAAAAACTATAGGGCCATTTAAAATCGCAAAACGCCAGATTAATTTTATGGTGTTCTGAAACTCGGGCCTTTTGCTTGCAATATGCCATAGTTTCTTAAAAATATTCTAGTTCCCTTCAACATACTTTTGCAATTTTAATTCGCCAATTATGTGATTTCAAGTCGGAATCGCAAATGTTAAGCGTTTTCGATTGTCAGAACATGCCCGATAATGAACATATTATTAAAACAAGTTTGTTTGACTCACTGTTCTAAGTGTTTTTGAAAAGTGTTTGACTCACTGTACTAAGTGTTTTTGAAAAGTACCCCTTTCTTTTCAAAAAAAAAAAAGTAAAACAAGTAACTGTTATTGTAAGAGTCATAGCTGGGTCACGGTTTTTTTTTATATACTTTTTCCTTTTTCTAAACTTTAACAGGTATTTTAACTCATAAAAACTATTTTTATTTTGATTAGAATTGTAATTTAATGCAACTCTTATGTTTTAGTACTTTATATACTACAACACACTCGAATCAAATTACTTTGAAAAAGTAAAGTAATGATGATTGCATTGAACAGGGTATAAGAAAAATTGGTAGATTATGTTAAAATTATATGGCAAAACCTAAGAGTTGTTCGTTACAGAAGTCAATTGTTGTTGCTAAAAACACTGTATGTATATTGGCAACTAAATATTGTTGGTTGCCAGATCTTTGAGCTTAATATAAAAATAGATTTATATTTGAAGAATTATTAACAGTTATTTAATTGAGTTAACTAAAAAACTGACAGTATTCGAAACATTTCTTGTGATACAAACTTTTTCATCAAATCGAATTAGTCTGATATCTTCATTCGAAACACCCTGTTTGCTATCAATAAAACCATATACACATGACTAAGTATTATATATTGTGATGTTTTAGTTGTCGAATGTTTTTTGATTTTAAGAGTCTATTACTATCAATACTTGATTACAGTTCGAGTATTATGATGATGGCATATCGTAACAGAAAAAAACACTTTAGACAAAAAGAGGCAGTTAAGGTTTTATGCATTTGTGATTTTCACATTTCATTAGTTTTCAACTTGTTTCGCTTTTTTCGTCGTTTCTGACAGTTAACAGAAAAAAAAAAACAAAAGACCAAGACAACAACTTCATGGTATTAAAACATTTCCGTTTTTATTAAAGGAAAATTCATTTAAAATAAAAAAAAACTTTCACTTGCAATTGTTTATATTTCTAATAAAATTGTAAAGAAAGGGAAATTGTTTAGTGCCTTAAAAAAAAGGCGGATAGTTGGAAGGGTTATTAAATTTTGACAACAAAATTAAGGCCGTGATAGTAATAAAGAATTTAAGGCCTCACATTAAGAAAAGAATTGTATAATTAAAACTTTAATTTTTAAATAATATGTTAATTTTTATCGTAGAAACACAATTGCATTTTATAAACGTAGAACTCAACGACGAAAATGCTTTGCCAAATTAGAAGCGTTTTTATGTCAATGTCAATAAAGATTTGACTGTATTTCATATACCGGTTGTGACCGTATTTTCATAGTTAAATAAAAAAAAAAATAAAAAAATTCCAAAAATAATACATAATTTATTTATGTATTTTTTTAATTAATATTTAAAAACTAGCAAATTTATCTAATGTCATGAACCAGCATTTAGAGATAATCCTCCCTCAGGTTAAACTCTCTAACAAGAGGCAAAAATTTACTGCAGCTGATTTAAACGGTGGATGTTTTACTAGTGAAATATCGTTAAGATCTTCCTACAAAACCCCGGGAATGCAAGTCATTAGTGATTAAGTTGAGTGGGATTTTCAGGATCTACCTTCCTGCGACTTTCTCAACTTAAAAGCGAATCCCTGGTATTCACGTCACCTGATTTCCCCGGAGGATCTATCATCAGTGAAATACCGTTAAGATGAGTCCACAGTGGTAAAGTTGCCGATTGTAATCAAGCTCACAGTAGAAACACTAAAGTGACCACTGTTACCAATATTTATGCAAAAAACGTGTTGCCAAGTTTAAAATAATAAGCAAATTTTAAAAAAATGCAATACGAAATAGAATTATTTTAAATAACACGAAATTTACACAATAAAAAAACAAATTTCAAGGAAATTTATTAAAGATTCATAGAGAATAACTAAAATTTAAAACGTATTTTAAAATTTAATTTTCATACACTTTTTTTCGTTAAAATAGATTTCAAATCTTATTTTTGTGTTAGTTGCGTTGTCATTTTATATAAGGTAAGGTAAGGTAACTTTTGTCAGTCGCCATTTTGACAGATGGACAACCAAAAAAAGTGTAAACAATTGCCGCAAACAAATGAAAATACTTGTATTAAATAAAAAAGATGAAGAGTTTCGTAAATTTATTTTTTCGATGACCAAGGAGTAAACGTGGCATCTGTTGGGCGACACTTGACAGATTAGAATTTCAATCCTGGCCTTGTGTATTCCCAAAAATGCTGTGACTATATAATAGAGACAATAAAGACAGAAATTCATCTGTCAACAGCAATATATTCGGCCACTGGCAACTTAATTGAAGTTGCAAAACATAATCGACACATTTGTTTTTAATGAATACAAAAGTTAACTTCGATTATTTTTTTAAAAAAGGACATTCCTTTGAAGTTTTAAATCATTAATGAAGTTTCCATTAAAATTCTTTGCTAATTTTCTAATTTCGTTCTCGTCTTTATTTCAAATTAAAGAAAGAAGTAAGAAAAAAAAAATACTCTGAATTCCCATTAAAACATAAATTTACATCTTTCCCAGGCTTTTATAAACCTAATTTTTTTCTTTTTAGTTTTAAATTTATTTTTCATACATGGTTAAATTGAAAACTTTGTTATTTTTTTCGGTACCAAAATTGCTTTGCAATCTTTTTTTTCGTTTTTGAGATTCGAAAAATACAAAAGCATTTGGTTGTAAATGCTCACTGAATGAATTAGGATCTAAATTTAATAATACACCATCTTTAAAGAAAAACCAACATGCTGCAATACAAGCAACATATTTTATTAGGAAAATGCAAAATCTAAAGGAAAAACCAAATCGATTTTGTATTTCAAACAGCAAGTGTAGAAGCCTACAAATGATATTGCACTAAAACTAAATAGGAAAAAACCAATCGCTGAAAAAAGGAAGGCCGCACAACATATACCACCATTAGAGATTTTTGTCTCGTCTCTTGCACTACAGCAGAGGTCCGCGAACATTAATCAATGTTTTTTAAGCTGTCGAAACGTAACAGTAGAAAAAAAGAAGACGACAGACTTATTTTATAGATGAAAGAAAGCATATTAACTTAAAATGTCTGTCTTTATAGCCAGACAGACAAGCTACAAGTTGCGGCAACAACAATATGTTTTCAGTTTTTACCAATTTTCCAACATAAATAGTTTTCCATGTCTTAAATAACAGCAGCAATATAGAGGAACAAGTGAAGAAAAAACACAACCCGAACATAAAAACATCTTCAGTGATTTTTACACAATAATACGAAAGTAGGGAGCGCATCATTATTATCTACTGTTAATGCAACATTTACAATTGTTGTATTTTCTTAGACCATGTTATATACATACATATGTTTTGTTATAAAATATTTGTTCGGTGGAGACTAAAGACTATTTCAAAATGAAAATATAACTTTATTACTATTAAATTCTTTCGTAAGGAAATTTTTCTTTCATAAACGAAAAAGTTGTTATTTTGACTGCACTGCTTTTAAAATATAATACATTCTATTTATTATTTATTAAAAAAAATAAACAAAATTTACTTTCGGCGAAGTTTTTGTATTTTTTCTCAGTTTTTGGAGATTTTTGACTAAAATATTATACTAGCTTTTTTGTATGCAAAATTTAATTAAAAAAAATTTGAACGAAAACCGAACAAAATTGACGTTTGACGATTTTTGGCAATGGAGCTCAAAAAAAGTCTGACAACCCTGGTTGTCAAACAGAACAGTTCAATGCGATAGTTAGCAACGCTAAAATAAAATTACACCCAGAAGAAATAAGAAGAAAAGATCAAAGAAAGTTAATTCCTGGATGTAATAACCATAGACTATGAATAGACTCGACACTGAAAAAATAGTGTGGCCAAATTACCACGATAATGTGAAAGGGACAGCAAATTTTGTTTTTTCATATATAGCTGTCTTTTTCATATTATCTTGGTAATCAGATTAGTTTGTTTACATTTGTAAATTTTTCTAATTGTGATTTTTTTGTCTAAATTTGGCGCAAAATCATAATTTTCTTCCATTTTGAGGAAAATTATGATAGTTTTGGCGCAATTTTGTGGAGCCATTTGTAAGTGGATGTCGAACGATACGTATGTTTTTTTAGTGGCAAAAAAAAACATATAAATATCCAAAGAAAATGTAAGTATAAAAATGTTATTGTTAAAATTGTTTTTTTAATGAAATATTTTGCTTTTTTTTAGGAGCCGGAAATGTGTTATGGGTTGTCCACCAGGGGAGAAGCTCCACAACTTTCCAAAGGATCCGACCAGGTTAGTCTTTTTTTCGTTTTTATAAATAAGAGTGAAGATTTTGTGTATTCAATAAATTTTGGTTTGTTCAATGCACAAAATTATTGAAGTTTTTGTGAAATCTGTCCCAGTGAAGTGTATAAATGTCTTTATGGTTAAAATTAGTTTCCCAAGATAGCTCCAAACAAACAAAAAAAGAAATTTACATTCGGTGTTACAAAAATAAGACAATACCTATGTATATAGATAAAGTTATGGAGCCCTAAATTTGCGATTACAATTCTGATCGTATATGACCAATATTGGTATTTATTGAAAGCGTTTGAATAAATGTTTCAGGAAGTACAACATTTATTTAAAAATTGTTAACTCTACTTCCCAATACAGTTTTAACAAATCTTTACATCAATTTGTTACGGTAGATAACTAAGTGATTTAAAATAGTGTGTTAAAAGTGTGTAAAGGTTTTGTCGCAGGCATAAGGATTTTGTATATTGAATGAATTTTGTTTTGTTCAATGTACAAAATCATTAAAATGTTCCCCGTGCCAAAACCAATTGGATTTTTTCAGAAAGAAGTTATTTCAAAAGTGCGTTAAGGTTTTGTCACAGGCATAAGGATTTTGTATGTTGAATGAATTTTGTTTTGTTCAATGTACAAAATCATTAAAATGTTCCCCGTGCCAAAACCAATAAGATTTTTTTAAAAAGAACTTGTTTAAACAGTTTCTTATTAAAGAAGTCTTTGCCTCTGTGGCTTTTATTGCTGAGCCACCCTTATGTGCGTTAACAAATATTGTAACTACTGTTCTATATTTTGGTTTCATAAAAACGAAATAAATTTGCAATGTTTAAAAGTATTTTTGTTTCATAGAAATAACCTGCAGGTGTCTATTTGTTCTTGGAAATTGTTAGAATTTGGGATTTTTGGTTTCCATTTAGAGTAATGATACCTACGTATTTTGTTTTTGTAAAAAAATTTTGGTTTTTTTATGAAGCAGGTAAAAATATTTAAAAGGAAAAACTCTTGTTTTGTAAAAAATTTTTTGATGCCTTTAAAATTGTGTTTTTTGTTTTGTTGAAAAGGCAAAAATTATTTAAAAGAAAAAAATAACTACAAAAACTGCCAAAAATATCTTGGTTTCTTTACCAACAAAAACGATGGGTTTATTTCGTTGAACACAATTTTGTTTAGGTACAAAAATTTGAAAAGGGTGTTGTTTTGAGTGGGTTTTTCTGTTGAAGAGACATTTAGGCAAAAATTATTTTAAAAAAAAAACTACAAGAATTGAATACATGTAGTTGGCAGTTGTAAAAAAAATTTATTTCTTATTGCTCATGAAAATATTTAATACTACAGACTGAAATTAAAAATTACAATAATAATGTTTTTAAAATATATATGTATGTATTTTTTGATTTTTTTGATATTTCATCATTGAATCGTTTATTTCAAAACTTCCTAGCAATTGTAAAAAATAAACGAAGTATTTGAAATAAAAGTGACCTTAAGCTCAAGTATCTATATATAAATCGGCTAAGGCAAAACAGTTAAGAACACTTTCCTCCTCTGTATGTCAACCGATTTGAACAATATACACCATTTGAAAGGTATTTACTCAATTAAGTGCACAATGTATATTTTGTTTAAATCTGTTTAATAATTTTAGAGTTATAAGCGTTCAAAATTGTTACTAACACAAATGCAAAACATTTATTTTCAATTATCAAATTTTTGGTGATCGATTATTCGACATTTTTCAGAAACTGGTTTTCGGTATTTCGACTATATAAATCTTATGTATAAATCGGACCAGGCAATACCACAGATATATTTTATATATTTATATGTTTTGCGTTTTGCGTTTGCGTTTTAGGTAACGATATACACATATTTCCTTCCATATGTTTATTATCATATATTTATAAGTTTCGATTGTTATATCTCAGCAAACATAAAATATGATATTGTATTTGGATTTAATTTAATCGAACGTTAAACGTTTTAAATATAATGAATTATCTGCTTCATATTGAAGCCTAAAACTTTTTTTGTTTACTAATCCATTTTATGTTTGCTGGGACGGCATCAAGGAATTTGAAGCAGTTCTGTTATAAGCTGCAAATGTAATTAACATATTTTACTGCTATCCAGGAGTAAGTGTAGCGAATACACAATGCATCTGCATAAAAGCTTCTCCTTACTCAAGACCATCATGCGTGGTGCAAAGACACATCCTACACGAGGTGATGCTGTTTATAGCAAAACATGATGGATCTAGACCAGACAAGGTCGAAAAAAATCTTTATTTCTTTCAAGAAATTTAACCACATAATTTTTGGGACCTACTTTTGTGAACTTCATAGCTTATGTATCTGTATGAATATGGATCTATCTATGTTTTAAATTTCAATAAAATCAGTTTGATAATTTCTAAGAGGTATAAATTGCCCCCTACCTGCCCTTGTAGTCCTATTTTTGAAAAACCGTATAGCTAATGTGTCCATATAGATATGTATCTATCTATGTTTTAAATTCCATTAAAATCGGTTTGATAGCTTCTGAGAGGAAGAATTTTCCCCCTATCTTCCCTCATGGTCCTACGATTCAATAGGCTTAGTCCTTGTGCCAATATGAACCTATGTGCCAAATTTTATTAAATTATCTCCAAAATTGCGGCCAGTACTTCGCGCACAAGGTTACATGGACAGCCAGCCGGACGGACATCGTAAGATCAACTCAGAAAGTGATTCCGAGTCGATCGGTATACTTTAAGGTGGGTCTATGAGCCATATTTTAAGGTGTTACACACATCATAACAAATGCATAATACCCACTCCACTATTGCTTATTTTGAGAAAATGAAACCAAAATTTCGTATGAGAAATTACATATATTGAAAGAACAATAAAATACTGCTTTTAAAACCATATCAATAGAAAACAAAACCGGTTTATTAAAGGTTAATTAAACAAAATTTAAAAGAAAGTTCGTTGCATGATTTTTTTATAAATCTGTTTTATTTTAAATGAATAAGGCTGTAGCAGCAGTATTTTATTGCTGTTTCAATATAATTTCTCACACGAAATTTTGGTTTCATTTTCTCAAAATAAGCTGTAAAACTTCAAACAATATAATCCTAGAAAGACTTCGCCCTCGGAATCATATTTCCAAAGGTTAGTATACCATAGAACATCCATCTAACACACTTGACAAAAACTACAATTTAAAAAAAAAACCATTTCAAACTTTTAATAATTCACTTTTTCTATATTTTCAGACACTTAACCAACGATTCTGGGAAGAAATCAACCACCAAATGGAATACCAGCAGGTTAGTATCACATACAAAACAATTAATTAAAAATTTCAGAAAAATCGGTTCAGTAGGTTAGGAGTCTGTAGGGAACAAACAACCATTTTTATTTTTCAACATTTTATCACAAAACTTAATTATGTTTAATAGATATACATACATATTTTGTGAGTTTCAGAAAAATCGTATAAATTACAAAATATATATTTACAATAAAAGCGTCCGCCACCTTTTCAATTAAGTTTCGATCGTTACAGATGTTCTTAACTTTTAGGAGCACACACACGGCACAATCGTTTTTATACACATAAATGTAGATGTAGGTATTGCTGGCGTTGTTGTGCTTCATATCAAATCACTTTTTGTACCATCATGGTATATTTATGTGGAAGGTTTTCGGCCCAGTCTAATATAACACTCTTACTCTTACTTGTAAACAAAATTTTTTCTTTTTTTTTAACGAATTTGTAGTCCTGAAAAGGACCGTTTGTTGGATGATGGGTGGTGGTGGTTGATTTTTTTTCTATCAACAAATTTAAGCCCGTTCGCCACAAATACGTCCAGCCAATTGTCATATAACATGTTTAGCATAGATTACACAAGACAAACAAAAAAACATTAAAATTTTTATTTATTTTTATTTTCAGGTACTTCAGCATACTAACCAATGATACTGGAAAGAATTCGGCCACTACATTTTATTTCCGCAGGTAAGTTTACCACATAAGGTTCATTCCACTTATTTAACCAACACGGCAGACCAAGTAATAATAAAACCATTAAATAATGTTATTTTTCCTTTTGTTCCTTTATTTTCAGCTACTAAAAGGGAAAATTACCCTGTTCTTTTTCCGGAAATCAATTGTTTTTGTTCATGTTTGCCAATTTGTGCGTCTAGTTGCATTGCCTGGAAGAAAAAAACAAAAAGGTAACAAAAAAACTAATTTTAACATTTTTCTTTTTTTTCAGCTTATACTTACCATGCAGCATTGAAAAATATATATAGTTTTTTTGTTTTTACTTATTTAACTTTAAAAAAAATAAAATTTATGACCAAATAAAAATTTTTCAACAAATTTCTTCTTGAAAATTTGTGTGTATTTATTTGTTTGTTTACATCGAAGGTAATGTATAGCTTATTCTTCTTTCGCGTTGTCTAGACGCTGCTATGTTTTATTACCTCTCGCTTAGAAAATCGTGGTAACCACATATGATAACACGATTTTTAAACGTCAAAGTTGCCATATCTGTTTATGTCTGTGGTAATAACTCCTTAAGTTGTGCTCAATTCTCAATTTCCATGCTTGATAAATACACCGAAATTTATTGTTGGAGGATAAGCTAGTTCCTATGCGTATTTCACTAGTTGCTTAGGCCAGATCATAAGGAGAGCTTTTCGCAAAGACTTTAGAAAAGCTAAACAAATAATGCAAATAAAACTGCAAAGTGAATGAGAATGACAAACACTCAAGTCTTAGTTGGAACGATATCAAACTTTAACAAAATACCAAAAATAAACTGAGTTTATCTTTTCTTACATTCCCCACTATATAAGTTTTTAGTAAAAAAAAAAATACTGTACAAAATCACAAGGTTTAATAAAATCGCTTTGCCAGCAGTCGATTTACATATTTGGTAAATTGCTCTTAAAGACTTTAACCGTGGCAACACTTAGTGTGTGGTTTTAGCGTTGCCAGAAAGGTGTAAGAAGATATATTTAGACAAATGTTTGGTTATGTTTTTGACTGGTGCCCTTTATACTAAAGAAGTGGTTTAATTTAAATGATTCTTTAAGAAATAAAACAGAAATTCAAAAAAGTGATGAGGAAATTACTTTTAGCTTCTACCCAATTTCCAGTAGTGATGTTTTTGTTTGTTAAGAGGGATAGATGGATGTTAGTTGTTGCTGCCATTGTTGTATGCTACAAGTCATTGAAAATGTTTGTTGCGATCTGCATACAACAGCCAATGCAAGTATGTAAAGATTATAGCAGTAAAAAGTGTTGCTAACACAAAAACAATGAAAAAAAAAAAACAAATGAAACTGAAGAAGAAAAATCAGCAGCATGTGTTAAAACAACAGTTTACTAAATATATGCTGATTTGTTGTTATTGTTTGGTGTGTTTTTTCCATTTCCAAGATTTATCTTTAGGTTAGGAGACCTCTATTTAAATATTGGTTACAATGAAGTGTATAATGGAGTCATTTTTAGTGCTTTTGTGAGTATTTTTTTTTCAACATTGAAAGGTGTTGAGAGATACATCTCTTTGTTTTTCTTTTTTTTATTGTCCACATTGTATATGAATTTATTTGTTAAGGTGACAAACATAATTTACAATAATTTGAACTTGAAATGCTCTAAGAAAAAATGGTGGTTTTTCTTTGGTTGTGATGGCGGCTGGCAAAAAAAGATGTTAACAGTTTTTGTTAACTTGTTATTTGTTTCAGTTGTAAACTTTACGTAGAGCAAAACAACAAAAAAATGTGTAGATTGAACAGTAGAGATGTGGTGTTTAAACTAATAACATCAGCTAATTTTTGTTAAAAAACATATAAGGAAAAATGTGGTGGGAATAAATAAAGTTTAGGAAAAGCGTTTTCTAAGCATTAGATAGATGAAGGAGCTAAAGCGAAATATTAAAAGTTTTAGAGAAAGACGATCATGGAACCATAAAGTATTCACAGTATTTAAAAAAAAAAAATAATTTGGATATTACGACCTAAATTCTAAAGAAGCTTAACTTATAACGGCAATTAACTGGGAAAAACTAGGAAATATAATAAACAACGACTTTTTTTTGCCATCTCTTAACCTTATTTATGTCACCTTTACCCTGCATTTATACATTACAAGTTAATACTTGCAAGTAGAGTATAGAGAAATAGTCGAATGTCATGCAATTTGCAAGAGTTTTTTACACAGTCGATTAAATGTTCTTTACAAATTAGAGTTGGCACTAATACATAGTTTGTTTCTTTCTTTTAAATGGTTTATGCTTGAAAATGAAACAAATTGTCTAATTTATGTGTATCTGCAAAAAACTTAACAAATATTTGTAAATAAATGTTTTTAAAATAAGTTTAAGTGCTATTAATATTGCTGTCACAATCAAGTAACGTTGATAACACTACATTATTGAAATTAACATGCTGCAAGTGCCAAAAAATTAATTTTTCCGAAAATCTCTTGTGTTTATAGCCCGTTAACACTGCAACGAAATACATAAAGTTTATACGAGAATTCGTCCAATATGACCGAAGGCGTTCGAATTCCTTACAACTTTTTTAATTATTATTCTTCTTTGTTTTTTTTTCAGCATTTTGTGAAGAAGACTTGGGGAATTAAGTAGGAATAACTTAAAATCAAACAAAAATAATTTCTCAATTTTGCGAAAAGTTATGGAAAATATGTTAATAAGATTGTGAAATTAAGGGTGGCGCAAAATGAAGTATGTATATGGTTTGGAATCTATAACTTTTTTGATAGTTATTTTTTCTATGTTTTATCAACATTTTGTGAAGAGGATTTGGGGAGTTAAGAAGCAATAACATAGAATCGAACAAAAAAAAAGAAGACTCGAAACTTTGTGAAAAGTTATGGAAAATATGTTAAAAAGAACACGTACATATGTATGTGCAAAGCAGAAAATGGCCACCATTTGCGAAACATAATTTTTCATAAATTAATTTAAAATATTCTCCATTAATAGGCAGTATTTAAAAAATATTCAATAATTTTGTCTTAAATATTTCTTTGTATATACATTAGCGTGGCCGTTAGTTGCATGGAGAATTTTTATTTCATATATTCTACCCCCCCAAATCGGTTCAGTTTTATGTCCGCCCCTCAAAGTTTGCCTTCAAGCCATTTATTCAAATCTAGGGTGCGTTCGTAAATGCATCACTGCGCTGCGTCAGTGATTTCAAATCGTTATATATTTATCAGTGAAGTAAATGTGGACCAAACAATTGTGAAATACTCCACAAAAATAATAGACACACCCCAATAAAAAAATTTATCATCTTGCGAAGCACTAATGGTACATTTAAAAAAATAAGCGCAGAATTATGCGCTACGCAATAAGACATACAGAAATGCAGTAAAGTAGGTGAAAAAACTCTTAACAACTTTTATAAAAAAAATAACATTTCAAGTGCTACGGCATTCCCTTACTACGAAGCAGGTTTGTAAGGGAGAATACTAAAAAATAACTGTATCAAAACATTCAGTGTGTAAAGCTGATCGTTACATCCAACAATTTTTTATGCGCTGAATAATGCGCTTCATGTGTCAAAAATGTATTGCTTCAAAGTGGGAACTCGCCATTAAAATTCATGTCTTCCGTATGCGCAATGGTAAGCGCAACTCTTATGTTTCTCCCTTACAAACCTGCTTCGTTGGAAGCTCCATTTTTTACTGGGACAATAAAAAAAATTATAATTATTTTTTATCGGCTTTATAAAAAGTTTGCTTTTTTGATGCAGCGCAGTGATGCATTTACGAACGCACCCGTAATTTGTTTGCATATGACTATCTCTTAAAAACTACATTTTACAAGAATATGATATATGGCAATATTTTAGCTCTTCCAGTCAACAACATTAGCATCGAAGAAAGTTTTTTGCTAAAATTAATATTTTAGAAAATAAAAACAAAAAACCAAACTTTTTATATACGTTTTATATATACATATAAAAGCCGGATTTAACGTCAAGTGACCTCATTTTTAAATCGATGTCGGATAGTAGTTTAGACACAAATTTTCAACAAGATCGGCCAAAAAGTTTCTCGCTGATCTCAAAAATATAGAATGTTAACGCACTAGATATTGGGGAAGATTTCGTATCAAATTTAATAGATTTCTTTGTGAGGCAAACGGGCTTTTAAGTATTTTATTTTGTTAAATTCCGCAAAATCTTCTGTCTAACCTAGCACAATTTGACGAAGTTGTAATATTTTGGTAATGACATTAACTCTTAATCCCAATCACAATTATTTAATCATAAATAACACAAATACTCCTAAAAACGAATCTACTTTTTACTCTTGCAATATACATATGTACATACAAAAATTTGCTTAGATTCTACCTTAGACCACTTACAAATAACATAAATCAAACTGTAATTAAATTTTTTTTTAAAAATTTCTATCTTTTTCTATTTAATTTTTTTGTTTTGTGTTTTTTTGCAACCAAATAATCGATAGTTTTGTGCAACGACTGCAGTCATAAAGCAAAATTGTATTGATAAATGTTCGCTAATGGGATTGTTAAAGAGAAATAAATTTCAATACAACAAATAACCGCTGGTTAGTGTGGTGGGGGCCAATCAAAACTCAATAAGATTTTATGAGGGGGTTTTAAGGATGTAATTTTGTTGCAATGCTGTAGTATATTTCCCCTATCAACTAAAATATATTGTTAACTTTGATGTAAATGGTATAATTTGAAAAGTCATGGTAGTTGGAGAAGAAAAAAAAAACAATATAAAGTCAAGACATAAAGTAGTTAGTTAGGATAAGTATTTAAGAAAGGGTTAAGCAAAAAGTGGAAGAAAAACTTGTATTTGAGTCTTTTTGTTAGCATGTATAGAAGGTTTTTGTAGAGAAAATTTATTAAAAATTAGAATTTTCTAACTAATTTTACGATTTTTACTAACTGAAATAGTTTTTCTGCTTTTGATCAAAGTGATCAAAACCGAAAAACAAATAGAAGACTTACAAAACATTTACGTTCATACAAAAAAGGCAAAGTTTGGTATAATGTCAATAAACTACACAAATTATTATTTTTTTTTTTTTCACAAATTCTATTAAAACCTTTTATGCTTTTTCTTCTCTTTTCTCTGCAAAATTTTCAGAAAATTATAAAAATAAGCCCTAGCAAACAGTTTGAAAGTTATTCGACATGTTTGTACAAAAATCGAAAATTTTCTACATACATTCTTAAAAGTTTGTCAAACAATCAAATATCCAAATTAACAAAGTAAAAGATTTGTACAAACGAAAAGTTTTGACATGTTTGACAAGCCGTTTGTGTAGTTAATTAAGTCCTTGATTTTTAGTTTCTTTTTGCGCTGTCAAAAAAACTCTAAAACGAGTAACTGACAAATTTTCACTTTAATATAAAGGGTTCTAACTAAAGCAACATTCACAAAAGATCTTTTGTATTGGTTATTTAAAATTTTCTTACTTAAGCCTAGTACTCTGTTCAAATTTGTGAAAAATGTTGAGCAACATTGATTATTCCACACGAAAATTTTGGCATTTATCAATGTTACCAATCTTGCGAGTTTGTACAATTTGACGTTTTTATTCCTTGAAAGTATGCTACATTGTTTCGTGTATGTAAACAAACGCCACATGTATTTTACTAAAATAATTTTTTTTTAATAAAAAAAAAAAATAAATAGGGATACAAAACTGTTACCGGTTGTGTTATTTTATTTTTTATTTCTTTTTTAATATTTAGTTCATACTTTTTTTACTTTTGCTTAAAATTCCACGTGAAATAAAGGCAGCTTACATTATTTCGCAGTTGTAAAAAAAATTTTGCTAGAAACATTTCGGAACTTTTTCACAAAATAAACAGAGTACAACTCTATCAACATTATTTCATAGATATTCCGCACAAGTTTTTTTCATATGCATTTTGACAGCATTTCACGTGAAATGTTGAACAGAGTACCAGGCTTTAAATAAAAAAAAACTCTTCTGAAAATAAGGAGAGATTCACTAAACCCTTATGTGTGTGGACAGGTACCTGTGTACCTAATGCGTTTTCAAATCGAAATTTTTTATATAAGATTTTAGCCTACAATTCTACAATTTCATGAGAACTCCTAACTTTTTGTTATTATTATATTTTCTTGCTTATATACAATATCAGTTGGGGGGGCGTGGCATATCAATTTGCTTTTTGCACCCTTAATAGGGTGAATAGGTACCTGGGTACCTGTATACGTTTTATATTAAAAATTTTTTTTTTTGGGTGTAGGATTTTAAAAAATATATGAAAAGGGGAAAACCAGAGTAAAATTCTAATATTATATCATTAACCATCGATTTTTTTGTACAATACAAGACAAAAAATGTGATTTCTCATACAATTTGCATGAAGGTACCCAGGTACCTATCCACCCTATAGAAGGTGTTTTTTTTCCACACACATAAGGGTTAATGCTGCCAAATCAAAAAGAGTTGTATAATTTCGTTACCAACTTCTAAAAAGTGAAGCAGAAAACGGACATTGTCAAATTGCTTGACATTAAGCTTGTGTACGTGTGCTTGACGTAATATCTAATTTTACTGATACAACTATAGTGCTTACTTACACCCTGTCCTTTGTTTACTTGAGGCCCAAATATTTTGATGAATGTATTGGCGTTACTCTTCAAGCACCCACACACTTTACACGTGATTTCCAACCGAACAGACGCTAAAAATGTCGGATGAAAAGAAAAAAATGTTTTGGAGGGGGAAAAAATTTTATTTAATAATTTTCTCCTTCTTTTCTTCAATTTTTTTTTTATTTTTTAAAAAGCAACACAGTTAAAAGTATGCAATCACAATTAAACACTTTTTATCTATACATATTTTAATATTTTTTGCTCCTGTTGTTGTCACTTCAAAATAAAATGCAAAATGAATGCTTGACAGCTGATCCAGCAAATGTATGTTCTAATGTCAAGCACACGTACACGAGCTTGATGTCAAGCATTTGACAAGTGTATTTGGGCCTTTACACCCCGTCTTTTGTTTTGTGTGCAAAGCAGGGTTGATAAAGTTGGTACAATTGTACTTTTTTTGGTACAATTCAAAACTTAAAAGTACGCTGGTATTCCCGTGAATCATTTGGTACTATGTATTTTCAAATTTTTCAAACTGATATAAAATGGCAACTCGTATTTATTGTCCACTGAATATAAGCGGATTTTAGTGTTTGGTGCAGTCGTAGCTTTTTTATGAAATCTAAGGGAAATTATTTTGTTGTTGTTGGATTTAACAAAACAGCTATGATATTTTGCATTTGCTCTTTTGCAAGACCATTTGCACCAAACACTGAACTCTGCTATTGCTAATAGATTTTTGAAATTGTTCATTGAACGATTGCTTATGTCACATTCTTAATTTAGTATCAGCGGCAGCATATAAGCGTGCATTTCCGGATGATATTGACAACTTTTTAAAAGATATATAGGAAACCACTTCTGCAAAAGTTCTACATAGTTAGTTAGTTAGTTAGACTTCCACTCAATTCAAGATTATTTTGGAACGAACTCGTAATATTTTCAAATATTCTTCAACAAGATGGTTGTCACGTCAAGAAGTAATCAACAAAATTTTGTAACAGTGGGAGCCCACTTCATTATTATGTTACTCCGAATTATTTTGAAGGAGATTTTACAAGCGCTTAATTAAATTTTATTACATCCGAACTTTCTACTCCACCCTATAAAATGTATTTCCTGTTGCTGCAGTAGATATTGAAAATTGTGAAAACAAAAAATTTGGAAATGCAAGCCGAAGATGCTCGTATGCACATATTTTTAGAAATCTTAAAAATTTTATTTTCGTTTAAAATTTGAGATTGCATTTTGAGAATTATTCGTAAATTTTCCACAAAAAAGACGATAAATTCTAAAAAGTGTATGAAAACGGTCTCTGGCGGCAATCAAAAATATAAATTAATGGATTTCTCGACTCTAAAAACCGCATTATACAAGTCTGGCTGGACCAAATACAATTTGTTTGTATTCTTGAATATTTTGGAAAACTAACTATTTTGAAAAATCCGGGGCTTAAAATTCATTTCTGACATATGGTAACATTGGCAAAGTTTCTTAGAATGACTTATTTAACAAGAATCGCGATGTGCTTTTGACACGAACAAATTTTACCCACCCTTATTTTTATGTATGTATAATTAATGATCATGTATTTTTTGCTATGTAGAAATGTACAAATGAATTTTAATTACCTTTGGTATTTGTTGTATTAAATTATGTTTTTAATAATAAAATAAAAATAAAAAAATTATAAAAAAAAAATGATTTAGTACTATTGGGGCCGAAAAAGTACGATTTTAAAGGATCGTTGCTACGATATTGGTTTTCTCCTTTATCATCCCTGGTGCAAAGGGTTGGCCGGATTTTTTTGTTGATCATGGCAACCCATATAAAAAGCCACATTGAGAATCACAGTGGCATTTATTTATTTTGCAAAAATGTCATTAATATTAGACATCGTTCTGTGAACAAGAACAAAACTCTGATAACAGCTTACTTTACGACCCAAATTCGTATATACACAAGACATAGTTTATTGTGGAAACATAGAAATATTTGACATTAACATTGATGTTAATTGTCTAATATTCAGAAATGGCAACACTTAAGGCTAGTTTACACTATTATACTTTGTATTAATACATGTCAAAAACTCATGTTATATGTAAAAGTCTGATAGTGTGAATGCATGTGTGATGAAAATGACAAGTATTATGAAAAAAAGTTTGACATCCCATACAACTTCATCTTTTTTTAAAAAATTTGCTAAACAATAATACTTTTCATTGGATAAGGGTTGCATTTTATTTCATGTGTGAGTGTTTATACTTTGTGTGATGGTGTGAGCACAAACTGTTATGTTAAATTAGATTTTTTGACAGTCGCAAAAAAAAAATCATTAGATTTCTATCTCACAAAGTAAGACTTGTGAGATAGTGTAAACTAGCCTTTAGTGTTTTGTTTAAGTACTGCCAGAAAGAGAGGTTTATAGCATAATGTTGCTAACTTGAAGAGATTAAAAGAAAATTTTGGTTATTTTTTTGTTTAACAATGTTGCCAATTAAAAAAAAAAAACTTAAATGTTAAACTGAAATAATTAGAAAATGTTAACATATGCTTTTGACTACGAACGTTTAAATAAACGGATTAATTTTTAGCATTCTTGATTTTTTCCTTCCCAATGAGGCATAACCCTTTTCACAACAAAATCATATAATTTTCATTGCCCACAATTTAATCAATGAACTTTTAAGGCAAAACAAAATCAAGCATAGATTTTGGGCTACAAAAAATTTCATATTATTATTTTTTTTAGCTGAAGGCGATAAATTCCTTGACATTGGTTAAACATCAAAACAACACAAATAACAACAAAATCGAAATGATTGTCTTATAAATCTCAGTTCCAAAGGAAAAAAAAAAACAAAAGCAATGAAAAAACCTCCAACAAGTCTTTAGAAAATCGAAAGCAATTAATCTTTAAAACACAGCATATAACTAAAAGAAAAATTACAGACATAAGGCTGAGAATCGACAGACCGATAGGCAGACATTACCAACAAAATGCTTGTAAACGGGGTGGAGTATAAGAAACATAACACAACTTCATTATAAACAAACGCCTACATTAATGTCAACATAAAAAAAAGCTAAAGAAAAATAAGCCTTTTGGGGAGTTCGGGTTTAAAAAAGGTAGAGTTGGGGGAAGCGGGAAGAAAGCCAAGGATGTTGGTAGAAAATTAACTTTAACAAGAAAATGTTTTACAATTATTGTAAACGAAATGCTTGAATTTTCTTGAAAAAATAAAAACACATTGTATGTGATCGTGCTTTTAACTAACTCTTATGGTATATTTATAGACCCAGTCCGATCTTAGTTTTTTTTTTTTTTTTTTTGTTTTTAATGTATTTTTATTAAGTAGTCATGTTGTAGTAGTTGTGACTGTCTGTCGTCTTGTAATGTTTTGCAAGTGGAAAAAAAAACACAAATTTGAAATACCGCCACCGCACAGGAAGATTCATACAACAAACAAATTATCACAACCGCATTGCCGTTCACTCATGCGATTGTAAACCAAACTTTTCCAATATAGCTGCATGTGTGAAATTATATAAAATAAATAAAATCTTGGTAAATAAATTTTATTTACCAATATGGTCTCCAAATTATTTTGGCTTTAAAGCGAAAACTTATGTTTGTGTGATAGTTTCATAGGTATTTTATTTCTGACTAAAAACGATGGCGAAAAAGAAATTTAAAGAAAAATGTTTGAGTCATCATATAAGGTAGGAGAAAAACGCTTGGAAATTATACAAACAAAATTGTTATTATTACTTAATAATTTTGATTATTGGATTTAAGAGTATACATTTTTTAAATTATTAAAATGTATGCAGAAAGTTTGGTGCCAAGCAACGTGTAATTATCTGTGTAATTATCTAAAAATGAGACAAATGTTTTTTTCTTGGTGTATTTTTGGGTCATGAAAGGTTTGTGTAAGTTTCGTGTAATTTCGCCTCAACATTTTTTCATATAAAAGAAAATTTGTTAATCAAACGTTTTGATTTCATTTAAAAAGTATTTCACTTCGTAAATTTACAACTAAACGTTTGTATATACCCTGCAAATAAAAGGAGCAGTCCAAACACGCGTGTAAAGAGTAGTCCACAAGGGACCAGGACTAGTCAAAACTAACCCAAACGTATGGAAAAAACCTGGTCTATTTAACATTACGATGTCCTAGGAGAGGACCATATAACCCACCTTTGGACCACTCAAGAGGATTATTTTTAAAGTTGTTTAAAAACGAAAGCATGTCGTTACAAAACGAAGACATGTCGTCTCACTACAAACACTTTTTAACAATGAGATGGTCCATGCTTGCATTACATCGGACCAGTCCATGTAGTAGTCCATTTTATCAAAATGGATCAGGTGGTCCAATTTTAGTTGCAGGGTACATACGTACATATATTATTTGTATGTTTTGACAATTTGGAACTTTTGGTCAAAAGTTTTTAAGCTAAAAAAACTGTCTTGGTGAGCCTCTGTTTTCTAAATAAACAAAAACTGACAAGAGGAATACAAGAGGACGGAGGTGCATATTGATGATGTAGAAACATTTTGTTAGGTCAGTTGTGGAAAACCATCTAATCTTGTGAATTGAATAGAACATACTGCTGGTGCCTCAATGGCTTTGGCAAGGGACATATGTATTCGGTAAACGCATTATTCAAAGATTTCTCTTATGTTTAGTTTATTATTACTAAAAATGTATTAATACAAAGAAAATAATGTCTTACGTGCAGTTTCAGTGGAGTAGTTTAATTTTGTAAGTTGCTTTTATAAATATTGATGCGCACTTTGTAATAAAATCATTTTTTAACCGTTTTTAGCCATTTTTACTAAAAATTTCGACATATTTAATAGTGAAGATTTGGCATCACTAGTTAGCTCTTCAACAGTTACAATAAGTAATGCCACTGCTGTTAAGTATACAGCAGCGTTGCCAATGCGAAAATTATATCCTTTTTTAGTAAAGCCCTTACAAATATAATGTAATAGAAAAATTTAGCAAGTGCAATGAGTTAAGCTGTATTTAGATAAATGGCAAACTGTTAAAAAATTTACTAAAGTTATCGATAAAAAATGAAGTTATGTCAAAAAAAAAAGAAATGTAAAATTATTCAAGTTAAAATTGACATTTCAAGCTTGAAATATTAAGTGTTGCTGAATCAGCGGTATATGCGAAAATTCAGCGATTTAAGGCTTTTTGTTTGTTTTATTTTTATGTTTTTCATAAAAAAAGTTGACAACATTTCATTAAATAAACAAAACCATAATAAAAGAAAAAAACTTTGTTTACATTTTTTGTAGCTTGCTCCTTCTAATATTTACTGTTTCTTTCTATCAATGCTACATCAATTCAATGAATAAAAAATGTAGTGTTATTAGGGCTTAAGACAACTTAGAAACTAATAATTTTTTGTGGATTATTATATAAATTGCTTCTTATATTCTTTCTTCGATTGGCAACATCTTATTTACTTATTTTTTGTATGCGCATCACTTAAATAGCAGTAATGCCTATGGGGTAGTTTGCTTTTTTATAAGGTAAAATTTTAAAAACAACCTAGAGAGACATTAAAAATTCCCAACAAAATGTTTGTTTAAAAACAATGTTTTAACTAATTCCCAATTTTTCTCTAATTCTATAAAAAAACAAAGTTTTTTATTTAAATGAAAATTTATAAAGTATAAAAGCTTAATTTTGCATAAAAACTGTTATATATCCCGTTATAAAAAAAAAAACTCACCAAAGCTTTACACAAACTTCCTTAAACAAAATATATCTTTGAATCCCACGGTATTTAAAAACCATCACAAAACTTTAATTCACTATAAGAAAGATTGTCTGTAATTGATTAAATATAAATAAAAAAGAAAATAAAAGTTTAAATTGTTTCAAACAAATTAGAAAGAAAAAAAAAAAAAACAGCTGCTTTCGGATGATCATGCTCCTTTAACGTGGGCCAAGATAGCGTCGACGAAATAGCGTCGAATTTGGGAATTTAAAAACCGGGAAAACAAAATACCCAAATTATGGTGTTTTTCAGAATAAGAACAAAAAGTTAGCGTCGAATTTAGGAATTTAAAAAGGGGAAGTAAACATAACTAATACTTTTAATAAAAATGCAACAAATAGTTAACACAAATTAAAAAATACACTTTTAGGAACAAAATGAGCGATGTGTGCAAAAAATCGTTTGGTCTGCTCCCGAGATATTTGGGTTCATCCAAAATGGTCAGTAAAAAGCGTTGCTGATTTATCCCATGGAACACAGGCTTTTGCACGGTATAAACTGTATATAATCCAAAAGTTAATAGTTTTCCAGACAAAAAGAGCGATTCGTGCAAAAAATCGCCCGTACCGTTCCTGAGAAATATGGGTTCATCCATAATGGTCAGTAAAATGCTTTGCTGATTGATCCCATGGAACACAGACTTTTGCACGGTATAAACTGTATATAATCTGAAAGATAATAGTTTTCCAGACAAAAAGAGCGATTCGTGCAAAAAATCGTCCGTACCGTTCCTGAGAAATCTGGGTTCATCCAAAATGGTCAGTAAAATGCTTTGCTGATTTATCCCATGGAACGCAGGCTTTTGCACGGTATAAACTGTATATAATATGAAAGATAATAGTTTTCCAGACAAAAAGAGCGATTCGTGCAAAAAATCGCCCGTACCGTTCCTGAGAAATCTGGGTTCATCCAAAATGGTCAGTAAAATGCTTTGCTGATTTATCCCATGGAACACAGGCTTTTGCACGGTATAAACTGTATATAATATGAAAGATAATAGTTTTCCAGACAAAAAGAGCGATTCGTGCAAAAAATCGCCCGTACCGTTCCTGAGAAATATGGGTTCATCCAAAATGGTCAGTAAAATGCTTTGCTGATTTATCCCATGGAACACAGGCTTTTGCACGGTATAAACTGTATATAATATGAAAGATAATAGTTTTCCAGATAAAAAGAGCGATTCGTGCAAAAAATCGCCCGTACCGTTCCTGAGAAATCTGGGTTCATCCAAAATGGTCAGTAAAATGCTTTGCTGATTTATCCCATGGAACACAGGCTTGTGCACGGCATAAACTGTATTTAATCTGAAAGATAATAGTTTTCCAGACAAAAAGAGCGATTTGTGCAAATCAGCAAAGCATTTTACTGACCATTTTGGATGAACCCAGATTTCTCAGGAACGGTACGGGCGATTTTTTGCACGAATCGCTCTTTTTGTCTGGAAAACTATTATCTATCAGATTATATACAGTTTATACCGTGCAAAAGCCTGTGTTCCATGGGATAAATCAGCAAAGCATTTTACTGACCATTTTGGATGAACCCAGATTTCTCAGGAAAGGTACGGGCGATTTTTTGCACGAATCGCTCTTTTTGTCTGGAAAACTATTATCTTTCATATTATATACAGTTTATACCGTGCAAAAGCCTGTGTTCCATGGGATAAATCAGCAAAGCATTTTACTGACCATTTTGGATGAAACCAGATTTCTCAGGAACGGTACGGGCGATTTTTTGCACGAATCGCTCTTTTTGTCTGGAAAACTATTATCTTTCAGATTATATATAGTTTATACCGTGCAAAAGCCTGTGTTCCATGGGATAAATCAGCAAAGCATTTTACTGACCATTTTGGATGAACCCAGATTTCTCAGGAACGGTACGGGCGATTTTTTGCACGAATCGCTCTTTTTGTCTAGAAAACTATTATCTTTCATATTATATACAGTTTATACCGTGCAAAAGCCTGTGTTCCATGGGATAAATCAGCAAAGCATTTTACTGACCATTTTGGATGAACCCAGATTTCTCAGGAAAGGTACGGGCGATTTTTTGTACGAATCGCTCTTTTTGTCTGGAAAACTATTATCTTTCAGATTATATACAGTTTATGCCGTGCAAAAGCCTGTGTTCCATGGGATAAATCAGCAAAGCATTTTACTGACCATTTTGGATGAACCCAGATTTCTCAGGAACGGTACGGGCGATTTTTTGCACGAATCGCTCTTTTTGTCTGGAAAACTATTATCTTTCATATTATATACAGTTTATACCGTGCAAAAGCCTGTGTTCCATGGGATAAATCAGCAAAGCATTTTACTGACCATTTTGGATGAACCCAGATTTCTCAGGAACGGTACGGGCGATTTTTTGCACGAATCGCTCTTTTTGTCTGGAAAACTATTATCTTTCATATTATATACAGTTTATACCGTGCAAAAGCCTGTGTTCCATGGGATAAATCAGCAAAGCATTTTACTGACCATTTTGGATGAACCCAGATTTCTCAGGAACGGTACGGGCGATTTTTTGCACGAATCGCTCTTTTTGTCTGGAAAACTATTATCTTTCAGATTATATACAGTTTATGCCGTGCAAAAGCCTGTGTTCCATGGGATAAATCAGCAAAGCATTTTACTGACCATTTTGGATGAACCCAGATTTCTCAGGAACGGTACGGGCGATTTTTTGCACGAATCGCTCTTTTTGTCTGGAAAACTATTATCTTTCATATTATATACAGTTTATACCGTGCAAAAGCCTGTGTTCCATGGGATAAATCAGCAAAGCATTTTACTGACCATTTTGGATGAACCCAGATTTCTCAGGAACGGTACGGGCGATTTTTTGCACGAATCGCTCTTTTTGTCTGGAAAACTATTATCTTTCAGATTATATACAGTTTATGCCGTGCAAAAGCCTGTGTTCCATGGGATAAATCAGCAAAGCATTTTACTGACCATTTTGGATGAACCCAGATTTCTCAGGAACGGTACGGGCGATTTTTTGCACGAATCGCTCTTTTTGTCTGGAAAACTATTATCTTTCATATTATATACAGTTTATACCGTGCAAAAGCCTGTGTTCCATGGGATAAATCAGCAAAGCATTTTACTGACCATTTTGGATGAACCCAAATTTCTCAGGAACGGTACGGGCGATTTTTTGCACGAATCGCTCTTTTTGTCTGGAAAACTATTATCTTTCAGATTATATACAGTTTATGCCGTGCAAAAGCCTGTGTTCCATGGGATAAATCAGCAAAGCATTTTACTGACCATTTTGAATGAACCCAGATTTCTCAGGAACGGTACGGGCGATTTTTTGCACGAATCGCTCTTTTTGTCTGGAAAACTATTATCTTTCATATTATATACAGTTTATACCGTGCAAAAGCCTGTGTTCCATGGGATAAATCAGCAAAGCATTTTACTGACCATTTTGGATGAACCCAGATTTCTCAGGAACGGTACGGGCGATTTTTTGCACGAATCGCTCTTTTTGTCTGGAAAACTATTATCTTTCAGATTATATACAGTTTATGCCGTGCAAAAGCCTGTGTTCCATGGGATAAATCAGCAAAGCATTTTACTGACCATTTTGGATGAACCCAGATTTCTCAGGAACGGTACGGGCGATTTTTTGCACGAATCGCTCTTTTTGTCTGGAAAACTATTATCTTTCATATTATATACAGTTTATGCCGTGCAAAAGCCTGTGTTCCATGGGATAAATCAGCAAAGCATTTTACTGACCATTTTGGATGAACCCAGATTTCTCAGGAACGGTACGGGCGATTTTTTGCACGAATCGCTCTTTTTGTCTGGAAAACTATTATCTTTCATATTATATACAGTTTATGCCGTGCAAAAGCCTGTGTTCCATGGGATAAATCAGCAAAGCATTTTACTGACCATTTTGGATGAACCCAGATTTCTCAGGAACGGTACGGGCGATTTTTTGCACGAATCGCTCTTTTTGTCTGGAAAACTATTATCTTTCATATTATATACAGTTTATACCGTGCAAAAGCCTGTGTTCCATGGGATAAATCAGCAAAGCATTTTACTGACCATTTTGGATGAACCCAGATTTCTCAGGAACGGTACGGGCGATTTTTTGCACGAATCGCTCTTTTTGTCTGGAAAACTATTATCTTTCAGATTATATACAGTTTATGCCGTGCAAAAGCCTGTGTTCCATGGGATAAATCAGCAAAGCATTTTACTGACCATTTTGGATGAACCCAGATTTCTCAGGAACGGTACGGGCGATTTTTTGCACGAATCGCTCTTTTTGTCTGGAAAACTATTATCTTTCATATTATATACAGTTTATACCGTGCCAAAGCCTGTGTTCCATGGGATAAATCAGCAAAGCATTTTACTGACCATTTTGGATGAACCCAGATTTCTCAGGAACGGTACGGGCGATTTTTTGCACGAATCGCTCTTTTTGTCTGGAAAACTATTATCTTTCATATTATATACAGTTTATACCGTGCAAAAGCCTGTGTTCCATGGGATAAATCAGCAAAGCATTTTACTGACCATTTTGGATGAACCCAGATTTCTCAGGAACGGTACGGGCGATTTTTTGCACGAATCGCTCTTTTTGTCTGGAAAACTATTATCTTTCAGATTATATACAGTTTATGCCGTGCAAAAGCCTGTGTTCCATGGGATAAATCAGCAAAGCATTTTACTGACCATTTTGGATGAACCCAGATTTCTCAGGAACGGTACGGGCGATTTTTTGCACGAATCGCTCTTTTTGTCTGGAAAACTATTATCTTTCAGATTATATACAGTTTATGCCGTGCAAAAGCCTGTGTTCCATGGGATAAATCAGCAAAGCATTTTACTGACCATTTTGGATGAACCCAGATTTCTCAGGAACGGTACGGGCGATTTTTTGCACGAATCGCTCTTTTTGTCTGGAAAACTATTATCTTTCATATTATATACAGTTTATACCGTGCAAAAGCCTGTGTTCCATGGGATAAATCAGCAAAGCATTTTACTGACTATTTTGGATGAACCCAGATTTCTCAGGAACGGTACGGGCGATTTTTTGCACGAATCGCTCTTTTTGTCTGGCAAACTATTATCTTTCAGATTATATACAGTTTATGCCGTGCAAAAGCCTGTGTTCCATGGGATAAATCAGCAAAGCATTTTACTGACCATTTTGGATGAACCCAGATTTCTCAGGAACGGTACGGGCGATTTTTTGCACGAATCGCTCTTTTTGTCTGGAAAACTATTATCTTTCATATTATATACAGTTTATACCGTGCAAAAGCCTGTGTTCCATGGGATAAATCAGCAAAGCATTTTACTGACCATTTTGGATGAACCCAGATTTCTCAGGAACGGTACGGGCGATTTTTTGCACGAATCGCTCTTTTTGTCTGGAAAACTATTATCTTTCAGATTATATACAGTTTATGCCGTGCAAAAGCCTGTGTTCCATGGGATAAATCAGCAAAGCATTTTACTGACCATTTTGGATGAACCCAGATTTCTCAGGAACGGTACGGGCGATTTTTTGCACGAATCGCTCTTTTTGTCTGGAAAACTATTATCTTTCATATTATATACAGTTTATACCGTGCCAAAGCCTGTGTTCCATGGGATAAATCAGCAAAGCATTTTACTGACCATTTTGGATGAACCCAGATTTCTCAGGAACGGTACGGGCGATTTTTTGCACGAATCGCTCTTTTTGTCTGGAAAACTATTATCTTTCATATTATATACAGTTTATACCGTGCAAAAGCCTGTGTTCCATGGGATAAATCAGCAAAGCATTTTACTGACCATTTTGGATGAACCCAGATTTCTCAGGAACGGTACGGGCGATTTTTTGCACGAATCGCTCTTTTTGTCTGGAAAACTATTATCTTTCAGATTATATACAGTTTATGCCGTGCAAAAGCCTGTGTTCCATGGGATAAATCAGCAAAGCATTTTACTGACCATTTTGGATGAACCCAGATTTCTCAGGAACGGTACGGGCGATTTTTTGCACGAATCGCTCTTTTTGTCTGGAAAACTATTATCTTTCAGATTATATACAGTTTATGCCGTGCAAAAGCCTGTGTTCCATGGGATAAATCAGCAAAGCATTTTACTGACCATTTTGGATGAACCCAGATTTCTCAGGAACGGTACGGGCGATTTTTTGCACGAATCGCTCTTTTTGTCTGGAAAACTATTATCTTTCATATTATATACAGTTTATACCGTGCAAAAGCCTGTGTTCCATGGGATAAATCAGCAAAGCATTTTACTGACTATTTTGGATGAACCCAGATTTCTCAGGAACGGTACGGGCGATTTTTTGCACGAATCGCTCTTTTTGTCTGGCAAACTATTATCTTTCAGATTATATACAGTTTATGCCGTGCAAAAGCCTGTGTTCCATGGGATAAATCAGCAAAGCATTTTACTGACCATTTTGGATGAACCCAGATTTCTCAGGAACGGTACGGGCGATTTTTTGCACGAATCGCTCTTTTTGTCTGGAAAACTATTATCTTTCAGATTATATACAGTTTATGCCGTGCAAAAGCCTGTGTTCCATGGGATAAATCAGCAAAGCATTTTACTGACCATTTTGGATGAACCCAGATTTCTCAGGAACGGTTTCGGGCGATTTTTTGCACGAATCGCTCTTTTTGTCTGGAAAACTATTATCTTTCAGATTATATACAGTTTATGCCGTGCAAAAGCCTGTGTTCCATGGGATAAATCAGCAAAGCATTTTACTGACCATTTTGGATGAACCCAGATTTCTCAGGAATGGTACGGGCGATTTTTTGCACGAATCGCTCTTTTTGTCTGGAAAACTATTATCTTTCATATTATATACAGTTTATACCGTGCAAAAGCCTGTGTTCCATGGGATAAATCAGCAAAGCATTTTACTGACCATTTTGGATGAACCCAGATTTCTCAGGAACGGTACGGGCGATTTTTTGCACGAATCGCTCTTTTTGTCTGGAAAACTATTATCTTTCAGATTATATACAGTTTATGCCGTGCAAAAGCCTGTGTTCCATGGGATAAATCAGCAAAGCATTTTACTGACCATTTTGGATGAACCCAGATTTCTCAGGAACGGTACGGGCGATTTTTTGCACGAATCGCTCTTTTTGTCTGGAAAACTATTATCTTTCAGATTATATACAGTTTATGCCGTGCAAAAGCCTGTGTTCCATGGGATAAATCAGCAAAGCATTTTACTGACCATTTTGGATGAACCCAGATTTCTCAGGAACGGTACGGGCGATTTTTTGCACGAATCGCTCTTTTTGTCTGGAAAACTATTATCTTTCATATTATATACAGTTTATACGGTGCAAAAGCCTGTGTTCCATGGGATAAATCAGCAAAGCATTTTACTGACCATTTTGGATGAACCCAGATTTCTCAGGAACGGTACGGGCGATTTTTTGCACGAATCGCTCTTTTTGTCTGGCAAACTATTATCTTTCAGATTATATACAGTTTATGCCGTGCCAAAGCCTGTGTTCCATGGGATAAATCAGCAAAGCATTTTACTGACCATTTTGGATGAACCCAGATTTCTCAGGAACGGTACGGGCGATTTTTTGCACGAATCGCTCTTTTTGTCTGGAAAACTATTATCTTTCAGATTATATACAGTTTATGCCGTGCAAAAGCCTGTGTTCCATGGGATAAATCAGCAAAGCATTTTACTGACCATTTTGGATGAACCCAGATTTCTCAGGAACGGTACGGGCGATTTTTTGCACGAATCGCTCTTTTTGTCTGGAAAACTATTATCTTTCATATTATATACAGTTTATACCGTGCAAAAGCCTGTGTTCCATGGGATAAATCAGCAAAGCATTTTACTGACCATTTTGGATGAACCCAGATTTCTCAGGAACGGTACGGGCGATTTTTTGCACGAATCGCTCTTTTTGTCTGGAAAACTATTATCTTTCAGATTATATACAGTTTATGCCGTGCAAAAGCCTGTGTTCCATGGGATAAATCAGCATCGCTTTTTACTGACCATTTTGGATGAACCCAAATATCTCGGTAACAGACCAAACGATTTTTTGCACACATCGCTCATTTTGTTCCTAAAAGTGTATTTTTTAATTTGTGTTAACTATTTGTTGTATTTTTATTAAAAATATTAGTTATTTTTACTTCCCCTTTTTAAATTCCTAAATTCGACGCTAACTTTTTGTTCTTTTTCTACAAATCACCATAATTTGGGTATTTTGTTTTCCCGGTTTTTAAATTCCCAAATTTGACGCTATTTCGTCGACGCTATCTTGGCTCACGTGCTCCTTTAATACCAAAACGATTGCAATTTTTGTCCATGACTATTTTTCTGTCTAGTTTTCATCAAGCAAATGGTCAATAATCAAATCAGTCTTAAATGTTAAGTGGCGCACAAGCATGCAGGCAATTATGCATGTCTTTTTTTAGTGCAACATTGTCGTTCACAATTTTCAATGTCTGTCGGCGACATTGTTTTACGTGAAACAACAAATGAGAAAATTGTGGTTGTGTTGTGTTGCTTTTATCAATTATTGTAATTAGAAAAAAAATATTATTGGCGCAATTTTTTATTTAAGACTTAATAATGTTGTCTTTTTGAAAAAGAAAACAGACTTAAGTGTCTTGTTGTGATAAGGAGGTACTTGATATTAGAATATTTGACATTTTTATTAGTAAATTGTTTTGGGTAATTGAACCATATAGTCTTATACCCGTCACAGAAAGTAAAAGGAAATAGTAAAAGAGGCAAACATTATGATTTGGCAATTGGCTAAAGCAACAATTTATTGCAACGATTTTTATTATTTTTTATTATTTGTCAATAAAATAAATTAATTTTGATTTTTATTACATTCTAACACAAAATCGCATTTTGGCAACACTACTTAAAAACAGTAATTATTCAATAATAGTGTTACCATTTGCAGTTATATTTAAAGTGATTAAAGTGTTTCTTAAGGCCAGTGTTCACTATCCTACACAATCGTTCTATTCATTCACACCAAAATCAGCCAAAATTCTGTCCGAAATCAAACAATTTCTGCAAATCCGTTGCCAATGCTAAATTTTACACTAAATAAATGCAAAAGCATACGAAAATTAAAAAAAAAAAATAATGCAATTCTGATCTTATGAAATCTATTATTTTATGAATATTTTCATAAGCATTTGCAAGTCGGATAGACTTGTTAAAAAAATCTTTCACTCAATTACATTTTTATGTCATACTATCAGACTTTATAAGTAAACACGTTTTTTTTTTTTGTCATATCGTACGAGTTAATAGGATAGTGAATACCGGTCTTTAACAACAAAAACCGAAGGAATTTATTTTAAATATACCTTATTATAAAATTACGAATTTTTCCAGGTCTGGCAAGGTGATACAAATCTACACCCAAAGAAGTAGTAAATTGCCAGTTAAGACGATTGTAAGAAAACCATACAATTTCATTGGCAGACAACTGTCTGATAATAAATGCAACTGCCAACAAAAATTGTCAGTTTACACGGTTGTCATATAATTGCATGGCAAGAATTGCCAAATCTGTTTTTAGACATTGTCAGAAAATGAAAATTGCGTGTATTTTTGTAAATTGAAGAGAAAAATCAATCCTCTTACTTTTTTATGTTGTTTAAAAAAGGTTTCATTGATTTTCATTAAAATTAATTTGAATTTAGCAAAATTAAACATTTTTTTGTTTTTTCTTTCTCATGCATACCAGTGATGAAAACTATTGTGCTTGCTCGCTAGTCCGAAGGTGTGTAATCCGAATTATCCAGTAATCCGGACTGAATTTATGACGTATTACAAACTCTATAGTCCGCATTGATTGCAATCTCGCTAAGCCGAATTTTTATTTTTCTGCTTTTTTTATTATTTTAAGAAGCGAATTTCTGTGCGAACTTTGAAAATATGCGGCCCCATTTTCAATATAAGCTCTAGGATGTTATAGAGACTGAAAATCTGATTAAGGGCCAAATTTACAATGCTTATGAATCTGCACTTTTTTGAAAAATGTTTCCAGACAAAACTTTTGTGCATTGTAAAGAAAGAGCATAGTGCTAATAAATCTAGAACTCACAATTAACATGGCTGCAGTTGGGAACTGGAAATACACACGTTCGTTTAAAAAAAAAGTATTGTTAAAAATTACATGGATGACAACACATATATTTAACGAATGGTTTTTTTAAATCGTAAAAGACTATCAAAGTTTTTTTGTAACACACAACCAGTGTTCTTTAATCTCTTAAAAAAAACGACTTGATCGATTACGACAACGACAACCGGAATAAGGCTGAATATTTAAAAATACGTTTGAAATCGAAATTGTTTTTTATGAATACAAAACTTAATTTTTTCATTCTTGATAAATACAACTCCAATAATTTTTTTTTGAAATCCTGGATTGTGTTTTATTTGCGGATAAAGTGAGTTATAATACATAATAACAGCACATCCAGTAATCCGAATATCTCGTTAATCCGAGTCAGGGTCTTCAATTATTAATTCGGATTAGCGAGCAGGCACTGTATATATATTTATTAAGATTTAAGCGAGAAAATATAAAATTAGTATCGTCATAGTCTCAAAACTACGTTTTGTTATTGAAGTTGGTAAAAAAAACCTAAAGCCCATTTTAAATCCCTTATACGCATGTATTTGCAGCGTTGCCAATAGAAAAAGGTCTCTGAAAATGATGCTATTGTCAGATGCATAAACTTCACACATCTGCCAATAAGAAACAAGCTTCCAACGTCCGACAATGATCTGCCAATTGCAACGAAGAGTGTAAACACCATTGTCAGATATCTAACAATATTGTTGTCTTTCAATGGACGGACGATGCTTTTTCTAACAACGTTGTCAAACAAAAATTGCCAGTTCAAACGGTTGAAAGACATTTTTAGCTTATTATACTGACAATATTGTTAGATCTGACTACCGTCTGTACGAACCTTTATAATTTTGTTTGTAATTCAATTAAATTCTAAAATATATACAAAAACGCGTATTGAAAAAACGGCTCAAAAAACTAAGGCATACAAACAATTGTATCCAGTGTTCGAAAATAAACACTAAATAACGTTTTTTAATGTTCGGTTCGGTAGATTTGTGGAAAACACAAACGCTAATAGTGTTTGTGTAGAAAATCATTAAAAAAATAACGTTTCCCTGTTAGTCATCTTTCGAACACAAAAATATTACTGTTTTTATCAAACTCAACAAAAGATGTGAACATTTAATACCGTTCGGTTTTTTTTTTTTGAAAATCCACAAACTTCAATGTGTTCGGTTCGGCTCGTTAATGTTCGTCCCTTTTGGCTTTTAAAAAAAACCTTTTTACAAAAACAAAATACACACACGAAAAAAAACATTATAGAACATTTAAATATAATGTTTGTCTACAGTATCACTACAATTGTTTTTTAACTTGAAAATAGTTACGAACGTTATTAAGGGTTGTGTATGTCTACACAATCACTAAAAAATAGATATCGTTCCTGGGTGTGTGAAGCGAACGTTAAATAATGTACTGTTTATTTTCGAACACTGATTGTATCACAAATTATTTTGCTTAAAGTAAAGCCACAAGAAAACATCGTAAAAAGGCATTGTATAAACAATGTTTTAAGAAAATTATATAAAATAATCTGATATATAAAGTTTTCATATATTTTTTACTAGTTTTAATAAAAATTTACTTGAAATTGCTCTCTTAATTAAAATTTATAAGGCGTTACTTATTATTTTGTTTACTGAAAACAAAAAAGAAAATATTAAAAAATATGATTTTAAACTGATCAATGCTAAATTGTATTTATGTAGAATTTATTAAAAACATTCACGAGCCATTAAATAGTTTAAAGAAATTATGTTATAAATGGGCCTTTAAGACAGATTGCTTAACAACGCTGTTAAAACGCTAACACCAACAGTCCACACCTAACATTAACACGATTTTGGTGGTAATGTTAACAAATGTATGTGTCGACAAGACAGGGTGTAAGGCCAATCTAGCTTTTATCAAAATGACATGACATATTGTTCTGTTCAAGGCGAATTCATAAAGGTAACCTTATTTGATAAGAAAGAGAGATAGAGAGAACGAGTTATGCTAGTTGTCGCTTTTTTGTATGTAGGTTTATATTTTAAACAGGCCTGCCATTTTTGCCGATTTATCGACATTTTGCCGATTTTTTGCCCCTAAATTATCAAAGTGCCGATTTTTGCTCCAAAAATGCCGATTTTTTGACTAACACGTAAAAGGCGATTACTTTTTGTTTGTTTGATAATAGTACACTAACTTTAAGCGATACTGAAACAGTTGTAACATTGAAAAGAGACAACTGTTATTAAGTCAGAGCTTCTACTTAAGAAAAAGGGGTTAGTTTTATTCAATATTAAATGCAGTGTTTGTAATGTGTGTTGGGTTAATACATTATTATTTGAAAAATATTCCACTATGAAGAATTAAAGGCCATAGTTAAAAAAGAAATAATTTTTAAACCTAAAATAATTCAGTTAAAATTTCTTTTTCTATTAGGAAAATATAAAACATTTTATATTTGTGTTTGAAAATGGATAGATAAATACTTACAAAAGAATAAAGGTAAGATAAATTTATATTCACTATCAATGCATATAATTTAAATAATAATTACTTTGATAATTAAATAATTCTTTAAGATTATAACGCAATTGTGGACGATTTTAGTACATAAATTAAATAGCCAATTCTTATGTAAGGTGAATTAAAAAAAATTGCAAACTTTTTGGCAAAAAATTTCAGATTTATAACGTGAACATTTTAGGCAGCATTTGGTAAAATTTTTGGTCCTTCCACATTCTTCCGCAAATGTTGAAAGAATTTTTTAATGTAACCGAGTTTTGATGTTCACTGGAAAATTTATCTTTGCAAGTTATTCGTTTTTTAAAGTTAAAATTATTATTTAAAAGTTAATAATTTAAACTGTTTAGATATTAATATTAAAACGAATTTAATAAAAATGTCAAACTCAAATATTTGTATATGGAATATATTTAATTATAAGAAATAAAAAAAAAAAACTTTATATTTAACTACAATTTCTTTGTAAAACGTTTATTTTGATTGATTCTTTTGAAATTTCATAAGTTATAAACATTAGATAATTCTGAATTGTTCTTATTTGTAAGTAAGAATAGGTTTTATTGTATTTAAAATAGGTATTTTTAATTTGCCGATTTTTTTATATTAAAGTGCCGATAATGCCGATTTTTTATCAAAATTATCTGGCACCCCTGATTCTAAATGTCAGCCAGCTTCTAGCTCTATCTGCGGCCACCTGTATGAATTTTTACAAAAAAAAAAAAAAAAAAAAAAAAAAAAAAAAAAAATATTTTTAACTTTTTGAAATTTGTTAAATAAATAAACTTTGGTGACGATTAATTGATTGATTTTCTTATATGAATATTAACGTACGTATTTTCATGTAACTGTCAACTTACAACATTGTGAAACGTGAGTTGATGCAAAAAAAAAAAAAAAAAAAAATCTTAAGAGGATTAAGAGGAAAGTTGTGCCAAGTGACACATACTGCAAAAGTAGCGAAAGGATGAAAGTTTAACAACAATCTGTGAAATATTCAATCTATTCAATGTATTTAAACATAAATCAGTTGTATGAGTAGCTGTGGCATGTATATTAACTATATTTTGTTAAATACAAAACACAAATAATAATATTGTTGACATTTCTACACAAAACAATGATTATTAATAGTTAAAAAAAAAAACTCTAAAACAAATAGTTTAGATGAAAAGCGAAAGGACTTTCTAAAATATGCAAAAATCATTTAGATTTGACTTGCACCAAAAGCCTGACCGATATGCTGGTTGGTACCATGTTAAATGATACAAAATTTTGATATTGATAAAAAAACATCTTGATTTGATTTTCCCTGTATGCACATTTTCTGCTTTAATTACTATGATTTTGTTTTTAGCTGCATACTCGATACATAGATAAATGTCAAAGTCAATTAATATTATGTAGACGTCTTTTGCAGCGTTTTTACATTTTTATATAGTAATTTTAAAAGGCGTATAAAAATTGGATTTAAACGATAAAATGATACAAGGTGTCACTTATTGAAAGATTAAAAATAATAACAAAAATTAGCACTAGTACAAACCACTGCCAGCTGAAGCGGGCAGTCCACCAGTAAACTTAAGTGATTGGCTATGGTGAGGAACAGGGTTGAAACATTGTGTCTCATATATTTAACAAATGACTTGTTTGCTTACCTGAAAAAGAGACAATAAAAAAAGAAAAAGAAAGGAAAATAATTAGTTAAACATATTTAAAGAAAAAAAAGAAAAAAAATGCTTCAAGAAAGATCAATATTATTTATAAATTAGTTTCAGCAAATAAAGCAAGACTTATAGTAATAAGTCTTTGGGATTATAACACGAGTCAGTAAAAAATAAATTAAAAGATACAACAAAAAATTCGAAATGAATTTAAGGAGACTGTCCTAAGTTTTCATCTAAAGCAAATTAAATAAAGCATATTAACATACTAAAACTTCAGATTTATAAAAAAGCCAGTGGCAACATCGCCTTTAGAAAAAAAAATAATTACTTCTAACCGAGGCATCACCTCTAGTCAAGCGACATTCATAGGGTATATGCATCAGGGAAAGCTATGCCGGCTGCAAACAACAACCCTAAACAAGAGTGGCAAGAGTTTTTTATACCCTTCACCACAGGTGGAAAAGGTATATATAAGTTTGTCATTCCATTTGCAATTTCTACAATTTTTACCCAAGACCCTATAAAAGTATATACATATGTATGTATATTCTGGGCCCTTATGGTGGGTAGCGAAGTTGATTTAACGATGTCCGTCTGTCTGTTGAAATTCGTTTTCCGTAAACTCCAAAACTATTGGTTGGTACATATTTATGCCACATATCGATGGCTTAATATAAAAAAGGCCTAACTCGATTTTTTTGTTTGTTTACAGGGGAAGAAAAAAACTTATGGCGATTTCTTTTCTGAGAAATATGTTACATTAATGTTACATGTTCTACATTTTTGTGTTCGATTGTACAAAAAATACAACTGTGGGAAAAAGTTCTTTTGTGAGTATGTTGATGGAAAACATGCAAAACATGTTGCATATGTTACCATTACTTTTTCTTAAGGTGTTCATTCTACCCTGTTTTACAACTTTGGTACTTACAACTTTGTTTGTACAACCAATGTTTTATTTTGATTGCCATAATTCATACCGCTCATAATTTTGTAAAAACAATTGTTTTAAAACAAAATATAAATATATTTACACATTAAAATCAAAAAAGTCTATTTATATTATAATCGTTTTAATTTTTCTAAGCCATTAGTGATGTCAATATTTGTTTCCAAGCCATAATAGCGTGCAGAAACCGCTCAAATAGCTTTAAAAATCGCTCATAAAGTACATTAATGATGAAAGTGTAATAATTGTAAATAAAAGCAGCTAATTGTGTTCTATTGAAATTGCACAACATGTAACACTTCCAGTGATTATAGGTAACATTAGAAAATGTTACATGTTACAGTATATTAACATATTTTTCTCAGAAAAGAAATCGCCATTAATAAAATTCGTAAAATTTTAGATAAAAAAATTTTATTGCAATTTTTAATAAAAATATCCAACAAATGTTGTACTACAGCCCCTTTAAAATTTAAATCAAGCTACATGTGGCATTAGCTACCAACATAAACAAATGTTTAATTTTGCTATTGAAATTCAGCCTGATCGGTCCACAAATGGCAGAGATATAAGAAACAAGCCAAGAATGGCCTAAATTTTACTCATAAATCCCTTGTTGTTGTTGTTCTTTTTCTTCTATATATCTGGAGCATGGCAAGAGCCAAAGTACAAAGTAGGTATAAGCATCTTGGTTAATGCTAGATAACACTATTATACTTTGTATTAATACATGTCAAAAACTCAAGTAATATGACAAAGTGTGATAGTGTTAATGCAATGTGTCACGAAAATGATAAGTATTAAGGCTCAGTTAGGCGAACGTTGCTGTACCGTATCTGTACTGTATCCATCAGCTGTTCGCTTTTTGTTATATGAAAACCAATACAAAAAGCTTACCGAAATGCAATGTACCGTAGTTGCAACGTACCAATCTGTATAAAATAGAATTTCATGCCGTTGTTACGTGACATTTGTAATACTGTGATGGGCGGCTTGTATGTTACATTGAATGCGGGTAATTTTGCTCTTTTTTGTTGGTACTTTTTTCAGTATATCTATGGAATTGCGACAAAACAACTTACAATACAACATATTTCCAAATATACATATGTTTAGATGTTTAAATTAAACAAATGCATATACACATACAAAACCTTGTTTGGTGTATGTACATTTACAATATATGAATGCTAAAAATTTATATATGCTAAAATACAAATTTATTTATTGTAAATCTATAATAAAAATATTAAATTATTAAAATTTTTTACATACACAAAATACTGTTTTAATACCATTTAAATCACGTGGTACCTTTTCTGCACAACGGTCACCATTTGAACATTTTTGATTCCCATCACTGTGTGTTTTGTTTTATGTATACTCGTGCTTTTTGTTTATGTATGGGCAAACATATGACACGTTTTTAAACGTTCTATAAGTGCACCAACGTGCTTACAGTACGGTGCGGTACATTACGGGTACAGCAACGTTCGCCTAACTGAGCCTTTAGTCTGTGTTCATACGGCTCATGTCTTATTGACATGATTGCTACTTTATAGGCGAGAGGGACTAGGGGAAAAGAAAGTCTGAGTTCATACGGCTCATGTCTTATTGACAAGATTGCTACTTAATAGGCGAGAGGGACGAGGGGATAAGAAACGAGTACACAGATGCATGTACTGTCTTTACGTTTTGCTTTTTCGTTCGTTGTTTAATTTTGTTATTGTTTTCAATAACAAAAAAGCACACATGCATACGCACGACTACAAAAAAAAAACATGTCGTCAACATGACATGAATCATTTGAACGCCAATTCATGTTCAAAGAAGAAAAAGGAAGAATCTTGTCAATAAGACATGAGCCGTATGAACGCAGACAAAGGAGTACACAGATGCATGTACTGTCAGTACGCTTTGCTTTTTCATTCGTTGTTCAATTTTGTTATTGTTTTTAATATTAAAAAGCACACATGCATACGCGCGACTATACAAAATAAAAAACATGTCGTCAACATGACATGAATCATTTGAACGCCAATTCATGTTTAAAGAAGAAAAAGGAAGAATTTTGTCAATAAGACACGAGCCTTATGAACTCAGACTTATGAAAAAAGTTTGACATCCCCTACGACTTCATAGTTTTTTTTAAAAATTTCTAAACAATCATACTTTTTATTAGATCAGGGTTGCATTTTATTTCATGTGTGAGTGTTTATGCTTTGTTTGATGGTGTGAACGCAAACTGTCATGTTAAATTAGATTTTTTGACAGCCGCAAAAAAAATTCATTAGATTTCTATCTCACAAAGTATTATGGAATACGTAAGACTTGTGAGATAGTCTAATCTAGCCTTTATCAATACACAACATCCGACAAAATGTGGGCGGGATTGAAGAAATGAGCGTGGCACTTCCCATTAGTGCTGGGATACTATCGATATTTTCCACCATCGATATTTATCGATAGTTCAGATTTCACTATCGATATATCGATATTACTATCGACTGAATGTTTGTACTTTAATTATTTTTTATAAGGCTACAGTCCGTTGTTTTCATCCCTTTATTAAATGTATGCGACGTACAACCCATCACCACGCTGTAGCCGATGTTGTGCTGAAACTGAAAATTGTTTCCTCAGGTCATTTCGGAACAAAAACGTTCCGCATCGAAACTGATTTCTAAAAGCCCTTTAAGATTGATAAGTACCTTTCGGAAGGACCCGATGTAACAGGGACTATAAGATATTCCATTGCAACTTTAAAAAATTTTCTTAATTCTAAACCCAAAAAGGTAATCAATCTAGCGGACTTATCCTCTAATGGTCGTTCATTGTTATGTCCTATGCTTGCAATTGCATTTGGATTTGCATTTTTTTAACAACATTACAAAAATATTTGACATTTCAGCCCCTATATAAACATGTACAAATTTCGACTTAAAGGCCTTAAATTAGCAGTAAAAAGAACTGCTAAGTAATCCATACCACTTGCCATTCTTGTTGTTTATATTCATTGCTGTAATTCAGCGCGAATTAATAATAGCGAGTAAAAATTTGCGGCAAAAAACTGTGTGTGTATAGCTGCTGTTAGATGTCTTCATATCTGTATTTTAAATACTAAAAATATCGATATTTATATTTTTCCTATCGATATTATCGATAGTTTCCCAGCACTACTTCCCATACAAAGATATTATAGACTTCTGTATATCTGAAGAACGACAAGAGCCAAAGTTAATAAATTGGGTACAAGCATCTTGGTTATCAATAGTATTGATTTAATACACAACATTCGAAAGAATGTAGGCGGACACAGATGAGGGCATAAAATAGATTTATGTTATATTATTCGATTTATTTTAAAGCTTAAACTATTTTAAATTTCTTTTTTTGGTTTTTTTTTTAAATATTTTGCTTTTTATGGCGCACAAAACAATTACTTAATATGTACTTGCATTCAAACTATGTATATACAAAGAGTTCTTGGAAAAAATTTCAGCCAAAAACTTTTTATGTATTTCCTTTTTGGTTTCATTGTTTGCTAACGGAACTTTAGAACGTATTTCCTTTTTCAAACTAAAAGCATGATCAAAAATTTTTAAAGTAAAAAAAAAAAATTCTTGCAGAATTTATTTAATTTGAAAATGTTTAAATTTAAAGAAAATTTCCAAAAAATTTTGTTAACTCATTTTTTACTGCTACATTTTTTTTCCTTTTAAGCCGCCTGCCATAAACTATTCAAAGCAGCATGCACCCTTCTTGTTTTCCATATTTTTATGTTGCTGCACTTTTATAGTTGCATGATTTTTATTTTAAGTTAAGAGTAGAAAGAAAAGGGGTTATTTTTTGTTATCACACAAAAGAATTTTTGATATGAAAATTGTGACACATATTTACATATGTGCCACATATTAGAAGTGTGCTTGATGGTACGTTAAATCTTGTTAACATGGTTCTTTTTTTTACAAAACAAAATATTGCCACCTTTTTCTTACTTAAGAATATATTTAAAAGAGACTCTTTGTTTAACTGATTTCATAGGGGAGTTCACATAAACTCTTAATAAATTTGGAAACATGACCACCAAATATTGCAAATATGTACGCGTTTTGTTTTTTTTTTAATTAAATTGTAATTTAAAAAGTTAATTTTTTGGACCCTTCCAACTTTTAAAATGTTGCCCGTTTTCTATTATGCTCATGCACATATTTATGGCTTGACATGTACACAATTCTGTTAGTTTCCTGTTTCCATATGAAATCAAAACCATTAAAAATGCCACAGAAAAATGAGGGAGAGTTACTAGCTGCAAACAATAGGACGTTAAGGATATTTTCTAGCAAAAACGGAATTTGCATTGTTAAAAATAAGACACCCGTATAGAAGTTTAAAAAAGGAAATTCTTTTGTTATAAGGCTTCATTTAGTTGCTTTCAAGTCAAGGAAATTTCTCAAGACTAACTAATGAATAGAAGAGGAGGGTGGGTTTCGTTTATTAAGTCATTTGCAGAGTTTCCTTGGAAGCTGGAAAGATGGAAATCAAAAACTACTTACATATTTTATTAATACTGTTTTGGGTAAAAACCTTAGATAAAAAAGGCATATAGACAACACTGTTTTATTTATAACTGTGGCACTACATATTGCATTGTTTTAAGTGCTGCCAGAAAATTATGTTAATAACAAGTGTTACCAATTACTGCATGAAAAACAAACGCTGGAAATCAAAATAATTGAATTTTACAGAAAATCTCGTTCCCGGGGAAATCACTCTGGTTTTGTATAAAAAAGTTAAAGAGGTTAGTTGTCTGACTTTTTTTACTTAATAAATTAATCTTTAATGTATTTCTCTCCTCCAATTAAAAACAACAAGAATAAATATAATAAATTTCAACGAATTTTTTTTTATTCAAAACAAATAATTTTCTACTGTGCAAACAAAAATCCTCCTTGGAAACTTAAAACTAATCATTATTTTTGTGTTATAAAATTTTTTATTTTAAAAACAAAAAACCCACCTCTTTAATAAAAGAAAGAAAAAATATTGGATTATAACTAAATTACACACACTCTACAAAAGGAAAGCAAGAAATAGCTAAAACAATAAAGAGTGGGTTATAAATATAAAAAAAAAAACTGACGAGAAGTAGAGGTAAGAGAAAAGGAGAAGATTGCATCTTTAGAAATATATACATAGACATACTTTTATAAATGAAGCTGAAGTTTCTTCACAGTCTAGCAAAAATAGTTTCATGTATGTTTTTACAAAAAATTGAAATAAAAAAGTACCATGTTGCGTTAGTTATTAAATTGGTTTGCCAGTTGGTGTCTATGGTTTAAAACCATAATTTGATCAAAAGTAATTAATCGCTTATTGAGAGAAGAAAAAAAAAAAAAAAAAAACCCCGGGAAAAAAACAAATTTGTATGTAGTTTATATTATCAATTTCAACACTTCATGCATTTGACAATAAACCATAAACAAAAATTGTAAAATTTTAATAAATTTTCTTTTTATATGAATGAAAAAGGAAAAAGGTGTTACAAAAATTTAAATTATATGGTATAGACATGGTCAAAAGAAATAAAATAATAGTTGTATAAAACCAAGTTTTAGATTGGATAAATTAGACTTTGTTTTTAAATATGGTCTTATATTTATGTGTTTAATTACACTGTACTATTGAAATTTAGTAGAAACAAATTTCAAACAATTTTCAAATCGTCTTAAAAAAAGTTCAAAATCACGATCCGATTCAGTTGTCAATTAAGTAATTTTAATCTATTCCAAAAAAATAAGTTTTTCCTGAAGTGTTGGCAGCACTGAGTATGACGGTTTTATTCACCACCAATTCGTTTTTTAGGAATATAATCGACTAAAAAATATTTCCGAGTTGGTATATTTTTAAATATTATTTAAATATTTTCTGTATTGTCAATTAATTATTCCCCCAATTGTGAATAAATTTTCCTTCGTAATTTTTTCCCGTATTTGCGTTTTTTTTCATTAAACATTTCCAGGAAAAAATTGTTTTTAAGTTATTTAAAGGAAAATAATAAGGTTAAAAATATCCCTTATCGTAAACAGTTTTTTCCCTCGTTATTTGTTAACTTTTCCCTTTGATTTTCTCACATTATTTTTGCTGGGGAACAGAACATGTATGTAAGTATGTAGTTCTTCTTATAGTTCGAATATTAAGATCCATTAAAAAGGCACAAACTGATATATTGCTCAACAAAATGCAAAACAACAGGTCGATTGCCTGCGAACTTGTGAAGCTTTCGAAAGACGTGGTGGCAGAATATTGAAAATAATTTTGTTACATAAAATAAACAAAAAGTGCAAAAAACTAACGTTGCAATCAAGGCGAATTTATTTTTCAGGTGGCGTTGAAAGCACAGCTGTGCTACTTTTTTTTTTTAAATTAGATAGAGGAATGTCAAAAGTTACTTGTGTTTTTAACATATCGGCCAACGAAAGCAGCAACAAAATACATTGTTGTGTTTTTGGTGTTGTTACTTGTTGTAGTATCGACACCACCGTTTACATGAATTCGCCTTGATTGCAATCAAACTAGCACACCAAGACTAATGGCCGTTTTCTCATTATACGATTATCTCTTTTCCCAACGAAAAACTTCACATTTAAGAAATTTGGTTTTCTCAATTTCTAATTTGCTAATATTCTGTCGCAAAGCTAACCAGCACTCATCTGCAAATTAGTTATTTGCCTTTTATTTGCCGGACAGATAAATTCAATCAGCTGACTCCCAGCCAGTGTTACCGTTCGCCCGACTAAAGTCGCAATTTGACCCTTTTTCAGCGGTCTGCGACTTTTTGTGAGACTTTTTTTTATCACCGACTTTTGCGACTATTTTAATTTTTCTGCTACTTTTTACCCTTTTTGTTAAGATTCTTACAAAACATTCAATATTCTTATTATTTGTATCAAAAAAAAAAATTCGTCAAAATTGCCTCGTCAAAATTTAAAAACAATTCATAAAGTATTGTTCATTTGGCAACACTTTTATTACATTTTTGCAACCTTGTCATGTATACAACGTATTTGAGGCGAATTCAGTTCAAGGTTGTGGCAAGTTTTGACAGTTCGGACCAATTTGTTTTAATTTGTCAGTGTTTTGTTAGAAATGGTTGACATTTCGAATCGTAAACACCAGCAATGCAATGCAAAAAACCTCTGTTGTTTCTGTTGGTTTTGGATTGTTGTAGTCTTAGCACCACCTGTAGTTTTCGAATCGTAAACACTAGCAATGCAATGTAAAAACATGCAATTCAATGCTGTCATCTTTAAATTTAATAGACAAATATATAGAAGACTGAATTCCCTGTGATGAACTTATTTCTAAATATAGAAATAAAATTTCAAAAAAGTAGTATTTATGTAGGTATGTTAAGAAAAAGAAATATTGCGCCAAGATCAAGCGCACGGAATTAAAGTAAAATTTTCAAGCGGCTTTAATTGGACAAGTTTAAATTTTGTCAAAAATATATTAACCTTAACTTTTTTGGCTTTAAACAGAAATTCTACTCCTTTGACCTTGGCAGCATACGACAAATTTATTAAACTTAAGTAAATGTTTTCACTATACATGAAAACATGGACAAACATGTACATTGTAACGAAATATGATAAAAATGAATTCTGCAATATGCTTTTTGTTTCAATTGTTTTGTTATGCTTTTTATTAATAAAAAACGTTAAAAAAAGATATGCGACTTTTATTTTCTAAAACGACTTTTTTGTGCGACTTTATTTTTATAAAACAACCTTTTGTGCGATTTTTCAAAAATTCCTAACGGTAACCCTGCTCCCAGCTTTAACATGTATTTTGAGAGGTGTTGCCAGCTGAAAACAATGCTTTTTGTCGGTATATTGAGAAACCCAAAATCGTTAACGGACAGTTTATCGCTCTAATAAATTTTTGTTGACATTAAGTAACATCCAGTTTATCGATACATTGAGAAAATGGCCATAAATATTTTGCTTTTTTAGGTTTTCTTTAAAAAAAAAAAAACAAAAAATTCTATTCTTTCTCTTTTCAACTTCAACTAAAATGATTTACAACATATGTTACTTTGTTTTTGTAAAGGGATTTTCTTGCTTTTGCTTGTGCAAAAAAAAAAACAAAACAAAAAATGTTACTCCTTCTTTTCTCGCTTCTCATACCAAAGAGCCGAGGCCTTCTATGAGGCATTCTTTAGCAGTTACGTAAGAATAGTAATTAAATAAAAAAAAATTTTAAGCAGGCCTTTAAAAAGGCCTGAAGTAAGAGGGTCTTCTGAGTTTTCCCGCTGGGTATCTACGTGCATAACTGTAAATTCTTAAATACTTTTTATATAGCGCAATATTTATGGCACAAGCGAATATTAAAAACATAAAACAGTTTTTTATGGATTTCAAAAAAAATAATTCCTAATGTCGAATAGTTTTTTTGACCACTGTATCTGACACGTGTATAATTTTGAACAAAAATTTCTTTGATTTTTAATTTTTTTTTCATCTTTCTTCTTTTTTAGATTCACAGAGAACTGATGGCGTGAAAAAATTTTCAGGGAGATTCACGATTGGACACTATGATTACTGCTGCAGTTGCGATGTCAAAAATAAAGAGGCGACACCTTCTCGGTCGCTGTCCAGCACTGGCGAGAATTCAACTGGACGAAATGAGATCCGCCATTATTGACGGATTGTATGATATCTCTGGCTTTGAACTGGAGCGCATTTTAAATTTCGTTAGAAGTTCGGGTTGGTTCTATGGCGGGGGTTCTGCTTAGTGCTTAGTGTCAGATTGAGTACGGGCTGCAATTTCTACACTTATCTAACCGGTTTTTTTAAATTTTATTTTTCCACTGTTACCCAGTGTAATCCTACATAAAAATGTTACTTTAAACATTTTTTAGTGATAAAGTGTTGCAAATCACTTATTTAGGATTATTTGAAATCACGTAAAGATTAAAAATCACTTTAAGTAGAAAAAAAAAACAAACTCTTACAATCAAATAATAAAATATATTGTAATAAAAATTCATGAAAATTGTTTTTTAGCTTTTAATTTTTATTTTTCAAATGTTACGTTTTAGTATGTCATCACAAGAAATAAAACTGTTCTACACTCAAGTCTTGTTTTTTTCTTTTTACAAAATAAAACATTAAACATTGATTAAACAAAGGCTATAAAAAATATCTACAAATGAAAATATGTATGTAGTAAAATAATAATAAAAATAAAATTCACATTAAGCGATTTTTAAACGTTTGTTTTAGTTGTTAAGAAAAAAGTACAGTTATCAAGAAAAGTAACCACGCACCTTCATAGATTCTAAAAAATTCTATTTTTAAGCAAACTAACAAAATTTTCAAATCAAAAAAACATAAATACAATTAAAAAAAAAAAAAAAAAAAAAAATAAAATAAGACAACACAGTTTTAAAAAAATAAATTATTGTTTAATTAATTAAAAAAAAGGAAAACGTTAAAACTAAAATACAACAACACTTAAAATGCGAAAGTAAATACACTTAAAAAAATATTTGAAATTTAAAATGTTATATGGCAACACAAAAATAACTAGAGCCGATATTTAACCTTGAAATCAGGATAGTTTCTATTAAAACGAAAAAAAAAAAAAATCACTAAAGGCACGTTAATAAGGTATGTTTACATACATAACGAGCCCTAACCGCGAAAATAACGTAAGCGCCAAAAATCAAATTGTAAGAGTTTTAAGTTCAAGCCGAATTCATATATCAGGTGGGTTCAAATGATCAGCTTGTTGTTTGCTTACTAAAACTGTCAAAATACATTTTCGACATTTTCCAGTGGCAAAAGAAACAATAAATTGCTTTTGTTGTTGGAGTACCAGCACACGGAAAGTTTAATTTGACAAATTTTGTGTTTTTTTGCGTCTTTTGTTGTTGTTTGCCAAATTAAACATGCAATCAAATAAAACTATGAATAAACGGCGATTGAAGAACAAAGTAAATTCACGAGTACATTTAAGTCTGTACTTTATTCTATTCTCTCAACTTTGCAAAATAAAACCTCTGCGTGAGCAATGGGACCCGGAACTCATACGTAAATGTTACGTATAAGTGAACGTTGCGATCGACTTCAATGGTTGGCAGTTACTAAAAAACCGTAAACAGAAAATTTGTCAAAATTATAATTTATATAAATTTTAGTTTTTGTTATTTGTGCGTTTTGTATTAAAATATAAAAATAAAAAGTCGTGAACGTCAATGAAATGTACGATTTATTAACAACTAGCTGGCGGCCCCGGCTGCGCTCGGTAGCAATATTTTCTTTCCGTAAAAACCTAAGATGGACCATGGCGATCTTTTTAAAGAAAAAATCCTCCAAATCGGTGAAATAAATAGAAAAAGTGGGCGTAAAAGTAGGCGTGGTAAATTTCTTTTAATGAAAACTTAAAATGGATTAATACGAACATTTGAAACAAAATTAGTCAAATCGATGGAGCCGTTTTCTGATTTTAGGTTAATCGAAAAAAAGTGGTCGTAAAAGTGGGCGAGGCAAAATTTTCTATCCGTAAAAACCTAAGTTTGACCATGGCGATTATTTTAAAGAAAAAATCGTCCAAATCGGTAAAGCCGTTCTCAAGTTATGCGATCAGCAACAGACATTTCATTTTTATTATATAGAGATTAACCTAAATTCCTTATCAGCTGATAGGTAGGTAAAAACGAAGAAAAATTAAAATTTTATTAGGTTTATCCGCAACGCAACGTCACGTTTGCGTAAGGGTTTATATTTATATATAAGTTTGGTAAGGAAAACGGAACAGTTGATCCGCAACGTTAAGTTTTTCCTTTCTCTTTCTGCTTAATTTGTTGTCTAAAAACAGATGTTTGTTATTTTTAAAACACAGTGTACATACATATCGATGGCTTAATATAAAAAAGGCGTAACTCGATTTTTTGTTACTTTACAGGGGAAGGAAAAAACTTAATAAAATCCGTAAAATTTTAGATACAAACAAAGTTTTAATGCAATTTTTAATGAAAAGAGGCAACACATTTTATTTCTCATTATATTTGTTTTTTTTTTTTTATTTTAATGATGTTAGCTAAGATATGCCCTTTTTTCATTGAAATTTTTGAAAAAAAATTAAGTTAGGGCTTTTTTAAACCGAGTTGAAAATGGGACATATTATTATAGAAATTCAGGTTTTAATAATAAAATAAATTAATTAATGAAATTAAGAGGTTTAAATCAGAAGTTAACTGTAAAATATTAGTTTTTATAAGGCAAGTTATCATAAAAAAGATGGCAATCTGCAGGTAAAAACATTTCAAATTCTGAAGGTGGTCCCATTTCCTTTTTGTGATTGCTATTTTCTCCTTATATTGTGAATCAGGGGGGATGTCTTTAATCGCCGACTTCGATCTATGTGGCAGCAATTCGTAATCGTCTGTTTTGAAATATATTGATCCTAATGGATCATACGCCAAGGCTCGTAGCATATTTACAGTAAAATCATCAATACTTCTGCCTAAAATTTTAAATAGAGGGTGAGTACATACATTTTTAGAACTTTTATAGTAAGCAATATTTTAACCAGGACGAATCGAAGAGTATCGTTTAGGCATGTTTTCAAAATTTAGAAAATAGTCGTAGTGCAAATGGTGAACTTGTAGGGGTGCTGGAACTTTTCGTGCCTCCTTTATTAATTGCACAAATTGCGAAGGCAAATTTATTTCCTTATTTTTAATTTTTCTTTCTATAAGTGAATGGCTTGAGTCACATTCCATTTGCGTATGTCCACTTATTAAAAATTTTTGTTCAATCGTTATTTGTGTTTCCATAGTAAAAGCCAACAATGCATTGGACAGTATTACATTGCGATTTTGGTAGAAACAGCCATCTGAGTAAATAATTACGTGATGGATTTCTGGCGATTGAGTTTGGATCTTCCTCAATAATACATGTCGCAAAAACGGAAGATACTAGACATCCATCTGTTTCGTCCCAAACATAATTGTCTGATTCGTGAGTTAAAATATTGTATATTGTAAAATTATGTAGTTGTAGCTTCATTTTAAAATATGCAGCACTCGCCTTTAGTTGAGGTATTAATTTTACCGCTTGCACATCCATACATATAACTGCACATATTCCGGACTTACCATTTGTTATGTCATTATATTTTTCTTCTCGCATTTTTTGTATTTCTTCTCTATGTTTTTTATAGTCTTCATCTGACAAATTACTAACTTTATGTGATACGCAAATATCGCTCTGATCTTTCCTAGGTTTAAATATAGAATAGTTCAATTCCTTTAATAATTGTGCCAAATTTGGATAGGACAATTTTATGTTTCCATTTTCTTTTTTTGAATCACACTCTGCGACATAAAGCTTGTAAATTTCCTGATAGGTGGAAAAATCCAATTCAAAATATAATTTTTTACTGTCCCTTCGGCAATAATGGGACTCCATTTTTGTCAACTCATCTAAAAATTTTTGTAGAAACATACACCTTTCTTCATTGCGCTTTCCTGTGACAGATGACCGTTTGGCAGATTTCCGTAGATTTGAAGTCTTTTCAGGAGTTTCTTGCATACCATGTTTACTGGCCCTGCTAATCCAATTCCGAACCATCTTTTCTTTTATGCCTAGCGTTGAATAAAACATATTACGGCACACTTGTAGTCTGATTGAATTATGTCTCAAAAAATATTGAATTGTCTGCGTTCGTCTCGATTTTTCTGTGGAATTAATTTTTGTCTCAGAACTACTTGTAAGGCTGATCACATACATTCGTTTTTGCTCCCAAGTCATCTTCCAAAACAAATTAAAGATTTCATTTCGGGTATGCTCTTTAAAAGATAAGCAATTTCTAAGCGCACTTTTTTTTTTACAAAATTGTGATGAAAATGCTTCTCCTAGTTCTCTAAGAGGCTTAACAGGCAGTTCTTTATTCGATATTCCAATATATTGCAAACCTTCCATCCTTTTTTTTTTATTATGTCCATTCGGCCTTTCTTGCAATATTTTTCCTTGTTCAAATTCCATCTGCGTTCCCCGAATCAGAGTCAGAATTTTCGCTTGCTTTCATATTATTTAATTTTTTTAATGTCAAAACTGTTCTTTCTCCAACAATATTTTTACACAAAAAAGCAAAGTGAACTGATCAGAACACACAAAATATTTGTATGCTTCATTATATTAGGAAGTACCGTTTTGTTAATATAAAATGTCAAAAACAGAGAAACAAGTCGATCGACTTACAATGGGCCACCACCGTCGTTTATGAAACGTCGAGCCGCCGCCAAATACATCAGCTTGTAACGATTTTAAAATGTAGTTAAGCTTTAAAAACTGTATTGTTTATTTTAATTTACACAATATACAATACCATTTTTCTTTACAGCATATAATTTCATGTTTAATACACTTGTAGTCAAATTTTTTGCTTAGCCTCCGCCGCAATTTCTTCATAAACTCATTTATCCGCTAAAGCGAATTTGATGCTTGGGAAATATAAACGCACAACTACAGCTGCGCTGACAGATTTACCTTGTATTGTTGTGTCATGGTGAAAACCAATGAAATAAAACAAAAAACGAGTTAGGGCTTTTACTTTCAAAAAATCTTTGACTTGACTTAGGGCTTTTTTTAAAATCGTTATAAATCTGTTATTTGCAATTATATCTCCCTGAAATTTTGTGGCAAGGTGCATCGGACATTTGCCTACAATACACAAAAAACGCTATTTTGAAAAAAATTGAGTTACGCCTTTTTTATATTAAGCCATCGATATACATATACACCAGAAAAACACTGATTTTAAAAGACAAGAAGTATTAAATAAAAAAAAAAAAAATAAACAAAAAATATTAACAAAAGTCAAGAGTAAGATTACTTTTACCAATCACTTTACATGAATCTAAATTGGTATTTAATAATAATTTCTTTGCAGAAATTAGTTTGTCAATTTGCACACAAAAAAATTCCATAAAGAATTTTAACAATTTTTAGTTTTTATACATATTTGTTTAATATCAAGAGACAATAACAACTCTGACGATAGAAGTATTTTTTTATTTCTTAAATATTTTGGCTGGTACGACGGGGAACTGCAAATATAATATGTTTTTTATTTATTAGAGAATCTTGGTTGTTTGTAATTTCTGCAGTCAAAATATTGTTGAAATAAAGTTTTCATAATTTTTTTTTTCTTTTTGCCAACCTTATAAATGTTTAAAGGCACGTAAGAGTTTTAAGGGAGGCACGTTTAAATACAACTTAAGGTTACTAGAGTTTGGTAAATTTGTTACAGGAAAAAGTAGACAAGAACAAATAAAATTTTTCAAAACTTTGTTATAATTTAATCGGTTTATTGGCCTAGATTTCCGGTGTTATCAGGGTTGTTTAGAGTAAGTATTTGCATTGTAATGGAATACGAATAAGAAAAAACTTTCAAGACTTCATAAAAGTTTTAAAGTACTGCCAGCCACTAAGAATTTATGCTTTTCAGGTATTAAATATTAATCATTAAATTTATTTGAGGTTAGTTTTAATATTGAATAAATTGTCAATTGTTTAAAATTTAAACAAGGATATTTGTATGGAGCTGGTTTTGGTCAGGATCTAATTTTCTTGTGAGAAAAACAAACATACCTTTCGGAAAAAGACGTAATGTTTGGAAAAAGTTCCTTGTTAAAGCATAGTATTCATTAATCTTCATTAAAAAATATTTTTTTTTGAGCTAAAAAGTATTCAATTACAAAAGACAACAAGTATTAACTTTAATTTACGAAAAAGTCTTTAAACACAGTGGCCACACATCAAACTACTGCACAAAATTTGCGTATGTGTTGGAAATACTCTGTTTTGCTTAAGATTTGCCTAAATTGACCACAAAAATGGCTTGGCAAAACATATCAAAATTTTACGTTTGTGCATATATTTTGTGTTGTTAATTGGTAAACATTTATGCCCAGATCATGTAAAACGCATCACAACGCCAAAGAATTGCATTGAAAGCAAAAACAAAGTCATAAATATTTTGCAATTTTGTTGTTGCTTTTACAGAAATTCTCATTGCCTTTTTAAATTTCAAACGCCTCATAACTTATGGCGTTGAAAATTTTAAAACGTTACATGAAAACGTTTGATTATTTGTTGAATTTTTTTTTAAATTAAAATCATTAAATCTTAACTTAGTGTAATAGGCCATTAATAATTAAAAATACATATTAAAATTTTTAAACGCCATTTAATAAATATTATTTAAAGTAAATGTGCGCACATTTTAAACTGGCTTGAAATTTTTATGAAATGTTTTGATTTTCGTTAAACTCATCGACCTATATGTGTGTTTTTTTGTGAGTGTGTTTTTTTGCTTGAGTTTGATGTGTGGCTATGCCGCTTAAAACAAGTTTAAAAAACACAATTTTAGCCAAAAACACATTTTTAACTAAAACTACCTTTATAACCAATATTGCCTTTTTACAAAAAGTACCTTTTTAACCAATATTGCCTTTTTACAAAAAGTACCTTTTTAACCAAAAGCACCTTTTTAAACAAATGTACCTTTTTAAATAAAAGTACATGTTTAAACAAAAGTACCTTTTTAAACAAAAGTACCTTTTTAAACAAAAGTACCTTTTTAAACAAAAGTACCTTTTTAAACAAAAGTACCTTTTTAAACAAAAGTACCTTTTTAAACAAAAGTACCTTTTTAAACAAAAGTACCTTTTTAAACAAAAGTACCTTTTTAAACAAAAGTACCTTTTTAAACAAAAGTACCTTTTTAAACAAAAGTACCTTTTTAAACAAAAGTACCTTTTTAAACAAAAGTACCTTTTTAAACAAAAGTACCTTTTTAAACAAAAGTACCTTTTTAAACAAAAGTACCTTTTTAAACAAAAGTACCTTTTTAAACAAAAGTACCTTTTTAAACAAAAGTACCTTTTTAAACAAAAGTACCTTTTTAAACAAAAGTACCTTTTTAAACAAAAGTACCTTTTTAAACAAAAGTACCTTTTTAAACAAAAGTACCTTTTTAAACAAAAGTACCTTTTTAAACAAAAGTACCTTTTTAAACAAAAGTACCTTTTTTAACAAAAGTACCTTTTTAAACAAAAGTACCTTTTTAAACAAAAGTACCTTTTTAAACAAAAGTACCTTTTTAAACAAAAGTACCTTTTTAAACAAAAGTACCTTTTTAAACAAAAGTACCTTTTTAAACAAAAGTACCTTTTTAAACAAAAGTACCTTTTTAAACAAAAGTACCTTTTTAAACAAAAGTACCTTTTTAAACAAAAGTACCTTTTTAAACAAAAGTACCTTTTTAAACAAAAGTACCTTTTTAAACAAAAGTACCTTTTTAAACAAAAGTACCTTTTTAAACAAAAGTACCTTTTTAAACAAAAGTACCTTTTTAAACAAAAGTACCTTTTTAACCAAAAGTATATTTTGATCGAATACTAAATATAAATGTAGTTTTTGAATCTTCTTATTCTTCTTTTCGAGCAATTAACACTCCCCCTAAAATAACACTAAAAACAAATCTAATTTAAATCTCTCATCAAGGTGCTATAAATAACGCCCATAAAAATAAAATTTACTGAGAAATTTTAAATAGCCCCGAATTGTTTAATATCAATAAACTTTAGAAATTAAAGCTTCGTTCGCAATGGTAGCAACAATTTCGTTTTTTCTTCTATGTATCTTATTTCTTCCCAGTGTACTTCATATATTTTTCTTTAATTTTTTTAACAAAAATGAAAATAATGTGTTGTTTCCAGGTGACAAACAATTGGTTGTGCGGAAAAATTTATATGAAAATCATTCAGTTTTTTTAGTGCTTTTCATATAAATTTTACTACACAAACAATTGCTTGTCACCTGGAAACAACACATTAATCTACTTCTACTTCAGCAACAATTTGTATGAAATTATTACAATTTCATTTAGTTTTGACTGAAAATTTTTACAAAATGTTTTGAAAAATAATAATAAATACGTAATATTGTTGTGGGCAAAATTTGCAAATGTTTTCTGAAATTGAAAATGTGTGTTTTTGCGGAACAAAAGTTGTTGCTTCATTGTGCCCACCAAGTGAAAACGTTGTAGCCATTGTGAACGCAGCTTAACTATTATTATTTTCTGAAATATTTTTGAAAAAGAAAATTTATTTTAATAAATTATTTATAAATTCCAGCATGAATCCAGAGAAAGAAGAACTACAGTGTGTTTGCAGCAGGCAGCATCTGGTTTATAAAGTAAATTTAGCTGGAGCAAAAAAAAGATATGATGATGATAATAATGATAGAGAGATATAAAATATGATAGGGCAGACGGACTGTGTTTATATTTAAAAATAAATATTGTTTACTGTAGCTGTAAACAGAGGACGGGCGGCATGTTTAGACACAACAATTAAACATAAATTTCAAACAAACAAATTTGGAAAAAAATACAAGAAAACGTTTGGGGGAGGAGTGAATGACACACAAAATTCTCTAATGGCCACTTAAACAACAACTCAAGAAGTGTTAAAAAGTTTACTTTAACAAAAAAAAAAACCTTCAAATTATAAACAATTGTAATTATTTCTAAATTATACACACACTCTCTCAAATTATGTTTTATAAAATTTTCGAAGGATTTGTGTGGGGTGCTGAGGTAAAAATTTATTTGTTTGTTGTGTTAAGGTCATTAAACTTTTAGAAAACGGTAAATTTTCTGTTTTATAAATACGAAAACATACTGAAACGGAAAAGGAAACAGTTTTTTTACACAAAGTTATGTTCTAAAACGTTAGAAACTAACAAACATTTACGGAGAAAAATAATTCACAAAAAACTTTAATGTAAATAGTAAAAAACAATTGTGTTTTTAGCTAGCAAAAAAAAACCTCAACAATAAAAATCAATAATTTCTTTGATATCTGGCCAAATTTTAATGCATTCATATGCCCAGCACAAGGGGACAGCAAAATACAGTGGGCAAAATTTGTTTAGAAGCAGGTTTGGAAGTTGCCTAATATTAAGATTAGAACAGGGCAAATTTAGAAATTAGAACAAAGCGATTACTTCTATTTATATATGTATCTATAATCTATAATTTTCAGGGAATCTTCAGAATATTCAGCCGGGTGACACTGTGAAGTCTGATTTTTGATTTTCGGTCTGCGGGCGGAGGGGCGTGGCAAAATCCAATTTTCATATTGCACCACCAATGACATGTATACAATTTGGACGATTTTTTCTTTAAAATGATCACCATGGTCCAACTTAGATTTATACAAAAAGAAAACTTTGCCCCGCCCACTTTTTTCGATTTACCTAAAATCAAAAAACGGCTCCATCGATTTGACTAATTTTTCTTTTAAATGTTCGTATTAATCCATTTTATGTTTTCATCGAAAGAAAAATTTACCACGCCTACTTTTACGCCCACTTTTTCTATTAAGCGCATAACTTAAGAACGGTTTGACCGATTTGGACGATTTTTTCTATAAATCATCGCCATGGTCCAACTTAGATTAATACGAAAAGAAAATTTTGCCCCGCCCACTTTTTTCGAATTACCTAAAATTAGAAAACGGCTTCATCGATTTGAAAATTTTTTCTTTCAAATGTTCGTATTAATCCATTTTAAGTTTTCATCGAAAGAAAAATTTACCACGCCTACTTTTACGCCCACTTTTTCTATTAAGCGCATAACTTAAGAACGGTTTGACCGATTTGGACGATTTTTTCTATAAATCATCGCCATGGTCCAACTTAGGTTTTTACGGAAAGAAAATTTTGCCCCGCCCACTTTTTTCGATTTACCTTAAATCAGAAAATGGCTCCATCGATTTGACTAATTTTTCTTTCAAATGTTCGTATCTTTTTAACGGATTTTAAAAAACGAACGCAAACATTTTTCCTAATTTGGACAGGACAATGTCTGTCGGGTCGAGTAGAGGAATCAAAGTTGGCACATTTTATTTTTTAAGCACATACACAGAAAGAAAAAGTGAAAAAGTTTCTCCTATTTTACTTATTTTGTTACTTACTTAATATTCTTTAAAAAAATTGTTCAACATTGATCATTATTAACTTACCTAAAAAGAAATAAAAAAAAGAACAACTATTATTTATGACATTAACATAAAGTATCATTCAAACAACAAAAATTAAGTAAATTGCAAAATTTCTTAATAATTAAAAAAAAATTGTGTATTTCATTTAAAATTAAAGAAAAGATGTAATAAATTGGGATTTAGTTTCTCATTAGGATATTATTTTAGATATGGCAACATTTTGAAATCTTAAAAATGTAAACAAATGCAGCGGTATGCTGTAATATACAAAATGTAAACAAAGAGTTAAAAAAATTCGCGAGATAACAACACTAAAAAGAAATATTGGTTAAACATTTTATATAAGTATGTATGTACATTCGTAAAACTGATCTGGGTGGGAAGATGAATCAGGTAGGCTGGCTTTGCACGTTTGACGTTTGATACCGCGTTCAACATTTCACGTGAAATGCTGTCAAAACTCATTTCAGACTAACAGATTTTCATGGTTTGACATTACAACTATTATTTATGACATTAACATAAAGTATCATTCAAACAACAAAAATTTAGTAAATTGCAAAATTTCTTAATAATTAAAAAAAAATTGTGTATTTCATTTAAAATTAAAGAAAAGATGTAATAAATTGGGATTTAGTTTCTCATTAGGATATTATTTTAGATATGGCAACATTTTGAAATCTTAAAAATGTAAACAAATGCAGCGGTATGCTGTAATATACAAAATGTAAACAAAGAGTTAAAAAAATTCGCGAGATAACAACACTAAAAAGAAATATTGGTTAAACATTTTATATAAGTATGTATGTACATTCGTAAAACTGATCTGGGTGGGAAGATGAATCAGGTAGGCTGGCTTTGCACGTTTGACGTTTGATACCGCGTTCAACATTTCACGTGAAATGCTGTCAAAACTCATTTCAGACTAACAGATTTTCATGGTTTGACATTACAAGTTGTACCAACAAAAACTCATTTTAACATTTTTAAGGGCTGACTTTGGAATAGGTCGTTCGATTGATTGTGGAGGCGGCTTATCAGGCGTAAGCCGTAATTTGTGTAGGCGATATTTACATATACAGCCCAATTATGAATAAAAATTCCCCGGGAGTTTTCTCCCTTTTCCCATTTTTCATATGTTTATTCAATTGTAAAAATGGGAAAAGGGAAAAAACTCCCGGGGAATTGTTATTCATAATTGGGCTGATAATTTCGGTTTAATTTGAAAAATAGAAAATCGGTCGATTGAGGCTTATATTTTCGACTTTCGCAAATTCAGCGAAATATAGTCACAAGATTCTAGGTCGAAAAATTTTTTTTTTATTATATTTTATTTACTCTTAACAAATTTACAATTTCGACATGACTATTATGGCTTATCTTCGATTTTCAGGGGACGTCGTTTCGATTTTTTCTGTCGACATTCACATAGTACATCGTATGGATTATTTCCCAAATTCGTGCTGAATATTAAAAGGGCCATTGACTTTAAGCGTTTGAAATTACTAACAATAATTGAATGGATGTAAAAAAGTAATTTACTGCAATTAAATGCTCAAATATCATGTCCTTGAAAGTATAGACCAGCTGAGACTTTTTGCCCATCTTCATGCAATAGATGGATTACGGTCCAAAATTAATGATCATCTGTTATGGCAACTATCTAGCTTTGCTCTTGATTTTACTTGTTCGTCCACTTTTAATATTCAAGCCTGCGTTTCGAAATGTCGTAATATGTAGTTTAATTTTTCATCTCAAGTCACAATTAAAATCCCAAACACTTTAATGTTCGCATCATCGGGGAAATATTTTCTTGTTTTTAAACGTTACTTCTAATAACCTTATACATAATTATGTATAACCTTTTAGCGTTTTACACGTAACCATCTTTATAGGTAGGTTGTTTTACACGATACAGTGTTTTTTAAATTTTAAAAAAAAATTTGCTTCTGTATTTACAGTGTAAAAATTTTAAATTTTTTTATTTAAAACTGATACATTATTCGGTATCATATTTATTAAAATCTGTTTATTTATATATATTCCTTAAACCATTTTTCGCCGACCGGAGATTTAAATTACCAGCACTCTAACTGGTTTTTTTCTATTAGTTACTTAGAATCTTATCGATCAACAGCAATTCACAGTGTTCTTCTATTGTGTCATATTGTTTGTATTTGCTGTAATTTTATAAATGTGACATTCATAAAATTATAGCAAATACAGCTAATGTAACGCAATAGAAGACTTTGTGAATTGCCCAAGTATATTATTTGCTGTTGTGAGCGATTATAAGTTATGACAGATCAAGTTAAAAACGTATGTGTAAAGAAAGCAAAAATTATAAACCGTCTGTAAATTTGGCCAGACATGTGCAATTACAGATGGATCGTACAACTATAAAATACATATTGTGTTAAAGTAGCTTAAGGTTGAAGTAATTATCAAGCGTCAAATCCAGTTTTAACAAAAGCTTTTAGAAAGAGAATTGTTGCTCTTCATAAACTTTTACGGGAATAAGGTAACATCAAGCATAGTTGGTACAAAATTTCGCAAGAATACGGTTATACGATCAAGTTACAGTGGCAATACTGCTGCTGGCAGGTGGTCAAAAATGCAAAACTGAAGTATATTTGGCCCAAATTATCATACAAATTTCCGATGCAATAGAAGAATAAACGCAAGAGCCATTAACAGCTGGGGGGCTACTGTCTATTGCGATGTGAAAGAAAATTGAAGCAAATCTAGCGATTGGTACTCTTCAATACATTAGCGCCATGTGTCTCTCGCATCTTTAAATTTTTTTTCTTTTCGTAAATCATCACTTTATTTTGTTTAAATTTTCCAATTTGAAATTTTTTTACACACTTTGGCATTTCATTACTGTAAATCCGCGCCTTCTTTTATTTTTTATTGCCACTTTCGCTTCATTTTCAGAAAATTTTGCGAAAGTTATCGAGAGTACCAAGTTGGCATTTAGCTTTCGCATCGAAATTGTTTTCCCATCGTAATAGAGAGTAGACCCCCTGATTAGTTAAAGCACCCGAAGATAATCAGTTTATTCAAAGCAGTGATGAATTTACAAACATGAACCGATTTTTTTAAACTAAAAGTAAATGGCTGCTTTTATACAAATTCCCCATACTGTAAATATTGTAAAAAAACACATGTATCCACTAGAACTATTTTAACGCCACCAACTTCTTCCTACCTTTGATTTGTAAAAATACTGCACCACTTAAAGTATAAAATACTCTTACATATACCTATACATATCTATGAATGTGTCTGTATGTCTGTATTATACAAGTATCTAAAAATATAAATAGGTATATACTCGTAGATAGACACATGTAAGCTACTACACAATAATGTCCGTCTGACAAAATGTCTGTCTTTTCTTCCTGCTATTTGAATATGTAGTGCATTATGCATCAACTGGCAATAGACAATATCGAAAAGGTTAATAAACTTTTAAAAGCACTATAAGTACTTTTTTTGCTTTGTTAAATTGTTTTTGTACATACATATTTGTTATTTTTCAATACAGAATTTACATAGAGAATTAAAGTAAAACCATATAAAAATCAATATTAACACATTAAAAATATGTTTGGGCTGTCATTAGCAGAACATTACCACACACAATAATTAAATGGTGAAAAACATAGAGATAAAAATCCTTACGATTTCATTAAAATAAAAACATACAACTTTGGTAACTAAAACGCACAACTTTCCAGCAAAAAAAAAAATACTTCCACCCTGTTTTTATTTCAAATTAATTACAGGTAAAAGCCCCTTATTGTTTAAAAACCGAAATTTTTTAATTTCAAAACGAAAGTATAAAAAATTCATCAACGTCATTATCATGATGATGTCAAGTCATCAAAACTTGACCATATGTAAGAGATTAAGTAAGCAGCTATGCATACTTTTTATAACTAGATGCAAAAATAAATGATGGAATGGCTGACCGAGTTCTGAATTATTACACACACTATTGTTTGTTAAACTGTTACACAAAATATAATTAAAAGAAACCTTTTAAATCAAATTTACACAGAGAAAATGTGTGTTGTCCAAAAGTCATGTTTCTTATAGCCCAATTAAAATAATGGTGATGGTAAAATAAGGGGTTGTTTCGAAAAAAGAAAATAAGAGTAAAATGTAAAGTAACCGTACATATATAATCAGGTTTTTAGAAATTTAAAAAATGCTTTTATAATTTTTCATTAGTCTTTCATAAAATATTCCTCCTTTAAAAAAAAAAACTTCAAAAAGGGGGTGGATGGTTGTTTATCATTTTAAAGACAAAAGTTCATAACTTTTTAGTTCAAATTAATCTTTTGTAAAATGTTTTATATAAGTCCAGTCAGTAGCTTTTATTACGATAATCGTGTCATTAAAATAAATATAGCGAAAATATATCGAATCCACTATTCAGCAACATTTTAAACGATATTCGTTGTCGGTTGAAGCCGGCTTTTACTTTTAGCGGTATATTTTCGTTATTTAAGCGATAATAATTTACGTAGTGTTTATTAAATCGATAATGTGTATTTTGTGTTTAAATCAGTGTTTAAAAACAAACAGAACATTATTTAGCGCACGGCTCACACACCGAACAACGACAAAGTTTTTTAGCGTTTGTGTATACGAACACAACCCTCAATACTATTCGTAACTATTTTCCAGAAAGTGACGAACATTATATAATTCTGTTCTTCGTTATAAAACAGAACAATTGTAATGTTTCTTCAAACATACATTATATTTAAACGTTCTATAGTGTTTTAGCAACGCACACCAGGATATGGCGATTTCTCGCCAAATGTGACGATTTTTAAACGTGTTTGGCGGTGAGATTTTCCATTTGGCGACTGGCGACTTTTTTTTCGCGATTTTTGATACAACTCACGATTTCCTTGGCTATTTTTTTACCATTTATATTATTCAGCGATTACTTAATAGTTTGTCATTTTTTGTTATCATTACTACTTAATTAAAAAAATCTGACAACTTTTTTCAAATGACTTTGTTTTATCATTTGAAATGAATTTTATGTTCAGTCACTATTTAATTCTAATAGTATGTATTCAGGTCAAAACACCAGTAATGACATCGATGAGGCTCAAGTGTACGATCTTATGGAGTACTTAATTTAAGTTTTTTTTAACTGAATATATGATCTCCATTTTATGTCATTTAAAAAAAATTACAGAAACTAAACAAAACTAATTTTCGGCGACTTTTTTGTATTTTTTTCTCAGTTTTTTTTTTTGGCGATTTTGGACTGAAATGTTATACAGCTGTTTTGTATGCAAAATTTAGTTAAAAAAAAAAACAATAATAAAGTTTACGAAAACTGAACAAAATTGACGTTTGGCGATTTTGGAGCTCAAAAGATCTAACAACCCTGACTCCCACAGCACGAACAGCTTATGTGTGTATTGTGCAAATGTTTTGGTTTTTTTTCATGTACTTTGTTTTTGTAAAAAAAAATTTAGTTTGTTTTACCAGCCAAAAAGGTACTAACCACAACCCAACCGTACACAACAAAGATTGAGGTTTTTAACAAAAAACAGAACAAAATGTCCTAATCTTTTTGTTGAGTTAGATAAGTACAGTATTATTTTTGTGTTTGGAGATCGCAAACAGAGAAACGTTATTTTTTTTTATAATGATTAGCTACACAAACACTATTTGGGTTTATGTTTTCTACAAATCTACCGAACCGATCACTAAAGCAGCCCATACACGATTCAATTCAATTGTCAACTGAGTCGGTTGTTGTCCAAATTAAAGCGTGTATGGCTTTGTCAATTGATTAGTTTGACGGTTGTCGAGTTGGTTGAAGAAAAATCAAAAGATTTTGATTTTTTCAAGTTGACTACTAAGTCTTTCAATTCGATTGTACTGTGTGTGCCCGAGTGTCTTGATTAGCTCTCAAAATTAATGTTTTTAGTCTTCTTTTACAAAAAAAAAAAAAAAAAAAAATAAAGTATTAAAAAAATTGTCTTTAATTACATTAAATTTTAAAATTAAATTGAAATCTTTCAATTCAGTTGATGCAAGCATCAATTCCGTGGAAAGACTCAGTTGACAATTAAATTAAATCGTCTATGGGGGGCATAAGGAACGATATAAAATGTTTATTTTCGAACACTGGTTTAAATGGCTTTCGAGTATTTGGCATACGATTTAGCAAGGGATGAGCTAATTGTTGACGCTCCAGCAGAAATGGACGGCATTTCAAAGGTGACTTCATCAACATTTTCCTGACGAACTTGGAGCTCCTTACAATGCTCCTAACACTGGGTAAAAATGTAGGTGCATCCAATACCTCAAACTTGCCTGGGCTTAAAATTGGCAGATCTTGCTGACTAGCACTGGTTATTGGCGAGGCTCTTTTGGAGATGACGTGGTGACTGTGTTTTAAGCTTTAATTGCCGTGTGGAAGTAGTTTAATATGCCGAATAAAGATTCTAATCCACCTCCTTAATAAGGGACTAGTAAATTATTCAGGCAACTATGTAGAAAAATTGCTACTTGTAAGCTGGGTTTTTCATACGAGGGTTTTGGTAGACCATGTTCCTATCTCATAGTATTCCTTCTTCCGATTATTTTAGTGTAATCACTAGAAAAGTGGCAGAAGTTCTAATATTATTGTGGTATCACTGAAAGCAGCGTTACCACTTTCAAGTTTTTACTTTTTTGCAGGTCTATTTTTGGTTAATTTTTTTTTTATATTATTAAACAAAATTAATTTCAAATACATTTCGGTGTTTTCTTTTGAAACTTTGTCACTTTTGTAGAAAAAATTATTTAGAAAAAATCAAGTATTTGGAATTGGTTACATTTTTGATTGATTGTAGATGTAAGATGTTTCAAGTGTAAATGCATGTTTCGTATTTTCAACATGTTCCATGTGTGTTAAAACCCAAATCGCGGGCATGGGTGCCATGAATCGTCAGGAGAGATATCCACTTGTAGAGGGCACTATCTGTGAGAACAAAACATCCCTACGTACTGCTATTCGAACAGATGCTGCTGACTAACTACTCCTTAAACAGCGTAGGTTAGATAGCTCCAGCTACTAATCAAGCGGCGAGTGTATAATTTATTTATTTCGGATTATACACTCAAAATAGCAACCCGTGTGCCGAGCACACATGGGGGCGGTTGGTAATCGCAATGTTGGTTGGGAAGCAATATTAGATTAGGTCATATGGCAGGTGCTCATATAAATCACTTGCACATTTGTAATGAGTTGCATAAACCTGGCCTGTCTGACTTCAGTTTGATACGATGGACTTTCACTTGTTTTAATCAGTTGAGAACAACTTGGACAAAACACGATCCATTTTAGTTAAATGTATTAAAAATCAGATTTTATTCGTTTCGTCTAAAAAGAAGTAGTTTTAACTCTGCCGCTTTTAAGTCCAGTTCTCATTGTTATGTCAGACTTCCGTTTGTCTCGATCGTTTTAGTTAAATTTTACTTTGATAAAAAAAATTCTTCTCTGTCCTAAAGACACATTATCTGTCTGGTTACCATTTGTTTCGACTGAATCAAAAATTGAAGAGCAGTAATTTAAAATGTTACTATAATAAAACCATATTTTTAAAAAGAAAAAAAAAGCGACACATTTGATTCTCAAAATTCTGAAGGTTTAAAATTCCACTTTCACTTTTCTTATAATTTAACAAGTAAGAAAGTACAGTCGGTCAAGCCCGCCATATGATACCCTACACCACTGTAAAAACAAATTTTCCAGAAGGGTCTCTCTATGTTTTAAATTTTATTAAAATCTGTTAGGCAGTTTTGGAGAGGCG